>OV884005.1:30614226-31214226 GCA_930367185.1 Myathropa florea | reverse complement strand
AAAGTTCGATTCAGCGCCGATCAGCCGGATTGGGCATCGCCAGAGAGTCAACCTGGCTTGAGATTTGACCCTACATCCGTATAAGATTGTCCTAACGCAAGAATTGAAGTCGAACGACCATAGACAATGCCGAAAATTCACTAAATGATCGCCGGAAATGTTGACTGGAGATCCAAATTTTGTCCAAAAATTACATTCTCATACGGCACCTATTTTTGGTTCAACGGGTATGTCAACGAGCAAAATTGCCATTACTGAAGCGAACACAATCCACAAGTGTTTCCTAAACCTGAGACCCTAAGACCCTGAGACCCTAAGGCCCTAAGACACTGAGATCCTGAGATCCTGAGACCCTAAGATCCTGAGACGCTGAGACCCTGAAACCCTAAGACCCTGAAACCCTAAGACCCTGAGACGCTGAGACCCTGAAGCCCTGAGACCCTGATAATCTCAGATCCTTAGACACTGAGACCCTGAGACCCTGAAACCTTGAAACCCTGAGACCCTGAGACTCTGAGACCCTGAGACCCTTAGATCCTGAGACCCTGAGACCCTAAGACCCTGAGGCTCTAAAACCCTGGAACCCTGAGACCAAGAAAGCAAGAGACCCAGAGACCCTGAGACCCTGAGATTCTGAGGCCCTAAGACCCTGGAACCCTGAGACCAAGTGACCAAGAGACCCAGAGACCCTAAGACCCTGAGATTCTGAGGACCTAAGACCCTGGAACCCTGAGACCAAGAAACCAAGAGACCCTGAGACCCAGAGACCCTGAGACCCTGAGACCCTGAGACCCTGAGACCCAGAGACACTGAGACACAAGACCAATCATCAATGCATCCATAAAGATTGAATGTTTGGCGCCATCATCGGACCCTAATTCTTTCGAAATGAGGAAGCAGAAACCGTTACCGTCAAAGACCTCAAGTATAGAACGATGTTAACCGACTTCCTGTGGCCAGACCTCGACAACATCGATGTATCCGAGCTTTAGTTCAAACATGATGACGTTACATGCCATACAAACACCACTGGAAGTTGTGAAGGAGAAATTTGTGCGACTGGATCATCTCACAGCATGTCATGGCCGCTCCGATCATGCGAATTGACACCACTCGGACATTTTCTCTGGGACTAAATCAAATTCTTAATCCACACCAACAAGCCGACCACTTTGAATGAGATCGAGGCCAAGAAGATCCTCTGACAAATTTTGAGAAGATCGGTTGAGATAGAGAGAGATCGGTCCCTGAACCGTATTTGAAGGCATTGACGCACTTTGGTCACCGTGATTCTTAGCCAGGCATCATCAACATTTTGTTGTGCTCTGCTGGACACAGCTTCCAAGATTAAGGCTTTATGTCTACAAGCATCATGTCTAGAAGCTCTCCCCATCAAAAATATCTCTCAGCACCGAAAAAGTGTATTCCACAAACCGACCTTCGGGACACAAGATCAGCGTCTTTGACCACTTTGGTGCTTTTTCTTCTTCATATGGCCCTTCAGTGGATGAACCTGTGCCGCAAGTAACATGCTTCTCATTCCAGCACGGTCTTGTGTTAGGTTCTTGAAGTCACGTACGTACGTACGTACGTTGAGCTGACTGAGGACACTTTTCAGCCTTGTACTCCACCGATGGTGAAATTGTCTTTTACCTACTCCAGTGCCGTTTATTTGCTCCCAACGGCAAATGGTGACAGGACCAGATTCGATTTCACTGGGAACCTGGGACCCCTCGAACTTGGGGCAGGTACTTACCCACTGCGCCAACCAGCTTCAGGCTTGAGTAGGAGGCTCTAAACGCACCTAAGACGTGGAATGTAGACTGAGACAACTCCTGAACAGGAGTAGGCACAGACTCAACCTAGTCATCATGTTGCGGACAACTGAACACAAAAGCACACAAATGGCAAGTCCATTTCAATCCTTTGAGGCTTCCCTTTTATTAAAATCGTTCGACAAAACATAGACTAAGGCACTCTTTAACTGAGTCCCCACATAATCTCGTCCCATATCATCACAAATTCTCGGTAGAAACTGTTTAACAGGCAAAATTGCCAGACCGGTTCCCCAAAAATCCCTTATCTTCCATCTTCAAAAATTATTACTCCCAGCCACACTCATTAGTCAAATTTGACCAAACTGTACCTTCGCCAGACTCAGACTCCCTCCGTTCGAAATCATCTCTCGATCATTCCATCACGCATCCATCTCGACCACACTTGTCATCTCCATCCACCGAAGCCCAACAAAAGGATCCCACAAACCATATCCCAGTCCACCATCCATCGCCCGAGTCCCAAGTGCGTCAAAAGTGAGACATTCACACTCATCCACCGAGGCGAGGGAAACAACGAAAACACAGAAAGGGATCCCATCGTAAGCTGACCCTCCTTCATCGACCACGTCCACGACATCATTTCTGGCGTACGAATGACACGCCAACAAAAGTGCATCGAACCTATTCATCCCGTCCCTCGGTCATATCTCATAATTCCAACGCAAACAACCCCTCGCTTTTGTTCCCCCCACTCCTGCGCTCCTCAAGCAACCACTGCACACCTGTGCGATGCAGGGAAATCATTTTCCCACCGTAGCCCGGCAATGGAATCAATCAAATGGACTCACTCTCCCTCTCGGATGGCAAGGATATTTGTATTCCTCGTGCATAATCCCTTCGGAGGGACCGCATCCCTGCTTTGTGATTCACTACTCTTGTGAGGGTCCCCCTTGGATCACGGAACCTCCTCCAATCAGAGAAATCCCTTCCTCGTCATAACACCACAAGGGGGACCCTCTCTCGCGTATGGAAATTCCATTTTCGTTGAACACCTGCACGCGGTCTTGTCCGAGGGACTGGACAGGCAACTTCGCTTTCTGGTTGGCTCTGTGATGTCATTAATGTGAGTTCCGATTAAGGGGCCCTTATCGAAGGGGTGCATACTAATGAGGCGACTCGGAGTGTCAATGCTTTGACTTGACCAGATTCAAGTTGAGAAATGAGAGTCGTTTGCGGGGAAACCTGTTTACGAGGTGGCAATCTGAGAAACTCGATGTAAACACGAGAGTCGAGACATTCGTGCACGACTTTCGACAAGTGATTCATTATTTGCGGTCCATTACGACCGATCGATGTTTCGTTTTGTCCAACGAGTTGTTGGTCTTCTGCCAGGTTTGGGCTTTAAGTGTTTTTATGACCAAAAGGAAGGTGTGCCAGTGCCTCGGATTGACTGGGGGGGCTTGAGGTGAGTCGTACCCAATCTTGGGGGCAAAGGCTCGGATCTCGAGGCTCGAGCTCGGATGTCGAGGCTCGTCGTAAGCCTTTGCCCCCAAGATTGGGTACGACTCACCTCAAACTCAAGGTTCGGATGTAGAGGCTCGAGCTCGGATGTCGAGGCCCGTCGTAAGCCTTTGCCCCCAAGATTGGGTACGACTCACCTCAAACTCGAGGTTCGGATGTAGAGGCTCGAGCTCGGATGTCGAGGCTCGTCGTAAGCCTTTGCCCTCAAGATTGGGTACGACTCACCTCAAGCCCCCCTAGTCAATCCAAGGCACTGGAATCTCCTTTCTTTTGATTGTAAGGGGCTTGAAGTTCTTGAGGATCGACTAGGGGGTTTGACGAGCCTCGACAATCGAGCCTTTACCCCCCTAGTCGATCCTCAAGCCCCTCTAATCGATCCAAGGCACTGGAATCTCCTTTTATCTGGTCGTAAAAACGACGGCAATCCTTTCGAAATAGCCTTTGAATGTGTTCAAGGGGCCACAACAAACTCGATCAGTGACCAGCAGTTCAAGGGCCAAGATCGATGCAACGGTGTACCTCGTCCAGAAGTCGATCAAATTCGGCTCGAAGGACCATATTTTTGGTCGAAAAGATGCTTTTGTGTTGTACGCCCGTTCAGTTAATTTGGACAAAAATCACAGGGACTTGTGTCATAGACCAGAGCCCATTCCGTGGATTTCAGGTCTTCCTGAGCAGAACAGAAGTTCCCTGCGTCACATTTTCTCTCACCTCTCAGCTTCCGTCTTCGAATTGCTGCACTTCTTCTTCTGAACGTCTCTCTCTGTTGACAACGTGCTCGAACTCTTCGCCCTCACGTCGGTCTGCTGAAGACACAACACAACGGATCGCCCGCATAACGAGCCGATACAACCTTCCAACCTCGGCTAGATTGCATATCAATGACTTCCCCTATCGGAAGTCTGTTTTCCTTCTTCCGAAAGCGCTTCCTTCCGGACAGCCCCAGCGATCGTTTAAAAATCTATTACTTCCGAGCCACACACAAACCTCTTCCCTTGTCGGGAGACCGGTGGGTGCATAATTAAGAGGTCGTGACTTCGTAAACGACCACTTTCGTTGGCTGTTGGACTGCCGTACATGCTTGTCACCTAAGCGACGTGATTGGGAGACGCACAAACGAGGGGCACTGTGTGATGGGTCGGGGGCAAAGTTGTGTGATGGTCGCTGTTTGACATTTTGGCCGCCATTTCCTCTTCCCTGATCGCCTCTCAATGCAGCAGGGCTCCTCCTTTCAAATCCCTCGTCACAATCCCTTCTTCCGTCATCATTTTCCGCCCACGAACTCATAACTCATCAGATCATAGTCAGAGGCCAGTCATTGCCGAGCGGAAGGATTTCAACACAAACCCTCTAGTCAATGCCCCCAATCAGTCCGCCGTCCCCAGGGAAAGGGCTGAGGCAATAAATTACTCAAGCGATTAACTTCCGCGTCCACACCAAAAAGCATTTCCCTAATGTCCTGCCCTCGAGTCCTCGGAACAAACCATGCATGGGAAGGAACCAGTGCCAACAATAAATCGAACAACAGGCCAGGCACACTTAAATGCGAACCCAATTAACCCTAAGGAGCTGCTGAGTCATTAAAGTATCCTTCCAGAGTGATTCCTTTTTCGGTCCCCTGCCAGAGTGCACAGTAACAGACTTGTAACGGAAATAGTTCCCACACTTTTCTCAAGGAGCAGTGAATGTCTGCTGTGCAGAGCTCACCTCAGCCGCTGGGGATGGCAAGGAAAAGGGAATACAAATCCGATACCGATACACAAATGGAAATCCTTGGGAAGGAACACAAAACTGAGAGCAGGTGTTGGGAGACGGCCGAGAAGACCGGCCGAGAACGAGAGAGAGAGAGCGCGTAGGGACGACCGAATGGGAATACAAATCATCCGAGAACTCACTTCGTGCATGCGCATATCACGAGACCCCTATGACTGGTGATCCTGCAGATAGGAGCGTGTACGTGCGCAGCACACAATCACCCGTCATATCACTTGTCAATATGACCGTGCTCCTTGCGAACCGTGGGAAACGGTTTGGCAGAGACTCCTGGCCTTTGTTGCGGGACTCCTTGCACAGCAGACTGGAGAGAGAGGTCCTTTCAGGGAGGAGATTTGAATCCGAAATTCGATCTGCATGCGTGTACTTAAGGGTGCACGGCTTGTAGGGGTGAGATGATGATTTCAGGTCCCTTCAGGTGCGCGTATGGTTCCTTCTTCTGTTTGGGGGACACTTGTCCCTTCGGATCCTGGGAAAATATTTTTCCTGCCACTGCCACTCTGTTGCATATGCTCGAAAGTGGGATGGTCGTCGGCATAAAAAAATGGCGCACTTTTCATGCTTGTGACGTGGGGTTGGGTTGATGTGTGTGCGCGTGTGTCCGTGTGCGATGGAGTGCGCGTCTGGGCTTCGGGTCAGTCGCGAGCTTCTCACGTGGAACTGGTGCGGCGCGTTCTCCGTCGTGGAAGAAAGAGCTGAGGAGGAGATTGAATTGCAAATGCTTGTTTGGTGGCTTGTGTGATGGGATGTGCTCGCGTTGGGCGGCAGTAGTGTGCGCCTGGGAGAAGGTGCACCTTGGAATGATGATGATTCTTGGCGGTAAGCATCGCGTTGGGACACACGATGATGAGATATGACAAGTGGCAGGAGATGGATATTGGGTTTCAATGGAGACACGGTAGATTAATGGTTGAGGAGGAGGTGGAGGAGATGGAGGATATGGTACTTAAGACGGACTTGTGGGGATGTTTAGGGCTCGTGTGAATTGGAAGATAAATGAAGCACGGGGAGCAATAGAGCGGGACTGAGGTGATTGGGGCTCTGTAATGAGCTGCATCTTGATCTGGAAGAAATGGCGGGATGTGGGAATAAGTGTGCTTTTGATGTCCGATGACGGTTAAAGCCTCGCGTGCCTCATCAACGAATCACCTCATTGTCCATATCGTCCGCAGCTGCATGAACTTTTTGGGATATTGTGCCACAAATTTCTCAAGCACGGTGTACGATGGAGTGCGAAACTGGGCTTCGGGTCAGTCGCGAGCTTCTCACCTGGTGCGGCGCTTTCTCCCCGTTGGAATATAGTTTTTTCAAAGATCCAGTGGAATTACAGATCGACTCGGACGATGCCAGACAGGGGTGTTCGACCCAGACAGGGATATCCGAATTGCTTTCCTGTTGGCAGTTTTACAGATGGACCCGTAGATGATCTGGACCAGACTATCTTCAGTTGCTCCAACTAAGTTTGGGGCTTTAAGGAAAAAATGGAAGAGGGAAGACAGTTTGGTGCGGTTCATTGGGAGGCGGTATGATCAGACGTCACTTGCTTGAGAGTGCCACTGTTGGGGGGAAGACTTGTTGTGATCTGATTCGATGAATTGGCGAGAGCAACAGGTGGCTTGAATAGAATAGGATTATGTGTCCAAAAACGCACACAAACTGAATATCTGTTCGGGTGTTTAAGCTTAGAATTTGCTTAAGTCAGTTGGTTGTCCACAAGGGTGAACGGACCCATTTGGAGACGTGTGAAAATAATAGAAATTTAGACTGGACCCGTAAACAATGTTCGCAACGAAGTCGAAAATCAGCCTACATGACCTTTCAGCTGTCATTTGCTAAGGATTGTCTTAAAAGCAGGCAATTTCAGAAAGTCCTTTTTGGTTAAATTACGTCCTTTATAGCATCAATTTATGACTTTCAACCTTTAGTCCTTTGGACTATCAAATTCTATGGAAGCATTCAACAGAGGAGTTCCTACGAGAATGTAGATATTTTCAACAATCATAGCCAAACAGTGGAGCATGATATGTCAGACAGTTAAAGTCGAAAATAGTCAAGCTTTGTAGACAAATTGTCAACGAAATCTCCAGTGACATTCTGCTGGGTACCGGAAAGGAAACGAGAGGGCGGACGTTCTGGCAAAGGAAATGACAGAACTGGACAAATCTCTAGCACTACCTTATGTCAGCAAGGCGTTAAGTTTCCAAAAAGAAAGAAACAGAGGACGAAGCCGTAAGGAAGGCAAAAGAACGATGGTTGAATCTGGATAGCGGGTCAACGAAGAGAGCCCTATGGCCGGTTCAGAAGGGGAAGAAATCATTGTCCATGGTTAGCATCAGTCGCAAGGATATTCAAATTGTGGTGGAAGTCCTCACCGGATATTGTTCGATAGGCACCCATACCAGGAGGCTAAGAATCCCCAATAGCGACTTTAGTAAAAGTTGCAAGGAACAGGCGAAAATAGCGTCCGTTCGCCACCTGCTCTGCGATTGATCAGCTCTACGAAGAAGGAGACTACTAATACTCTCCAGTAACTTCGAAGACGAGTAGATCTGAATAAAATAGAGCTGAAGCGTCTCCTGAGATACATACATCAATCTGTATGTGGTCATGGGATATATCCCATTCTCTGGGTACAATGGACCCAAACTTCTGATCTAAGTGAGCCGCGACACTAGACACAAGGGCACCTTTTAACCTACCTACCTACCTACGTCAGACAGTCACGCCTTGAACGCATGACCACTTAAACTTTGCTTCAGAATCGCGAAGGTCGTTAGATTGCCTGGCAATCTTGGTTTCGTTTAATGGATTCCTTTCGAATCGTTTCCTTCTCTGAATTTCAGTTTGATTTTGGACACTTGAGCCTCATTCTGTTAGTTATTTTGACCTGCAATCCATTTTTTTCTTCGATTTGTAGTCTATGTCTATGTTGACGACTGGATGGCGCAGTTGGTTAAGTGCCTGCCCCAAATTAGGGGGTCCCAGTTTCGAATCCCAGTGAAGTCGAATCTGGTCCAGTCACCATTTGCCGTTGGGATCAAATTAACGGCACTGGAGTAGGTTGCTACCTAGCAGTACCAGGACCAGTTTTGAGTCTGAGTGCTCCAGTAGTGTTTCAAAAATCCTACGAAAAAGAAAAAAAAAATATAGTATATGTTGGCCCAAACTTTTAAATGGTTGTATTAGTACGTCGACCCATACGCACTAAACTTTCAAGCCAAGGTTCTTCGAATACAAGATCAGACAAACAATTTTTTTTAAAAATTACTCTTTCGAGTCACTGACAAAGATCAAAGAATACAATTGCCTAGGAAAAGCTTCTCAGTCTCGCCGTTCGGAGTCGGCATTAAAACTGTAGGTCCCCTCCACTCGTGAGGGAACAATAGCACGCACAACACAGCTGAGAAGCTAGGCCCAGGTCCACCTCGGACTGTAGCGCCGCCATTATTATATTATTATTATATTACAGTGGACTTTTCTTCTTAATGGCCACCGCCTCTCGCCATTTTATTTTCAATCATGGATCTCCTTTGACAGTTACTTTCTGTAGATGAAGTGTTGTCACTGTATCAAATTTGTCAAATTTTTTTGCAGTGAAATCTTCTTTAGGCATACAGTGACGGAGACAACATTTTGTCCGCTAAAAGGGTCTGTCCGCATACGAGACTTCGCTGTATTTGTTTAAGCAAAAGTAGGTCTAAGAATGAGAATCAAGGGCGCTCTCGTCTTCTACTTACTTAGCAGGCCTACGACTCATGTAGAGTCTAAGCCTGAGCTATCGCTACCTTCCATCGTTGACGGTCCTGGGCACGCTGCTTCCAGTCATCAAGACCAAGCTGTTTTACGTCCGCGATGACTTCGTCTTTGTACCGGAGGTTCGGTCTTCTTTGAACCAGGAGGCTCGGATTCGAAGATCCTTTTAGCTGGAGCGTTGTTGTCCATGCGCTTGATGTGGCCGAGCCAGTGCAGTCGACAGATATTTGCCTTCCGGACTACATCCTACTACATCCTGATACAGCATAGAGTTCGCGGTTGTATCTTCTCCTCCATTCGCCTTCCTCGCAGACGGGACCATATATCCGACGTGGAATATTTCTTTCGAAGGCACCAAGAATCAGCTCCGCAGTTCTGCTTAGTGTTCAGCTTTCGGCTCCATATAGCAGGAGTGGCAGAATAAGAGTTTTGTAGAGCATGATTTTGGTCCTTCGAGTCAGGAGTTTTGAGCCCAGTTGTTTTGACAAACCGAAGTAGCATCGGTTGTCAAGTGCGATTCTACATCGTATCTCCACTGTGATGTCGTTCGTGGAGCTCACGTTTGCCCCGAGGTAGACAAACGCCTTCACTACCTCAAAATTGTGGCTGTCGATTGTAATGTTTTGCCCTAGATGGTGTGCGGCGGATTGTTTCTTGCTCGACAGCATATACTTTGTCTCATCCTCATTGACCTTAAGACCAGCTCGTTGCGCCTGTTCTTCAATCGCCGCGAAAGCTTCCACTACGGCGCGTTGGGAACGCACAACCATGTCGATGTCATCTGCGTATCCCAACAGTTGGACTGACTTGTAGAAGATAGTGCCTTCCGTGTTTACAGCAGCCCGTCGCACTATCTTCTCCAGTACCAAATTGAAGAAACCACACTACAGCGCATCTCCTTGCCGAAATTCGGTGCAGGTTTCAAACGGCCCGGAGGTCCTCGAGCCGAACTGCACGGTGCATCGCGTGTGTGCTAGCGTGGTTCGACACAACCGGATCAGTTTTCCCGGGATCCGGAATTCGACCATCGCTTCGAATAGTTCCTTGCGATGAAGGCCGTCGTAAGCGGCTTTAAAATCGATAAAAAGGTGGTGCATATCGATTTCAAATTCGCTGGTCTTCTCCAGGATTTGCGTTAGTGTGAAGATTCGGTCTATAGCCGATTTGCAGGGCCGGAAGCCGCACTGGTACGTGCCGATTAGTGCGGTGCAATATAGCTTTAAACGCTCACACAATACGCTGGACAGAATCTTATAGGCGACATTGAGCAGGGATATACCTCTATGGTTGTTGCCAGAGGTGGGACCCCTTTTTTGTGGATGGGGCATATGGGGTTGATATTCCAATCGTGCTTTCGTCTTCCCAAATTCTACAAATGATCTGGTGCATGCTCCCTAGCAGAACATTGCCACCGGCCTTGAAGAGCTCTGATGGTAAGCCATCCGAGCCTGCGGCTTTGTTGTTCTTCAGCTTTTTAATGGCTGTGCTGACTTCTTCAAAGCTCGGTAGGATGACTACTTCATCGACTGGAGTTGGGATTTCTTAATTCTCTATCACTCTCCCCTGGCCTGTTCCGCTAAGCAGCTTTTGAACACATCCACTATTCCCTGCTCTCGTCTTCGTCAGATTTAATTATTGTTTCAGTTCCTAGAATGGCTAACCAGAGACCAGAACCAAGCAGAAATTATTCCCTAGCAGTCATCTGCTAGGTCTGATCGTCGCTGGAAGAAGCGTTGCAATTTTGAAAATGAAAACCCCAGCAGAACAGCCTCTACCTCAACTGATTACTGATTCATTTTCAGTCAATTTACTGGACAAAATGGGCCAAAAGGCCATGCCCGCCCGTCCGAACTACTGACCCGTTTGATCTCCGTCCCAGTGATCTTATTCCATGTCTCCCCTAGAGTTTGTTGGCAAAGGTCAGCACTGGAAGTCCATAGTCGCCATTTGCCTAGGTGGCCTTCCATGAAATCAAACCCTCACCCCATAGAGTACCCAGAAACCGTCAAAGATAGTCCAGATAACCCTTTTCCACCGTCGTCGTCCACAAACAAAGAGGTCTCTGTCCGCCCCTCCGTCCAAGAGGATTGACTCTACCTCACTCCACAGCATATTCCATGAATCGTATGAGGTACTCGCCCGTAAAATGCAATCAAGTTCTTCCCTCATTTTCCCTGAAACGACTTGACCCTAAGTTTAACGACAAATAAAAGTGCACACATAGGCGAGGCCAGCACACAACGCTCGGTGTCTACCGGATTACGCCGCCTATGTGTGACACACACAGAACGGGAAGGAGGCTCCGAACGCGAGGCCAGGGACCTCAAATGCACACAACAGCACAACAGAATAGATACGAGTACCCTCCACTATCTGATGACCCTCCAGGCGAAGTCATGAGGGAACGCAACACGCGTACTGCTCGCTTTGATTCCCTTTTCACACACACTCCCTGCCGCAGCACACATGCACACAAAGTGTGGAGTGTACGAGTATGTGCATCGGATCGGATTGGATATGACATGGCATCCCGCTATAAAAGACGCGGATCGAGACGTCATGAAGTCAGTTTAACTCACAACACCACTGGCAATGGACAGCACACCACCAGCACGGCGGCCATGGTGTAGCCACAACCAGCGGGAGGGTGTCTACCCGACGATATCCCCGCATCTCCTGGGACGAGACTAAAAGCAATCACACGGGAACGGACAAGTGCAATGCAAGGCGCTCCTTGCTGGAGAAGGCTTCAAGCAACGTTGCACCAGTTATCTGCAAGTGCAATTTGTGATAATCGTCCCTCGCAGGGACGCAAAACCCGGACACGGCGGACAGCGTGTGGAAGCGGAGAGGCCACATGCAAGGATGTGAGTGAAACTCACAAATACGCTCTAAACCCCTCTCCATGGGACACTTGGGCAATCAGGAATCCTGAATGATAATGAGGACGACGACGACAGCAAGACGGGACAGGACGGGCGACGATCACCAGTCGAGATTCCAGTTCGCAGTCGACGACGACGTGCGGAAATTCGCCAGACGTCGTTGTCGCGACGGCAATGCGCTCCTGTCTGTTGGCGCATCCTGTGCAATACTAGACCATAAGTTAGCTTATCCATAAGAAATTGTAAATTTGTTCCCCGAAACGACTTAATCCAGGTCTTCCATTAGTCCACTCAAGCAGAGAACACTTTTGTATCTAGTATCTGTGTAAATACATTCTAGACGTAAGCTTTATTTGGTGCAATAAATAAAAAAATAGAAACGTTCGTCAAGAGCGAAGGCAAACAGAACGTGTTTTTGAGTTAACGTGTGTCTAACGCATATCTCCGTTGGGTTGCTGAGAGTATCTGCGGCGAAGTATGTGAGCAAACATTGGAAATTCTTTATCTCCCTGGGCAAACATGGAGTGTTCTGAGGTGATTCTTCGCAGCGCGGCCCTTTCCGGGGGACGGAGGGCGATGGCTGCGTAAAGTGTCAATCAAATCGGATCGGCCCTCGTTGGCAGGTCACGACTCGTTGGCAAGTGGATTCCCTGATGGTAGTTGAGGTTTGGTGGGCCTAACACGGCACGTTCACCGTGTTGTGGGATGGATTCCAAATGGTGTGTGTGTGTTATGACGTGTCTAAACAGCAATGGGTGGTGCGGTTGGAGGGCGACTATTTTTAGCTGAGGTCTGCACGGCATGTGTTTCACATGTGGGCACTAAGGGATCGACCTTTGTAACTGAATTTTTGGTTAATTTGCTTTTTTAATTCAGGGAGTCGATCATCTAATTGGATACGCAGTCGGTAAGCGATCGGGGTTTGATTTGGGATTCAAGGCTGGTGATGGGGAGCAGTTAATCAATTCGTATTGTATTTAGGTGAATAAGGACTTTGTCGTTCCATCACATCATCATCATCATTTTCAGTGACCCGCATATTCCACTAAAGGGGTCGCGGGGGCAATCCACCCACGAGAGATCTTCAGGCCACTCGATCCTTCTCCATCGACTCTAACTCATCAGGAGCTATGCCCACTCGCAACCAGGCGAGTGTTTGGACTTGGTCCAACCATCTCGTCCTGGGTCTGCCAAGCGGTCGCCTACCTGATGAACTCGCATTTAAGGCACGCCTCGGAAGTCGTCATGATGAGGACATTCGTGCCACGTGGCCAAACCATCGAAGTACAGCAAGTTCCGTACGAAGAAGTTGAGTTGAGTTCCTTGCGCACTGCCGTGTGTCTCACCCTGTCCCGGCGAGTAGTTCCCACAACAGCACGAAGAAATCTAATCTCGGAAGCTTGTATTCGCGATCTTATTTTTTTGGTCATTACCCAAATTCCATGACTGCGTTAAAAACCGCTAACTTGGCTTTGACACCAAGCTCGGCCTTCCTGATTACAGATCGACCAAGCTGTTTCAAAATCGACCCAGCTTGACGAATCTTACAGGAAAGCACAGCATTATTCCTCCCATCACTCGTGAAGAAGACCCCGAGATTCTTCCTGTTTCAATGGGAGTCCACTAACATGTAGAGTACATTGAACAGGGGTTCTGGAAATAACCATAACCTCGGATTTGTCCACGTTAACCTTCATCCCAGCATTACCACATTCGGCCACAAACTTATCTAGCGCGCGCTGGAGGAAACACTCAATCTTCTGGTGTCCACTCACTTCCCGGGTTGCACCTTTGGCAGCGACATCTCGGCGCCAGCCGACGACGCGGTGAATGAACTCTACGTTCCGGAAACCGTTGTTGGCGAAGATAGAATTGGATGGGCCATAGACTCATTTGCCCCATATAAGTCTCCTGGCTTAGACGGCATATATCCAATTATGCTGCAAAAGACTAAGGATATGATAATCCCTGTCCTGAGTAGGATATATAGATGCAGCTTAATAAACGGCTACATACCGTCGACTTGGAGAGAAGTAAAGGTTGTCTTCATCCCTAAAGCCGGTAAAGCTAGCCACACAGCTGCAAAAGATTTCCGACCTATAAGCTTGACTTCCTTTGTTCTCAAAACCTTTGAGAAGGTAATCAATGCTTATATTCGCAGTAAGCTTTCTACTAACACAATCTCCACAGCACAACATGCCTACATTAAAGGCAGAGGTGTGGAGACCGCACTTCACAGCGTGGTTAATGTGATTGAAAGCACTCTCAAAGCCAAAGAATACGAACTCGCAGCCTTTCTGGATATTAAAGGCGCTTTCAATAATGTGGAAACGAGAGCGATTAAGTCAGCCCTCGAGAGGGCCAATATTGAGCAGTTAATAACATCAACCGTTGTTAGCCCGCTCAGTAAAAGAACAATCTACGCGAACATGGGTGTCAGGCTCGTGAAAGCCATTGGCACACCGCAGGGATTGGTAATTTCACCCCTGCTCTGGGTTCTTGTCATCAACGAAGTCTTAGAGAAGCTCAAATACTCGGGGGTGACGGTAGTTGCTTATGCAGACGACGTAGTGTTGATAGCTAGAGGCAAATTCCTCCCAACCATAAGTGAATTACTTGAGAGCGCTATAAGCACACTAGCTAGATGGGCAAAAAACTGCGGACTGGGTGTTAACCCAGGTAAGACCGAATTGGTTCTCTTCTCCAATAAAAGAGTCATAGCGCAGTTCAGGCTGCCAGCTATCGAGAGATCCACACTGACGCTATCCGACAGTGCTAGATACCTAGGTATCATTCTTGACAGGAAACTAAATTGGAAACTTAATGTCTCTGAAAGGGTCAAAAAGGCAACATGCGCTTTTTATATCTGCGCAAAAATTGTCGGTAAAAAATGGGGACCAAGCCCCAAGACCATCCTATGGATGTATACCGCCATTGTCAGACCCATCCTTACGTATGGCAGCGTAGTGTGGTGGCAGGTAGCATTGGAAGCCATTAATCTTAAGGCATTGACGAAAATACAGAGACTTGCGTGTATGGGAGTTACTGGAGCAATCAGCTCTACCCCAACAGCTGGACTGGAAACGATCCTACACATGCTACCGTTTGACCTTCATATCCTGGCAATCGCCGCTGAAAGTGCTCTGAGAATCAGTCAATCTTGCAACTGGCGCTGGACTCGCAAGTATTCTTAACAAACTTGCAGTATCAGAAGTCGAGAGCGACTATAGGCTCCCATACCTCGACTTTGAGAGACCCTTCAAATGCCAATACCCCACCAGAGAGGAGTGGGCGTCCAATGAACCCATCAACAACTCGACAATAAAGGTACGAGTATATACCGATGGGTCAAAGATGGAAGCAGGCACAGGCGCGAGCATTTTCTCCAACGAGCTAAACTTGCACTGCTCAATCAGACTACCTGATTATGGCAGTGTGTTTCAAGCGGAGGTCCTGGCGGTCAAAGAAGCGGCCAAAAAGATATTAATGATGGCGATATCACCAGCTGATATCACCATTTTCATTGACAGTCAGGCGGCCATGAAAGCTATATCCGCAATAGAAGTCAAGTCCAAGCTAGTCGCAAGCTGTCGCGAAGATCTAAAGGCTCTTGGCTCACAGCACTCGATCAATCTGTGCTGGGTCCCAGGACATAGGGACATAGCCGGCAATGAGATAGCTGATGAACTTGCCAGAACAGTGTCAGTGACCGACGTGTCACAAGCAATTCATGGTTTTAAACCGCCACTCTCAGAGCTGAGGAAAAAGGTGGATACTATGATCATTGAAATGGCAAACAGTAGATGGCGCGGTCTGTCTACATGTGCGACTACTAAAGCATTATGGCCCAGACACGACCGAGCAAAAACCGACAACATCCTTCAGTGCGACAAAGAGTTGGTAACGATGGTGGTTGGAGCTCTCACTGGCCATAATCATCTTAGAAACCATACCATGAAAATGGGACTCTCCAACGACAACATTTGTAGAGGTTGTGGTGACGAGGAGGAACGTGAGGATACTCCTCACTACCTCTGTCACTGCCCTAGTCTTTGTCAGTTGCGTCATAGAACACTGGGAGAATTCTTCTTCCAAGACTTACATGAAATCTCTTAGATCTCTTTACAGGTTTATAAGGAAATCGGGATGGCTCCGGCGCAACGAAGGACCATGAGTGCGACAAGGGTTAAAAAAGGGGACACTATCCTAAAACTCCCTCTTTACCCATAGCCTTAAGCATTTCTGGCCGGATTTCATCCACACCGGCGGATTTGCCAACTTTTAGCGATTCAATCGCCAAAATGACCTTCTCCACCATTGGACTATTTCCGCCCTACTCAAGATTACAGGTCTGACACCCTCAGTGCCCTGTTCGGGATTGAGCAGCTCCGAAAAGTGCTCGCTCCATCTGCGCAAGATGCCCACCTCATTGGAAAGCAATTAGCCATCTTTGGATTTGACTCCTTCGATGGTGTTGAATTTCCTTCCTCTGAGCCGGCGAATGGTTTGCCAGAACACCTTTTTCGCAGATCTATGGTCGCTTTCCAACTTCTCGCCGAACTCCTTTCAAGTCTGCTCTTTAGCTGCTCGCACAGACAATTTGCAAGTTCTTCGCACCTCAGTGTACCGGTCATGAGAGTTTCCCAAGAGAATTCAATCTCTGTAGGTCTTCTTCTCTCTGATGGCTTCTTCGGGTGTTTTAAATCACGCAGTTCTTTTCTGACCACCAGCCGCCACACCAAGCCGCTTCACTCCACCCACAAACATCATGTGCAGAAGCAAAAACAGTCGCCATTCGTCCTCTACATGCGATGGAACAGTTGGAATTTGCTCAAACCCAAATCTTACTCTACAAAAAGCGAATTCTGTCAGTCTTGCTGTATGGATCTGAAAGCTGGACTGCAGAGCTGATTTTTAGTGCCTTCGAAAAAAAAATTCTGCGTCGGATATTTGGTCCTGTCTTCGAGGAGCGCGAATAGAGGAGAATACATCCCTGAAAATAACGAAAAATTGAATTTTTAATTTTTCTTGTCGTCAGAGTTGATCACAAGAACTATTGCTTGTCTGGCAGTGATTGCTTTGCATGCGAATTGAGTGATTTAATTAAGACAATGGTTATCTGGGGATATTCGAAACTGAAGGAGAACGGAAGGTAGAAATTTGAAAGGGAGGGCGTTTGGGAACCCTTTCTTGGACATTGAATCGTTGGTGATTGTCGATAGATTATGCAACACCGCCAACGATGTCAGCTTTAGGTGCAGATATGAAAAAGGGAAGACAATTCTTCCTCATCCACTCTGCTTTCGCTTCGTGGAAAGACACACCTATTAGTATGACATCTCGCAACAGGCAAGTGGTTCTTAAAGCGCTAAAGAGCTACACATTCAACTCTAATGCTGTCTGGGAATGTCACAAAATACTAAACAAAGTCGCAACAAGTTAAAGTTGATCTGGGTGCCAGGCCATGAAAACCACGAAGGGAATGAAAAGGCTGACATACAAGCCAAGAAGAGTGCTCAGGTGCCTTTTGCGGAGCCTTCACCCCTTTATGGCTTGAACAGCATGGACACAAACAAAGGAATCATTTCTGGAACAGCCAAGAGGGTATTAAACACTCAAGAATGTACATGGAACATAATTACAATCCCAAACGAGCCAAAGAAGCTCTAGAACTTAGTAAAGCAGACCTAGGAGTGCTATGTGAAGCACTAACAGGACATGGGGCATGCAACTACCACCTCCACAAATTGGGTCTCAGCAGCACAGAAATCTGTAGGCGATGTAGACAGGCCAAGGAAACTATGGAACACATACTGACCGTCTGTCCAAGTCTTGCCCGAGAAAGATTTAAAAAGTCACACGTAACAGGGAAAACCTTCCAAGAAATCCCATCTAGAGAAGTTGTAAAATTTTTGAAGGCAGCACTAAAATCCTAGATCAAAAGAAGGGGATGCAATAGATCTTTATGGTCGCAGTACTAATGTTACATACATGACACACCCTGAGTTCTTCAATTCAATTCAAAATGGCGTCTCGCTCGAAGGTGGCCACTCTTACACAAGAAGGGTCCATTGCAGCAAACATCTTCAACAATCTAAGCTAGCTGCACAACATCAGAATCAATCAGCTCAAGCCACATTGCGTCAAGACAAAAAAAAGAAAAAAAAAATTTCCCATACCGGGAATCGAACCCGGGCCTCCTGGGTGAGAGCCAGGTATCCTAACCACTAGACAATATGGGACTTAAAATTCCATGGACAATTTTCAGTTTTGTTGGCTTTGAATGCTTTAATTAGACGGTGATTAGCCATGAGTCATGGTGGAACTATTTTATGTGCTTGTTTGCTCACATCAGTCTCTCACTCACCCAATTTTTACTCGAATTTTTAATGACTGTTCTAGGCTTTTGAAGTGAAGTTCAATTCTTCAGCAATTAGAGGCAGATGGAGGGACAAAATAAACATTTTGCTGATGTTCACAGCCATACGGTGCTGGCAATACTTAAGGGCCAACCATAAGGGCCAAACCATAATGGCCATACAAAAAAATAAGCTTGTCTCATAACCAAACGCAAAGTAACCAGAAGCATTGTCTAATTTCAAAGTGGCCATAATTGCTTATAGAAACGTAAGGAGAACTCAGCTGTCAACTGACATTTGCTTCACTGTCAACTGAGATCCACTTCACTCCCGCGGAAGTGAACGAACTAAACGAAAATGAGCGAAGCAGTTACTATGGTCGTTTTTATGTATTCGCTTGATTGCTTAAGTTCTCTTAAGTTTCTGTACTAACGCTATGGTTTGACTCCTTTTCTTAAAACATCAACCTGTTTTGGCATTCAACCAACTAGGCGTACAAAACTTAAGCTTATGTCAAAACCAAGCAAAACCGTCGTCGAATTTCAAAGTTTCCAGAGCTGTTCACAGAAATTTAAAGAGAATTCACCTGTCAACTGACATTTGCATACGTAGAGAGCGATTCATTCCGCTTCCGCGTACGTAAATAAAAGTGAACGAACTTAACGAAACTGAGCGAAGCGGTTACTATGATCGCATTGTATCATTTTTGTGTATTCGCTTGATTGCTTCAGTTCTCTGAACTACCCCGTGAGACCTACACTTTTGCTGCTTATTAGAACCACCCAGATTGTTGTATATATCTCAGGAGGTGCTTCAGCTCTATTTTTTCCAGATCCTCCAGGTGGTCGAAGAAGTAATGCCTAGTGTTAGCAGTCTCCTTCCCCGTAGGGCTGGACAATCGCACAGCAGGTGGCGGACAGACTCTATTTCCTCCTCGTCCCTGCAACTTCTACAATAGTCGCTATGGGGGATACCTAACCTTCTGGCATTGGTGCCTATCGAAAATGTCCGGTAAGAACTCCCACCACCGTCCGTATATCCTTGCGACTTAGGCTAATCATTGATAATGATTTCCTCCTGTTCAACATCGGCCATACGGCTCTCGTCGTTGACCCAATGTCCAGATTCAGCTATCGCGCATTTGCTCTTTCTAAGGCTTCATCCTCTATTGCCTTCCTTTAAAAACTTTGCATATTCATATTTACATAAGGTAGTGCTAGAGATTTATCTAACTCCGAGCCCTCCTTTGCCAACATGTCCGCTCTCTCGTTTCTTTCAACTCCTGTGTGTCCCCGTACCCAGCAGAGAGTCGAATCCGAGCCTCCTGGTCCGAGAAGGAGAGGAAGAGCGAACCTCCGGTACAAAGACCAAGTCATCGCGGACATAAGACAGCTTGGTCTTGATGACTGGAAGCAGCGTGCCCAGGACCGTCAACGATAGAAGGCAGCGAGAGCTCAGGCTCAGACCCTACATGGGTCGTAGGCCTGCTAGTAAGTAAGTTCCAGAGCCCTGATGACTGTCTGGCTGTCCTTAAAAATGCAAATATCACGCGGGGATATTACATTCCATTTGAGCCATGACAGAATTTCATTGATTGCCATTATCTCCGTCAAGAAAATGCCACTGCCAACTCCACCCATTCTTTTAGATCCATCTGTGTAGAAATGTAAGGATCATTCGAAGAGTCTCGGATTACAAATCGAAAAGTCCCTGTCTGGAATATAGGCTTCGAAATTTCCATCAGGGAAGGGTTGGGATGTGACGTGGTCTAAACGAAGTTTATTGAAAATAGTTGAGTGTCCAAATGGAATGCTGGACCACTGGGATGAAGGCTGGAGACATGTAGCTTCGGTTGGGAAGATGTTTTAAGCCTTTCCCTTAAGTAGATTTCCATGCCGTGGACTTCCGCATGAAATATTGCATAAAGAGTGGTTCTGGCTGGCATTTAAGTTCAGTTAAGGTGCCACCCAGACTCTCAAACGTCTGTGTACTACACAAGGGACCCTAGTCCAAATTAGGGTATATTTAACTCACATTGTTCTGGTATGATTATTCTGAACGAACATTAAAGTTGAATTAAAGCCGACTGGATGGCGCAGTTGTTAGGTGCCTGCCCCAAGTTCGAATCCCAGTAAAATTGAATCTGGTCCAGTCGCCATTTCCCGTTGTGATAAAACTAACCGCACTGGAGTAGGTTGCTACCTGGCAGTACAATGGATCAGTCTCGAGTCTGAGTGCTCCAGTAGTGTTTCAAAAATCCTCCGAAAAAAAAATCCAAATTGAGAGCTGTAATAATCTGAAAGGGGGTATATTAAGGTCTTCGTGGTTGCTGAACTCCTGAACCGAAGCAGGATTTGCATTTTCTATGTCCTCTTTGTTGGCACCAGTAGGAGCACTGTAAGTGGCTTCATTCTGTTTGTAGAGATGTTGATGCACCAAAGTGAGGAGTGTCTCTAGGGTTGCTTTGTGAGTTGTGCTTATTGCTGCAGTTAATCCGTCGAAAGCCTGTTGTTTGGTCAATTTTTCTTGCGCAGTCTTTTGAACGATTTTTATCACCAAAGATACGGTGAATATTTAAAGATTGCCCTTACTTTGGACTGCATATGAATACATCTCATCCTCTTTTTACATCCCTCGCCCATTTCTACACTCATTGCCTCACTAGAATTTCCTTCCTAAGGTGACAGCTTAAGGAACACTAAGGAAATAGATTCACACTGAACCAAGTCAACAAAGTCAAAGTAAACTGAACGCCTAATCTCTCGGAAGAACCTTCAATTCCGCGTAAGCTCTGTACACAAACTGACACAACAAACCTTGATGGCAGCAATTTGCAACTTTATCAGTTACATCTCATTGCATCAGAGACTTTTATGGACTGCACACTGTGCGAGATCCAAATTGACGTCATCCATGGACTTGTGTCACGAGATAAAAGAAAGAGGCAGGCGTGTTATAGGTCAGGATACCGGTTAACTTACAACAGAAGCTACAAAACGCTGGACATGCTAACGAATGCAAATTTATTTCTTAGCGATATTGTCTGTTTGATTTACGATCTCTGGCTCGCTGTTGGATGTGAGGGGTTTCAGTTACTCATAAGCAAACGACATCTGTTCACAGTGGAGTGAGTGAAGGAGGAGAAGGGATTCTGGGCGCGTATGAGGTAAATGTACTTCTTGTACAGATGGAGGGACTGTCGAAGGAGCTTTGAGGAACAACATGCGCTTCGAACAAGACTCCTGTTTGACGAGTTTAAAGGGAGATGTGTCTGTATTTTCTTTCCTAAAAGTGGATAGATCAGTATACAACAGATTTCACCCCACAATTCACCAGCTTCATTGCTGCACGACACGTCCGAACGAGCTCATGGAACTTGCAAGAGGGCAATCAAGTTACGATGGCCGTAGATTTGCAGTTGACGCACTTAATTTAAGAATTATCATCGAAATGGTCAACTCATGGCAAGTCAATGTCAGTCAATGAGGCTTTTCTGTAGCCGAATGATACGCAATCGACCTGAAATTGATTGTGGGTCATTTGATGTATGAAATAGTTTGCATTGGTGTGCAACTGTTGACTATAATAGACAGATGAAAGCGGAACCAGTTAAAGCATGACTGTCAACGTCATCTAAAATTAAAATGCTGTCATTGATTTCCATGCAAAAAAAAAGAAGAAAAAAATTTTCCCATACCGGGAATCGAACCCGGGCCTCCTGGGTGAGAGCCAGGTATCCTAACCACTAGACAATATGGGACTTGATAACCGTACTTCTCAACCGTCTTAAGACCTTGTGAGACAAATTAATCCCACCTCATATTTGTTAAATACAAATTACTAGTTCGTACACCAACCATTGAATGCGCTAGGTTCTTGCTTTAAATAGAAAGACGGACATCTGTGAGTGAAAATTGGTAATATATGAAGGTAACAGGGTTGCCAAGGTAGATATTCTTTGAGAATATTTTTTTCTACCGTAAAAACAGACAGAGAGTGTAGTAGCGACAGATGATTGCTTGGGATGAAGTGAATATACATAACCGCTCATCAAACAAAATGGCTGATGTCGACGCCTAAAGTCGTTGGACGTTGACGGTTGACGGGGTGAGTTGTGAGTGTCAAATGAAATAAACTTGTTGAAACTGATTGTCGTGAGCTGCTTGATGATTGATGTCGTATGGGGAGTTGTTCGGATATCCATTAATGAGGCATATGGTTTTGAGTTTGGATATCCACGATTTCCTTGCTGTCCTCTAAAATCTTGAGAACATAGGCACTTCTTCAACGCATTTGGGAGCAATTTGGTGAGCAGTATGGCTCCTTCAACGTCAATGAATATTTCTATGATTTGTTGTTAAAATTTATGAGTCGGTATTCCAATGGAGCTGTTTAAAAAACTGACAACATTTTACAAAAATATGACAGAGATCGTAGGTTATAGCATACGGTCATTATTGTATGTTGTAAAAAAAACAGTCTCTATTTACAGTAGTTAAACACCACTATCTCTGTGAATTTTTAACGTTCTTTTAATTAAGATCGTAAGTCGCAACATACGCTCAATTTCACAAAGCTCTATTTTGACCTCCTCCACCCTCATATCTCTCCCTGAACTCCTCCTCAGCCAAGTTTCAGACTCTTCTCACTCAAGCCCGTACGTCGTAACATACGGTCACTTTCAAAAATTACTGTTTGAACAATCTCCACGCTCCGTACACTTCCCCGGCTAAATTCCAACCTTTTTCCCACTTAAGACCGTAAGTGCCAACATACGGTCACTTCCAAAATAGCTGTACACGCTTATATCTCAATCCGAACTCTTCCCCTGTCAGCCTCCAATCTTTTTCTCACGCTTGACCGTAAGTCGCAACATACGGTCATTCTAAAAACCATTCATTTCAACCTTTTCCACGCTTATATCTCTCTTTTTACTTTTCCTGACAACTTCCAATCTCTCAACTTCAACTTTTTCACTTCAGCACTGAAGACCGTAAGTCCCAACATACGGTCACTTTCAAAAATCACTGTTTCAATCTTCACCACGTTCATATTTCTCTCTTTCCACTTTCCCAGCCCACTTCCAACCAATCCCCCACTCAAGACCGTACGCCGCAACCTACGGTCAACCAAAAAAACACCATCATTCCAAACTAACAACGTTTGCAGTGTAAACTTTATTCCATAATAATTCGATATCAACAGTTTTAACATATTAAACATAACCTAAGACAAATACATTCTGAGTTAAAGCTATCCCTTATAACTACAAATAGTCCGAGTGTAACACTCAACCACACTTCACAGCACACTGATGGTAGATTCTCGATTCAATATCTCTCCCCCGCTCTGTCGGCTGCCGTTCTATTTGAACAGTTCCTCCAGCGAGTCCTCGTTCAATGCGATCACCATCATGATGATGCCCCCCACAAGTATCCCCGCGATCTGAATGAGTGAGTTCTTCAGGTCCTTCTTGCCCTCCATCGACATCGCTGGCACCAGGTCTGCTAGTGCGATGTAGAGGAACGATCCAGCTGTGCCCGCGTAGATCCATCTCGTCATGTCCGAGTGTACGCCGGCGATGAGCAGTCCAATGGACATGCCCACGAAACTCAGCACGGATGAGGCGATGTTGAGCAGGACGGCTCGGCGGATGCTCACTCCGGTCTGCAGGAGCAATGCGAAGTCACCCAGTTCGTGCGGCAGCTCGTGGCAGAGAACGGCGAAAGCTGTCGCCAGCCCTGTGACTGGTTCCGCGGCGAAGGCGGCACCTATAGCAAGGCCGTCGGTGAGATTGTGTAGGCCATCGCCTAGGATGACCATGAACGCCACCGGAGTCAGGGGCTGCGATTCCCCCTTTTGATCCTTCTTCAGCTCGTCGAGCATGACGTTGATTTCCTTGTTCTCGGTCACCGCCGCAGTTGGCTGTGGAGAGTGACTGTGGTTGTGACCAGAGTCGGATCCTTTGATCAGGGGCAGGAGGGTTTCCAGGATGTACATGAAGACCGCTGCCAGGAAGGCACATCCGCATATCAGAACTGGTCCATTGTGGTCGTGGTCCTCTTCAGCGTCGGCGGACTTTGAAGAGTGTCCCGACGAGAGCGCATGTGGAATGAGATGCATAAACGCGTCCCCGCTGAGTGTGCCCACAGCTACTGCCACCAGAAACTTCAGAATCTCCTGATAGGCAATGGTTTGCATGAGTGGCACCAATAGGACGCCAAGTAGACCACAGGAGGAGAGGACAAAGATTGATGCTGAGGCATACAGCCAAGCTGAAACGGAGAGAACGGAAGAGCGGGTTAGATGGGGTTTTGTTTAGCTGTGAAGTCTGTTAACTTGGAAAAGATTAGAAAGGCGTTGCCAGAGAGCATGAGTGTCTCCCATTTCGAGACCAAACTGCGATCAGATCGAGAAGTGATCGCGCTTTCCTTAAGAATAACCATCGGGCAACAAAGAGGGATCTCGTTCTCTCCTCTCGACCTTGTAGCTTCATCGTTGCTCGTCTTGGTTCAGTTTTGGGATTCGAACTTCGGTCTGATGAGTTACTCGGTCTAATTCTCTTCAAACTTCAAGACTCTTTGTGATCCTCGGCCAAAGTCTCTGCTCTTCTGGTTTGTAGCCTCACCCACCTGCAGTCTCCCGAGAAATTCCTTCACACCGTGGATGATATACGCCGACGCGACGCACCCTGAAATCCAAGTCGTGACTCACCTTTAACAAGAAAACTCTGGCGATCCTCGGGATTCATCACCGGTGCTTGCTGAACGCACACGTGCTGATCGATCTGCACCAGCAGGGCTGGACAAAGCTTCATAAACCCCACGGGCGTTAGCTTAACCGTATTTATAAACTCATTGTACTCCTCCTCAAAATCATGATCGTCGGCATTGTCGTCGTGCCTCGGCACACCGTCTGCGCTGAAGGTTTTGTACAGCTTACGCTTGTGTAGATCATCGTGATCGATCACCAGCCGCAGCAATGATTTTGGCGATAGGCACACGTTTGGATTGGATGAGTCCGCATCTGAAAAAAGAGAGAAGGAGAACGCTTAGGCTTAGGCACACTTAATATTCAGTCTACAGTCTTAAAACAGAACAAAAAGCACGAAGAGGCTTGGGGAGCATCATCACGTTGTGACAACAATCACCCGACGTGACAAGAATCTCTGCTAAGTGCTCGTGGTGAGGTGGAATGATGCGTTGACGCTGGTCGACATTTATAGTGTGAGCATCGCCTAATCTGGCCCACAATTACTGTATACACACCGTAAATCAATTCTTGAACAAGTTTCCGCAAACGATGCCCGAAAAGGAATTCCGTTTTAGGGGAGTGGCGGAAGAGATTGACCGAGCACATGGCAACCTATTGCCGCTTATGCACGCACAATGTGATTGCGATGCGTAGTGATTTGACTTGTTAAGGGGATGGCGGCAGTTTTGTGGGTGTGTATTCGTACATTGGGAGACGGCATATGTTTCCTCTGGTGGTAGGTGAGGAGCTACACATGGAATTGCTTCCGAAAGCAGTTGACAAGGGCATGCGTTGGGACCTGTCTTGGACTTTAGATGGGATTGGAATTTTGTTTGGATTAAGACGCGTTCGCTGGATAGCACAGTTGGTTAAGTGTCTGCCCTAAGTCAGAGGGGTCCCAGGTTCGAATCGCAGTGAAAACAAAGTTAATACGCTTTCATCCGGTTTTTCAAATCAGGTCCAGTCAGAATTTGACGTTAGGATCAAATACACGGCACTGTCATTGGAGCGGTCGATCAGTGGTAGTAGTTTGACTGTGGGTATCATACTGGACTCGGTGCTGGTGAATTCACTAGCAGCCCCCTAACCTAAGGCGCGTTTGCTGACAGTGGCTTCTTTGCTAGGTCATCTGACTCCGTGATCTCGCCTAATTTCTCCTGTAGAACCACTGTCGTTCAGTTACTCATCAGAGTTACAAGCTCTGACCGAAGTTCGAATCCCAAATCTGAACCACGACGAGCAACGATGAAGCTACAAGGTCAAGAGTAGAGAACGAGATAGCGTGTACAGTATGGGCC
Source organism: Myathropa florea (assembly GCA_930367185.1). Classification (NCBI taxonomy): domain Eukaryota; kingdom Metazoa; phylum Arthropoda; class Insecta; order Diptera; family Syrphidae; genus Myathropa; species Myathropa florea. The sequence goes on along the minus strand of OV884005.1, from coordinate 31,188,106 downwards.
AAATACAAGTTTCATTTTAAAAATGCAGTAAAATCAACAAAATTAATTGATTTTTCATGTATTATGACTTCGTTAGTAAGAGCAAACATTCCCATTGAAATACAAAGTCGTTCAAGTGGCTGCCTCGGCTAGCTTCGCAGTAGCGCATTCTGTCTCCCCACCCCAATTTTCCAAGACCTTGTTGATGGTTTCGGGCTGTAGCTCACGGATTGCTTGGATGATATTGGCCTTAAGTGCTTGAATCGTTTTCGGATTGTTGGCATAACATCGGTGCTTCACGGTTCTCCACAAAAAAAACGTCCAAAGGGGTCAAATCGCAGCTCCGAGGCGGCCAATGAACATCACCAAGACGGCTGATAACACGATTTTGGAATTTGGTGCGCAAAAGATCGATTGTGGCATGGGCTGTGCGGCATGGGCTGTGTGGCATGGCGCGCCATTCTGATGAACCAGAGGTCGTCCAAATCCATATCTTCAATTTCAGTAAAGAAAAATGTCGGTTAACAGGGCTCTGTAACGCCCACCGTTGATCGAAACGTTGTGCCCAGCTTCATTTCCGAAGAAAAATGATCCAGTGATGCCACCACTCCACAATCCGCACCAAACTGTCACTCTCTGTGGATGCATTGGCTTCTTGACAATAACGTGCAGGTTTTCCGCTTTCTGAGCCCCAGCAATGTGGCAATTTTGCTTGTTAACGTAGCCGTCGAGGTGAAAATGTGCCTCGTCAGAAAAGATGATTTTTCACCCAAAATCGTTGTCCAATTCAAGCTGAGCTGCTCTAAGGCCCAAACTACGAAGCGGATGGTCGCGCGCCTTCAACTGCTGAATCAATTGAACCTTGTAAGCGAATAATCCGAGATCTTTGTGCAGAATTCTCCTGAGGCTGGTGCGTGAAATGTTGAAATCGATGGCGAGTTGATGTTCGTGCATTGAGTCTCACACTCACAGCCACATTCTCATCTGTGCGCACCATACGATGACGGGGACCATGAGTGTAGTCCACTAACACACCAGTCCCACGATCTTTTTGCACAAACTTGCGTACAGCAGTCGCTTTAGGTGCTTCATTTCGACCAAAAGTTATTTTCAAAAAATACACTGTTTGGACGCCACAGCACTCATTTTGGAGATAAGTTTTCAATATTTCCCAACGTTGTTCAAGCGCAAAACGACTCATTTCGTTCCGCGGAGGTATGATACTGACTTTCTGTCAAGATTTCTAGCGGGAAACAGCTGTCAGTGTCAAAATAACCTATGATTTAAAAACACACCACTAGATGGCCCACCCTGTACATCGTCCATTGCACAGAGAAGTCTAAGCACAACCTTAAGAAAAACCACCCATCAAATCCAAACGGAAGGCGTTCAATTGCTGTCAACCGAGATCGGGGTGATGTTGCACCTAGGCAACGAGCAATTGGCCGAAGAGGACGTGACTGAAGATCGCATCCATATTGACCTTCCAAATCAATTCGCGAGCCACTCTGAGATGCCTAACCTCCAGTCACTCATTATCGATGTCGTCATTGAGTCAGCCCGGTCCAGATAATCAGCTCGAAAACAGTTCGCTGGGTTACATCGTGAAGCTTGCAAATTGACGAAACAAACGATGATCAATGCCGATAATTACCTTACGACATCGGCGGAGGTTAACGCGTCTGTTTACCCGGCGCAAATAGCCGCCACAAAGGTCACCACAGTAGCAGGTGGATGGGGCGGGACTTGGCGGCGGATGGCGAATTAAGTTGAATTTGACTTCTTTTTATGACTGTCACGAGTCTCACCACGGGGGGCGACGGGAGGTGATCCGAGACGCTGTATCTGTATCTGGTGTGCTTCAATGATCTGCGTGCAGTGGAAGGTTGACTTTATTTGAGGAATTAACGCTTTGTCAGTCGATTGACGGCCGGAATTGAGACATTTGCATGCGAGCCACTAAATTGACAGCAATCTACCGTGTGCGGAGGAAGAAGAAGATTCTGGTTGTTGGGTTGGACTTAGATTGGATTGTCGGTGGAGGCAATGAATTGATGGATGGATGAATGGAATGGAATCTTTTATTTGATTGTGGGGGGTTTTGTGGCTTTATTTTGATGCAAATTCCATTTTTGTGTGGTTTGGAATTTAAATCGACTTCGTCTTGAAGGCATTTGCCTCTGAAATTGACTCTAAACGATGGATTCCTCTGTTTCTTTCAAATAAGTTCGTTGGCAACGCGCTTGAGAGGTAGGTATGTGGTTGTCTAAGCGGCTTACAGTGACGGACCACTTAGACCACAGTTTGGGTCCGCTCTGCCCTTGGGAATGGGCTCTAATTAGACCACCACCGTGAGACCTCGATATTCCGTTGATGCTTAGAACAAGAACCCAGATTTTTGCATGAACCCAGGAGTCTTTCCAGCTCAATCTGAGCCAGATCTTCCATCTCCTCAAAGAATTTGTTGCCCAGAAGATGCAATCTGCTTACCATGAGAGCTAGGCAATCGCAGAGCAGGTGCCGAACAGATTGTGCTTCCTCTTCAACCCTGCAGCATCTGCTTTAGTCGATCTCACTCTTCCACATAATTAGAAGAGACCAACCGAATTGCTAGTGTAAAACCCGCCTTAGATGCCTTGGATCGTCTTCGACTCTGAGCCTATGGGGCAACGCAACAGAGGACGTCCACCTACAAGGTGGTGCAGACAAGTCGAGAGGGACCGTGGCCGGCTTGGTGTGCGAAATTGGAGACAGCTGGTTGGAGAGGCATTTTGGGTGAGGCCCAGGTCCAGCTCGGAGAAGAAGAAGACGCCTTGCGTGTGTGCCTTTTGCACAGTGTCCACTAAAGACCACTACGACTGAGGCTGATTTTTGAAAATTATCTCTGTTTGCTTAACGCCGGCCACAGGTCTCGCGTCTTTGAAACAATATCTAGATTCAGCCATCATTGGCCTGCTTCTTCTCTGAATTTGATCGGTAGCCTAAATTCTGGGTCGCGAGCTTCCACAGAATCACGGGAAATGGGATCGCCGAGGAACTTGCTAGACAAAGACCAGAGGAGGCCTGCTCCCGACTCCACTGCTGCCTTCGCTGCTCCCGACTTCACATTTCTCGGCGAAATTCACAATCAGGGTGGAGTCATCATTGCTGATGAGAAAAATTTGCTCGTTGTGGCCGGCGCACTAGTTCCAGTGACACCGCCTCATGCTATGGCCATGCAGGGGTCGTTGCCGGCTGTTGCTCGTCGCCAAATTGTGCTTGACGTCGCCTATTGCATTCATTCTCCATTGCCGCACTTAATGCCAAACCTATGACTGGACTGGAAGCTTAGCCTGCGGCTCTATAATTCGGTACTGCAAGAGTGAGTCAATACATTGCCGGCAACTTCGATAACATCAAAGTCCTCAACTCGGACGTGCTGACTCTCTCGTTAGGTCACGAGGATGGACAAGTTAGCCGCCCATGGAGACTCTGCGTTGACAAAATGAGCAACATTCTCGTTTCCAATCGCTGAAACAACCGCGTTCAGGTCTACCATCGATATGGAACCTTCAAGTTCAAGTTCAAGTTCGGTCACAAGAGAGGCTTGCCAGCTGATCATCGTCGATAAGAATAACCACCATTTTCTCAGCCAATGGCGTCATTGTCAGAATTTCTCACGCAATCTGAGTGTCAGCATCGAACTTCGCACATGACACAACACACGGATGAATGGAGTGGCCTCTGTTGATATTCTGCATGTAACCAAAACCCTAAAAGCGGGCAATCTTGTTTAAGTGAAACAGACGCTTCAAAGGCTTGTGACAAGAGATGATGCTCTGCGGACCATCGCCGGATATTCATCTTTAGATAAAAGATGTGTCAACCTTGAGATCATGTGGTTCTCAATGTTGAGCAGTGAAATGGCCCACTTTTTTTTTTATTTTCGGAGGATTTTGAAACACTACTGGAGCACTCAGACTCAAAACTGGTCCATTGTACTGCCATGTAGCAACCCACTCCAGTGCCGTTAATTTGATCCCAACGGCAAATGGTGATTGGACCAGATTCGATTTCACTGGGATTCGAACCTGGGACCACTCTAACTTGGGACAGGCACTTAACTAACTGCGCCATCCAGTCGTATAAATGGCCCACTTACAAGCTAAAGCAGCGTTCTAACGTCCGCAAGATTCCTGAGCCCAATTCGCTGACTTGCAGGCAGCGTTGACATCCAGGAGACGCCTTCAAGACTGATTTGAAGACGATCTTTGCGTGACGAAATATGATACGGGTCATACAAGTCTTCTCTGAATTTGATCGGTAGCCTAAATTCCGGGTCGCGGGTCACCACTGGATCACGGGGCAAGAGATCGCCGTTGAACTTGCTAGGCAAGGATCAGAGGAGGTATTCTCAGGACCTGAACCTGCGTTGGGACTGCCTGCGTTCTTGGTTATGACTTCCATCGATGGTTGAACCTCTCGAGAACACAACCGAAAGTGGCAAAAGTCTCCAGGATGTAGACAGACCAAGCGCATGCTCCCCATCGTCTGTAAGAAATTCGCGGAATTCTTGTTATTACTTGACAGAAAAGACTGCAGACGAGTTACTGCTGTACTAACGGGCAACTACACTTGCGCCAAGCACCTAAATGTACTTGGCCTAGGTTAGGTTAGGTAGGTGGGTGGACAGAGTAAGACCCTGTCTCACTTAGATGTGGACTCACTGTGATGCCCGAAAGGGAATTGAACCAATTTTTGGCCTAAGCGATGAAACGCTCTGCGACGCCTGTGGAGAAGACGACGACACTACAGAGCACTTTCTCTGCCGCTGTCCCGCATTTGCTCGGATCAGGGGGCAGTTATTTGGTGCTGATGGAGTGAGAGCTGATGACAGAGACTCCTCATAAAAAAAGCGCCTGCTGGTCTTTTTACGGAAGACCAAGAAATTCCAGCAAAAGTAGGTTGCTGCCTGGTAGCATAATCGACCAGTTTTTGAGTCTGGGTGCTCCAGTGTAGTGTTAAAAACCTCCTCTACACTGCACCCTTTCCTTCTATACCTCCTACACCTTCTCCTCCCACACCTCCTTCGCCTACACTCTCGCTTCCCACATATTTCGTCCTACACTTCTACTTTACAGCTCCTCTACCTCCATCTCGTGCACTTTCTCTTCCTACACCTGCTCCTACTCCACCTCCTCCGACTGCACCTCCTTCTCCTACTCCTCTTCCTCCTACACCTTCTCCTCCTCCACCTCCTTCGCCTACACCCTCTCTTCCCACATCTTTCGTCCTACACCTGCTCCTACAACTCCTACACCGTCTCGTGCTACACCTTCTCATGCTACACCTTCTGCTTCTCCACCTCCACCTAAAGAAGAACATTTTTTAAAGTCTACTCACCATGATGCCTTGGATGTCTATGCTTGGGATCATGCATTTCCCTGAACTTAAGCTCATCGATTGCATTCTGATTGCCCCGTGACGACTCATCGATAGGTCCACCACTCACTGTTGTGCTAGCTATCGTCGTCGGCGCTTCAGCTGTCGGTTGTGCTTCAGTTTTATTGTTCATCAGCTTGAGCTCAGTGAGGACCTTGACATCGTCCTGCTCTTCGAGCAGAGGAGGTGCCAGTGTTTCCTCCTCAATCAGCGCGTGATACTCTTCATTGTTCACTAGATCGGGAATCTTGTATCCATTTGGATGATGCTCCTCGATGGTGTGCGTGGGACTGAATTCGAGTTCTCCCAGTCCGAGGTTGTACATTAAGTGTTCCAGGCCCTGGAATGGAAAATTGGAACAGTTTTTGAGTTCAGATTTGAAGGAGATGAATTCTGAAGGGGTAATGAGCTGTTGCTCATCTTTTCGGCGAGATGATCGAACAGAGGAACAGAGCTAGGGTAGGGTGCCGGGCCAAAGGGAACTTGGAAGAAAAAGAAGAGGAGGAAGAGGAAGAGGAGGGAGAAGAGGAAGAGGAAGAGGAAAAAGAGGAAGATCAGGGAGAAGAAGAAGAGGAAGAGGAAGAGGAAGAGGAAGAGGAAGAGGAAGAGGAAGAGGAAGAGGAAGAGGAAGAGGAAGAGGAAGAGGAAGAGGAAGAGGAAGAGGAAGAGGAAGAGGAAGAGGAAGAGGAAGAGGAAGAGGAAGAGGAAGAGGAAGAGGAAGAGGAAGAGGAAGAGGAAGAGGAAGAGGAAGAGGAAGAGGAAGAGGAAGAGGAAGAGGAAGAGGAAGAGGAAGAGGAAGAGGGGGGAGAAGAAGAAGAGAAAGAAGAGGGGGAGAAGAAAAAGAGGAGGAGGAAGAGGAAGAGGAAGAGGAAGAGGAAGAGGAAGAGGAAGAGGAAGAGGAAGAGGAAGAGGAAGAGGAAGAGGAAGAGGAAGAGGAAGAGGAAGAGGAAGAGGAAGAGGAAGAGGAAGAGGAAGAGGAAGAGGAAGAGGAAGAGGAAGAGGAAGAGGAAGAGGAAGAGGAAGAGGAAGAGGAAGAGGAAGAGGAAGAGGAAGAGGAAGAGGAAGAGGAAGAGGAAGAGGAAGAGGAAGAGGAAGAGGAAGAGGAAGAGGAAGAGGAAGAGGAAGAGGAAGAGGAAGAGGAAGAGGAAGAGGAAGAGGAAGTGGAACAGGAAGAGGAAGAGGAAGAGGAAGAGGAAGGGGAAGAAAAAAAGAAGAAGAAGAGGAAGAGCAAAGATTAGAAAAAGAGAAAGATGGAGAAGATTTTTTTTTACTTTTGTCTAATGCTCCGTTTGCGCAATGCAAAGATGATGCCATGGAACTCGAACCATAAATTCAAATGACGCAACAGATACACCAGCCGGTTGACACCAAAAAAACCTTCCGCCCTACATAATGAGCTACAAAAATGTCCCCTTCCAAGTGTCACTCGCCCCAAGATTAGTTTAGTGACATCAATTCAGAATTCCATTCACACCCCCAGCTGCGCATACCTTTGCCGGGTTACAGCGCAATTTGATTGCACAATCGAGAGATAAGCTCTGACAGATTGCCTCAAATCAAATGACATTATCTGCGGATGCAGTATCTTAATCGTATCTCATAAAGCGTGGAAAGCGTGAATTGAGAAAATCAAAGCTGTTGGCGACTACATACGAGTATATGCAGCGGGTAGGCCCTTGAAGTTCGAGCAAATACCAGACAAAGGGAATGTTAACTATGTGAACTAGGCTGGGTCAACAACCATGAAATGTGATGAAACTCTGCTCTCATACTTACAATCTTGCTGACTCAAAGTTCATCACTCACAAATCACAAGTCATCCGTGGGTGTGCATGCTCACATCGGCGTGCGGAGATAGACGCTCCTATCTCTCCTTAGCAGGAACGCTTGTAGTGACCGAGCTGGGATAGTCGGCGGATACCGGACTGTGCCCATATCTTGTGCAGAGTTCTGGGCTATGTCTCCGTTCTCCTTCCCTCGCAGACAGGAACAAATACTACGCGCAGAGTTTTTATTTCGAACGTACCGGGAATCAGACCTGAAAATGAAGAAGACCGCAGGCTGTTTGATAGCAAGTTGCTCTCATTGTGACACCGTGCTTAAGTAAGGTAAGGTTTCAATGGTCGACAGGAGGTAAGCAGTCTCAATTAGGCCAACATAGGATCATTGTGGTACCACGCGGACTTGGTGTCTCCTGCCCATTGAACCAATTGGTGCTTGCTATGAAGCGTTTGAGTTGACTGGTGCGGACGTTGTTCAATTCAATCAAGTCATTAAGAAGTAGGCCCTGGGTAAGTTTTCCAACGAGTGGAGAGGCGCTGCACGCACTTAGAGCATCGGCCAATGGTCGTGCAGACTTGTGGTAAGTATTCAGAAAGGAGGTGAAGAACAGCAAAGACTTTATTATTTCAGCATCACCTGTTGCAAGTCATTGCTTCATACTGTTTCGAGAGTCTCTAAGCCTCTAAGACCTTAAGCCTGTAAGACCCTAAGCCCCCGGACATATGAGCGGCTGAATATCTGCGCCCTTTAGACCTCTTACACTTTCAGCCTCTGTGCTTCTGAATAACTGATCCTCTGAAATTTTAAGCCTTTGATCATTTGAGCATCTGAACTCTGAATCTCTAATCTTCTGACCTTGTGACACACTAAGCCCCTAAATTTATGATCCTCCGGACCTATGAGCGCCTGAATATCTGCGCCCTTAAGAGCTCTGAGACTTTCTGCGCCTGTGGCTCTCAATACCTGAGCCTTTGAGCCTTTGAGACTTTGATAATCTGAACGTCTGAGCCTCTAACCTTATGACACACTAAGCCCTTAAATCTCTGACATTCTGAAATCCTGAGTCTACGAACCTATTAGCCTCTCTAAATCTCTGAGCCTCTGACTCTCTTAGCCCTGAGTCTCTAAACTTCTGAACCTGAGTCCCTAAGTTCCTGGGCCACTTAGCCTATTGGCCTTTGAGCCTCTAAATCACTGAGGCATTGGACAATTTTTGCCTCTAAGCCTTCAAAGATAGCCTCCGTATCTATGAGCCTCTGAACCTCTGAGCCTCTTAGTTTCTGAGTGTTTTATGCTTTGAGTCCCTAAATATCTGAGGCTCTAAGCTCTTGAAATTCTGAACCTCTGAGTCTGTGATTCCTATGGCCAAGAAGCTTCGACTGACATCCGATAGGTTTACTGCCTTGTTGAAGCCAGACTTGAAGGGCATAACTTTTGTCGTTTTTTCAACTATTTTTGAATATAACTTCATGACTTTATGACACTTAAACAGAGATGGAAGTTGTTTCATTCGTAAAATCGTGCATTTCTTGAGCAGCTTTAGTTTTCAGTGACTTTAGGCTGGTCCCTACAAGGGGGGACCAGAAGAAGAAATGTCCATTGTGCTGCTTATGGGACGTAAAAGAAGGACTTCTTCTTCTTCTTTGGGCGCTACAGTCCGAGGTGGACCTGGGCCTCACTCAACATGCCTCTCCAGCCAGAACGATCTTTCGCCACCTGTCTCCAGTTTCGCACACCAAGCCGACCGAGGTCCCCTCGACTTGTGGGCGCCTCCTTGTACATGGACGTCCTCTGTTGCGTTGTTCCACAGGCTCAGAGTCGAAGACTCTTCGGGCCGGAGCTAAGTTGTCCATACGCTCTACATGGCCTAGTCATCTTAGGCGTTGGATCCGTAGACGCCTGGCTAGACTCATGTGGCTGTACAGCCCATAGAGTTCATGGTTGCACCTTCTCCTCCAAATGCCATCAAAGCAAACAGAATCAAAGACCGCGCGCAGAACTTTTCTCTCGAAAAGGCCAAAAGACTGTTCATCCGCTTAGGTTATTGTCCATGCCTCTTCGCCGTACAGCAGGACTGAGATGATCAAGGTGTAAAAGGAGGACCCCTTCTTGAAAACTCACTTCGTCTGCAAACACGGGTTATGGCGCCCATAGGCGAGTAGAATAACGGACAGCATTAAGGGTTTTGCTACCGTGCTACTCAGCCACCAATTCATCCAGGTCTAGGTTTTGATCCCTGAAGACTGTCAAAAAATTCTAGACCGATGCCATTGCGAGCCTCTCTTGACCGAGCCTGCCTTCCGACCGGTTCACGGCAGCCAATTGAAGCTAATGACTTACAAAATTTCCATTCCCCAATTAGACTACCAGATCATCCCAAGTTGCTTAGAAAACAGCTTGTTCAAGTGGAACAATAATTGTCCGAGATTCCCTCGTTCGCATTCCCCCCCACGAAATCCAGTGAAAAAATACGCGCAAATATGAACAAGTGAACCAACTGCCCGACTATCTATTGTATCTACATGAGTATCTCATCAAAAACAACTGCGAACGCAAAACAAATCCGTTCCGACAGCGGCCTTAATCACCACCTGTAATTATTTCATTTGAATTTGTTCCCCAGCTGAAATATGACTCCGTGGCCGCGTGCTGCTCGCTCCACTGAACACCACCACGGACGGAATCACTAGCAAGCGGCAAAAACAAAAATCCAGGGCACACCCACACTCGGGGAAGCAAATCCAACCGCTGTCGTCACTTATCTCGATTCTTTTGGAATCCACTGAGTGAGTATCTTGTTTCAAACATTTTGTTCTCGATAAGTCTCTCGCTCTTTGTTGGAAGCCATTTTGAATCGCAGCAAGTGCCACGTCGGGGTGCGATTGTCTTTATCTCGGGAGAAAGATACTTGGCTTATCGCAGAAACAAGATCGTAGAGATAAGTTCCAAGACAAGGGCTGTAAAGTTCGGTTGATCTCCGATCTGCCTGAGGCTGCTGACGTCGAACCTGTCATCTGTCACGTGGTGGTGACTTCGAGAACGCTGTTCAGCAAACTGTTTTGCTCGTTGGGGTGATTAAAACCATCGCGCTACTGCGTCTTGTGTTGTTTGCCACACAGACCGAAGTCAGCGGTGTTTGCGAATGGCTTTGAATAGTTTGCCGAGTGTTTAAGATTTATGCTGAGAGCCCGCGAATAAAAATAGCGGAAGACTAAAGATAAGGCTTCAAAACAACAGACACACCGCTGGTGATGTAAGACCGTACCGGGATGTGAAATTTCAATGTTTTTCCTTTACACTTGCCTTGAGATGTCCGATAAATGGCACGAGGGGTAAACTCTGTATATCAAGATTCAAGTTCGAGTCCACGGAAATGTTTGAGTTTCACACTTTTTTGAGAGATAAATTGGGAGGTCTTTTCTTGAAAGCTCTCCTTCAGTTGGTTTTGCCTTGGGTTCGAATCACAAACCAGCTCTTTACTAGGTGCACGTTTGGGTAAACATGAAAACTGTGCACATGATGTGGCATGATTGTGGCAGTTTTGAGGGAGGATTCGTCTCGTGAAAAGAGGAACACAGCCAAGCACTGACTGAGAGTCGAACCGTAGACCTTGGCACAGGTCAAGATATTTTGGCTTGAGTGACTTCTTTGGCACTGATTTCTAGAAAATTGCTGAGCGGCAACTTGGCAAACTTGATTTGAATCCAGGCTTGAACTCAAGAAATCGAGGTCACAGCCAATGAAAAACATCATTACCGAGAGCAGGAGCTGAATAACTCTTGCCAGTCGCTGATTCTTTGGGCTCAAGAGGCAATTGAGTAATACAGTCCTAAGTGAATGGATGGCGCAGTTGGTTGAGTGCCTACTCTAAGTTAGAGAGGTCCCAGGTTCGAACCCCAGTGAAAGCAAAATTAGTACGCTTTTATCCGGCTTTCAAATCAGGTCCAGTCACCATTTGCCGTTGGGATTAAATTAAGGGCACTATCACTGGAGCGGTCGATCAGTGGTAGTCGTCTGGCTGTGGGTATCACAATAGACCAACATGGTCTAAGTGTGCTGGTAAATTCACTAGCGTCACGGCATCCACGGATCCAACGCCTAAGCAGACTAGATAATGCTAGGCGCATGTAGAGCACTCCGGCCTGAAGAATTCTCGACTCTGAGCCTGTGGGACAACGCAACAGATGACGTACACGTTTAAGTTGTGGCACATGGAGAGTGGGCCCTGTGGCCGTATGGGTTTCTACGTCGACCCATGCGCACAAGTCTAGGTTCAAATCCAAGTTCAGACAAACAATTTTTCAAAAAAAAATTTCACGGCTGCACCTCTTTCGAGTCGCTGACACTGGCTCTCAAAGGTTATAACTGTCTAGAAAAAGCATCCCAATCTTGCCGTTCGGCATTCAACTGTAGGTCCTCTCCGCTCGTGAGAGAACAATTGTACGCACAACACGAGTGGTTGCTATGAAGCTAGGCCCAGGTCCACCCCGGACTGTAGTGCCATAGGAAGTCATTCAGTTCTGGAGCTCTAGACTGGTGCTGGCTGAGGATCCATACTTGTACGTTAAATCGTATGCAGAATGGTCGAGAAGAAACCTGGAGACTAATGGTGCTACAGCGTAACTAACGAATCAAGTCTTTGATCACGTCAATGCGTGAGCTGACTCGGGTGATGTTCAGACCAAGTCTTCCTTTCTATGCGTCTCGCCCGGATTTCTTCTGCCATCTTTCTACTACTTACCCAGCGGGCTCCCGACCCGTGAAGGGTCTCTGCCTGAGACACGACAGCCTTCCATGCCCTGTCAGTTATCCAGACCAAGCGCTCTGGCATTCGCGATAGCTTGGTCCTTGAAACGAAGGTGCTTTCTAGACTGATTTTATTTTCTTTCTAGCAAGCGACTCTTAAACGACTTGCTCTTGTGTGTCCACTTAAGGCGGCCAAGTATATTATGAGTCTGCGACTATGAGCCTGTGGGACAACGCAACAGAGGACGTCCACGTACAAAGTGACGCACACAAGTCGAGGGGGACCTCAGCCGGCTTGGTGTGCGAAACTGGAGACAGCTGGCGAAAGATCATGCTGGCTGGAGAGGCATGTTGAGTGAGGCCCAGGTCCGCCTCGGACTGTAGCGCCCTAAGAAGAAGTAAAAGAAGGACCTTTGGTGATGAATTGTCAAGTAACTAATCGTATTCCAACAGAGTCTAAGGGTCTTAGGGTCTCAGGGTCTCAAGGTCTCATGGTCTCATGGTCCCAGCGTCTTAGGGTCTCAAGGTCTCAAGGTCTTAGGGTCTCAGGGTCTCAGGGTCTCAGGGTCTCAGGGTCTCAGGATCTCAGGGTCTCAGTGTCTCAGGGTATCAGGGTCCCAGGGTCTTAGGGCCTCAACGTCTCAGGGTCTCAGGGTCTCAGGATCTCAGGGTCTCAGGGTCTCAGGGTCTCAGGGTCTCAGGGTCTCATGGTCTCATGGTCCCAGCGTCTTAGGGTCTCAAGGTCTCAAGGTCTCGGGGTCTCAGGGTCTCAGGGTCTCAGGGTCTCAGGGTCTCAGGGTCTCAGGATCTCAGGGTCTCAGTGTCTCAGGGTATCAGGGTCTTAGGGCCTCAACGTCTCAACGTCTCAGGGTCTCATTGTCTCAGGGTCTCAGGATCTCAGGGTCTCAGGGTCTCAGGGTCTCAGGCTATCAGGGTCTCAGGCTAACAGGTTCCCAGGGTTCCAGGGTCTCAGGGCCTCAAGGTCTCAGGGTCTCAGTGTCTTAGGAACTCTGGGTCCCAGGTCCCAGGGTCTCAGGGTCTCAGGCTATCAGGGTCTCAGGCTAACGGGTTCCCAGGGTTCCAGGGTCTCAGGGTCTCAAGGTCTCAGGGTCTCAGTGTCTTAGGAACTCTGGGTCCCAGGGTCCCAGGGTTCCAGGGTCTCAGGGCCTTAAGGTCTCAGGGTCTCAGTGTCTTAGGATCTCTGGGTCCCAGGTCCCAGGGTCTCAGGGTCTCAGGGTCTGAGGGTCTCAGGGTTCTAAGAATATCGTGGGAAACACATAAGATCTCAAACACTTTTTACAGCTTATGTGCCAGAGGATAGCACACATGTTGCTTCAAAGTCACCTACCGAGTCACTCCCTTTACAAAATCTCACCTATTTACGCTTCTTCAATCAATTCCCTATTCATTCTGATATCCCACATCCATCAGTTTGTCCAAATTATCGAGAAAATTGCTTCACAAAACACCATGTCTTCCAAGATCAGAAATTTCTTCCGAAAAGGCAGAATCCTTCGAACTTTGCTTATAAATATCCAACGACGGCGCTCCTGTTAGAAAATCCAACCTTATTTCGCTTCTACGTTCAATTTCCTTTCCATTCTGATGTCCCACATCCTTCACTTCGTCATAATTATCGAGGAAATACTTTCACAAAACTTTGCAATCATAAAATCCACTTCGCCAAAAATTCGTTAATTTTCAGCAGAAAAGTGCGACCGGATTGTGTTGTCAATTGACTGCATTTTTTCGTGCGAAATGTGTCATTTCTTCGAAAGTCCATTTTCTTTGTGTTCAAACTAAAATTTCAACTCAAATGTTTTGGGCTGACTGTGAAAATGAAAAGTAAAGTCAATTCAATCAAAAATTCCATTGGAAATCCTTGAAAATGGTGAAAAAGTGAATTTTTAATTTTTCATGACGTCAGAGTTGAACACAAGAACCATTGCCTATCTGGCAGTGCTTGCTTTGCATGCGAATTGAGTGATTTATTTAAGACAAGGTTTTCCATCTTTTGGCGTGAAAAAATCAAAGAAAAATGCTGCTGATTGGGTGTGTGCAGTATTGGGTGTGTGCGTATTTTGCTGTTGGAAGCCTGAGGCATTCAAGTGGTTTTCATTAGAATTCTCCATCGCGTGGACGTGTTCTCTGTAAGACACCGCTCAATTTTTGAAGGTGAACATGTGCGGTGCAGCTAAGCGAAAAGCATACAAAAGTTAGAGTTGAATAATGATGAATTTTATCGTAAGAAGAGGACTTTCGAAATCAGAAGATGACCGAAAGACAAACAGCTGAAGGGGAGAATGCTTTGGAACCTAGTCGGATGCATAAATTTGAGGAAATTTGTGAACAGAGGTGCTCCTATTTCTTTTTTCAGAGGATTTTTGAGACACTACTGGACCACTTAAACTCAAAACTGGTCCGTCAGTTAGCAACCTACTCCTGTGCCGATAATTTGATGCCAACGGCAAATGGTGGCTGGACCAGATTCGATTTCACTGGGATTCGAACCTGGGAGCCCTCTAACTTGGGACAGGCACTTAACCAACTGCGCCAACCAGTCGTATGAAGAGGTGCTTGCTGTGATTCATGTCTTGTGGGTAAAATGTTTGATTATACATTTTTGGTAGTAAAAATACCCACGACTGATTGATTTGTTTGCGATTTTGCGAGTCGACTTGAGGAAATCTTCTGACTACAGATCACCTCAATTTTTGGAAGGTGTTTTGGAAGTGGAGTGATCTGGGTTTAAGCCGGAAATACCAACAAATTTTGAAAACATCCCTGGACGCCTTGTCAGCTTTTGATGATGACTGTCAAACATATCCCCATCGACATTTTACGTTCAGTTAGAAGGTTCGTCTTAAATTCAGTTTATCCTCCTCATCCTCGCTTTAGATCTTTATGTAGCAAGCCAGCAGATGGCTGTTCAGTCACCACACCTGCCTCTTTCTTTTGTTGGATTACAGTGAGTTATGGAAATATTGTTTTTCGTGGGATGTCAAGACTGTATTATTGGTCCATTTCCATGATTTCCCTTAGTCAGGGAGACTATGGATTTCTTCACGGTTCTTCTCTTCCCTCGATTCCTCATGTTACCTCAGCATTTGCTTTAAGGAGATCTTGCTCACGGACTGAATTCGCATCCAGTAATGAACCAGACTCCCTTTTCTTCTGATACCCAATACCGGCACAATGCGTGGTTCACAGTTTCTTTTCCGCCAGACATTGCATCCAAGCTCTATATTTTCCAGATGATACTTTAAGTTCCCACGACCTGTGGATAGCACAACCACCCGTTTCAATCTTCCCCGCTTGATGCTAGGAATCTGGGCAGCCATTCTAATCATTTTTTGTCTTTCATGGTTGGGTACCTTTTTGGTGCTCCGCCTTTGTCAAACAGGCTCAGAGTCGCATCAGAGGACATCCACGTACAAGGTGACGCACACGTCAAGGGGGACCTCAGGTGGCTTGGTGTGCTAAATTGGAGACAGCTGGCGAGAGACTGTGCCCGCTGGAGAGGCTGAATGTTGGTTGACGTCCAGGTCCACCTCGGACTGTAGCGCCCATAGAAAACGAAGAAGATAATCGTCCTGCCGAGATAAACCAACACTCGTACGTCGACGAAAAGCAAGATCTTGCTGAAAACATTGCAGTTGTCCGTGAGAGTGTGCAGGAGAATCAGGTGCAGTTGATTTCGCGTCGCTCACAAGAAGTCGGCCTTTCGCAGACCACAACCTGGCAAATGGCGAATTGTGTCTTGACCTGAATCTGCACCCGTACAAATTTCAACTGACCCAAGTAAAAAGGCTGAAGGTAAGTGACCATAGACAACGACGTGTGTTCGCTGAATGGGCTCTGGAGCAGTTGGAAACTGACCCCACCTTTCATCGAAAAATCATCTTCAGCGATTCAGAGACAAATTTGTCGAATTTGGGACGATACCGAAATTTATTTTAACTACGCTTTAAAAAAAAAAGTTAACGACAAAAACTAGTTAGAGGTTTTTTTTCGGAGGAAAACGCTTCTGGAGCACTCAGACTCAAAACTGGTCCTTTGCACTGTCAGGTAGCAACCTACTCCAGTGCCGTTAAATTGATCGCAACGGTAAATGGCGACTGAACCAGATTGTATTTCACTGGGATTCGAGCCTGGGACCCATCTAACTTGGGGCAGGCACTTAGCCAACTGCGCCATCCAGAGTTTACTTTTTGATTGTAGCCATTTCTGTCTTCAGCTTAGGGATCCTTTTGCGTCTGTCCTGTTGTTGAAGAACACGAGTGGTTCCGTCGCTCTTCGTCCTCTTATTCAGGGAATTGAAGTCAACTGTGAAGAGATTGTTCATCTGACGCTTGGCATATCTCAACTTGAATCTGTCGAAGACATTCAGGCGAGTGCGCTTGCAAACGTTTTGTGATTTAACAGTGCAAGCAGTCTGCTTCCACTTGCCCTTCAAGTCATAGTAAATCCAAGCGCACAATCCGTGTTGAAGCTGCGAACATGATACGGAATGTTGTCAAGTGAATGTTATCTCATCTGTATTCTTGACGTGGCACGCCAGTGAATCACCCATGTACAGTGACCCTACTTTGATCGATTACATCGACGATAGCAACGAGGCGTCCCTTCAAGGGACGAGTACTTGGTAATTCGCCCTGTCTGCACGAATTTTTGGAAAAGCATGGGTTACCACATGAGATCCAAGAGCATCTAATGCATCCCGAAAAAATCACTGTTTGGTGTGGATTTTGGGCTGGCGGCGTTATCGGTCCCCATTTCTTTGAAAAGTGCTCACCGTCAAAGTCGAGCGCTATAGGTCGATGGTTACCAACTTTTTTTGGCCTGAATTGGATGATATGGACACGAACAACAGGTGTGGACTCAACAGGACGGCACGGTGCTACGTGCCACACAGCTCACGTCACATTGGATGTTCGAGCGATTCGAGGGCATGGTCATCTCACGTGAAGGTGATGTGAACTGTCCACCGAGATCGTGAGATTGGAGCTCGTTAGACTTTTTCGTGTGGGGTTTTCTGATGCCGCAGGTCTATGCGAATAAGCCCCAAACCATAGTGGCCCTCAAACCCAACATAACCCATGGTATCGGTCAAATCCAACCTGATTTATGTGCCAGAGTCATGAAAAATTGGACATTTCAGATGCGCACCACATAGAGAAGCCGCAGCAAACATTTGAACGATGTTATACTTCATACATAATGGCATCGATTGGCCTTTCCAACGAATATTTGATTCCAACGAGAATTTGATGATACCTCACACACACTTTGTTTCATTTAAATTTAAAGATAGAAAGCGCTTAATGAAATACCCTGTACATACATTTGCTACAAGTAAAACTCGCTCACTTCAAAAAGAGAATAAGAAAATTTGAAAATTTGAATTAAACAAATTTTAAGTTTTTATACAAAATCCAATTTTTAATTAACGCAAAAATGAACAGTCGTTTTAGCAAGACGACTAGATGGCGCAGTTGGTTAAGTGCCTGCCCTAAGTTAGAGGGGTCCCAGGTTCGAATCCCAGTAAAAGCAAAGGTAATACGGTTTTATCCGGTTTTTCAAATCAGGTCCAGTCGCCATTTGCCGTTGGGATCAAATTAAGGGCACTATCACTGGAGCGGTCGATCATTGGTAGTAGTCTAACTATGGGTATCACAATGGACCAACATGGTCTAAGTGTGCTGGTGAATTCACTAGCGGCACTAGGCCCCCTAACTTGACCTAACCTTATAAAGTCCTATCACGGAAAACTAGGCTGAGTTTGTATAAGAACCTGATCCTCCCAGTCCTGCCTTAGGGCGCAGAGGCATGGACAATATCCCAAGCGGATGAAGGAACTCTTGGTCTTTTCGAGAGAAAAGTCCTGCGCACGATCTTTGGTCCTGTTTGCGTTGATAGCGATTGGAGGAGAGATTCAACTACGCAATGGACGGACTGTACAGTGGCATGCGCCTAGCAAGGCATCTACGGATCCAATGCCTAAGCAGGCTAGATAATGCTAGGCGCCTGTAGAGCACTCCGGCCTGAAGAATCCTCGACTCTGAGCCTGTGGAACAACGCAACAGATGACATACACATTTAAAATGGGGCACATGGAGAGTT
The DNA here is from genome assembly GCA_930367185.1 of Myathropa florea. Classification (NCBI taxonomy): domain Eukaryota; kingdom Metazoa; phylum Arthropoda; class Insecta; order Diptera; family Syrphidae; genus Myathropa; species Myathropa florea. Next base: position 31,170,055 of record OV884005.1, on the reverse strand, counting down.
GGCGCTGTGGCCGTGTGGGTCTGACTGTGGGTATCACAATTGTCCAAGTGTGAACGGTGAATTCGCAAACTTGACAGTATTGAGGAAGTGAACGAGTTTTGCTTGGACCGACTGTTCTTCGACCGATATTGTTCTTCGAGGGATGTGAAACTAGATCGCCTTATTGGGCCCCTTAACGTCCGTCTTTGGGCGTTCTGTGGGCGCCGTGACGTAGTGGGTTCGTGCGTCGACTCATATGCTCGAGGCTCTAAGATTCGAAACTCGAAAAAAACATGTAAAATTTGTTTACGGCTCCACCTCTTTCTAGTCACTGACAATGCTCAAAGAGTATAACTGTCTAGAAAAAGCTTCTCAATCTCGCCGTTCGGAGTCGGCATTAAACTGTAGGTCCCCTCCACTCGTGCGGGAACAATAGCACGCACAACACGACTGGTTGCTAAGAATCTACGCCCAGGTCCACCTCGGACTGTAGCGCCGCCATTATTATTATTATTATTAACGTCCATCTTTTACACAGTTTTTACTGCTCTCGAAGAGGTGGTTGCCGTGAAAGTAGCTGTTTTGACCCGGATTCCAACCCCAGGCCGTCACATTCGAAGGTAGCGCATCTCCTCGTTAGACCATGATGGCCACATTAAATAGGCAGCACTTCCGTTAATTTAAGACCAAAAATACCCCTTCACTTTCACAAACAACCGTCTTGAATGTTGTTGCTCCTGTCAACTGTCAAATGTTTACACATTCCGTCGACTTTCTATGATATTTGCCCAACACCTCGCTGCTTTTCCAGAGATCAGCAAATCTGAACTGCAAACACAAGTTTTATGCTCACCCAAACCTCTGACGCCACGAGATTTATGAGTATTTGCCTTTTCTTGCAAACCGTGCCAAAAAGTGCTGCCAATCCCCTCATAAAACAGAAGAAGTTTAACCCTCGCGATCTTTTAGCAGTTTCTTAGCGAATTCAATCTGTGCAAACAGACCAAGAGATGGGACGGAGATACAATTTTTTTCTGTTTGCATTTTGGCGCGTTAAACCATGATGATGGCGTTCAGTCAACACATCTCGTTGCAGCACTTGAGCCGATCGTAAATATTTTGTGGGTACATATTGATGTTGTTGCAAACGGCACCAGTCATCACGATGCCTTCGACATCCGCGATGAGATTCAGTTGAATTAACAGGGTGTTACAAAAGTAACAAAGTGAAGCCAGTCACGGTGCGAAGGTGGACTGATTATGAGGCATGTCTTTCAAAACGGCAAGTGGATGGATGTAGTCACGATTTCACATTTATTTAGCGTCTGTCTTGTAAATGAATAACTTACCACTGACTTTACTGAATTTCATCGGTCGTGTGGCTTTAATTTGTCCACGAAATGTTGGCATGCTGAATATCAGAAACTTGATGATCCACTTAGCACTTCATGATGTGATGTGACTTGATACGCAGAAATCGGACTGAATTCATGTCGAAAAAGAAACCAAAATCGACGTCTGAATGCATGGGGAAAAGAACTAAGACACCAGACAGCAAATTTGAAATGTCTGGGCGATTGGAAAGTTTTGCCGAGGAGATTGAGAACGTTCCAAATTTCGTAATTTTTTAAAGAATTTACAAAAGACACTTTTCGTGAATGAATGCTGGTCTGGCGCCGATGCTGGTCTAATAAACACCGTTATTAGCGCCTATGACGGGGACGGAACCGGAGAATTTTGGCGGATTGTTTTTTGGTGTTTCATGAGAAGTACTCTGACGAACAATAGTCGAGACAGCAGTCTTGGTTTAGGGGTATGATTCATGACCCATTCACAATGGAATGTGAAGTAAAACAGGGTGTTTGTGAATTTTTCGAAATAACAAATTTTGTGATGATAAATAACAAGAACTGCGTAGTTAAACTCCGATTTGTGACTAGTCTCTGTTGACATTCCACGCATCAGTGAACAATATGATTTCAATGAAGGTCAGTCAATTAGTCACATCACATGCCAAATAATCACCCTAAAATCCATCGAAGAATGGAACTACTCAAATTTCGAACGTGGTATTGAAACACGTATTTCGAAAAATCTAATAAGATAGCAGCAACTTGAGCTCATAGGCTTAACAAATCAGACATTCAATCGTTGCCCCCAACTCCAAGCCACCCACAATAGCAACAACACGAAAAGCATGTGTCATAAACGAAATCACTGCTTGTCATCTAATCTTCAGCCTTGAGTGGGAATTTCGATTGTTTGATTTTCCATGCTGTCCACCCGACTTTTGTACGATATCTGCTCTTGTTCATTTAGTAATGCTCCACCTCCCTTTGCCTGACCAGCACTCGCTGAGAAGAACAAACAACCGCCGAAATCGATTCGAGTTCAATTTGAACTGGTTTTTGGTGAAAGTTTGTTGTTTACACTCACACCAGCCAGACCGTGTACACGATGTCACTGGAGGCACATTAGATACGCCACCTCTCGAAAGCCATATCAACAGAACCAATTTTTGCAAACCTGACAGTTGTCATGTCAAGACACGATCGGCAGAATTCACACCAGACGCCCTAGTCACACTCCGATAGCATAATCGCCTACGATCTACTAAACAAATTCCATGTAGACACACAAAAGATACAAAAGAATCTTACACCCGCGTCGTGTGTTCTCAAAAGTTTACTGACTCACACGAACCCGTCGTATCTGTCCGCGCACACAGCTGACAGACGTATACAATTTTCGAATTAAATTTGATTGACCGTAATGCTGTCGTCCGCGATGTTTTCAGTCGCCACCACCCCCCGCACAGAGTGCGGAAATCAACAAAAAAACACACAGAACTAAACTTGAAACAAACCTCAAAAGACATAGTTCCCCCGCTGCCGTACTTGTTGAATAGATGCGCCAAATACCGATTGTATTTCTTCGATCCGTTGCAGCGCTGCACACTGGCGCCCAGGAGCAGGACACACCACACCATCGCGAGGGATGCACTTCGAAAGTTCGGATTCATTTTTTTTCAATTTCTTTTGTTCTCGATCACTCAACTGATTTCATGGGAGTTCGGACGTAAAACAAGATCAGTAACTTCAATCGCACGTCCTATCAACAGTCAAAGCGGTACCGAGCACACGACAAACTTGTATCTTCGATGCGGTAAAGCGAGACGTCGTTTGCAGTCTAGCGCGCGTCTCTGAGTGACCGGGATTCGGTTTGAATTTGAGAAAAGCTTCGACTTCGATGGGGTTTTGTTCGGTGCGCCACGGAGCTTTTCACAGTCCGTACACGGTTTGAGGCTGATCGGTGACAATGCGATACTTTCCGGCGGCTGAGCACTAGTGCGGCCCGAGCCTCTGGCAAACATCAACGCTCGTGTGATGTGTTTATGTCTCCGGAAGATTACAAGCGGATTTAATCAGCAGCGGCGATGATAAGATATCAGAGCGGCGGGGAGGCGCTTTCGCGTGGACTCATGCTTGCCAAGGTGCTGCGAGCTGGCTGCGTATCTCGTGTATGCCATTCGGTGTCTGGAGTGTTTGTTGCGGTCAGCGGACTAGGTGTTTAAATTTGGACGTGTGTTATCGTTTGATGATAACTTCATTTGTGCGTATTGTAAGTGGAAGCGACGGGGTATGGAGGAGTACAGATAACGAGGACTAGATACCGATTAGGCTTGTCACTTCGGCTGTTGTAATGATCGTTGATTGGCAGCCATTGATTGGAAAATCATGGAGAAAAAGTGGTCGAGAGAGGGTCTAAAATTCTCGAGTCCAGATAAGCGTTCTAACAAGACTCTACTTCCTAACTGATTGGTGTAGCCGCCTGCAGCAAGCCCGGAAAGTGGTCGAGAGAGGGTCTAAAATTCTCGAGTCCAGATAAGCGTTCTAACAAGACTCTACTTCCTAACTGATTGGTGTAGCCGCCTGCAGCAAGCCCGGAAAGTGGTCGAGAGAGGGTCTAAAATTCTCCAGTCCAGATAAGCGTTCTAACAAGACTCTACTTCCTAATTGATTGGTGTAGCCGCCTGCAGTAAGACCGGAGTAAGTCTGAAGTGGTAGAATAGACCAGTTTCTGAGTCTGAGTGCTCCAGTGTAGAAAAACAAAAGCCTAAGATAAAAAAAAAAACCTGAAATGGACAACATTAATTTGAAAAAGCGGTGAAACAGGGAACTTTTGGGGTGGCGCACTCCATTTTGATTTTAGGTCAACCAACTTGATGCAAAACGCGGTAACCTGCATTGCGATTGTAGTGACTTAAGTCAGTGACTATCCTCATTGTTGGAGTCGACTGGATGGCGCAGTTGGTTAAGTGCCTGCCCCAAGTTAGAGGGGTCCCAGGTTCGAATCCCAGTGCAATCGAATCTGGTCCACTCACCATTTGCCGTTCGGAGCAAATTAACGGCACTGGAGTAGTTTGCTACCTGGCAGTACAATGGATCAGTCTTGAGTCTGTCTGCTCCAGTAGTGTTTCAAAAATACTCAAAAAAAAAAATCCTCATTGTTAGTGCACACCTCGTTGCAAAAGGTGGGCTACTAGTTGCGGCCTAAACACGAACCCAAGCAAAACCGAATTGATGCTTTTTACGACGAAAACCAAAATACCAAACTTTCCCCTTCCTAGACTAGCCAATCAAACTCTCACTCTGTCTTCAACTGCCAGGCACTATTCCTGACCCAAAACTAAATTGGAAAGCTAACATAGAGCAAAGAGTTAAAAATGCATGCATAGCCTTATACGCTTGCAACAAAACTCTTGGCAAAAGCTGGCGACTTCGACCGAAGATAACACTTTGGATGTATACTGCTGAAATACGTCCTATTCTTACCTGCGGCTCCTTAGTCTGGTGGCCAGCTTTAGCCAAAACGTACAATATCACAAAACTAAACAAGGTACAAAGAACTGCATGTATAGGTGTCACTGGCGCCCTAAGAACGACTGCCACAGATGCGCTTACAATTATTTTGCACATTCTACCTCCAGATCTACACGCAACGTTCATGGCTACATGCAGCGCACTTAGACTCAGAGAGTCAAACTGCTGGAATAGCAGAACTTATGGACATGGGAACAACCTTAACTCACTACCACAACAGCCGATACTGAGTCATACTGACTACCTTATCCCAAAGCTAAATTTCATTAAAAACTATAGGGCATACTTTCCAACCAGAACTGAGTGGAAAAGCGATAGAGTCCTCCAAACCCATGACTCAGCCATCTTCACAGACGGTTCGAAGATGGAATCTGGTGTGGGCGCTGGAATCATCTCCGAAGCCCTCAAGATATCAAAGTCACTCAAGCTACCAAGCTTTGCAAGCATTTTCCAGGCAGAAGTGCGAGCAATATATGATGCGTGTCTTGAAATTAAGACCAGAACAGAACCAGCACAGCGGATAGCAATTTTTTCAGATAGTCAAGCTGCTATCAAGGCTCTAACATCCATAACCACAACGTCAAAACCAGTAGATTTCTGCTGCAAGGAACTGTCCATTATAGGTGAACGGAGCCCGGTCTCTTTGATCTGGGTTCCCGGGTATAAGAGGAAAGGAAGCAGCAGACGAGCCAGCCAGACAAGGATCCCAACTCGATAGTCTCGTTGTGGAACAAATTCAGGCTCCACTAGGATTCGTAAAAAATAACATCTACAATCACTTCCTCAAGATCGCCGACGAAAGATGGACCAAGCTGGAAACATGTGTCCTATCCAGAAGATTATGGCCCAACTACAACCAAAAGAGAACAAAAGACCTGCTCAACAACAGTAGAAGCAATATATCCAGAATCACAGCGGTCTGAACTGGACACTGGGCTGTTGGCAGGCATGCTGAAAGACCAGGCATACCATTTAACTCGCACTGCCGCAGCTGCCGGGTGGAAACTGAGCCAGAAACCCCGGAGCACTTTCTGTGCAAATGTCCGGCTCTAGCTAGAGTCAGACAACGCACTCTGGGCAAAGCCTTCTTCAACACCCCTAATAATCTCTCAGAAGCAAACCTTCATAGTCTGCTAGCCTGCATAAATTCCACAAAGTGGTTTTAAAATTAGGCTAATCTGAGTGAATACACACTCCTTTTCACCCCCATCTCACAAATTAGGTATCCCATAGGATGTGGTATCAAAACGGCGCTTTCATGGCGCTAATTGGGTGCGAAAACAGGATCTGTATGTCCACCGCCACTTTTACCTAGCTTTACCTACCTAGTGCACACCTCGATACCGTCCGGATACGTCCGGGATACCTAAGTCAACTGAAACAGATCCAGTTGCCTCATGAGTGGAGAAACTCCATTGGAATTCCTGCCGACAGCGAATGGATGAGCGTATATGTCTTCTCAAGCGACGTTTACAAAAAAGACATCGTCACTTGAGCTAGAGTCTATTGCTTGAGCGCGCGAGCGAGCGTGCGCTGTCTTTCAAGGAAACCCTAGAGTAGTCAAATCAAGGCTGTAAGTCCTGTTATATTCTCTGAAAAGAAGTCATACAAATTTTATCGAGAAAGGGTTTATCGAGTCCCCGTTTATGCTGAGAGGACGAAAAGTAAATAGTTTGGGTTCTCCCTTTCTGCTGCGTCGTTGCAGCAGAGATGCGGCATCTCTCTTCATGATCTTCTATCGGCCAGTGATCCGCACTGATCGTGATAGCCTGCCGATGAATGTTTAAGTTCATCTTAGGAGATCATTTGGTTCACTGGCCATGTCCTCTTCGAAGTGAAAGGAGGCTTTATTGTGCACTTAGACCAGAGTAGGTTCGTTGTGCTGTCACGCGGATTGATCATGGGTTTATCCACTTGTCCACTTGTGCTTTCGATAATGCGTAAGAGACTCCTGATGAGTATCTCACTGAGGTCACAGATATTCTCAAAGAAGTAGGACCCCAAACGAAAGCGACTAAGGGACGACAAGGCCGGTTAGGTAGAGAGAAGGTGTAGAGTATTGTCTATTTCCTCTTCGTCTAGTCAGTTTCTGATGGAGTCATTTGTTATAACACCGAGTCCTCTGGCATGTTCGCCTAGGAGGCAATTCTTGTAATGACATGATACCACCATGATACCGATTTTTGAACGATCAACTTGAGAGACCAACTTTTTGAATCAGCACAGATCTAGCTTAGGCAAGATTAATTTGGGAGTGTGGCACGCAGTGTCTTTCACCCATCTTATGAGGTGAGTACTGTTCTAGGAGCGTTCAGTGGGATATGGGCTAAATGACAAGCGAAAGGAGAGTTTGTCTGTTTTTTTACAGCCTGAGCAATAGTTATCTTCCATCCTTGACGGTCACGGGCACCCTGCCTCCAGTTGTTTAGATAAATCTGTCTTGCGTCCGCAATGTCTTGGTCATTAAACCGGAGGTTCAGTCTCGGTCTCCTTCTCGCACTAGGATGATCATATTCTAAGATCCTCTTGGCTGGAGATCGATGTAGCTGAGCAAATGCAGTCGACGGATTACTGACTACGTCCACATATTGGTACAACCTATAGAGTTCGCGGTAATGCCTTCTCCTCCATTCATCTTCCTCGCAAATAGGGCCATATATTCCATGCAGAATTTTTCTTTTGGACGGAATCAAGAATCAGCTCTGCCGTTCTGCTTATTGTCAAGCATTCGGCTCTGTAAAGCAGGACTGGCAGAATAAGCGTTTTGTTGACTAAAACTAAAAACAAAATCAATCGTGTGCATGAGAGAGCAAATTTGTTTTGAAAAATATGACAGCCACTTATTGGATCCATTCACAATAGGTTCAAGCACAAGAATGTTGTGTATTGTGGTGAATAGAGGTCTTCATTTACTCAGACTGTACATCTGCCGCCAAGTGCTTGCAGAGAAGTTTCATTCTTTAAACTGGCGGACTGATGGACTTAACTTTGGTATTCGGAGGGAAAGTGAAAAAAATGTATGCCACACAATGTGATGCACAATCTATTTATTGACGAAGATGTTTAATGAAATGGACCACTGAATTTACCTCCAAGATGATGTCCTATCACACCACGGGACTTTTTTCTGTGGGGATATATAAATTCGATTCTTTTGATTTTTTTTGTCGGGGGTTTTTAACACTGCACTGAAGCACTCAGACTCAAAAACTGGTACAGGCAGCAACTTTTGCAGGCGCTTCTGTGATGAGGAGCCTACATCATCGGCTCCCACCTCATTAGCACCGAATAACTGACACCTGATCCTAGTAAAGGCGGGACAGTAGCAGAGGAAGTGCTCTGCAGTGTCGCTGTCTTCTCCACAGTCGTCACAAAGAGTTTCACCGCTTAGGCCTCTCTGGCATCGCAATAAGTCCAGATGGATCTAAGTGAGACGGGGTCTTACCCACCTAAACTAACCTAGGCCAAGCACATTTAGGTGTTTAGCGAAGGTGTGATGGCCCTTTAGTACGCGTCTTCTGCAGTTTTTTCTTTCAAGAGATAACAAGAATTCCGTGGATTCCTTACAGACGATGGGGAGCATGCGCTTCTGCCAATGTCATAATGTGGCTTTGGTAAAACGTCATAGAGCCAATTTGGCACTATGTCACTTTGGACAGAATAGGTATGCGAGGGCATGCTGCCCCCCTGAAACCTCCCTGCCTGGGTCACTATAGGATTCGGAGTAGGTGCGAGTTTCTGGGCGTGTAGATTTTGGTAGATTCTATGGAAAACATCTATAAAAAGAATTTTGAATGCGCAGAACCTCGCACCTACTCCAAATCCTATAGTGACCCAGGCAGGGGAATTGCAAGGGGGTAGCATGCCTCCCATACGTATTCCACCGTTTATTAGTGGTGAGGCTTTGATAAAACTATCCCGGTACCACAACCTGATATAGGACAACTACTTGCTACTACTTCCGATAAATGTCATACTGTTATGATAATTTTGAATTTAGCGCCAAATTATAAAACATGCCATATTTTATAAAACAATTTAACATTTAATGAGTTCTTAAGAAAGAATTGAATAAACTGGAGACACTTAAAGCCAACCCATCGCAGAAACAAGTCGTTTCTTTTAAAATAGAATTTCGCCCATTTTGAGTTTCATTTGCTTTTCGTTAATTTCGCAAGTTCACTCTACCATCTCGTTTTGAGTTTCGCAATAAAAAAAATCCTTCTGAGAAAAATATCGTTGGATTCAACAACGAAGTTTCAAAATAAAGGCGAGCAATTTGACTCGAACAATTAGTTTGCTGCAAATTTAGACCATCTTGTGCCATTTGGTATAATGTCACTTCTACAAAGTGTCATAGGGCCAAATTTGGCATAATGTCGCAAACTAATTTGGCCCTATGACGCTTTTGAAAGCGACATTATGCCAAATGTTAATATTCGGCCCAATTACACTTGCAAAAGCGTCATTATGCAGATTTGGTACAATGTCACGGCACCATTGGAAAAATGTCGCCGTAAGTGAATTCACAGAGCAAACCGTTAAAACAAACTTTTCCTCGAATGAAAATGAAATCGGTCTTGAAAGATGTTACATGAGAACAAGGACGAGGAATATCGTCCCCTTTGCGTTGATAGGAGGAGTCAGTTACTTGCCACATCAGATTGGCAACTGTCACAGTATGCAAAGATGATTTTAGAACAAATGCACCACATGGAGTGGCCACGTAATCGATGCTCTCTGTGGGTTTTCTGAGTTCGCATTCTGTACGACTTCAGGGACATTGTAAACTTTAATTTTTTTTTTTTATAATTTGAGCTCGGGGTTACGAATACCCTTAAGTGTCTGGAATCAAGACACAGCACGGGCCGAAGGCACAGAGGGAGAAAGGGAGAGGAGTCTGCGGATTGTAGTGATGCGGAAATATTGGGCTGGGAAGAGCATTCCATATTCGTGCGGTGCGGCTTAAAAACGACTCTCTAAACTCAACTGTACGTCCGAAAATAGGCTTGAGGGTAAACTGATGAGCATTCCTGGCGAGACGAGTATTGCGGGTGAATTCATGGAGGGGAGGAATGCAATTGGCTAACTCACTTGAGCATCGTTTGTTAAAATAGCGATACAACAATGACAAGGATGAGACATTACGGCGATGTTCAAGCGAGTCTATCGACTCCGCGATATTACTGTCTCCTATAAGTTTTATCGCTCGCTGTTGTATTATATCAAGTAGGTGCAGGGAGGTCTTGGGAGCACCAGACCAGATATGAGCGTTACACCCAAGGATCTGTTAGGTATTGGTGATCTGCGACCCTGTCTCTTGAGATTTTGTTCAACTGGGTTCTGAACGTAGACTGAATGTAGAATGTAGTAGACGTTAGGTTTGGTTCAGGATTTGGGCCGACTACAGATAGTAGTCACACATAGGCCAACATAGGCTCGTTGTGGAACCACGCAGATCGGATGTCTCCTATCCATCAAACCATTTGGTGCTTGTTACGAAGCTTTTAAGTTAACTGATGTCGTTGTTCAGCTTTCTCAGGTCGTTGAAGAAGTAGGCTCCAAGGTGTGGATGAAGAAAGTGCAGAAAAGATGCGTTATGCTTTCCTTTTCTTCTTCGTCTCTCCAGCCTCTGCAGAAGTCGGCAGGAGGGAGTCCCATTCTTAAAGCGTGTGTGCCAATGGTAAAAGCAATTCGAACATGCTCGCATCATGAAAAAAGTAGACGGGTCCATTATGTTTGCCACTTTGAAATCTACGACCGGACAACGCAATAGAAGACGCCCACGAAACCGATGGGGCCGCACAAGTGGAGAAGGACCTCAGTCGACTTGGTGTGCGTAATTGGAGGCAGCTGGCGAGACACCGTGTCAGCTGGAGTGGCTTACTGGTTGAGGCCTAGGTCCACACCGGACTGTATCGCCATCAGAAGAATTTAGTGCCATTATTTTTTGAATATGATTTTCGGCTTCTGCCAGGGGCGGCTGCTTCGAATGAAGGGCAATCTGAGTCCAAGTCTCCAAGCAATCTAAATCTTTCATCGGTGATTGGACCTCTCAAGAGCACAACCGGAGGTGGCAAAACTCTCCAGGATGTAGACAGACCAAGCGCATGCTCCCCATCGTCTGTAAGAAATCCGCGGAATTCTTGCTAACTCTTGACGATTTGCAGAGCCTCTAGTTTACGACTCAAATCTCTGCAAGGGGTGCGTTTCCACCTTTTGCTTGGCATTAGTCCTTCCAAATCTGACCTGTAACTCTTCAAAATGCGATAATTTCTGCCGTTCATAACGATCTTCTCGTTAACTCTTCAAGACTCCCCTCAAAGCAGCCTTTAAAGACCCCACCTCTCCCCATCAACAGTCACTCGATAAAAAAAAAGAAGTCCATAGTATTCGATGTGTTAAAAATAACTTAACCGATGTGATATTTATTGTATTGTAGTTGGCCCCAGAGGGTGGTTTAAAATTGATTGATTCGATCGAGAATATCTATCTTACACAACTCTTACGGACTACACTGCTTACGCACTAGATACAAATACAGTTACAGTTACAAATGTGTACTATCATCCTATGTACATGTAAATATGTAAAAAAGAAAACAAGAGAATTGACAAGGCATCCTACATCGCCTTAGATACTAACTAATACTTATGCATAATACGACATCATATCCTTCGGTACATTCGGTAGATAAAACGGAAAAAGAAGAAGAAGAAGAATGCAGTTCTAAATCGTAACAATTGCGTTTATACACGAGGCAGGGCGTGGCGCCCCCAAATGTGATGACGATGTGGAACACAGAAGGACATCAGCTGAGCAGAACGATGCCACTTGGTGGGTGAGTCAATCATCAGTTGATCTTCTCCTGGTTGGGCATGCAGATGAAGAATTTCGAGCACCACAAGTTGATCGATTGCGAGAGTCTGGTGAGCCATCCCACCGGCCGATAGATGGTGGCGTAGTAGACCGGGATTCCGGAGAGAATGATGGCTGTGCCGACACCAACTTCCACTGGTGACTGATAGCACGACGATATCACAAGGAAACTGCATGTGATCAGGAAGATAACGGGGAGGATTAAGTTGACCTGAAATGAGAGGCGTCATGTAAATGGGAGTGTGGCGATGTGCGGGGGATTATACTCACTCGAATGGGTCGCTCAGTCTTTGGTTGTTTGTATCGTAACCACAGCAGCCCAGAGATTGACATGAGTGTGAACAGGGCTTCGACGAAACTAACATAGTTTATCAGGGCGTAGACATCGTTGATGAACAGCAGCACCAGCGACAGAACGCACTGTAGGAGGAGACGTGACGTTTAGCATGAGACTGAGGAAGACGAGGAGAGGCACTTACCAGGAAGATCAGTGCAGGCACCGGAGTAAGGCAATTGATGTTGATCAGGGATATAGCGGCGGGCAGGTGACCGTTGCGAGCGCCGACAAAGAACAGCCGGGATGAGGCGAAAATACCACCGTTCAGGGATCCCAGAGTGGAGCAGGCCACGAAGAAAGGCATGATCCAGGCCATAAACCCAAGCATTTTGTTGCCGAAGGTGACTGCGACAGCTTCTGACGAGAGGATCTCTTCGGTTGACAGCACCGAAAAGTAGGCAATGTTTGTGACCACGTAGATGATCGTGACCAGGGGCATCGAGATGCAAATGGCCTTGGGGAGATTCCTAAAAGAGAGTTGAGATTTAAAATAGGAAACGTGAGGATAAGAGACCGTAATGAAGTGGTGTTTGGAAATCGATCAAGACTGAAGATCATTCGCCTGAATGTATGCAACACATTTTGTGGCATTCCCCTGGTATTCACAAGAGTTTTCCAAAACAAACCACGAACTTGCTTCAAATACTCACTTAAAAGGATCCTTTAACTCTTCGGTGACGAAATTCAAGTAATTCCACCCTGAATACGAGAACAATCCGTTGTAGAAGGCCAAAGCGATCAGGCCGGGTGATTGAAACGATCCTCGCATGGGTTCAGACCAATAATCCGTGTTTCCAGCGGCCAAATACCACACCCCAGCGGCCACGATCACCAGCAGGGCAAGAATCTTGGTTCCAGTGAATATGTCTGTCACTCGAGTCACCCACTTGACGTTGTAGCAATTGATCGCCGTAAGGACGCCTGGAAAAGGAGAAGGAATTCATTAGCAAACCAGTGGTGGGACTGGGAAATATTTCACTCACATGTTATAACAGCGGCCAGGAGTTGAACGGACTCCACAGGCGCATCACAAGATGGTCGAAACGGTTGCAGAAGATACTGAGCAAAGGTCAACGCTGTGATTGCATTCCCCGTGGGCACGAGGACAAGCAGAGCCACCCAGAGGTACAGGAATGCTGGGAGGGGTCCGAATGCCACTCCAATGTAGGCGTAGTCTCCTCCGGATTTTGGTATCATTGTTCCTGTGAAATGGAGAAGAAAGAAAAGAGAACGGATGATGAGATTTGCTTGAGAGGAGTGTGAAATATGGGCGAAGAAGGTGTCTGGTGAAGTGGGAAATGATTTGCTCCTGGTGATCACGTCAAGGGGAATTAGGAGTTATTTGGAGATCGGAGAAATGTGCAAAACCTCAGAAGCGAATGCACGCCCTTGCAGCTTTGACCATATTTCTCGGGCCTTAATTTTAATCCAGTGGGTGTGCCGATGTGCGTGAGGAACACAAATGCCCTAAATTATGAGACAGTCAGACTGAGTGGTGTTTCATTTGGCTTTCGTGGGCGGATGAAGAAAGGTCCCTGAACTCTGTTGCCGTCCGATAAGATGATGGAACTGTTCGCTAATTCTGCGAGGTATTTGTGGATAGGGATACTGAATTTGGCTGCAAGCAGTAGACCATCAAAGCTCTTGAACTTTTGTCTCAAGACAAGACTTAATCAGAGTCACATTAGTTTGAGGAGAATTGACTGCGAAACGGCTTTTAAGAAGTCATCACAGAAAGAGGAGAGATCCGATATCCAGCCGAGTTAAGACGAAGTGTGCAGTGATGCTCTGTGATGTAAGTCACTCCTCTGGATCGCATCTGTTGTCAAGATGTATTCTATGGCCCGACAACCGGGTCAAGAGTTGGAGCAGAGTTTCAGTCAAGTTGCAGTGATCTTGTCAGACTGATCAGTGATCTTGTCAGACTGATCAGTGATCTTGTCGGACTGATCAGTAGTCTTGTGAAACTGATCAGTGGTCTTGTCAGACTGATCAGTGATCTTTTCAGGCTGATCAGTGATTATGTTAGACTGATCAGTGATCTGACAAGATCTTATCAGACTGATCAACGATCTTGTCAGACTGATCAGTGATCTTGTCGGACTGATCAGTGATCTTGCCAGACTTATCAGTGATCTTGTCAGAAGATCATCACGTCAAGAAGAAAAACTTACATTAGCCTACCGACTGAGCCACTTAAGGGGACCAACTCTCGTTTGCAGTCTTCTAAGGAGCATTTAAAAGAGGAGAGAATGCAAAAGAGCATCTCTGCAAGATCTTCACTGGCCTTCAATGCGACGCTTGAAGTCAATTTGCCTCCATCCAAAATTCGGCTTTCAATCTTCGACTTATTTAAGATTCAACAACTCTCGAATGTTTTTCGTCCAAACATTTCGACAGGACTTCCCTTAGTAACGAAGTCATTAAACCGGAACTTAGCCTCATCACTGAACAAAAACAACCTCGAACCCTCAGAGTAGCAGTCAACGCGGTTATGCGCTTACGAAAATTTGTGATTAGAGTAAGGCTCGGTGTTCGCTGTGGCGTAGTGACCACAGCGTAGTGACTACAGCGAACACCGAGGTTCGATCCAGGACATAACAACTTTCGTTCTTCACGGCACCAACTTTCTCGAGTCACTGACAACCTTTGGTCAGTATAATTGACAAGAAAATGCTTCTGAAGCTTCTCCATTCTGTTGATCTCGTTCACTCATGAGATATCAATATCACGCATAACAAGAGTGGTTGCTGGAAAAGCTAGGCACAAGTCCACCCTGGTCTCTAGACGACTGGATGGAGCAGTTGGTTAAGTGCCTGTCTTAAGTTGGAGGGTCCCAGGTTCGAATCCCGGTTTTTCAAGTCTGGTCTAGTCACCATTTGCCGTTGGGATCAAATTAACGGCACTATCACGGTCGATCAGTGGTAGTAATCTGACTGTGGGTATCACAATAGACCAACATGGTCTAAGTGTGCCTGGTGAATTCACTAGCAGCCCCCTAACCTAACCTAACCAAACCTAACCCTACCCTGGTCTGTAGCGCCACAAAGAATGAGTTTCACGATCACTGCTGATTTTTGTACAGTCACGAACGTGCGACGCATAAAATGGTCAAGTGTCATAGCACTTCAAATTTCACACAAATCAGGTGTTAACTATTAAAAATCCAAAAGAGTGTTGCCAAATCAAAAATTAAATCTCAAAGCAAACCCCACGCAAAAAAAATAGAGTTATCATCAATCGACGACATATTTTGCAATTTTCCCCCAAAGTACCTTAAGCCTACCCTCTTGTCCTTCCATTTATCGCTTAAGACCTCCTTGATACACCAGTTTATGAAAAATATGTGACAAGCGAGCGCCAGTTCGAATAAGCAGTCTCCCCACAGTCGCATAATTTCGATAACCTATAATGATAATGTCTGGCATTTGATTTGTATTTTTTTATCGAAAGACAGAAGTGCTTCGGTGATAGCGAAATGTTGCCCCACTTATTGCGTCCGATTGACGATGGGATCTTAAGTGGGTGATTGGAACACACGTAGGGGATCATATTTTTGTTATGACCGGTTCTTAGTCCAGCGAGGTGAGGTGGACATTTTTCGGGAATGATTAAATCTGTTTTGATTTCGATGGTAATTTATTGATGATGATAGCAAAGACTTGATTTGTGAGCAGCAGTCTCTACAGCAAGTTCGTCAGTGGCAACCTTGGATAAGGTCTTAGATCTTGACAACAATCCAGCTTTAAAACAACAAACATTCTTGCGTTGAATCAAACACAACTGATGGGTGATGTGAAGTCGCAAGAAAAGCAAAAAAACAAAAAAAACAAGCAAATGGTTGGTGCCCCATCAAGTGCAGATAACAACACAATCTCCCTCAAATTATGTTTCCAATTGAACACCGACTTCACTGGGAACAGTTGAAACTGACTAATGCTGTCACCAGAGTTGACAAATTGACCAGGGGGTAGTTTATGAAAGAGTTCCTTGAACTCAATCCGTCACAAGCTAATCTATCGAAGACACATACTCGTAGCAGGGAAGTTTGCACAACTCGCGGGTGGCATGCGTTAGAATTCAACAACCACTGATAGCGACTTGGAGAAAACAAGCACATTTATCTTACTTGTTTGATTTTTGAACACGGTTGAGAATCTTGAAGTGCTTTTGGCAATCAAATGACAATCAAAACATGTCATTTCACTTTGCCAAAGTATCAAATGTCGTCTAGTGCAGAATGCAAATTAGTTCGAAATTTAAATGAAAACACTTCAACTTCTTCTTCTTATTAGGGCGCTACAGTCCGAGGTGGACCTGGGCCTCACTCAACATGCCTCTCCAGCCAGCACGATCTTTCGCCAGCTGTCACCAGTTTCGCACACCAAGCCGGCCGAGGTCCCTCTCGACTTGTGTGCTCCACCTTGTTCGTGGACGTCCTCTGTTGCGTTGTCCCACAGGCTTAGAGTCACAGACTCTTCGGGCCGGAGCTAAGTTGCCCATACGCTCTACATGGCCTAGCCACCTTAGGCGTTGGATCCGTAGACGCCTGGCTAGGCTCATGTCGCTGTACAGCTCATATAGTTCGTAGTTGAGCCTTCTTCTCCAAATGCCATCAACACAATCAGGACCAAAAACCGCGTGCATGACTTTTCTCTCGAAAAGGCCAAGAGACTGTTCATCCGCTTGAGATATTGTCCATGCCTCTGCGCCGTAAAGCAGGACTGGGATGATCAAGATCTTGTATAGAGTCAACTTGGTCTTCCGAGAGAGGGTTCTACTACTCAACTGCCTTTGAGCCTTGAGCCCAAAAAAACAGCGGTTGACAAGAGTTATTCTGCGTTTGATTTCGGTACTGTTTACTGCGGAGCCAAGGTAGACAAAGTCCTTAACTACCTCAAAGTTATAGCTGCCTATGGTGACGTTCTGGCCAAGTCGTCGATGTTATGCGTCCTTTCTCGATGACAGCCTATACTTGGTTTTGTCCTCGTTTACCGCCAGACCCATTTTAGCCGCTTCCGTTTCAATGCCAGCAAACGCATCATTGACGGCTCGCTGTGTTCGCCCAATCACGTCAATGTCATCCGCGTAAGCTAGCTGATGAACAGACTTTTGGAAGATCGCGCCTCATGTGTTGGCCGGTGAGTTTTGCACGCTCTCAAGAACGATGTTAAAGAAATCACATGACAGCGCGTCACGTGTCTAAAACCTTTCTTGACATTGAAGGTCTCGGTGAGTTCATTACCGACCTTGATGGAGCAGCGAGAGTTCTCCATCGCCATCCTGCTCAGTCTGACGAGTTTGGCACGAATGTCAAAACTAGACATGGCGCTGTACAGCTCGTCTCTATGCACGCTGTCATATGCGGCCTTGAAATCGACGAATAGGTGGTGGGTGTCGATCTGCATTTCTTGGGTCTTCTCCAGGATCTTTCGCAGTATGAAGATTTGATCGATGGTGGACTTCCCTGGGCTGAAACCACACTGATAAGGACCTATCAGTTTGTGCACAAATGGTTTCAGGCGTTCACACAAAACGGCAGAGAAGATCTTATAGGCGGTGTTAAGGAGACTTATCCCTCAATAGTTGGCGCAGTCAAAGGGGGTCTCCTTTCTTGTGGATCGGGCAAACGATACTGAGATCCCACTCATCGGGCATGCTTCCCTCCGACCATATCTTACAGATGAGCTGGTGCATGCGCCCTACCAGATCATCGTCAGCTGCTTTATATATTTCAGACGGCAGACTATCTGTTAGGTCATGTAGAGCGAATGGAAACCAATGCTCCGGCCTGGAAAGTCCCCGAGGGACGGCGCAGTAGAGGTAGACCGCGACTCAGGTGGCGCATGCAAGTGGAAAGGGGCCTCAACCATCAGTGCGTGGGAAACTGGAGGCAGCTAACTAAAGATCGAGCTCGCTGGAGAAGCTTGTTGGTTGAGGCACAGGTCCACCCCGGACTGTAGCGCCACATAAAGTAAGTAAGTGAGACTATCCGCACCAGCAGCTTTATTAGTTTTCAATCTCGATATCGCTATCTTGACTGCGTCTAGATCGGGGAGACGGTATTCTCTTCTATCATCGTCCGGTGTGTTGAGTAGAACACTTCAACACTTCACTACATAAGAGAGGTGTTAGTAAGCTTCTCGCTCATGCGGTCAACGAGGAGACCGGTGATATAAAACTCGGGGTAATGACAAGACAAATGATCCAACAAGAATCTAAGAAAGCCAATGCCATTACAGACATTGGTAGTCAGCCCAATCTAACCTAACTGCTTTTTTCCCTTATGGATTTTTACGTAATGTAAGGTCGTATACCTACGAAATTCAAGCTCATCACCCCTGGACTGACCCAAAATTCAATTTGTATTAAGTCCTTCTAAGGCCCGCACAATTTTTTGAATCTTCTTCTTCTTCTTTGGGTGCTACAGTCCGAGTTGGACCTGGGTCTCGTCCAACATGCCTCTCCAGCCAGACATTTTTGAGTCAATAACCTTTTCTCTAGAGACCAACGAGACCTCGAAAAAAATGTTTCCAACTGTCAAATTTGACAGATCCCCCACAACGGCTTAAAGTGACGTATTTCAAAAACGATCTTAAACTCGTTTCTCCGTAATTCCATCAAAGCAAGCCACTTTAACAGATGATCCCAAATATCTTAGCCCCCAAATAGATAAGCCCAATAAAATCCAAATGGCAACACTGTTTAAATTTCAGAGACTACATCAGAATCAAAGAGAAATTCGAACAGTTTTTCGACTAAAAAAATGGCCGCGTAGTCTGGTCTAGCGATTTTTTTAGAATCCGAATTCCTCTAGATGGGAAATGAGAAAACGACAAAGAAGAAGCAAGCAAATACCGTCACAGAATTAGCTTATGAATTACCGCGATTAAACTTTGGCGGAGTTGGAGGATTATTTTTGGCGCGAACACACAAATTGCAAAGCGAAGACAGTGGAAGTGACTAAACGGCAGGGAGCACAACGAATCCAATTAACATATAGACTATGTATCTGGGGTACATAAATATTTATTCATCGATTGTATCCATGTTTAGAGGCATTCACAGCAGACAGCTGTTTCTGGGTGCTCGTGGGTCGTTCGATGGGGTATAATTTTGTGGTGAGATCGTACGCATGAAGCGCCCTCGGTGTAATGAGGGGGGAGTTACAGAATGTTGTGCCACCCAAAAATAATCGTATATCGAGAGATAAGATAAAGTCTGCCTTGTGACACTGGTGTGATGGTGAAACGAAAGATTGTGCGTTTTGTGGGGCATGTGTGGATATTTGCCGGTGATTTTGACGTATGAACTAACAGGGCCCTTTATCGATAACGCCAACAACTGACTCACAAATCATTTGATGGAGTTTTCCTGAAAATAGTGCGTCATTTACAGCAAAGACCGTGTCATTGAATCGATTGTTCACAGTCTTCTAAGGGCCGTTTTATTCACAAAAAGTTGAACACAACTTTAGGATTTTTCTCTTCAACTTCTGGATTTGCTTTCATTCACCCAAATCAACTCTCAAGTATCCAGCAAGTTGAGTAATAGTGAACAAAACAATCCTAAGACGTCTGGAGTCTCTTTCCCTTGTGGTCATTGGCAGTTCTCGACAGTGACGAGACAAGTTAAGGAAACTCTTCCCCACACAATACATGATGCAACCCTCGAGACACGACCGACAGATGTGTTATAATCCATCATCTTCCTGTTCGACCGGTTCATGCCTTTTGTCTACCTGTCCACGAGTCGTGGATGGATAAGGACACCGGCTCGGTGTGTTCTTGTTTATCGTTCCGGAAGGAGACACAATGGGAGGGAACATTGAAATACCTCCTAGATCAACGAAAGGCATTCAAATTGTGAGAGACACGGTGTATTGTCCTTTTGTGGATAAACAACCGAATAGATGGCTATCTGGGAAAAGGGTATGGTGAGAGGATGATTGCATGCTTTCTGGTCATTAAATGGGAGACAAGCAATCGAGTGCTCATTATGGTGGGTTGGTCAATTGGAAGATTGCTGCTTTTTCGGAAGAATTCAACGATGAAGGTGGTGGTTTCTGGTCATTCTTAAACAATGCAAATAAAAATAAATTGCTCGACGGTGAGTCAGAAAATTTCGAAAAAAAAAGGAGGTTTGGAGGTTCATGGGTTTTGGCGCTTGCATCTGTTGAAAGTTTGCGGTTGGATGTAAGGCCAAGACTTGTTCCTCAGGAAGAATATCCTACAGTTCCCTGTTGGACTGTCTGTAAATCAGATTCACTGACCGTGCCGCCACTAGATGGAGAGTCCCTATTTTGAGTAGCTTATGAATAGATTAACAAGAGTCCTTCTCTCGCTAGTTACTCAAGATACCTAGCGAGGTCACAACTAAGAGAATGTGCTTAAATTGGTTAGAGGTTAATGTTTTGATTGTCGTCCTGTGCTCAGAATGGCTCTCACATCCCTGTGGACACAAAAAGGAGGTGTTGGAGGTTTATTTGGGTTTGCATTGGTTGAAAGGTTGCAAAGGACGATCAGAAAGATGAAGAGGAAGAATATCCGGCTCTTTGCTCAACCGGCCGTAAACCAGTTTCGTTAACGTTGCCGTCAACCGATCCCTTGTAAGGCGGATTGAGAGTCCTAATTAGCCATGCACATGAGAGGATTAACAAGATTTCTTTTGTCACTAAATGGCCATTTTGTCATTTGTTACCTAGCGAGAACATAGGCAAAAGAATGAGCTTGAAATTATGAGGAGGCTAGAGCTTGAGTGGTTTTTTTGTACTCATAATGGCTGTCACAAGCGCGTAAACATAATTTCCCTCCAACCAGCCGAGCTAGTTGGAGCAAGCTGAAGAAGCTAGAAACTTGAATTAGAAACTCTCAGCAAGATCTAATCAAATTTATCGAAAGATTTGACAGAATCTTCTTCGAGTGACAATCGGTTCTTAGCTGCCGAGCAACAATTTGATAGACGAGCACAACTTTTGCTGCGGATCGTCAGCATGCCATGGCCGCTCTCGAGACACAAATAATGCCCGGGGAGTAAAATTTTATGAAAGTGGAACGATAAGGAGTCCAATGCGGCCGCGGTCAGTTTCGCCTTGCCTCGAAAATCTTCTTCATCGCACCAAAGAGATCGATTTACGACGGATATCGGTTCACTTCTTCTTCTTATGTTTACTGACAGTCACAGAAGTGAATACAGATATGCTTAGCTATCTTTTTAGGAACCAGGCGGAATTTAAAGACTTTCCTTGAGTTGAATTCTACCGAACCTCTCCTCCTACTTCTTGTGGCGCTGCAGTCGGTTATGGAACTACGAGTACGCCTCAACCAACAAACCTCTCCAGTTGGCCTCATTTTTTACCACCTGTCGCCCATTGCGCATTCAAAGCCGGCCGGAGGTCTCCCTCGATTTGTGTGCGCCACCTTGTACGTGGACGTCCTCTGTTACGTAGTCCCACAAGCTCAGAGTCGATTACAAAGTGTTGACAGGCGAGCCATACAGACACAAGCGTTTGCACTTAGCCTCTGTTAACGAACTTCTTCTCTCACCTCCCAGTGGGGAATTCCGGGAGCCGAGTACGAGACAGAAAACGAGACAACTAACCCTCGCGGGACGTCTGGGCGGCTGCAAACGAACAAGGGGGAGTGTGAGCCTACCAGGGCTCATCGCTCTTTTTAGGATGGCGGCCGAGGAGGTGATCAGCTGATTGATAAACGGCGGTGTCCATAACTCCATTCAGTAAGAGTTCCATGGTTAGGTAGGGACTCTGGAATATAGACGGCGGCGGATGAGCTCTTCTCTTAGGGCCAACGGCCGCGGATGAGCCCTTCTCTTAAGGCCAAAGGCGGCGGATGAGAGCTTCTCTAAGAGCCAATGGCGGCGGATGAGCCCTTCTCTTAGGGCCATGGCGGCGGATAAGCCATTCTCTTAGGGCCAACGGCCGCGCTCACAACCTGCAAGAGGCTTCCGACACTGCAACCTTCTAAGGCTAATCAAATGGACCTGTCCTCCCAGTTGGAGGTTGTGCCTGGATATTGATTGTGATCATCCTTTAAATCGAAGAGGTGGTCACTAAACAAATAAAGAGTTAGCCATCCAGACATCAGGTTACCGATCTGAGGACGAAGTGCTACTTGAACTTACAGCAGCCATCACGCTATCGATGACAAGTCGACAAAATACATGTTGAAACTACCAATGGTCTTCATATCCATATCCATCTCCATCTCTATATCCACTTTTTCCAGAGGTCCTTTGGTCATCTTTCTCCCAAAAAGACCTTGAAGCTAAACCTGCTAAGGGTAACATGCTGTTTAAATCATCAAGGGAGCTATATACGGACAGCGTTAGCCCATTAGAGCATTTTTAATTCAACCACCTCGGCTAGAAAGAGTGGTGAATGCTCTTAATCCTACTGAACTGCTTGACGACTCCATTTGATAGCTTGAAGGGAATCTGCTGAGTATTTTATATGCAATTGAACTAATGTCGTCTTGACTTCAAGCCACAAACATCAGTCACCTCTCCACTAACTCCAAAAGAGTTTCTTGCAGAAGTCTCTGATTCCCTAAGAGGATCTATCGAAACCAAACAAGTTCCAAGACACACCACACTTGTGCGTGCGCGTGCTTCCCAAAACAGGTAGCCGCACAACAAGTGCCAAAGTCCAAAAGAAAATCTTTTACAAACCTGTCAATTTGCACCAATTACTTGCAAACATTTCATCAATTTCTTGTCTCTCTTATCAAACTGGTTGCGCATGGATACTTGCCATCTAAGATAACTTGTTCAGCCGCACACAACCCACACTTGTTTTCCACATCGACGCACAACTCCAACGTGTCCAATTCAAAAGCGAATCACTTTGACAGTGACATCCAACTGCGTGTCAAGTGCTAATTGACTTTTAACACAAATTCCAGGTCAAAAATATATTAGTCAGAGGTTCCTTTTGAATAACGGCTATTGGCTAAACGGCTATATTCAGAATTACAAATTTGGACATCTTGCTAATTTTCATTGAAACTGTCATTAGATTGTGGGTTCTAATTTTTTTGAAAGATGAATGTAAGTCAGTGATGTGAATGGTACTAACTTCAAGGTTGATCTAACATCACGCCTTGAGCGGAAACCAGTTTGCTTTGTCAACAATTTAGATCCGAAGGAAGCGTAATTCTGACTTTTTTGTCAAAAAATGAAAAGGAAAGAATTCTGACTTTTTTGTACAAAAAATTGGATCAAAAGGCAACGAAATTTTGGCTATACGCTATACGGGTTTCATATTTATACGATTTTGGATTCAAGGACAATCATTTGGACATCAAATTTATAGTACATTCATGTTTTGATTTGCTAAAAATGAGGAATAATAAGAAGTGAAATTTTGACTGCATGAGACCACTCTTTTTAGCAGACAGTCTGTTGCGATAGTGATAGTCTTTGGATCCGTGGAAAATACAAATTTTGACTTGTTGTTTTACAATGTTCTTTGACAAACAATTGGATTCAAAGAAAATGAAATTTTGACCAGTTTCATGTCTTTTTGGCCAAAATGTTGATCAAAAATAAGTAAACATTTGACGTATTTCCTTTTCTTGGCAACAATTTTGATCCAAAAGAAGAAGGTCCAAATTGTGGCTACTTTCATATATTTCATATTATTTGATCAAAAATTTGGATCTCTCTGATCCAAATTTGAACACTTCCATTTTTATTTTGACCTGTCTTTTTGGATCGAAAACTTTGGGTCCGAAGAGAGAGGAATCTTGACCAGGCCCATGTTTTTGGCAAGAATTTGATTCCAAATGAAGTGAAATTTTGACCTGAGTCAAAAATGCTTAATTCGAAGGGAGTGAAATTTTGACTAGTTCCATGTTCTTTTTGACAAACATTTGAATCCGTAGAAAGTGAAATTGTTACTAGTTGTTGCAGTTATTTTTTGGACAAAAATTTGGATTCAAGGGAAATCAATTTTGACCTGTTTTTTTTTCGATCGAAAATGTTTGATCCAAAGGGAGGGATGAGTTTGTAATCTTCAACAAAATGCGCATCGCGTAATCATTGTCAAATGTTTGCAATTAATAACGCTTGATGTTGCAATACTGCGATTATGAACTCACCCCAAGTCCATGTTTTTTTTTTGTAAAAATTTGATTCCAAATGAAGTGAAATTTTGACTTGTGTCAAAAATGTTTGATTCGAAGGGAGTGAAATTTTTACTGCGTTAAAATTTGAATCCACTGGCAAAATGATTGAAGGCACTTAATGATGTCAATGTTAATTGGGTACCCATTTAAAAGATTGTTGATAAAATTTCCAGACAAACAAAGACTTTTCAAAATTTCGGTTGACGCTAAGACCTATGTATCGCCTAAAATGAAGAACAGTTTTTGTTGTGTCCATGGACTCCTTGCGAGCAAATGAATCACCTCACTAAGTGTCTGTCGCATTATTTGTTCAATGGCAGGAAGATCTAGATGCCATCGGAGACTCTGCGTCTATCAGGGATCAAGCTTTTGTGGTCTATGATCGAATAACATGAGACATTTGCGGCTGTCTTCCTCTAAGCATGGATGACTGGAAACCTGTGGACCTCAGGAAAGTACACTAAATTAGGGGACTCTTCTAGGAACAGAATAGAATCTCAAGCAAACACCTAATTGACCGCCCAAGAGATCGTCACAAACTTTGCGGCGAGTTATTATTCATGTGAGCCCCTGTTCTTCTTCTTTGCATGACGCTACCGTCCGTTGTGGAACTAATCAGCGACTGGATGGCGCAAGTTGTTAAGTGCATGCGCCAAGTTCAAGAGGTTCCAGGTTCGAATCCCAGTGAAATCGAATCTGGTCCAGTCACCATTTGCCGCTAGAATCAAATTAACGGCACTGGAGTAGTTTACTACCTGGCAGTACAATGGACTCAGTTTTGAGTCTAAGTGCTCCAGTAGAGTTTCAAAAATCCACCAAAAAAAAAATGGCGGGGCAGCAGTTCAAGTTGGACTTGAACCTAGCTACTCAGCCACCACTCGTGATGTGCGTGCTATTGTTCTCTCACGACTGGAGGGGTCCTACAGTTTAATGCCGACTCCGAACGGCGAGATTGGGAAGCTTTTTCCAGACAGTTATACTCTTTGAGTGCCAGAGTATAACTTGAAAGAGGTGGAGCCGTGAAAATATCAAACGTGTTTTTTCGGTCGACGCCACGGCGCTCGTGGTGAGACTAAGCTGCAACACAACGACTGGATGACGCAGTTGGTTAAGGGCCTGCCCGAAGTTAGAGGGGTCCCAGGTTCGAATCCCAGTGAAAGCAAAGTTAATACGCTTTTATCCGGTTTTTCAAGTCTGGTCCAGTCACAATTTGCCGTTGGGATCAAATTAACGCCACTATCACTGGAGCGGTCAATCAGTGGTAGTAGTCTGACTGTGGGTATCACAATGTACCCTGTGCTGGTGAACTCACTAGCAGCCTCCTAACCTAACCTAACCTAAGCTGCAACAAACAAGGCTCTCCAACTGGCAGTCTCCAGTTACGAACAGCAAGTTGATCGATGTCCTTCTCCACCTGTGGACGTTCTCTCTGGCGTTGTTTCGTAGGCTCCAAATTTCTACATCCTCTTCCGCGTCGTCCCACAGGCTCAGAATCAAACGCCCTTTTACCAGAGTCACCTATACACTTCTCATTTCTCCAACCCCTGAAACCCATCACCAGTCACATGTCAGAGTCCAAAAATTGTCAACGTTCATGAGGGTGGTGATGGTTTAATCTTCAAACAATTTTGCAACATCATAACGGAATTATCTCTCGGCGAACCTTGAACTTCCGAATCTGGGCCACTCAACTAACGTGACACAGTCTTACGAGATAAGTGACCCAAATTTCACGCCGCGATATGAAATGTGTCATTCCAATTGAAGAATCTCCAGCAGTCTTATCGCTGCGTTGACCTATATTAAGGGCGGCATCACGCTGGATTTGGATCTAAGTTCGGTGGATTTCCACGTCAGAATTTTACGTCAACGAGTGGGAGATAAGATGTCTCTTTCGAAGATGTCGGAAAGGGAGTGTTGGGATAGGTTTTGGAAGCAATTCCGTTCTCTCGGGACCTGATACCGTTGTCGCGACTCAGTTTCTGTTTCGAAATCAAGTGATCGACTGATGACGTAAGTCGGAGATCGCGGTTACAGAGAAACCCTGTCCGATGGCGGTGTCTCGCGAAAGTGAAGGCCTCGAATTTCAATGTTAATTGCTTCCCCCAAACGGACACTCAGCCACTCCCCTTTGCGGTCGAAGAAACTCGATCCCTAAGTGAGAAGCGTTGGACTGGAAGCAACAGCACGAGCCCACTGAAAGAATTCAAGTGATCACTGATGAGCAGAATTCGCCATAAAAAAAATAATTTCTTCAAGAGTCTCTCCTTCATTCAGGGCAACCTTGGGCGAGCAATCAAAAGAAATTCCCCGTTATCAGTCAAGCAGATATTTTTTTTTTGTTCTGACAAATCCACGAGAATGCGACAGCGGGTATCTTTCGGGTGATGTGTGTCGCATTGATTTGTTGTTCGATTTTGTACTTGCGACAGTTGGGATAGGGTAAGAAAGAGGGCTTGACAATTCTGCTGGCACTGGCACAATCGAAGAGACAGTTTATTTCTGTGCTCTTCAACGTCACGGCGGCACGGGCGAGAAGAACGTGCTTACGCGTGCTGGAAATTCTTGTAAAGGTTCCGCAAAATGTCGCGTCCGACGTTACACAATTCTCGACCATGAAACGTCGTGGTTGTTAAGTGAAACAACACAAAAAAAAAACGCTTAACCTTATGCGAAAATTCTTGTTCATTTTCACGCATAATTAAGGCATTTTATGTGAGAGGGGGGATGGGATGGGGGTTGAGGGGAGAGGGTTCATTTGAGTGTGTTTTGATGGGTGATTTGATTGTGGTGAGAAGGTGTGGGTATGTGGCTTGACATTGGAGTGAAGACTCCCCTGTTCTCGTAGAGAAAATTGATTAAGTCTGGGGGGTGTTGCAACCCCTCGCCTGACAGGCACTCTCCTGTGCTCTGTTCACGCACACTCTCCGCTGTTAAATGATCAAAAATACATCCGATCAGTTGTGTAAACAATTCATGTGCCCAGGTGTGAATGAAAAAGTCAAGAAATTTAACGCGGAACTGATCTGCTTTAGTCGAAACTGATTCACCCGACAAGTAACGAAACCTTCGATAAATGTTTTGCGCGTGATAATTATTTTACAACGTCTCGCAAGGGCCCCTAAGTGGGGACCTGTTTTATTTACGTCGTCAAATGACGGCGTCTTGTAGGAATTCGAGAGAATCCATGAAGATACAGATAAGACCACGGTCAGATTGGCCACAGAGTGTGGGATGGACGGAATGATGCAATGGCTGAAGGTCGCTCTATCGGCTGTCAGATTGCTGGTCTTGAACAAAGAGTTTAACGACACCTACGGTGAGTGAAAATGATTTGTATCCGAATGGGTTTAGGTGATGAATATTTCATAAGATCGAGGCAATAAAGATACAAATGATCACTGTGATACCGCCCAATTAACATAAGAGTGTGTCTATTGGTTAAATGTTGGCATAAATCATGCGGAATAACACGCAGTTCGGGTTTTCAAAGACGCCTCTGTCTCGGTGCGTCACTGATTAATCTGGTTTGAGTCGTGGAATTCATTCGGGAGAGGATACTTTCCGATCAGAAGGATTCATGAAAAGGTCATAAATTTGTTTTGATCAATCCTTAACTCTGGCAATTTATCTAAGAATGTCGCGACAACTCTCAAAAAATTTGCTAAGCTTGTGGATCGTAACTCCTGTCAGGAGATTCATCGCATCCGATTTTGGGGACAAAAATGATCAAGTTTGAGTGATTTTAGAAAGCGTCTAGAAAACATCCAACTAATTGGTGTGTGGCACCGAGCTGACAGTTAGAAGGGAGATCGTGCTGGCTGATGAGGTCACAAATTTATTGGTCGGTTTTTAGGCGTCTAATCTGTTCATGCGACATTAAAAAACTTTCCAAAGAATGTCTAGCATGCGATCATGGAAAGAATAAAGGCCCATCCCATCTTGTGCTGTCTAGATGGGATGAAGATTTAAAACTCAATACAAAATTTGGCACCGCCCGTGCTTTTTTGGAGACCTGTAACGGGAATTTTACAGAATGAAAAAAAATGTACGTTTCTGATCACAGGACAAAATTGGCAACACAAGGAAAAATTACGACATTCAGTTAGTCTCTGATAAAACGTCGGAGAAAAAACAAAATTCCCTTCTTTTTTTTATCATTTCCGTCTTAAGGTCAGATTAAGGCCGTTTTTAGTACTTCTTCTTCTTCTTAGGGCGCAACAGTCCGAGGTGGACCTGGGCCTAGCTTCTCAGCAACCACTCGTGTTGTGCGTGCTATTGTTCTCTCCCCAGTGGAGGGGACCTACAGTTTAATGCTGACTCCGAACGGCGAGATTGAGAAGCCTTTTCTAGACAGTTATACCGTTTGAGCATTGTCAGTGACTCGAAAGAGGTGGAGCTGTGAAAAAATGTTAGATGATTTTTCGGGAATCGAATCGATAAAATCGAGCGTAAGAGTCAACGCACCTCCCCACTACCCCACGGCGCTCACTTTTTAGTACACTCCAAGCAAATCTATTTTTTTTTCTATCAAATCTATCAAATTTTAAAGTTGATATGCAAATTGTAGCCCAATGGGCTCGTCAAGTGTAAAATCAATTCGAACAAGCTCGCCTCATGAAGAAGGTTGATAAATTTCAATCCTCTCTGATAGAATGTCAGAAAAAAATCAAAACTCCCTCATTCTCTGATCATTTCCAACTTATGGTCAGATTCAGTCCAATTTTGACTTTTTAGTACACTCCTAACAAGTCTCAAACCTCTTAAGAGAAAGAAAAATCGACAATCGTCCCTGGACGTGGCCAAAACTGCTTTCCGAAGATTCTCATGGACATGCAGCGAAAGATGATGACTAGACAGAAAGATTTTTTTGACGCAGATCTGTCCTAAATTTCTTAGGACTTAATTTAAGACGACACAAATCGCATCGCGTAGGGCAAGTGCTAATAAGTAGAAAAGTCGGTTCGTCTACTTCTATGAGTAAGCGTGCAATGACGTTGTCAACACAAAGTCTTTAAAAAAAACATGTTTAACAGGTTTGTTGTGATTTGATACGAAGTTATGGACTTCCGATAAACCTGTTATCCACAACCGTCACAAAACTTAACCGGGGTCTCAAATTCGACTTTTGATAGCTCCAGTCTGGAAGTACTTAAGAAATACAAAATTCCTCAATTTTATGAGACGAATTTTGTTGTTTGTGGTCGGAAGAAATGACGGAAGAATGATTCAAATGAGCTAATCGATGTGTACTAAAATTTGTACTAAAAATGCTCGACATTGTCAAAGTGTTGGGAAATTTTGATGGAGATGAATGTAGTCCATTGGTTTGTAGTCAAAACAAATGAAATTCTGATCAAAAAAGCGATTAAAGGTGTTGATCCTGTAAATTTGGACTAAAATATGGTCTACATTTTCGACATTGTCGTGGGGTTCAGAAGTTTTTGGGTGAGATGATTGTTTTTGCTTTAGTCTTTAGTCAAAACAAATGGAATTCATAATAAAGAGCAAATTCAAGCATTGATCCTGTAAATTTGGACTGAAATATGGTCCAAATTTCTGACATTCTAGTTGTATTCAGAAGTTTTCGCTTTTTTTGTAATCAAAATCTGGAAGGGGAACTTCTATTCCGTCACGTGGGGAAATAAGTTGACTCAAAGCTGACAATTACAGTCGACTTCCTCTAAGTCGAACTCCCTATAAGTCGAATTTCCCTCTAACTCGAATTTTTTTGCCATATTTATTTTGGCATTACTCTCATTTTCCATACATAAACCATCCTCTAAGTCGAACTCCCTCTAACTCAACTGTATTTAGTCAAAATGTAACCGTATTCAAAAAGCCTCGAAAGCAATTTTCGAGCAGTCAAAGGAGACCAAAATGTAAAATTCTTCAAAAAATTGTGAAGTTTACTTTTAGTTGTCAAAAAAGTGCTGAGAATGAAAAGTAAAATTTTGACCAAAAAACCTTCTCGTGCCTGTTTTCTGAAATCGAAAGAATTTTTTCAGAAAGCCATTCTGAACATTTTTTTTTGCCTGCAGAAGTTTTAGCAAATGTCAAAACTTAAAATTTGGAACAAGTCAAAAAAGTTGTTGCTTGGATTGCCTCGAGAGCAATTTTCGGACAGTCAAAAGTGGTCAAAAATCAAAATCCTTCAAAACACAATAAAGTCTATGATCAACTTCAAAACTTGGACATATGAAGTTTTCTTGCAACAAAATTTGACTATTTTTTGTCGAAAAAGTGATGAGGATGAAAAGTACAATTTTGACCAAAAACCTTGCGGTGGCTGTTTTTTTTGGAATCGAAAGACTTTTTGGGAAGCATGTATATTTTATCAGTCTGAACATTTTTTTAAGTCTGCAGAAGTTTTAAGAAAAGTCAAAATTCAAATTTTGGAGCAAGTCAAAGAAGTTGTCAAAGTTGTTACTTGTTTATAATTTTGATCTAGTTATGTTCATCTCATCTCATCTCATTTTCGTTTCCCGCATGTTCCACTAAAGGGGTGGCGCTGTCAATCCACGCATGCAAGATCTAGTTATGTTTTCGTTCAAAATGTTGGCCACAAAGAAGTCTTTTTCTGAACTTTGTCCACTATTTTCTGAACAATCAAAGTTCAAAAGATTTTTAGGTTTTAATCGAGTTCAAGTTGGAATCTGGGACAATTGGAAAAGAAATACATTATCAAACCTGAATTTTTGAACATTTTTGAACATTCCAGCGACTTTTTAGGCCACTGGTTGATTCGAGTGTTCTCTAAGAGATTGGCCTAAATTCCATTAATTTTAAATTCAAAAAATCACATCTAGACGTCACTCGATCTCTTATGACTGTGGTTTCTAACCTCACCTAAGAAAATGTTGAATGGTGTCCTCTAAATTGATTCACGACAACACATGATAGTTGATCCATTTGTGGCATAGACATTTATGTACAACGATAACATCTCTTGTCCTCCTGACCAACTGACCTGAGACTCCGAAACTCCAACACTGTCAACCACGGCACTACAAAATTCTGCTTCGCCTACCAAAGTCTTTCGTTCTCCTCTCATGTGTTGTTGAATCCGCACACAACGTCATTCCATAATCGATAGATGATTCACGTACTTCTTGTCGCAGTTTATCACGTTCACGTGATACAAACATGCACTTTCGCCACCCTCTCCTCGAACTGCACACGCACATGTTTACCCCACAAACCTGAACACACACCTTCCAACCTCACTTTTCATCGTTCCTCTTCACACATTCTAACTCTCCCCAAAGCCGGTTGCACACACACACACACACACACGAACACAACCAAACTGTTGCAGGGGCATGACACGTCTCCAATTCCGCACACGAAACTTCCACCGTCTTGTTAAATTTCGCCCCAAATTTCAAAGCCAATTTCATATCATCCATGTGCCAACGTCACATGACGTCATTATAAAACCCAAAAAAGTCACAAAAATTCAGCGACAAGTTAAACGAGCGCGCACGCATACAAATTAGAACATAAATTAATTACGGTACTCACCCAGTTCGGCATAGCAGAGGGCGCCGACCATGCTCAGCACGCCGCAAAGTATCCACACCACAATCGACTGGCCAATGGAGCCGGAGTAGTTGAGGACACCTTTAGGACTCACAAAGATGCCAGCTCCGACGATGACACCGACAATGATCGCCACGCCATCCAGCAGGCCGAGCTCCTTCTTCATCTTAAAGCCCCCCTCGCTGGAGCTGTCCGAATTTGAAGCGTGCAGGGCCCTCTCTCCCTCGGAGGGCACCCGGTCAGGACTGTTGAAACCGGGTTTCGGCATTAATTTGTCTCCAACGTCAACGCGGGCCATTTTCTCCCCTGTGCGAGGGTATCAAATTTATTTTTTTCCACGAGTATGTAAAAAACGATAAAACGGGCGGTCTGGACGTACCACAATTTCAGATTTTCAACAGAAAAACTTTGTCGTTGGGAAAGTGTCGCCCTTAGATCGCGGTTCACCACAAAAATCACAGCAAGTTGTTGAATAATGTTGATATAAGTTGATAAGCGACTGTCAGAGCAGCGGGCATT
Source organism: Myathropa florea (assembly GCA_930367185.1). Lineage (NCBI taxonomy): Eukaryota > Metazoa > Arthropoda > Insecta > Diptera > Syrphidae > Myathropa > Myathropa florea. Next base: position 31,137,773 of record OV884005.1, on the reverse strand, counting down.
TTTGGGGGAATTTCAGTTTTGGGGCTACGATCTCTCTCCTCCAGAGCACGTGTGCGAATGCGTTTGGGTCACGGACACGAATGACACTGCGAACTGGTTCCTTCTGCGGACATGTGCTTCCTTCAGTTACCACTTAACAAACGAACAAACGAACGAACAGAAAATAAAAACAAATAAAATCCTTCGACAGGAAATAGCGTGACCAGAGCAGACTAGGTGCGCGTACAAAACCCAACCAAACCGTCGCGTTGGACGGACTAAACTCAACTGAATCGTGCCAGAGGCAAGCACTGAACTTCAATTTGTATTTATGCCGAGCTGATAGGAGACGACGACGACGATGATGGTCGTTAGCGATGCGAAAAACGTTTCTTTGATATGGACGAGCGCGTTTGCGGTTGCATGGGTGTGTGAAACGGGGGGAGCGGCCGGAGGTCGTGGTTCGTCTTTCGGTGTGTGGTTGTATGGTTCTTATTCTTGGAGGTATTGCACCAGCTTTGGCCAGCAGTGAAGCGAAGAAGCATTCAGTGAAAGGCGATGACGAGTTTAAGAGAGCGGTGGTTTTTTTATGTACTCCTATGCGATATGTTTTGTACGAAGAGTTTGAGCCGCGGACTCAGTGGAGGAAATACTTGAAAGGTAGTTAATACTTTTTGGAACATCAGTAGCCGCGGCGGAACGTGTCAGGAATCATATTCAAAGCATATTGGCATAAACTTATCGTTCGATTGAAGCCAATACCCAGGCCAAAACCATGACTTTTGTGCATTTTCTTTATCTCATCTCATCTCATTTTCAGTGACCCGCATGTTTCACTAAAGGGGTCGCGGGGGCAATGCATGCACGAGCGATCTTCAGGCCACTCGATTCTCCGCCATCGACTCTAACTCATCAGGAGCTATGCCCAAGCGTAACCAGGCGAGTGTTTGGACTTGATCCAACCATCCCCTCCTGGGTCTGCCAAGCGGATGGAATCGCCTGCATTTTCTTTCTTTTTGAAATACCTTTTAAAAAACACCCTATACATCTGTCAGATTCAACTAGAGTTCCCAACCGTTCTCCCTTTGGGAGGACTGTGCTCACAAAAGTCCTTCTTTTCACTTTGTTGTCGGTCTGTCCTTTTTTTTAGCTTACATGCAAGGCAAGCATTGCCAGATAGACAATAATTCACGTGTTTGTAGTGAGAAAAATTCAGTTATTTCGTATTTTCCCGAATTTCGAATGAAAATTTTGACTGAATTAATCTTATTGTTCATTTTCTCATTTAGCCCCATTCATTTGAGTTGAAATTTTTGTTCGAAAACCCAGAAAATCGACTTTCGAATAAATGACACTTTTCATACGAAAAAATGCAGTCAATTGGCAACACAATTGGGTCGCATTTTTTGGCTAAAAATTAACGAATTTTTCGTCGAAGCTGATTTGATAATTGCAAGGTTTTGTGAAACAATTTTCTCGATAATTAGGACGATCTGGAGGATGTGGGATATCAGCGTAGGACCTACCCACTACGCCACGTGAACTTCTTCCTCTTCTTATTGCGCTACAGTGCGAGGTGGACCTGGGCCTCACTCAACATGCCTCTCCAGCCAGCACGATCTTTCGCCAGCCAGTTTCGCACACCATGCCCGTCGAGGTCCCCCTCGACTTGTGAGCGCCTCCTTCTTCGTGGACGTCCTCTGTTGCGTTGCCCCGCAGGCTCAGAGTCAAAGACTCTTCGAGCCGGAGCTAAGTTGTGCATACGCTCTACATGGCCTAGCCATCTTAGGCGTTGGATCCGTAGACGCCTGGCTAGGCTCATGTCGCTGTACAGACCATACAGTTCGTGGTTGAACCTTCTCCTCCAAATGCCATCAACGCAAACAGGACCAAAGATCGCGCGCAGAACTTTTCTCTCGAAAAGACCAAGAGACTGTTCATCCGCTTGGGATATTGTCCATCTCTCTGCGCCGTAAAGCAGGACTGGGATGATCAAGGTCTTATACAAAGTCAACTTGGTCTTCCGAGAGAGGGCTCTACTACTCAATTGCCTTTGAGCCTTGAGCCCAAAAAAACAGCGGTTGACAAGAGTTATTCTGCGTTTGATCTCGGTACTGTTTACTGCGGAGCCAAGGTAGACAAAGTCCTTAACTACCTCAAAGTTATAGCTGCCTATGGTGACGTTCTGGCCAAGTCGTCGATGTTATGCGTCCTTTCTCGATGACAGCCTATACTTTGTTTTGCCCTCGTTTACCGCCTAACCCATTTTAGCCACTTCCGTTTCAATGCCAGCAAACGCATCATTGACGGCTCGCTGTGTTGGCCCAATCACGTCAATGTCATCCGCGTTAGCTAGCAGTTGAGCAGACTTATGGAAGATCGTGCCTCTTGTGTTGGTCAGTAAGTTTTGCACGATCTTCTCAGGAACGATGTTAAAGAAATCACATGACAGCGCGTTGCCTTGTCTAAAAACCTTTTTTGACAGTGAAGGTCTCGGTGAGTTCGTTACCGACCTTGATGGAGCAGCAAGAGTTCTCCATCGCCATCCTGCTCAGTCTGACGAGTTTGGCATCAATGTCAAAACTAGACATATCGCTGTATAGCTCATCTCTATACACGCCGTCATATGCGGCCTTGAAAGCGACAAAACTTACAAATTGCAATTTTTTTCGCAAGATCTGAACACTTTCTAGACAATTACCTAAGGGAAGTGCCGATCACCAAGGTCTGTACCAGCTTTAGAGGGGTCTTGTTGACTGCCCAGTGAATAATAATTTTAGAGTCCGACACATGATGCCTGCTGTTTGTCGGAGAAAGTAAATTTCAACTGTCATCAACTAACTTATCACTCAAGCAAGGCAATGAAAGAAGCTATAGTAAGCACTCTGTTGCCTCTCACGCCTGAGCCTTCAGTTCAGGAGCCACTTAAAGAAGCCACTCTAAGAAGGAGCAACTCTAAGAAGTCACTCTAAGATGGAGCCACTCTAAGATCGAGCCATTCTAAGAAGCGACTCTAAGGACCCACTCAAAGAAGCCGCTTAGAGCTACCATTCTAAGCAGCCACTCTAAGAAGCCACTCTAAGGAGCCACTCTAAGGCGGAGCCATTCTAAGGAACGAGTCTAAGGAGCCATTTAAGGAAGCCAATCTAAGAGGGAGCCACTCTAAGATGGAGTCACTTTGAGACGGAGCCACTTCAAGACGGACCCACTCTAAAACGGAGCCATTCTAAGAAGTCAATTTAAGGACCCACTCAAAGAAGCCGCTCTAAGAAGGAGCGACTCCAAGCAGCCACTCTAAGACGGAGCCACTCTAAGACGGAGCCATTCTAGCCACTCAAAGAAGCCGCTCTAAGAAGGAGCGACTCCAAGCAGCCACTCTAAGTAGAATCCACTCCAAAGGGAAACCGCACTAAGTGGAAGACGCTCTAAGAAGGAGCCACTTTCAAAATGAGCCCCCTAAAAAACCGTTCTAAAAGGTGAAAGGCAGGCTCAATCTTTAGATAGCCTCAAACTTGTTAAGACCATGTCATGAAGAACCTTCTTAAGAGCTCAGTAACTGCGTCAAGTATTACATCAACGAATCTCGCAAAATGCCATAGGCGGTGCTTCCGTTCCTCCGATCGATGGAAGACATAAGGATTATGTCAATGCAGGAGATTATTTTAGACCAGATTTAATCTCATTGGACTGCCAATCCGTCAGACAGCCATCCCTTCGACGATGGAGTCAAAATTTATCTAATTTCCCACCTTCTATGAACATTTCCTCTATTTCTGACATCATCCTCGAGATCCAATATTGGACTAGACTGAAACAAGGATCAGTTATAAAACCCAACGATCTCCCTGTCTAGAAAGGAGTCTCACAAATCCTCCAAAAAATCTTCAACCTCATCCACAATGGCAACACTTACACATTTCCCATCAATTCATCTGCACCCTCTCTTTCTTTAAGAGAAATCCACAAAAAAACTACTCTTTATGTTCCACCATGTGGCAGAGGCAAGACATGGGCGTGCAGATGTTTTGGCGAAGTGCGTCTGCATGGCTGCATGACGAAATTTCATCCGATTCCGAATAAGCAAACTTCGAGTACTGAGACTAACTGATTTGATGTCTTTTCAGCCGGTGCGGCTCTCTTTGCGTTTGTCTACCTGTCTACGATTACGTCAGAATGCTGGTGGAGAGAGTACAGCGAGATATTTTATGGTTCTCGTAGCAGACTGCAGTAGAGCTGTTTCGTGACGTCGCTGTGGTGCTTCAGAATCTTTTTATGAGTCAGTTGCGGTGGGGTGTGTGCAGTCTTCAAAGGAATTAATGGTCTAAGGGTCTAAGGAACATTTTCGGGGAACCGATGGCATTGTCAGGTGGCTGTGCGCGTGTGTTTTTGAGATGATGAAATGAATCAAAAGGTTCCGCGAGGCAGTTAAATTCAAATGAGAGCGCTGCTTTTTGGAGTGAATGTTAATGACTCAAAGATGACAGATATAGTCGTACATGGGTGACATAATGAGATCTGTAGATGTGCTTTTTAAAGTTCAGTTGCAGGGGGAACAAGGTCAGTGCAGGGGAGAGTGTTTGGCTTTTTTTTTGTTTTTTCGTCGAAAGATCTGCGACATTGTCAAGCCACGTGATCAAGTAATCGCAGCGGAAGTGACATTTAACTTGGCTCACTAAGCTGTCACCAAAGATTTCGATTTATTTAGGACAACTGAACGGTCATGATTTATGGAATAATTTTTCATTAGAATCCTCAAATGGAGGGAATTTTAGGTGATGTAACGACGATAGCGGTAATAACGAACACTGTTGTGAATAAAACGCGTTCCGAAGAGCCCTTGTGAGGGGTTGACATTTTTGATAGGAATTTGGCAGACAACCAGCTAAAGAGTGTATTCTCGTAGCAAATTTTGATGCAATAAAAAAAAACTGCGAGGCTTGAAAAAAAAAAATCAGAAGGAAAAGAAGTTTTCATCAAAGATGTGACCCTCTTCCTCTTGTTGGCTTGACTATTTTTGGATTCGATAGGCGTATCGAAGGCTTAGAAACCGTCAGAACTTGTGCAGCCTTTTTCAACTTAGAATATTAAATACAATGGACCCAGAAATCTATCAATTCAAGCGCCTGGACTTTAATTGCCTCGCCGTGAATCGCTTTGATTTCAAGGACTTGGCTCTTGACTCTTAATTGAACAATTGAAAATTACCAAGGATTTGAACGCCTTAGAATTAAAGGCCTAAGTTTTAGATGATTCGACAGCTAAATTCAACGGAGAGTCATCTCCTCTCATTACCACGTCTTCCTTAAACGGCTTCACATCAACCATCTAGACTTTAAGCGCCATGACGCGTAAAGATTCGGCTTGAAATACTTTGTTTCAAGCGCCTCCTGGTATAAGAAGGAGGAGAAGACCCAACCTCTAGTATAAATACCATATAACCGCGGATGCAAAACAACTTGATCTTGATCAGTAGAAGCAGCGTACCCGGGACCGTCAGTCATGAAAGGGGTCGATAGCTCAGGCTCCGAGCCTCCTGAGGTCGCAGGCGTGATAAGTAAGAAAGTAAATGGCGGCTGAGCCTCATGTATACCGATTTTGATCCATAGTATTACCACATCACAGAATAAACGTCGATGTTGGTATCATTGCCTTTATTAAGGCGGACTTCAAGTGCATCAAGCACCTCAACATTAAGCTTCAAGGGAATTGGCTTCAATCGCCTCATCTTGGTGCCCTGGTGCCTTGATTGTAAGCGATTTGACATCAAACGTGTCGAATTTAAGCGTCTAAACTTCAAACGTGCAACTTTAGCGCCGTGTGTGTGTCACACAAGCACTCATTGTCTACAATTGGATGCAGAGCATGGCGTTGGAAGGCATAAGGATGATGCCAAGACACGAGATTATTTTAGACTCGAAGGGGAAGATGCTCTAAGACGGAGCCACTCTAAGAGACCACTTAAGGAAGCCACTCTAGGAAGGAGCATCTCTAAGGAGCCACTCTAAGATGGAGTCACTTTGAGACGGACCCACTTCAAGATGGAGTCACTCTAAGACGGAGCCATTCTAAGAAGCGACTCTAAGGATCCACTCAAAGAAGCCGCTCTAAGAAGGAGCGACTCCAAGAAGCCACTCTAAACAGAATCCACTCCAAAGAGAAGCCGCACTAAGTGTAAGACGCTCTAAGAAAGGGCCACTTTCAAAAGTAGCTCCTCTAAGAAACCGGTCTAAAAGGTGAAAGGCAGGCTCAATCTTTAGACAGCCTCAAACTTGTTAAGACCATGACATGAAGCACCTTCTTAAGAGCTCAGTAACTGTGTCAAGTATTACTTCAACGAATCTCGCAAAAGGCTGTAGACAATGCTTCCGTTCCTTCCGTTCCGTAGTAAATCCGAATTACCTCCGATCGATGGAAGACATAAGGATCATGCCAATGCAGTAGATTATATTAGACCAGATTTAGTGTTTCAGCGCCCAGGTGATACTTCTGAAAGAGGGTGTGGTCAATTAAGTCGAATTTATCGCCACCTGGACCCGCAAATGTGCTGTAAACTATAGAGCTCAAAATGTCAGAGGGAAAGTTTCCCAGGGTTCCATTGAACCACGTCCATTTATTGAAAGACAAGATGTTTGCCCAATGTTCTCATTTTTAAAAGAAGGCAAGTGTTGTCTTCCGCCTTAAGCCCCCTTTTCACAAGAAACGACCACTCGAGCCAACTGGAAACCCTATCAGTGCCATCGAACTTTTGCTCCGCTTTCGCATTGGAATCAATTCAAAACTTGCCATTCCCCTCCGCAAGACATCGATTGACTTCTCGCATAAATTTCCTTAATCGATTGTGTCCGCGTCGTTGTCTTCGTCGACGTCGTCGTCTAATTGAATCAATACGAGGTCAACCACTCCTCAAACAAGCAAGCGCCGCTTGATAACCGCAGTCCGAATGTCTGCATTGTGTTCGCTAATCATTTCTTTCTGTTGTAAGATTGTCTCAGGAATTGGAAGTCGAACGAAGATAACACTCACCCAACGGGTGCCTGAGAGAAATTCGTAAAGACCGATTCGTGGAACTGGTTTCGGGAGGGGTGAGTCGCTAATCTGTGAGCAAGATGTTTTGACTAGAAATTAGGATCGTTTGCTAATGAAAGGAATTCTTTGCACGGATATCTCGAAAGACGACTGCACTGAGTCAATGTTTATCTTCTGATAATTGCATTGATTCGCTTATCTCGAGGGTGTTTCTTGGAATTTTGATTTATCGAACTGGGATGACTGTTGCTTGGAGAAAATTCGAGACTATGGTTAGACAATGAAGACAATTTGATGACAGAGATACACACAAATATTCACTTATGGCCAAAACAATGGAAACTTGAAGAGACCAAAATTTAAAGCTGAGGGAACGATATAAGACGCAAAATATTGACTGTAGACTGACGCGTTTAGCTAGTTTCTTGAGCATAAGTAACTTTCATTTTTGCATCACCACCTCTCTCGATTCGCCAACAGCACTCAGAGAGTATACATGTGAAGAAAGGCTTCCCAAAACGTCGCCACTCAGAGTCGATTTCAAACTGAAGACCCTTCCACTCGTAGGAGGAGAACACCGTGCACAACATGAATGGTTGCTTTAGAAGCTAGGCTCAATATAAGGAAAAAAACACTCCAAACACTAGCCACTTTAAGAAGCCACTCTAATGAGCCACTTGAAGAAGCCTCTTGAAGGAGCCACTCAAATGAGTCACTCAAATGAGTCACTCAATGAGGCCACTCAAAGGAGTTGCTTTAAGAAGTCACTTGAAGGAGCCACTCAAAGGAGCCACTTGAAGGAGCCACTCTAAGAAGCCACTTGAAAGATCCACTCGAAGGAGCCACTTAAAGGAACCACTTGAAGGAGCCACTCAAATGAGTCACAATGAGTTGCTCTAAGAAGCCACTTGAAGAAGCCACTCAAATGAGCCACTTGAAGGAGACACGCAAAGGAGCCACTCTAAGAAGCCAGTCTAAGGAGCCATTCTTAGAAGAAGCCACTCGAAGAAGGCACAGTTCTAAGAAGGAGCCACTCAAAAAAGCCACTCAGAGGAACCACTCAAAGGAGCCACTCAATGGAGCCACTTGAAGGAGCCACTCTAAGACGAAGCCACTTTAAGAAGCGACTCTAAGGAGTCACTCTAAGGAGCCACTCTAAATAGCCACTCTTAGCAGAAGCCACTCCAAGACAGAGCCACTCTAAGGAGAAGCCGCTCTAAAAGGATGAATGTGGGTTTTCGACAGCCTCCAACTTCTTGAGACCGTTACATGAAGCACCTACTTAAAAGCTCAGCGACGACGTCAAGTATTACGTCCACGAATCTCGCGAAAGTCTATAAACGATGCTCTCGTTCCTTGGGAAATCGGAATAACCTCCTATCGTCATACCTCTTCAAGATGTGATCTCATCCGCAGGTCCGCTCACCACACCCCTCAAAAGACCTCCCACAAAGTCCTTCTAAAGCGGATAAGACTCTGTCAGAATTGAGACGTCTCGCACCATGCCTAACCCTGTCACATATCCCCTCTGATGATCCAATACCTCATCTCCCACCATTCCAAGCCTCATATCACATGATCGACACATTGCCACACAGCCACCCTTCTCCTCTGGATTTCTTTTGAAAACCCTGCGCGCTGACTTGTGCCCCATAGAGTGGTTCAGGCAAAACGATAATTTCCGGTTCTTTCATCTTCAATCTAGAGAAATTCATCGCTCGTCGGTTTACTTCATCTAGTCGCTCTGCCCATCCACTCGTTGTCTCATTTAGGACGCACTGGCTTCATAAAGAAACCAAATGCTCGCACCATTTCCACCGAAAGCCACTCGCCCACACTCGCAAGCTAGTTGTGGTCGAATCACGTCTGATTGGCGGTGTGAATGAGTGACCAACGGAAGGGTTGTAAAGGGTAGTAAACAAGATCCAGTCATAAACACAGATTACAAGTTCAATAGAGTCTATTGACCATGATGCCTGCACCGAGTTGAGTTCTCAAACATTTCAGAACGCAACTTTGTCGCCTCTCCGATCGCCGATCGGACTCGACAGCCAGCAGCTGACATTGCCTCGCAGGCAGCTCCCCAGCCCCAGGGGGTGTAAACAGATTGATAATAGCGCATGCAAGTGACCGCGCCGCACAAAGTGTTGCTTAGTTAACTTAATGTGTTAAGTCAATTGTTCTCTGCTATCTGCTGCGATATTGTGAATGTGACCACGCTGTGCGGGGGAACGGGGGACGTGTGTGACTTAAATTTGATGACACTTACACTTGTAAGTGCGGCCCCCGTGGCGATGGGCGACTGTGACTGTGTTTGTGTAACGCACGCGTAGTCTGTCGAACGTTGATCATGTTGAATGAAATTTCGCATAAATGAATGAATGGATGGACGGGTGAATGGATGGATACATCGCAACGCACATGCTTCGTGTTATCTCACATTGAATGGGGCATGGTTAAGGAAGTGAAGTGATGTGGTCAAATTTTTCCGCTATCCATTGAAAATTTAATTCAGAGACGAGTCACCAGAGTTTACTATAGATCAAGTTGGCAAGTGAGTTAGAAATGAGCGACTACACCATTGCTCCGTGGCCGACCGTGGCCGTCAAAGTTCAAATCTCGACACAGACATCCATTTCTTCGGGTTCCAAACTCCACCTTTTTCGAGTCAATGCTCAAAGAGTGTGACTGTCATGGAAGAACTTCTCAAACCTCGCCCTAAAACTGTTGCTTTAAGAGCCTTCAAACAAATTTTAGTCTTAGTTAAAGTTGAGGACAGAAGATTCGGAAAAGTCACAGGGCTGTAGAAAAAAAGGAAGAAAGGGCCTCTACGACTGTTAAACTTCGGGGGTTATAAAGAGTCAGCGGCTCTTAAATGTGAGCAGCTGTTAATTGTCGGGGGCTAGGAAGTTCTAACGACTCTTAGATACCAGCAGTTATTAACAGTCAGCGTTTGTTAGACGTCATCGGTGGTTACACGGCACAAACTGTTAAACACCAGCAACTGTCGAACTTTTCGCCTTACAAACAACAGCTAATGTCAAAATTTAGCTTCTACCAAATGCAAGCAGTCGTTTAATTTCTTCTTCTTCTTACGGGGCTACAGTCCGAGATGGACCTGGGGCTCACACAACAGGCCTCTCCAGCCAGAAGGATCTCTCGCCAGCTGTCTCCAGTTTCGCAAACCAAGCCGGCCGAGGTCCACCTCGATTTGTGTGCCCCACCTTGTACGTGGACGTCCTCTGCTGGGTTGTCCCACAGGCTCAGAGTCGAAGACTCTTCGGGCCAGAGCTAATTTGTCCACAGCCTAGCCGTTTATACTCAACGACGTATTTTTTTGCAGCAAAAAGCTGGAATCTTTGATTAGGATTCAGGTCGAAACTTGCATCGTATAGAATATTAACCACACATTAGAGAATTTCGTATCAGTCAGCGGTTGTTTAAAGTGCTGATCATGTCTGACAGTTGATCAAAAAAATCAGAAAGATCTTCAGACAGAGACTAGAGTGGTGACAAAGCCAATGTACTGGAAACCTCATTAATCTTATAATGTGATGGCGTCAGGTCTCACGACAAATTCCAGTCTTCAAGATTATTCCGTAATTTTTAAGCTATATGGGACCAATCTCTTTGTTGTTTGCATTCGCCGAAGTATCTGAAACAATCAAAACTGAAAAGTAAGTTAACCATCTCTCGGTCGGCGATGTCGTTTTTGTACCCGTTTCGAACTAGATTTTGAAAAAGAAATCGTCTAAATCCCTCCATGGTGTAGGTTAGGTTAGGTTGAAGTGGCTGACTGTAGAAAACAGTCACACTTAGGCCAAATTAGGCCCATTGTGATATCACGCGGATCTTGTGTTCCTTATCCGAAAAACCATTTAGTGCTTTCAACGAAGCACTTTAATTGATTGATGCCGACGTTGTGCAATTCGCTCAAGTCGTTAAAGAAGTAGGCTCCAAGGTGTTTCATCCTGCGAGAGGAGAGAGTGCTACAAGTGCAGAGAAGATGCGATATGCTTTCTTCTTCTTCTTCGTCTCTGCAGCTTCTGCAGAAATCATTATGAGGGAGTCCCATTATTGAGGCGTGATAACGCCAATGGGAATCCTTAGGGATGACCTGTTCATTCTGAGAAGATAGAGTGAACGTTTAAGATCAAGTTTAGGCCAGATTTGCTTTGTAATGAGGCACGTAGTGCCATCTGACCATCTTGAGTTAGTGTTTTTAATGGTATGATTCTTTAAAAGAAGTTTGCCTGTAGCGAATTGCATAGGCGGAGGATCTCCACTAGGGAGGTTTGTGGAGATCGTACCGCTCCTGGCGAGATCATCGGCTTCACAATTCCCTGGAATGTCACTGCGTCCCGGCATCCACATGAGGTGAATATTAAAATGCTCAGCCATCTCGTTAAGAGATAGGCGGCAATTAAGGGACGTCTCAGAGAGAAAAGTGACCGAGTTCAGGGATTTGATTGCTGCCTGGCTGTCTGAACAGATGGTGATGTCCTTCTTGGATATCACGTTGTTCTTGAGCCAAGACAGAGCTTCTTTTATTGCCATCGTCTCAACCTGGAATACGCTACAATATTCTGGAAGGTGGAGGGATATACTAAAATTGAGATCCTTGGAGTAGACACCTATTCCTACTCCCTCGTCCGTCTTGGATCCATCTGTGAAAATACGCAGAGGACCGTCCAGCGTCTAAGTATCAGACTTCCAGTCTGACCTGGAGGGTATGCTGGTAGAGAAGTTTTTCTCAAAGACAAGATGAGGCAGTGGGAGGTCGGTGTCGTGCGGTAGAAACTCGAGGTTATCTAGAATGGTGGAATGACCCGTATGGTGGTTATTCCACAGGTGTAGTGTTCTGAGTCTTACCGCTGTGCAGGCTGCTACTTGTCTGGCAAACAAGTCAAGTGGAGGGAGATACAGTAGAATATTTAATGCTTCGGATGGTGTCGTCCTTAGCACTCCACTGATGCATATACTTGCAGTTCTTTGCACGCGGTTAAGAAGGTTGCGGTTGACGGCTGTGCCAAGAGCTGTCCACCATACTGAGACTCCATAAAGTAGGATTGGTCTGACTACGGCTGTGTACAGCCAGTATGCTATTCTAGGCTGAAGGCCCCATTTACATCCGATTGCTTTTTTGCAGCAATAGAGCGCAGTGATAGCTTTCTTGATACGCTACATGATGTTGGACTTCCAGCTTAGTTTACGATCTATGATGAGACCCAGGAATTTGGCCTTATCTTCGAGCGTAAGTTTTACGCCACACAATGAGGGAGGGTCAAAGGGGGGAATTTTATATTTCCTCGTGAAGAGTATTAGTTCTGTTTTTTGCGGATTAACTCCAAGACCGCATGCACTGGTCCATGAGGTTAGGCTATGGAAGGCATGCTGCATGATGTCCCTAAGTGTCGAGACATATATAGCAACATCTTCCGCATAGGCAATCACCCTGCATCCTACCTCCTCTAAGTTCAGTAGCAGTTCATTGACCACAACATTCCATAGAAGAGGAGAGAGTACACCACCTTGCAGGGTTCCTCTATTAACTGTTCTGCGGACATTCGATTCACCGAGCTTAGAGTTTATTACTCTGCTAACCAGTAGCTGGTGAAGAAAATCCACAAGGGACTTTTCAATGCCGGGATTGTTAAGCGCTAAGGTAATTGCCTCGGGAGTGATGTTGTTAAAGGCTCCTTCAATGTCAAGGAAAGCTACCAGGGTAAATTCCTTGTATTTTAGTGATTTTTCAATCGTATCTATGAGGGTGTGTAGAGCTGTCTCCACTGACTTACCCTTATTGTACGCATGTTGAGCATGCGAGAGTCTGTCAGACGCAATACTGCTTCTGATGTGGTGATCAATCAGCTTCTCAAGTGTCTTTAGGAGAAAAGAAGAGAGGCTGATAGGTCTAAGATCGGTAGGCTTGTTATGTGAGGATTTGCCGGCCTTGGGAATGAAGATTACTGTAACCTCCTTCCAAGACCTGGGGACATATCCTAAATCTAGACAAGCTTGGAAGATGCTTGTCAGCCAGGGGAGAATGAGATCTGCAACTGCTTGGAGCTCTGCAGGTATAATGCAATCAGGACCAGCTGATTTATATGGCTTAAAATTATTTAGTGCCTATTTGACAGATGCACTGTCTATTTTAAGAGGGCTACAAGAGGATCTGGTTGGTGTACTGCCAGGACAGATTGACCTAGCAGCTAGACTTTCCGGGAAGTGGGTGTCCACAAGAAGGTTTAGGGTGTCTAGACTGGAAGATGTCCAGGTACCATCCGATTTTTGTAGAAAGCTGGGTGCTTTCGGGAGCGATGCTAATACTTTCCTCAGCCTAAATCACAACCAATTTTCTGGTATCAATGTCGCTTTCAAGAATGTACTTGAAGACGTAATGTTTAAGTTGAGATCTATGTAAGTCTTGTCTTGTTTTCAGGTATAGCGACTGAAAAGCTTGTAGAAAAATAAAACATACGGACAACGGGCAAGAAAGAGGATGCTGACATAGCCCGAACAAAGCAAAGGAGGCATTGATCTGAAATTCAATTCAAATCATTGTCCCCCAGATCGCAGCCGAAGCTGTCAAGCTTGGTCTGCTGTGGAAAGAAGTAGTAACTTCAAAGAGGAGATATCAAAGTGTCTGCCAACTTCTTTTTCGGCTGGCGCTTCAGAAAGGGCTGCACTTTTTAGTGTGATTTCTCATTAGATTTGCGACATAGAATGGCTCTAATAGGACCACTTCTGTTATGCGTGCTGCTGTTATTAATATGCCGACTCTGAGCGGCAAAGTTTGACAGTTGTACTCTCTGAGCAATGTTAATGACTCGAGAGGGAAATGGAGCCCTTAAAATGAAAGTTGTTATATCCAGGATCGAACCATGGGCTTTCAGCAATGAACTTATTCACTACCGGTCACGTGGGCCACGTCGACTACAATATCTTTCAAAAATCTTCACCTTTGGTGGCCATTTTTTATTGGGATATACTTTATTGCATTGAAGACTGGATGGAGCAGTTGGTTAAGTGTATGCGCTAAGTTAGAGGGGTCCCAGGTTCGAATCCCGGCGGAAGCTTTTATTCGCTTTTATCCGGTTTTTCAAATCTAGTCCAGTAACCATTTGCTGTTGGGATCAAATTAGCGGCACTATCACTGGAGCGGTCGATCGGTGGTAGTAGTCTGGCTGTGGGTATCACAATGGACCCTGTGCTGGTGAATTCACTAGAAATTGGAGTCACTGGAAGGAAACTTGAAGAGAAATGCTGCGCAGGGACTGACTAAAGTCCAGATCATCTTCCTACATGGCTCTAAAGCTCGATGTTGAATTGGACCTCAACCAGAAAAACCCTGCAGCTGGCACGACCTCTTGCTAGCTGTTTTCAGTTTCGCACACCAAGTTGGTTGAGGTCCTTCTCCACTTGAGTGCGCCACCTTGATCGTGGCCGCCTTCTGATGGACTGTTCCAGGGGATCGGAGACAGGGGGAGAGATTCTTCTCTTTCAAAGCGGAACTAAAACAATACGAGAGAAACGTCTCAATCAAGTCCCTTCTAAAAACGACTCCACACTGCACTCCCAGACACACTCTTTTAAAGGATTTCCTGGGACATATTCAAACCGACAGCAGCACAAGTTCCCTGAATGACTTCATGACTGATTCACATAAAAATCCCCCACCCCTGTGATCATCAAAGAATTGAATGCCTTCCTTGAAGACTTCCTCTGTCAAATTAGTTTCACAGAAATTTAGCCAATCTCGGCTCGGTTCTTCAACCTCAACTCTCAAGCCAGCCACTTAACAAGATCACATTCTATTCAGAATTCGTTGTATCCCATATCCGCTTCTCCCTCCCCCAGCCCCATCCACCAGCAAGAACTTCGTTCGTTCCACTTTCACTCGAACCGCATCTGAATCAATCATTTAACACTGACACCGTTTCGCATGTGTAAGAGCGGCGCGCCTTGAGCTGGTGGCTGCTCGGAGCTCACGGCGCACAGAGGATAGCCGTCGCAATTTCCGAACCATAAAACACACTTTAACCACGGCTCTTGATGAGCTCTTAATTTAACGACTCTTGAGACTTACGCGTCCATCCCGAACGCACACACCCACACACACACATACACCCGCGCGCGCGATCTTTGTGTTGGCTGAATTACCTCGAACTCCCGCCGTCCGCGTCCCGCGTTTCACAGCGCTCGCTCCTGGCGAGCACTAAATGGAATTAACATTAATTTTATTAGAGAGAGTATCCGATGTGGTGTGGCGTCCCGCAATCGCTGTCGCCGCGGGATGTGGATCATCTGCGACGGATTGGTTGGGGTTTCGTGCGTCGGACAAGGGTATACCGTCAATAGTTCAGCCCTGCATGGCGTCACAGGATCGCTTGACACTGATTCACTTCGATATCCTTCACACGCAGACCGTCGTGGGGTTGACTGCAACCATTTGCCGAGTATCTCAATCCGGGCTACAGCCGTTTAATCCGAATTCAAACCGAGCACTTTCGATTGTATCGCAGAACTGAAGTGAAATTCCGCACCGCAGCGACGAGGCTTCAATCTGCACCACCACTCCACACGTTTTTTGTTGGTCGGTGTGCGCTGGCGGTCGTGTAAGTCGACTTACCCCCTCATCGTTTTTAGGGGTTCGCTTGAGTTTAGGTGAATGGCAATAAAAACGAATAACCGACCAGTGACATGGAGGGAACTTAAGTGACACTGTGTGACTGGGTGTCGATTTTTCGGTCCGTCGGCGGACTTGGACTGGCCTTTTGGATACACACGCTCACTCCACTGCCGGTGGGAAGCCCTTTCTTCGTCTCCCCAAGTCGGAAGTGGGATGTCGTTGCCTCATCGGGCACACAACGTCACGAGAAAGGAGAAATGCATGTCTCCCCGTTTGTGCGGCAGGGCTGGTGTGCAGTCGATTTGGTTGGAGGCGCAGGCGAACTGGAATGGGGCGACCTTTATCGGGTTCTTCGCTCCTCTGTCAGCCAATGATGGAGAAGTATGAAGACAGATCGTGAATTAACCTCAAAACCAAACATTTCCTGGTTTTTGACCGCAAAGCTCAAAGTCTACAGTTCGGGGCTTGAATTCGATATGACGGCCGAGAATCGAGAAAACAAGGATCAGTCAAATTGTCCCTCGAAGCTCGAAGCTTATAGTTCAAAGCCTCAATTCGAAATGACGTTTCAACAGCCGGGAAAACAGGGACTGGCCAGATTTTCACTCAGAGCTCGAAGTCTGACTTCAATTCCAACCGACGTCCAATGGCGTAGAATACAAAGACTAGCCAAACCTCGAATCAAGCTTTTGATTCGAAGTGAAGGCATAACAACTCAGAAAACAGGGATGACCCAGATTGTCCCTCAAGCCTCGAAGCCTACAGTTCAAGTCCTCAATTCGGAACGACGGCCCAAGAGCCGGGAAAACAGGGACTGACCAGATTGTCCCTCAAACCTCGAAGCCTACAGTTCAAGTCCTCAATTCGGAACGACGGCCCAAGAGCCGGGAAAACAAGGATCAGCCAAATCTACTCAAGCTCAACCATTTATCCATTTATTCAATTTTGGAACAAGAAATCACTTGCCGCTGTAGAAGTTGTCAACTCAAACTGCTTCATTCTTCTGTCAGCCAGCAGATTCCACTCCAAACTCCTAGTTCCCTCCTCACAATCGCCACATTCCAAGTCCGTCCCCGATTTCATGTTCATGCCTCTTACATCGTTTCGCTGCGCAATCTCTCTCCCTCTCTCACCCCCCCACTCCCAAGTCGTCTATGCTCATGCAGCAAGTGTTAATGCACTCTGCCATGTGGCAGCAACGTGTTATGAGCTACATCCAAATGAATTCCTAAAGTGTGACAAAAAGTGTCACACTCTTTGGTTTCCGAGACTGCGCATATCCTTCTCGTACCGTACCATGTTGTTTGAAAGGAGCAACGTTCCCAATTGCATTTTCAGATTCTCTCGCAGACGATAACGAGGCGAACACGAGTTGATTTTGTGTTTGAACAGTGCCCCAGTGAGTGGAGGATGATGGGGGGAACAGCAAGAAGAGTGAAAGAAAGTGTTCATCAATTCTCTTGTGTGGTTTTTCTTTTGTCTGCTGTGAAGACGATTGATTGATGTCACCATCGAGATATTTTTGTCCACGTCTCCAGTAGGGGTCAGTAGGTTTCAGATCATCTTCTCAAGCGCAACGTTGAACAAATCATCTGACAGTGCGTTTGTGTGCCTCTCCAACTTGACTCGGGATGCCAGAGCACATTCGCCACTGACTTCAGTAAAATATCCAGATCTCTTCATTCTGTCCCCCTCCAAAGACTCGGATAAGTGAAGAAGTGAAAGAGCGATGAAGAAGAACCTTCAGTGTCTACTCATTTTTCGTGTTTGAGCGGGAATCTTACAGACAGACTTTCAATTCAGCAGCAGCTAGGAAATCCTATCGACAGACTGAGAACTTAGCGACAGAACAGCTTGCAGATCTTGGACGTCTTCGTTAACGCTGTCATATTCATCCTCTTCTTCTTGCTGCGCTACAGTCCAGAGTGGACCTGGACCTTAACCACCATAACGTCAGTGACGCCGTCTCAAATTCATCCTCTGCTTCTTGCTGCGCTACAGTCCAGAGTGGACCTGGGCCTTAGCCACCATAACGTCAGTGACGCCGTCTCAAATTCATCCTCTGCTTCTTGCTGCGCTACAGTCCAGAGTGGACCTGGGCCTTAGCCACCATAACGTCAGTGACGCCGTCTCAAATTCATCCTCTTCTTCTTGCTGCGCTACAGTCCAAAGTGGACTTGGGCCTCAACCAAGAAGCCTCTCCAGATAGCACGATCTTTTGCCAGCTGTCGCCAATTACGTTCTTCCTCTTGGCTTGGCAGCCTCTATAGCGATGTGCCACGGGCGCGGAGACGAAGAGTCTTCGACCTGGAACCAAGTTGGCTGAGGTCCCTCTCAGAATGGGTGCGTGACCTTAGACGTTGACGTCTTCTGTTGCGTTGTCCTACTGGTTCTGAGTTAAAGATTCTCCAGGCCGGAGTCAAGTTCCACATGCATGACCACATGCATGACCACATGCATGTCATGTTCCACGTGACCTTAGACGTTGACGTTCTCTATTGCGTCCCATTGCTTCAGAGTTAAAGATTCTCCGGGCCAGAGCCAAGTTCTACATGCGCTCTACATGGCCTAGCCATCTTTGGCGATGCATTCGTTAACGTCTGGCTAGACATATGCCGTGACGTGGACGACCTTCTTCTTCAGTTTTCCTCTGGATGACTTTGCAAACAGCAGCCATTGCCCCTCTTTGAGCTCCGACTGACTTAGGTAAGGTGGCTTCCCTCACAAGCGAAGGATTCACTTAGACCCAAAGGAACCATTATGATGTCTGACTGACTTCCCCTTCAGAAAAAAGCCCTGACGCCGCAGCACAAACACTCAGTGATGCCAAACCGAGTCAAGTTCCAACAGAAAAACACGAAAACTTTCCACATTCAATAAAAATCTTATATTTTACATAACTAGTCATATGTACAATCAAACTAAATTATCAGGACTCTCAGGACAACTGCCCATTCTCAGATCAGTCGCCCAGTTGTGGGCATTTGAATATCTTTGCCGTCTGATCCTCGGACACGGATATCACAGTGCTATCGCGCGGATTGTACTCCATGGTGTAGATGTCCGTCATGTGACCGGACAGCGTAAACTTCCGCACACCGCTCCGCGCGTCGTAGGCAAAGATGTGCCCCTGTATAGTCCCCACCAGCAGCGTGTAATCAGATATCCACTTCATGCTGAAAAAAGACCCAGACAGACACAATTACGTGATGCATTGCAAAATGAGGTTAAGGGGCTTACCTCGTTATTCCATCGTCCATTTCTGGATGTTCACACAGCGTTCGCATTGTGTACTTGCCGTAGTCCCAAATTGCGATCTGTCCATGCAGCGTCCCGCTGGCGGCGACTTTGAAATCCGCCGAGGGGGAGAATGCCACGCATTCGACGGGACCAGCTGCTTCGACAGATCCCACGGGTCCGTTGTTCGTGGAGAAGAGGATTTTCCCATCCTCACCACCGGACATGTACAGAGGACTGTGCTTATCACATGACACCGTTGCGATGTTATCTTTGTGCGCCATCGGGTGGTTTTGATTCACCTCCATGATGACCGTAGTGGATTTGATGTCCCACAGCCTGATGGTGCCACGACCATAGCCAGCGAAGAGCTTCTTACCATCACTTGTTAGCTGTGGGAAAAGGGAGGAGAGACTGAGGTTAGATTTGGGAAAACACTTGGATGCTGAGGAAGCTTACCTCAGCGGTTTCACACTTCTCCGAATTGCCGGAAAGGATCTTACAGTCTCCCGACGGTATTCTCCAGATATAGACCTCTCCCTGATCGCTGCCGGCTAGAAGGACGTTCGTGGCTCGATGCCATTTCAGCCAGCACATATCACCCATCGAGTAGTCCCAGACTTTCTTCACTTGATTCGTGATTTTGAAGACCTGCAAACAGAAGATGGGAAACATTGAGTTTCCTTTGTGGGAACAGAGTGGTGGTTGACTTTTAGGAGACTCTCATATTCAGCAGCTCCTCGAGGACCAAGTGCGCTCGGTTTCAAGGGAACTGACCAATTTTTTTGTGTAGTTTCCGCACGTAAGCAATTTAGTACAAATTTCGTAGACGGCTGTTGCAAAGTGGAAACGTTGTTCTAGCACAAGGACTTGGAACGAGAGCACACTGGGAAATGCAGTCGTTTACGTTGTTGTCCAAGTGCATCAGAGACGCGGGGTCGATTTAAGGGGAATTGACTAAAAAGTTTGTAGCTTCCGCACGTAAGCAGTCTAGTACGAGTTTCGTAGACGGCTGTTGCAAAGTGGAAGCGTTGATCTAGCACCGGGACATGGAACGAGAGCAGACTGAAATGCAATCGTTCGTCTTGTTGTCGAAGTGCATCCGACACGCGAGATCGACTTAAGGGGAATTGACTAAGATGTTTGTAGCTTCCGCACGTAAGCAGTCTAGTACGAGTTTCGTAGACGGCTGTTGCAAAGTGGAAGCGTTAATCTAGCACCAGGACATGGAACGAGAGCACACTGGGAAATGCAGTCGTTTACGTTGTCGTCAGGGTGCGTGCGATGGGATCACAAATTAATTCAAACGAGAGCTCAACCGGAGTCTCTGTAGTTTCCGTACGTAGATCGCCTGGTAGGAAATTGGCAGACAATAGTTGCAAAGTGGAGACATTTGATCTTGCATCGATTTCTGGAGATTCAAGCAATCATCTGCAGGAATCTCTTTAAGAATTCAATGCGTCTTGTGAAACAACGCAGACTTTTGATGTAAATTTCTGACAGAACGGCACCCCAAGGAGGATGCAGAAATCGAACAAACCTCCAAAACTGATAAATTCTAAGCTCAAAATGTGGTTTCCGTACGTAAGCCCTCTAGTAGATTTTAGTAGACGGCAGTTGCAAATTGGAACCGCATTTCTCTAGCACTTTCCTCCACCGAATCAAACCGCATGTGAGCGCAAAATGATTTCCAATTTGAAGCAGTGCAATGGAACGCATACAAAACCGTCCTTCAACTCACTTGTATCTCACCAGACATGTCACCGGTGGCCAAATATCCTCCATCGTGACTGAAGTGTGCATCTATCACGGTATCTCTGTGTCCGTCGATGGCCGCGATGACCTCGCCCGTCTGTGTATTCCAAACATATGCCTTGTCATCCTCGCCACCAGTCGCAGCCCAATCTTTTGTCGGATGCAAGGTACACGTGAATACTGGTAACGAATGACGGCGGAATGTTAGTATCGCATCATCTGGAACTGGTGACTGTGGTGGTATTGGCTCTTCGTCATCCAGATCGTCGTCCATGTCGTCTGGTAGTAGGACATCTTCCAATGCAATGACTGAAGAAATAAATGCGCGAGTCAGAAAAAAAAAATTAATCCGCATGGGATGTGTATACATACCTTCTTCGAATTCCTCGTCCTCTGGAGCGATGAGGAATTCACCGTCTGCATCTTGCTCGATATCCTGAATATGTGGAGGAGTGTTTCCTCGCATATTGTGAGGAGTTGAGTTTTTCTGTCCCAAGAATTACTTTGAAAATTGAAAAAAGAGGAAAAATGCGGAAACACGCGTACGAAAGATGAAATGTGACAGAAATGAACGATGAAAACGAGCGCAGATGCCAAACAGTCAATAATGTAGTAGATTTTGGAATAGATTGAGACTGTGATGTGGTTTTCTGAACACTTCTGCTGTCAAGTGAAGCCAAGTTTGATGGGATTTCACTTGAAAGTGGAGCATCCGGTTGGAGATTTGAGAAATTGTTTGTTTTTGATGGAAGGAGAGTCAATCTTCCCATGATTGATGACATGGATATTCAGTGCTCTGTTGACTACGGTTTGCTGTCAAGATGAAGGCTAAAATTTCACTAATCATTCATTTTTCTTACAGCCCCTGCCCTTTGGACCTCAACAAAACCCCAACAAAAGTATAACCTCTCATCAATTACCGCACAGTCAGCGTTTCTATTACAACAAGGACAACCTTATAGCACCCACAAAGCGTTTCCAATAAAAGAAATCCATTTAAATGCCTCCACAAATGGCTTGGCGATTATTCGTGTTGTCTGTGTGACCCTAACCCTGAACGCAATTGTGTTCAATTACTCGTAAGGTGCGTGTAGTTTTGTTCATCATAAGACCCCATCAATTGCGTGGTACATTGCGCAGAGTTTCACACCGAAGATAAACACGAGAATTGGGGTGTTTCCGAAGGAGATGTGAAGACAAAAACGTATTTTGTTGACCCCACAGCGTGTACTCAAAGTTACAAACGTTTGTTTTTTGAGAAATAGAAACGTAAACAGAAACACAAAAGAGCCTCGGAGTGTGTTGCGGAGATTGTATGTGGAGATGTGGAGGAAGCAACCGGTTTTTATGTAAATTTCAAGATGAAAAGAGACAACGGCTTGAATGAAGAATTTTTAATGCGTGAGAATGATTAGCATAACCGCGGGACATGTATGCTGCGGCTGGTGTTTGGATGTGAAGGTGGTTCTGCGAGTTTTACGTAAATTCATCGACAGTCTTTGGATTTTAGTTCGCAAATGTCTAGAGACTTCTTTCTTTTTTTCAGAGATTTTAGTTTTTGGCGGCAACAAGTGCTTCTAGAAGTCAATCTACTGGGCCCAGAGGGATTCTCTGCCCTGCTTGACCGGAAGGAAGGTTTGATCAGAGTTTGTGCGGCACTTTGACTGCAGCTTGTACAAGAAATGGTCTCAAAGTGTAGTTTGTCCAAGGAATTCGAAGACGATCGTACTGCTCCTCCTCCAAGGCGACAGTTTTTTGGGGAAGAAGTCCATGATTTCTTTGTCTATGCTTTTCGTCGAATCGCAAGGAGTCTGTGTGTCTCTTCAGGGCACCCCTCCATCACAAATTTCATGCTTTTCCTGTTCGGATTTAGCTCGGTCGTAATTCCACATCTCGTTGCTTCAAACTGGAAGCAAAATTGCAAGTGAATCTCCCATCACCCATCGCCTATCCGCAGCAAAGCTCCAAATCGATTCCTTCCGACAATCGATTGGAGTCACTTGCACCTGCACGCGAGAATGCGCCTTCCATCTCCCTTCTACACTACGTTCGTCTCTTTTGTTTTTTTCTGTCATTTCTTAAGCTCTTGGGTCCTAATTAGACTGTTCCAAGTCAAGACAGAGTCTCCGTCTCTTTATCTCCCTCTCTCGATTGAGCAACGCTTCGCTCCGGCAGCAGAGTGCCAGTGCCTCGGTATTGAGTCCCCCATTCCCACTGCGGGTGTGTTCGTGAGTCGGTGCCGCTGTGTGCGAGCCTCATGAAAGCAACCCATTGATCTGGAGTCCAATCAAAAAGCCAACGGAACGACGAATGCGTGCCAGTACCAGTTTGGATTAAGCACCGAAAGCTACAGCTTCAGACTCACCGAGAAGGTACTACCTAAGGTACGATGACTAGTCAAGTTTCAGGGCGCATCGCATTCCTCGAGGAAACGTCAAGTGGGCACTCGGATTAACCCAGATTTCCCGGTTCGGATAGATCGTGCGCCGTGTGTGTTGTGTGTGTGTTTTCACTTTCTGGGCTACGCGAACGACGGGCCAGTGTACGACTATTTCCCGTGTCTCGAGTGGTGGAGGAAGCCCACAAAAGAGTTCATTACGCGATCGTACGCAACCACGCAGCCGTTCACATTCCCTCCTTACCTAGTTTTCGTGTTTTTGTGTGCTTCTCTCCCGGTTTTTCTTGTTATTTCAGCTTCTGTCTGCCTCCTCCTTGTGGCCATCTCTCGTTGTGCTCGTTTGGGTGTTGTTCGGTCGATTGTTGACTTACGACGGCCGATTATGCAACAAGAAACGAGCGTGCGCGCGCGCGCGCTCTCTTACTCGCTCGTCCGTCCGCCTGCCTGCGCCCGACCGGCCTGTGTCTCAGTCTCTGTCTCTGGCTTTGGCTTTGGCTCTGACTCTGACTGGGGCTCTGTGTGCTCGCTAGCTGCTGCCGCGTTTGCTCGTCGTGATCGCTCCAAGTTTCGCGTTCGTTTTGCTTGCTCGTACAAACGCTGTTGTTGCATTCTATTTGTTTATGTTTTTTTTCCTTCTCTCTCTCGCTCTTTGTTTTCCTCCTCTGTTTTGAGTTGAAAGTTGGAGCAGTAATCATTTGTCGCTTGTGTGTTCCAGTACGTCACACCGCTTACCGCTGCCGTTGCTGCTGCTGAGATCCGTTTGTTCGAGTCTGTCAGACGCACCGTAAAAGCCGTCAAAATTGGTCTGTTTTCAAGGAATTCGTTCAAACTTAACGACTACAAGGTAAGTGAGTGTCGCCAGGTGCGAGTGCGGATCCGCAGTTGAAAGTGAGATTTTTTTAATTTCTTGTGCAAAATCCGGGGTGTGTGCTCGTTAAATTCTGTGCAATAAGCCTCAGGCTGTAGGATAGTCAACTGCGAACGGGTTTTTGTCGCTTTTTGCGTTTTCTCTTGTTTTTTGGCAAACGATTGCATGACTCGATTGGCCAACGAGACGGTACGTGCTAAGTGCGTGGCTTTGTTTTTGAACGTCACTGAAGGTCCTATCGGGCAGTTGACGGTGGAGTGGTCGATCGGATCAAGGCTTTGGTAGCTTTCTTGCGAGCGAATAAGGCAACGGTTATGAGGCAGTCGTTTGCAGCCGTTTCTTTGGGAAAATTCCATGCGTGAAGTTGGTCGGAGGTTGTCCTGATTTAGGGGGTTGTGCTTAACGATGTCGGGTTCAGTTGGTACGTGTACCGTGTCGTTGTGGATACTCTAAGGCTCTTGAGATTGTCAGAGATCAGGGTGACGTGCTAGAAATTTCATCCATTTTCAAGCTTTGAAGACGCTTAAGACTGCTCCGAGGTGGCATAAGGATTCAAAGGATTTGTGCAGCTCTGCCATCACCTCGAACGTCAGGATGGAATGTTCAAGGTGATGGCAGATCTGCACAAATCCGTGGAATCCTTATGTCACCTCGGAGCAGTCTTAAGCGTCTTCAAAGCTTGAAAATGGATTCTTATATCCTTGCACGAAGACTGCTTTGCTCTCGAAAAAATCGCATTCCGTCTGTTCTTTTCTAACTGATTGAATGTCCTATTTGATGCAACGGTAATCGACTTCCATGTTCACAAAGCTCTCTGTTCAAAACGTCGTCTCCTTGCGAGTGTCTTTGGCCTCCGCATGAGTAGTTCTTAATCATAAGGTGAACAGGGTAATTCCCTCACTGATGGATCTCCTTCGCTTGCAATTCAGGACGATCACAGAGCCACGGAATCGAAAAGATTTACTCCCCAGCGATCAGCAACGAGTGATGCAACTCTAAGCCACTCCGATGAAGCCAATCTCTCATAAGAGGACTATATTTTCGCCTGTCAACTTAATCAAGACCTTGTTGCTGGCATAGAATTACTAAATAAACACTAAACCTTGTGAGTTGCCTCAGGCTGGAGTCCAATAACTGGCTTGAAGAGTCTCAAAGTCAAGCTTATTCCATTCCGTTCTCAAAATTACTCCATCTTTCATAGATTCTCTAAGAACTGAGTGACTTTTAGTGGCACTTGTGGCGCAAAGAATTGCAGAGAAAATTTCTAAGCCAGGCTTTGAGTCATCCTAAGGTTCGATTAGATGTGAAGACTTTTCGACTGGTTCATTTGGAGTTTTGGAAAAAGACAAGGACACGTTGTTGGAAATACAGGATCTATTCAGTGTTGTAAGCCTGGCTTAAAACCTAGCTTTACATTTCTTTGAATAGGCGACAAGATAGGGTAGTATTTATGTGACTTTGTCAGAAGAAATAAAGTAAGAAGTGGACTCGAATGGATGGCGCAGTTGCTTAAGTGCCTGCCCCAAGTTAGAGGGGTCCCAGATTCGAATCTGGTCCAGTGAAATCGAATCTGGTCCAGTCACCGTTTGCCGTTGGGATCAAGTTAAAGGCACTAGAGTAGGTTACTACCTGGCAGTACAATGGACCAGTATTGAGTCTGAGTGCTCCAGTGTAGCGTTTCAAAAAATCCTCAAAAAAAGGAGCGCTAAATTTAATCTGATTTCTGTGGCGACTGTGTGTCGTCTTCTACACTGGAGGTCTACGGTTCGATCCAGGGCAAAACAACGTTCCTGTACCACCTCTGTCAACTATCAAGAGAAGCTTGACAAACCTTGTTACTCGAAGGCGATATAAAACTGCAAGTTTCCTCATTCGTGACTGTGTGTGCTGTAGAATCCCGTCCTAATTACACCGTGGACGGTGTCACAACTCGAAATAGGAGCAGGATTAAACCTGGCTTAGCTGTAAGAAGCATACTTTAATAGCCGTCAAGCTACTTTACAAGCGGCTGATCTCAAAACAAGTCACATCTTGTTGTTTCAAGGGAATTCGCAAAATTAACTAAGCTCGGCTTAATAAGTGCGACTTAATGGATCCTCATCATTGATCCTCATTTATGAAAAAAATCAAAAAAATGTTCCGAGCTCGACTTAGACGTTGTGACTTAAGCGATCCTCATCTCTGTTTATGAGTAAAATCAAAAAAAATATTCCAAGCTCGACTTAATAAGTGCGACTCAAGGGATCCTCATAATTGTTTACGCGCAAAATCATTCGACCTTCACTTTAAGAGACAAGTATTCTCGTTCTCTGAAAAAATATTCCGAGCTCGGCTTAGTAGGTGTGACTTAAGCGATCCTCATCATTGTTTACGAGCAAAATCATTCGACCTTCACTAAGTGACAAATTCTCTGAAGTATTTTACAAAATTATTCCTAAGATCGACTTAGAAAGAATAGCCTAAGATTCTCTATGGATATACATAATTTCTCTTAGATTCAAAACAAAATTTTTTGGTTAAATTGAGAACACACTGCTTTGTGAATCAGCGTCTTAGAGAACACTTTAAGCTCGGCTTAGAAAATGCACCTTGAATGCATTTTTTGGGTGTGAAACAGTTCCGACTGGACTTTTTTATGTAGGTAGGTGATGAAAGATTGTTTTCATGTAATAATGTTGAATAACATTGTCTAAGCCTGTCTTAGACTTTCTTGACTTAAGCACCATTTCAGCAAAAAAAAGCAGATTTTGCTTGTATTGAGAATAATATTTGTTGAATGATGCCTGTCCTAGGTTTATACCCAATAAACTTGTCATAGAAATCTTTAAGCTCGGCTTAGTCACAAAATTATGAAACAAATACTAAAAGTTGAATATCTTCTTTTGCGTGTCCATGGGGAACAAGTTCTTTGGTTTTTTTTCAGAATTCATCAGCAAATGTTTTAAGCTCGGCTTAGTAGGTAGAACTTAAAAAAATGGATTCCTCATGATTAATGCGACTCCAATTCTGTTTAAATAGGAAGAACTTTTTTTAAAGACGCTTTTTTTAGGAGGGTTTTTTTTCAACGGTACTGGAGCACTCAGACTTAAAACTGGTACATTGTACCGCTAGGTATCAACCTACTCCAGTGCCGTTAATTTGATCCCAACGGCAAATGGTGACTGAACCAGATTCGATTTCACTGGAATTCGAACCTGGGACCCCTCTAACTTGGGACAGGCACTTAACCAACAGCACCATCCAGTCATATGACTTAAGACGTTTGTAGCAAATTTCCTAAGATCGACTTAGCAGTGAGGCTTTAAGAAGGGACAGCATTTTGTGGAAGAAAAATAAGTAAAACAACTGATGGAACAAAAACAACTACTTTGTCGTGGTTTGATGTATTTTAAAAACAACAGCTTTAAGGGATTAAGCCTGACTTAAAAATGAATGTTCGAGGTCTGCGCAGAATATCTCCGAAGAGACACAGTTTGGTATACATTTCCTGTCTCCTTGCAATTCGTAAGCCTCACAAAATTGACATAACTCTTTAAAGCCCGGCTTTAAAGAAATCTGAATCTGAGATAGACTTGAGTAAGGCATGCTTTAAACGAGGTTCGCTAGTGAAATCATTTTTTATTCACATTTCCACTATCCAACTCATGTTTTGAATATTCCTAAGCTCGGTTTGAGTCTCATTTTTAAGGGAAACATTTGAAAATTTTATTTCAATCCGGCTATAACCTTCCTCGAGTTATTATTCAAAGAACTTGACGTAGATTAAATTGAATCCAATGCAAACCAACGAAATACAAAGCCAAGCCTAGGCTTTACTATCACCAATTCCCCTTCAAAGCCCCCATCGATTCAAATACACCGTAGATTCACATCTCAAGCAATCACCAACAAAACTCACTGGTGACTTCCATGACACATGACACATGATCGCGTGAGAACAACGAAACCAATCGAAAGTCTTCCGGAGGAAGGTTGCCCCTCTCAGTCTTGCTCAACAAATTACCCACCTCCTTGCACATCGAATAAACCACAACGCCATCAGCCCCTGTCGTTGTGTCGGCCGCAAAGGCTGTCGCATGCTCACGCCAGCAGAGAACCGATTTCGCAATGACAAACAATGAAAATTCTCATTAGCACACAACGAGTTGTCTATGAGATCTTGACACGAATAAGTGCCCCAGACCAAACTGACCGCGTTATGAATCACTTCCACCGCCACCACAGAGCTGAGTCAACACACCCAGCAGCCCCCGGTCCTGGCTGGCTCATCACCATTAGCATTCCTGTGGCATGCTGGCCCTCCGTCAAGCGTTTCGATTAAACAATCGATCTGCGCGTCTTGTCGTGGAGTCGTCGTCAATTATCGAAATAGGAAATCACAAGGTCATCCCTGGCAACCGCAGCGCACAGCCCGTCACTCGGTGCCTCACGTCTCTAGGTCAATTAATTCCGGCGAGCGTGTCGTCGTGGTGGAAATCCATGCATGGATACCTGCCTGACACTGGAACACTACTGACACTTGTGTGAATTCAAATTAATCGAACGCCGCCGATGAATCTGTATCTGTGTGCAGTCGAGTTGCGAAACGCTCGGGTTATTAGTTTCGGATTGTTAAGTGGCAGGCACTGCCACTTGTGGCCTGACAGGCGTAAGTGCTCAATTTACCAGGCCAGTGAGTGCCCATGAGAGAGAGAGAGGAGGTGATCGCTTCGGTAATCGCCTCAGAATGTCAACTAATTTTCAAAATTACCCTAATCCCATTGAGGGAGCGTCTTAAGGCCGTCGGTGATGGAGCAGAAGTTTGAGACTTTCAGTGGACAAAGGGCCAAGAGTGAAGGAGTCTGAGGGTGGTTCCGGTGGTGGAACAAGTTTTCAATTAAGTTCATAATTGACGGCGATGAGGTGGTGCACAAAGGGTTCTGTAAAATTGACTTACACGACTCTGGAGAGTGGCCAGGTGGCGGAGATTATTCATTAGACATTCAGATCTCGGGCAGGTGGGCGAATTTAATTGGAATCCCGAGTGTGGGGCGACTGGGTGGGAACGCTTTGGTCGCATGGGTGGGCTTGTGATGACATATGAATTGATTCTACGGAATTCTAGCTTGTAACACGTGTGAGGAGCGAATGTACACAATTGATGGTGGTTGAGATATCTGAGGAGTCGAAGAATGTTCAAGTGATTTCACCAGATCTTCTCTAGTATTTCAATTCAAGCATGCAACTGTCGCCCTGGTCACACGAACAAGCCTCGTGACAAGCGTCACACCTTGGCTTCTTCTTCTTCTTTTTAGGGCGCTACAGTCCGAGGTGGACCTGGGCCTCACTCAACATGCCTCTCCAGCCAGCACGATCTTTCGCCAGCTGTCTCCAGTTTCGCACACCAAGCCGGCCGAGGTCCCCCTCGACTTGTGTGCGCCACCTTGTACGTGGACGTCCTCTGTTGCGTTGTCCCACAGGCTCAGAGTCGAAGACACCTTGGCTTAGATTCTGAAATTCCGACTGGAATTCATTGCATTTGTTGAAAAAGTCTAGCTCTGAAATGTTTCCAAAACTATTTTCAAGAAAATCAAAAATCGGGGTTTTAGGCCTGGCTTTGAAATTCGAAATCATTTATAAATTTCAAATTCCGCGAGTTGGGGAGTTGGGGAGTTGAGGTTAATGTACGCAGTGACCTGGTCCTCCAGGTTTGGGCGTTATGCGTGGGGTTGACTTCCTCACCATGCAAGAAATTACGAGTTCGGATGAGGCGAACTTTCGTTTCCTTCGATCCCTGAATAGCCCTGTGCCCAACGCAGGATCAGCGTGCTCACCGTGATATACGACGTTTTGGCTTTAATGATTGCCCGGCTGTTGGAGTATTTGGTTAAGGATCTGTCGGTCAGGCTAAGGTTCTCTATGAATGGTGCTGATCCATACATTTTTACAAAAATCCTGCAGAACGCGCTAAGTGTAAGGGATTCTAACCCCTGTTTCTACGATTGGTTTTGAGTCGCCTTCTTCTTCTTGTTAGGGCTCTACAGTCCGAGGAAGAGGAGGATTTTTCTGCTGTGAGATGAGGACAGCAGTCTAAGAGGAATCTGGCCCTCACCCAACATGCCTCTCCAGTTGGCACGATCTCTCGCCAGGTGTCTCCAGTTTCACACACCAAGCTGGCTGAGGTCCCCCTCGACCTGTGCGCGCCACTTTGTAAGTGGACGTCCTCTGCTGCGTTGCCCCACATGTTCAGAGTCGAAGACTCTTCGCGTCGGAGCTAAGTGTTCCATACGTTCTACATGGCCTAGCCATCTTGTGTACCCGTATACCTATTCCTTCCCATCCACTTCTAACTTCTTACTCCACGCGGATAGGCAATTTCCTCAAGTCTAGCTCAGAACATATCGATTTCTTACAGGAATTCTAAGTCTGGCTTAAATGGGAGTATGCCTTGGCAAAGTAAACTATTCAAAGACCATCCGAGAAATGGGGACTTAATGCAAAACAAAGTCAAATTATCCTGGGTTTTGATGCATATATGACACAGATATATCTTGTGTTAATCACAACTTAAGCTAGGCTTAGTCATAAGACTGTGTTTATTTGTCCAAAAAATTAACGGGAAGGAACATGAGTAACACTTCAAGCCAGTCTTAGTTGTCAGAAGTTAACAAGAAGGAACATGACTAATGTTCAGCTTAAACCGAAATAATTCCATGAAATGTTTAAGTCAGACTTGAAATTAAGCTTGGGACAGGGAAGTCATTCTTGAAATCGAGCTTGGGGCAGGTTTAAGGTTATTCTATACCGCAGAAATGATATTCCGAGATGCTTCCCCTGAGCAAGAGACGGGTAGTACATTTATGCCTTAGCAGCACTAATTCAAGCCGGGGTTAATAAAAATAATAATGATGGCGGTGATACAGTCCAAGGTGGGCCTGGGCCTAGCTTCTCAGCAATCACTAGTGTTGTGAGTGCTATTGTTCTCTCACGAATGGAGAGAACAGTTTAATGCCAACTCCGAACGGCGAGATTGAGAAGGTTTTTCTAGACAGTTATACTCTCCAAGCATTGTCAGTGACTCGAAAGAGGTGTAGTCGTGAAAATATCAAAGGTGTTTATTCGCGAATCGAACCTAGACTTCGAGTGCAGGAGTCGACGCGCTTACCCACTACGCCCAAGCCGGGCTTAAGTACCTTAAAATTACCACTTTCGTACCGTACAACTGTCTGTTATGTTCCACCCTGTTATTTCATTTCACCCTTTCTGCTGAGTTTGAACGAAACTCTTTAGAGCCTAGATGAAAACAGAATCGAATTGACGGTTTCTAAGACCGGCTTAGGTAGGCAGGTAAGTGGGTAGTCGGGCGGAAGCCGCGCCTCACTTAGGTCCTTAAGGACCTTGAAACCCGGCTTAGAAGTACAGCTGAGACATCCTCTCAAAATGGAAGATTGCTTTTTACAAACTTTGATTGTTACGAGATGAAACGTGACCATGAGCTACGGAAAGTGTATATGTCTAGGCTTAGAGCCTCGGTTGTGACATTTTAAGCCTCAATCCTTGGTTGATGATGAACTCAGACTTAATTAAGAGTCAGTAATTAACAAGATTACACACTTGAGGTAATTTGAGGCATCGACCCGGAGGACTACTGTAATTCTCTACTCTCTCTCTCGAATTTTTCTTAAGCCTGGCTTAGGTCAATTCGTTTCTTTAAAAAAAGCTTCGTGGGATAAATTTCACGGCAACGTTCTAATCCTGGCTTGGAAAAACAACGTTAACATACATTTCTGTACCCTTCCCCTACACAGTTTCAAGCTTGGCTTAGAAGCAGAAAAAATATGTCCATCGCCATAACAGCTCATAATTCGAAAACATCGCCGAAGGGTAAAGTTCAGAAATAATTTCATTTATGCGCAGTAGATAGCGTCTTCGAATTCCAAAACTGGTCACGTCCAAAACTAGATTGCAACATCCAATTCGATTCATACTAGGAGATCATTAAGGCGTTTAGTCACAGCTCACAGCTCAATGAATAAGCGCTACGTAATCAAAGTCGAACGTGACAGGTGTTTCATTAGTCAAATGATTGAGGACTAGAAGAAACAATCCCCTGCGCATTCCAAAGCTCTGATCACACTCTAGCCCCCCGCCTATTGCATGGCTCAACTAGAACGGGTTGAGAATCAACATCTTGTGACGGCACATCCTAGTCTAAGCCGCAGTCTTAGAATGGAATCCGATTAATAGGGTGATTAGCGCAAAAAGACTGGACGGCAATTAAGTGCCAACGTGTTCTGAGATCCATACGGTGATTCGACGCCGCTCAGACGTCGCCGTCATCGTCTGAAAAAAGAACACTTCTAGTCTGTGCCGAAGACACAACAGGTGCTTTGTGCTTATTTTCTCTATTGTCCGCGACTTTAAATAGATTCCCAATTGACTTGTTTACCGTCCAATGAATGGAAACGTTCACACAGTTACAGACTCAGAGACAGGGGCCGAGACTGGCACGGATTGAAGATTCATAACGCAATTATGTCATCGGAAGACGGCGAGAGGAAGCAATTGTTTCCTGCATTTTCCGCTGTATCCACCACTGTATCTGGCGGCGTATCGTGTTGAATAACGAGACGTGTTTCGAAAACGAAAGTACCCACAGCCCGTGGTTGTACCGCTGCCATGCCAGGCAATTAACCCTGACCCAGTTTCCATGGAAAGCGAAAACGGCGAGAAAAAAAATGAGAGGAGAAACAAAAAACACCTGAAGCCCCGATCGACTTACGATTCCGAGGCGGCTGATCGCCTGCAGTTGCGCATCGAAGACTCGAGTGCATGCACATGACACCGTTGCACATGGGAACTGAGGCTTACGACACATTCTGAGGCGAGAGTGATGGTGGCGGTGGTGGCGATTGACTCAGGCCCGGATTTTCACCTGGGAAGTCAAATGGCCCGGAGATTGGGTCGTAATTTCAAAGCTAATTGCCTGGGAATTCACACGATCACTCGTATGTGTCATTTGAGCGCATGACATTCAAACCAAGCGCACAGCATCCTCCCCCCAGCGCAGCGGTGGGGTGCCATTAAAACTAGCACAGGCAAGTGAAACAAATGGAGTCATGAGAAAATCCCCAGCAGCGGATTAATGGCGGCAATTTAGCAGCGACGCGGCAGCTAATGCCTCCGGCCCATATTGCCTAAGTCTGCCTTCAAGGTCTGACCTCTAAATGAGATTTTTCATGCAAAGCTTTCGATGAGAGAGGCAGACTACATCCGCTATGCGATGCGGTCGTCGGTTTGAGATTTAACTACGCACCGGGGGTACACGGCATGAGGAAGTCCGACAGATGAGGCTGTGCTCAAGTGCCGCCGGGAACCTTGAACCCTAAATGCGCACAGACATGCGACTGTGGACGGTTTCTTGACACGCATGGGTCGGATGTCCTTGTCTGGCTGCTGCCGTGAGTGGATTTTGGGGTAATCAGGTTATCTCGAAGTGATCGGTAATTGACGGTGTTAAACGTGACGGAATGATTTATGGTTTTCGTAGACAAAGCAGTTTCAGTTTGTTTCAGACTTTGAAAAACATGAATTGATGATCTCAAGCCAGGCTTTGAAGATATCCTTGGACTATCCGTCCCTGATTTTCTTTGAAATAACACTAAAAGTCGGAAAAAATGTTCGTCTAAGCAATTGTTTCTCCAAAGCCTGCATAAGTGAGTCTAAGACAGGCTTAGGAACGTCGAAGTCAGGCTTAAGAATGTCTAATCCAGGGTTAAGAAAATCTAAGTCAAGCTTAATAATCCACGAAGTGATTGCTTTCGAAGTCCAGAACTGACTCATTCTGGCATTCCTTTTCTCTACCGTTGTGTGCTGTATGAATAAATTAAGCCAGGCTTGAATTATAGTTCTAAAATGATCCCCGTCAAGATTAAAAGTTATCAACGTCATTTTGTCTTTATGCCTCTCTAGTCTGACTGCGTGTGGTACAAGATCAAGCCAGATTATCCATTCATCGAAACTTAGAATGTTTGCATAGTGGTTTCGAGCATGAATGACCTCAGTCCAGACTTGGAGTCATATGTGTGGGTCTATTCCCCTTCTGTCTCTCCATGAAATTTCAAGACTGTGCATGAGCAAATGACTCAAGCCCGGCTTAATGAAATTACTTCATTCATTTATTGTTTTATAAAAGTGCACTTGGTTTTAAGAAGATTTACTTGTTATTTTTGTTTAATGTGGCTTGGGGTTATTTAAGCCAGGCTTAGAGTGCATTTAACAGAATTGATGGCTTAGTGAATATTGTCTTAAATTTGATATTGATATTGCCTTGTCTTCAAAAGCTTATATTGCTATCACTAATGTAAGGGGTATTTAAGCCAGGCTTAGACTGGATTTAAAAAAAATTCACAGCTAAGTCAACAACTGACACACAAACTTTTAAATACATTATCTTTAAAAATGTACGCTTCTGTCATATATGTTAACGATTAAACCCTTATGCGGGTATTTAAGCCAGGCTTAGAATGCATTTAACAAAATCGACTGCGCAATTTTTTACTCATATTAACTTTAAAATGGCTTGTCTTCAAAACTTATGATACAATCGCAAATGTTAATGCTTAAGCCCGAATTTTAAGCCAGGCTTAGAGTACATTTAACAAAATCGACTGCTCAGTTGTTGATTCATGAACATTTTGAATGTCCTGTCTTCAAAAACGTATGCTTCTCTCATAAAAGTTAACATTTTAGTCGAATGCGGTGGTATTTAAGCCAGGCTTAGAGTGCATTTTACAGAATCGACTGCGCAATTGTATACTCATGTTAACTTTAAAATAGCTTGTCTTCAAAACTTATGATACAATCGCAAATGTTAATGCTTAAGCCCGAATTTTAAGCCAGGCTTAGAGTACGTTCAACAAAATCGACTGCTCAGTTGTGGACTCATGAACATTTTGAATGTCCTGTCTTCAAAAACGTATGCTTTTCTCATAAACGTTAACATTTTAGCTCGAATATTGGTATTTGAGCCAGGCTTAGAGTGCCTTTAATGAAATTGACTGCTCTATTGTTAACTTATTAAATCCTTGTCTTCAAAAATGGGTGCTACTGTCACACATGTAAACGTTTAAGTCCGAATTGTGGTATTAAAGCCAGGCTTAGTGTGAATTTAACAGATTCGACCGATCAGTTGAGTTATATGCCTTGTCTTCACAAGTAAAATGCTACTGTGACAAAAACAAGAGTTTAAGTCCGACTTAAAAAAATAAAGCCCGGATTAGGATACGTAAACTGGACTATGTATGAACTCTGGCTTGTAATTTATATGGGTACTTAGACGGCAGTCCATTTTCCTGCACAGTTAACTTTTCTTGGACTAAAATAACGCCTAATCTGGACTGCAGTCATGTTCGTGTCACTGTCAAGAAGTCCCTCAATAGAACTTCCCTCAATAGGCTTCCAAGCATGGTTTTCGAAGCAACTACTCTCGAAGCTTGCTCCATTTTTCAAAGTCCGAGTTCAATGGCTCGTCCCAATTCCAAGCAAACTTCTCCAGACAAACATTTTCCCAGTGAACCAAGGTCCATACTAAAAGAATTCGCAACGTCGCCTTGGCCTTGATAAGATCACGCACCGCCCATTAGCTGTAGCCTCACATTTCCCATTAAATTGATCTAATCGTGAAAACAATTTGACACGGACTTCTGTTGCCAAGGGCAGCGTGTCCAAAGAAAGGGACGCTTTCAGCCCCTCTGTTTACAATTCACTCGTCTGAACAAAAAAATCAACAATATCTCGGAGGCAGTACAGTTTATGAGTTATTTATGAACTTGTTGACAGCCGCATCGACGATACCGCCAATTAAGATACAATCTCCCCCCCCGTCCTGTGGCCTTGTTTGCATATCTAATTGACAACTTTTCTCACTTTATGCGCAAAAGTATCTCAAAGTCACTTAAAGATGCTAAAACCCGACACTGCATGCATGTCTCAAAGCGGCAATTAACGGCTCCTATTTGTCAAATCGGCAGACAAACGAAACTGTTGCTGTTTTGCGTTTTCGTTGCCTCATCGGTTCGGATACAATCTATCGCAATCCGTGTGTCATTGAGATTCCGCAGTGCTAAACGCTTCCCATGCCCCAGTCGCACATTTCACACACAATGTCCGATCATTGTTCTCCGCGCGTCGTTGCTGACGTGGAAAACAATTTTTTCCTCTGTTTTCTTGTTGACAAGCCACCCAATCAATGGCCCTATTCGAGGCTTAAGGCGTCAACCTCGAGTGTGTTCTCTTCAAAAGCGAAAAACTAATTAACACATTGGGAGACACGTGGGGACGGGAATGGAATGTCAAGAGTATGGGTACTTGTAATTACATGTCCCGGGGTTGGGACGGATGTGTGCCCACACACTCCCCGGGCTTGCATAATCCCCCAGAGACGATGGGACGCAGTGACGATAGGCCGGTAATGGCTGGGATGTGGATTAGTGAGTGAAAGTTTGTAACTACTTAAGGAGAAGCAAAAATCATTCAAATCGCAGTCCGAATAAGCTGAAGGAAGCTTATCTGTGGCCATTAATTTTTCCCATAAATGGTCGGATGATGGCTCGTGGGAGATGGATGGAGATGGCGCCCAAATGCGATGCCATATTGGGTTTGCTGAAGAAGACACTGTGATGTGTGAGGGAATCTAAACGAAAAAAAGTTTTCAGGTGGCAGATATGAAAACTGTTGGTTGACAGAGGGAGTTGATGAATGTCTTTAACAGGAATGGCTTCAAAAATCAAAATTTTGAACAGAAGTACGTCAATTTGGTGGCTGAGGAACTGATGAGATAACTGCTGGTTAGTGACATCGCAATGAAACCAATCAGGGTGTGATGGGCGACGATATATTCCTCCTACAGTCACCCCAATCGAACCAAACTTTTTTTTTTTGAGTATTTTTGAAACGCTACTGGAGCACTCAGATTTAAAACTGGGCCATTGTACTGCCAGATAGGAGCCTATTCCAGTGGCATTAATTTGATCTCAACGGCAAATGGTGACTGAGCCAGATTTGATTTCACTGGGATCCGAACCTGGGACCCCTTACGGCCTTACAGCCGTCGGATCCGTAGGCACTAGACTTCTGAATCTTCAATAATGGCACGCTGACAAAACTAAGGGCTTTTTCACTGTCGGATATTGTCCATGCCTTGGACCAGGACTGCGATGATCCGCAGTCCTCAGCTTGGTGTTTCGTGACGATGTTCGATTACTCAGTGGACCCTTGGAACCCAAAGCGACTGGCAAGAGTTATTGTGCGTCTGAACTCGATACTGATATTGTTCGTACTGTTCACCGATCAATATAAGATCAAAGAGTGAGTTACTTTTGTCTTATCCGGAAGTGAAGCAAAGCATATTCGAAATTCTAAGTATTTGACAATTTATCTGTAAAAACTGATCAAGATTTAACGACTTTTATGTAATCTCCAGATCACAAGTTACCAGTACTTCTGGTCCAACCGCTGAAAATCATTCCTTTCGGTTAGTCGGTGATTGTATCTTGTTCCCATTTAACGAGCAGTTCAAGACAAAACGTATCTCGACGATGATCGTCGAACGATAAGCATAATTCTTTAACCTTTCTGTTCGTCTCCTTGAGGTTTTTTTTAGAAATCACTTGAAGAAGAAACGCAATAAGAGCGATTCATTGAATCATTTCAGACTTACGCTGGCTTAGGCGAGGAATTGAGAGATTTGTTAAAGACATGAGACGGTTTTTATCTTTCTTCTGCTTGATTTGCTACAGGGTGTCTTTTAGGTTTTGCGGCTTCATTTTGAGGTGCTTTTGAAACTGGTGTCTGTTGTAACCAGAGTCTGTTATAATCAGAGTCTGTTATAGCCAGAGTCTGTTGTGATTAGGGTCCTTCTAGAATTTCGAAGGAAGGGAGGGTTGTCTTCTGGTTTTGCGGCCTCATTTTGAGGTGCACTTGAAACTGTTGTCTGTTGTAACCAGAGTCTGATATAACCAGAGTCTGTTGTGATCAGGGTCCTTCATTGGATTTTTCGAGTTCTAACTCTGTCAATCAAGCACAACTGTGATGACCACAGTTCTGGGAACCGTAGCGAGATCTTTTCTGCTGGAGGCTTGGTAACCAGGCCGAAGGAATAGCTAGGGTAATCCTGGTAACATCCCTTTGGAAATGCTACTCGCTAAAAACTTCAGTTTCTGAGCAGAGATAGACAAGACCGTTGGCGATCGACCTCTAAATTGCCCCCAATCCCCCCCCCCCCCCCTTTGAGTTTTTTTGGGGAAAAAATGTAAAGTTCTCGGAAATCGTTCAAACGCTCCTCAATCGAAGTTCAGGTCAACAGCACACCAGAAATATCGAATTTAAGTCTGGGACGCCTGGTTTGGAAACTGTGGCTTGTCAAAGTTGAGGGTCGAGGCGTGCAGCGAGTTCTTTTACTAGATCCAGTGTAGGGCTTATTGACTGATCATTGATCTTGTCCAGTTACGTCAATGTAGTCCAAAACCGGTAGCAGTTGATCAGAATTCTGGAAGACTGTGCTTCTGAAATGAATAAGGTGGCAAAGAATGGATTGCGACGGACTGCAGGAAGGGTTACTGGACGCAACTTGGAGCAAGGATAATCATCTACTGATCATCAGCAAGATGAAGAAACTCAAGGTTCCACCCGATCGATGGAAGCAAAAGAACAAAGATACTTCTTTCTCAAGAACCAATGTCAAATTCATAAAATTAGCGCATAATCTTCCAGTTTGGCTTCCCCTCTTGTCTTTAGTGTTCTTGGTCGTCTTCCCTCTCTCCCTAAATCCTGACGCTGATGAACCCTCAGTCCGTCCTTGAGCAGCATTTCTGATGCCCCACCACTCCTTCTCCCATCGAAGCACTCTAAACCCTGATCTGAAAGAATATCCGTCTCCACTCAAAACTGACTCATCTCCCAGTCACCTTGATCCGAAGAGACAAAAAAAAACACCTCAAGGATCTTCATCAGACTGAAAGTCGTCTCATTCACGTGAGTCGCACTTCAACTAACCGGTTCTGTTGCCGTAGGCATTGTCCCAACCCCCCTCCAACTCACCAATCATCTGCCCCAAGAACGACAACCTTGTCCCAGAACTCCACATATCGTCGTCGCCTCTTTGTGTCTGGAGTGGCACTCACCATCTCCCGGTGTGTGCGGCTAATGACCAGGAAATGAAATCCCATGACGTCTGCTCGCTCCCTGACCTGCATCCACAAAAGTCGTCACGCTCCCCATTAACCAGCGAAATGGGTTGCGCTCGCTGTAAAACGTGTTCTCCGGCCCACACTTGTCTCGCTCGTTGCTTCTATTTTTAGACTCACTGCTCATCTCGCATCTGGTCGTTCGCCCCCACACCAGCCACCCGGAATCACATTCACCGCACCGACATCCTTGAACCCAAGTGACACTAATTTCGGTTTCATTTCAGGACGACAACATGGGATTCGGGTCACGTATGGACTGCTGCGGCCAATTCGTCAAGTACAGCTTGTTCGTGGCGAACTTTATCATTTTCGTAAGCTTCTCAGTGAATCTTTAGTTCCCTCTAATCAATGGATTCTCTTTCTTCCCGCTCCTTCTCTAGATTGGCGGAGCGACAGTGTTCTCGCTCAGCGTGTGGACCCTGGTCGATAGGAGCTTCATGAACGAACTCCTCGGAACGAATCTCTTCTCTGGAGCCGTCTACGTGTTGATTGTGACCTCCGTGTGCGTTTGCATACTCTCCTTCGTCGGCTGCATGGGCGCCGCGAAGGAGGTCAAATGCCTTCTCCTGACGGTAAGTGGTCGCGACGCGTGGTCGTCGTCATCGGCGCGCGATGAAAGTCTGCGAATCGCATTGAACTTGGCCTTGTGCGCTGGTGACGGCGCACCGTCAAATCTTCAAAATGTTGCGTCTCAATTAAGCGGCCGATCGGTGCGAATGTGAAAGGCACCTCCAGCACGGCGGCGCGCCAGAGATCCGAATCTCAATCAAGACGTCCAATTCAAATTGCCGTGGTTAATTAATTCGTTACATTTATCTGTTTTTTCATCTGTTTCTTTGCAGTATTTCATAATCGTTTTTCTGATATTCGTGAGCATGCTGATTGGCGGAATACTTGGATACGTCTTCCGGGAGAAGGTCTCGCAGACGATGCGTCAGGTAAGGCAAACCTCCGGCGACTGAAAGACTCCGACAGGTTTTGGGGCGGTTCATTGACCACGCTCGCTTCTAGGAATCGAAGTCGGCATCGGAGAGCAGATCCGGTTCTTCGGTTCACAGCCACACCCTGAGGTGTTAGAGTCGCACTCACGCGGCGAACTAATTGAATTTTCGACCGATAAATTTTGATGAATTGTGCGGAGCGCAGTAAAACGCAAATGCCTTCATTTGGTATTCGATCAGCGCGAGTGGCAATTAAAAATTCGCTTTAATATGCGATGCGACGAGCCATGACGAGGCGCGTTGGGTGTGAAGGCGGCGTGTAGCTGATAGGGGAGCATGTTTTGCTGTCGCACGGGTGAATTTCTGGTGAATCACTGTGCGCCGGAAGACGATGAATGGGGGTTTGAATCAAGTCAATCAGGGATGTGTGTCATTGCATGCATGGGAATAGAGTCTGTGATCGGCGAGTGTTTGCGTTCGGGTTTCTTGTAAGAAATCTACGTCTAGGGACTGGATGGCGCTGTTGGTTATGTGCCTGCCCTAAGTTTGAGTGATCCCAGTTTCGAATAACAGTGAAGGTGAAGTTAATGCGCTTTTATCGGGTTTTTCAAATCTCGTCCAGTCACCATTTTCGACTTTTCGACTGCTCCTTTCGGATCCTTCCTTCTAAAAATTCGGTCCGAAACCAAGAGCAACAGCGGATGTAGTCCTACCCAAAAATACACGCAAACTACTCTGGACAAGTCCTGCTTCCTATACCACTCAAGCAACACTCTTTCTTTTTCAGGGTATTTTTGAAACTCTACTGGAGCACTCAGACTCAAAACTGATCCATTCTACTGCTAGGTAGCAACCTACTCCGATGCCGTTAATTTGATCCCAACGGCGATTCGATTTCACTGGAATTCGAACCTGGGACCCCTGGTTCTTGGGGCATGCACTTAACCAACTGGATGGCGCAGTCGTGTTAAGCAACAGTCCTAATTGATCATTTATGGAGCTGGACTTGAATGGGATTCCGTCAGGTAGGCGACCACTTGGCAGACCCAGGACGAGATGTCCAAAATCGAGTCCAAAAACTCGCCTGGTCGCGCTTTGGCATAGCTCCAAATGAGTTAGAGTCGATGGCGGAGGATCGAGTGGCCTGGAGATCTCGCGCGCATGCATTGCCGAAGCATGGGGGGGGGGCTACGACCCTTTTGGGCGGCTACGACTCCTTTGGGCGGCTACGTCCCCTTTAATGGAACATGCAGGCCACGTAAAATGATGTTGATGAGGATGATGGAGCTGTACTAAGCTGAACTGAACCTCATTTTCGAACCAATCTCAGTGAAAAACTCATCTCAGGGGAAGATTGGTTAAGTGATGACTTCTTGGAGCTCCTTTGCCTGTCAAGTCTTTTTCAAGTCCCCTTCGAAGCATAAATAACGCCACGATACAGCGTTCTTTTGACCACATCCATAATACTTCACAAACCCTGTCTTTAAAGATCTCAGACCCGTCAAAAACCCCTCAAATCACTGTTGACAATCCTGTGACTTGTTTCAAACTTCGTCCACACCCGTGGTCCATTTCAAACCTTGTCTTAAGAGATCTTAAGCCAGTCAGGTTTATACGACTCAACGAATGGCTGGACAACATCTACTAACAGGCACACGTTGTGAAGTGGAAGGTTCTATTTCCTCTCGCGCATCACAATGGATCCACATGGACCTAAGTGAGACAGGGTCTTGCCCTTGAGTTTTTGAATCATCCTCCACAACCGTGGACCTTCTCAAACCTCGTCTTAAGAGATCTCAATCCAGTCAATTCAAAACCGCCTCAAATCACCCCTCAAATTCGACTATCTAACCTCCACTCTCTACCTTAGGAAATGCGAGCATCTCTCGGACAATACGGAAGTCGTCGTGCAATCACCCAGGCCTGGGATCAAACCCAGGAGCGTCTTCGTTGCTGCGGTGTCGACTCATGGCACGATTGGAATCGCTACGGTCAAATCCCAGAGTCATGCTGTCAGGAGATCTTCGGTGGACAACGTAAGCAGTGCACAAACTTCCCGATCATCACGAATCTCCACAGCCAAGGATGTCTGAACGTCACAACGACCTTCATCCGGGATCACGCCGCAATCATTGGTGGCTCGGGAATTGGAGTTGCCATCCTCATGGTACGCACATCACCTTCACCTCCGTCCTCGCGCCACAGACTAACATCCTCTTCTCTTTCAGATATTCGGACTCATCTTCTCGAGCCTGCTCTTCAACATGATCGAATAGTTCGTGCGCAGGCTCCAAGAGTGCAACCAGTTCTCACCGTCCAACGAAATTCGTTCTGCTCCATCCACCCACGAGGTCTAATGTATCTGTGTATCTTAAGTATTATTGTTTGGAAGACGGCCGATGTACTTTGAGTCTACATGTACTAACTCTAGCTTAAGGACCCCTAATTCTACGTATTTTGTATTTTCTCTTTGTAAACTCATTCGTCGAAGATATTTATGAATCCATGCGTCACGTGCTGGAGGACGTTGTGCAGGCAACGTTCGTCCGCATCCGTCCCAGTGGAAGTTTTTGTACACACACTTGCATTTAATTCATTGTTTGCTAACTTAATCCATTTTCTTAATCGACTGGTCGAGTTGTTAAACATTTTTTTTCTCTTTTCAATCCGTCCACGAATAAACATTTAACTTTAAGGTTGTATAGTTTGTAGATAAAAGTTGGTGTTTTCATTTTCTCCGAGATCATGATCGTGTAGAACCGCGGCCAAGGGTTTTAAGTACCCACGCA
This sequence comes from Myathropa florea, assembly GCA_930367185.1. Lineage (NCBI taxonomy): Eukaryota > Metazoa > Arthropoda > Insecta > Diptera > Syrphidae > Myathropa > Myathropa florea. The sequence goes on along the minus strand of OV884005.1, from coordinate 31,094,921 downwards.
CATCTGCATCGCCGGCTGGACGGCTCTAAGCACGCGATTCTTGCGACCAGACAAGGTTTGGTCACCGCAATGGGTGCGGACAGCGGACAAGAAGGAGTTGGACGCCTACTCACGCACGTTGATGTCCGTCATTTACCGCTTTGGAGGCGATCGCACCGTCAAGACGGTCATCAAGCGGGAGAATGCCATCATCCACCCATCGAGCATGAGCCATACACACATACGCACATCGGCGCAAAGGAACCCGTTCGCTGTGCGCTCTACGGAGACGTCCCCTGTCAAGGCTTCTCAAACGCCGAGAACATAGTTGTGCTCAGCACCTCCTGTCAGAAGTCAACCATCGTGTGTGAGACGAAGGAAGATCGTGCAGACCAGCGGAGCAGTGAACGACCGCTTTAGAAATCCTTCGGAGACGCCCCCTGTCAAGCATTTTGAAACGCCGAGGACATAGTCGTGGTCAGCACCTCCCGTCAGAAGTCAACCATCGTGTGTGAGACGAAAGAAGATCGTGTAGACCAGCGGACCAGTGAAAATCCCTTCCAGCTGCTTCATTGACGAATGATCGTGGATCAGTCATCTGCATTCAAGGCGAAAGGGGAGATGTAAGTGAATGCGAATCAGTCTCAGACAAAAAGAAGAAGCACAACACGATCAGATGTTAAAAGGAACTCTCTTAGTTGCTGCACTTCCGACAAGAAGGCTGGCTTCCTATTGGACTCTTCTGATCTGAAGCGAGTCTACGGCCGGCGATGAACTCAAAGTCTAAGTCATCTCAGTCCACATGACGCACAAACGATGGTGAGAGTCGTTACCAGACACTGTGCAGAAGGCCCCTGGATGCAGCGACTACTGCAAAAGTTGTAGGGAGGAAGAAGTAAAAGAATCTGTTCGCCATCTTTGTTGTTGAAGGAGATTACAGGAAATTTTCTGGTTAACGACTTCTTTGAGAAGCTGGAGGATCTGAACATTTTGATTTGAAATGCTTCCTGAGATGCATACGACATTCTGGGTGGTTCTAATCAGCAGTGGTCATGTAGGTCTTACGGGGTATATCCCATACCTAGTGCATAATGGACCCACACTGTTGGGCTAAAGGTAGCCCTAAACGACGAACATGCTCGCCGAACTTGCTCGTTTGCGTTATCCCCTACGCGGCGAACACATTTGGCGAACATTCATTTCGTGTTGTTTCTTCAAACCGTCAACATGTGTGATAGGGAAGCGCAGGTGGTGAATTCCTCGATAAAATCGTGGCTGGCTGTTGACATTGTCCTCAATCCGTGATATGCACTCGGCGACGTTCACATAAAAAATGAGGTTTGCTCGCGAACATGGCCCTACTCGTCGAACATTAAAGCCAGCGAACACGACAAAATCGAAATTTTTCGCCAACAGCGAGCGGCTCGCTAACCAGCGCATATACGACGAAAATGCGGCGAGCACGAGCAAGTTCGGCGAGCATGTTCGTCGTTTAGGGCTACCTTTAGTCAGCCGCGACACTAGTCTCTTCCGGTTATATTGCCCTAGGAGTTTCTTGGCCTGCTTCATTCCACGAGCGTTATTCCAGGTTTCTATCCGATTTCTTCTTTCCAGTTCCCTGAATTCTTCTCTGAGGAGATGGTCTCCTACAGCGCAGAATGGTTCAGGGCCTATGAAGGGTTCTGATGCTCCTTTCTTTGCCAGGGAGTCGGCCATTTCATTGCCTTCTTTCCCCGTATGGCCAGGTATCCAGCAGAGTTTTACTCGGTTTCTCCTACTCAACTCTTTGAGCTTTTGCAAGCATTCCCATACAAGATTGGATTTGATGGTGTAGGAGTCCAGTGCCATAATAGCGGCTCAACTGTCCGACATTATTGCTATGTCGCAGTTGGTATAATTCCTTTCAAGATTGATCTGAACGCATCTGTCTATGGCATAAATTTCTGCTTGAAAGATGCTGGTATATTTGCCCATGGATTCGAAGTATTTTGTCTTGGGTCCAAAAACTCCCGTTCTATTTCCTTCATCAGTTCTTGATCCGTCTGTATACCATTTTACCGCGTTGCTGCTCAGTCTGTGGACCATGGATTCATTGCTCCAGTCCCTTTTGGTGCTGAGCTTGCAGGTAAATTTCTTTTGGAAATTGAATTTCCTAATCATGTCATCCTTCGGAATGGCCAGGAGTGGTAGCTTTTTGACTAGTGCGTCGAATTGCCTCGATGTACGAGTAATGCACCTGTCTTTACCTATCCCTTCTTTTGCCATTCTCATGATTGTTTTGTTTGCACACTCTGCTACCACTAGATGCAAAGGAGTCAGCTCCAGTAGCACCTCCATGGCTGCAGTTGGGCAAGTTCTCATGGCTCCTGTAATACAGTGGCATGCCAACCTTTGAACTTTGCTGAGTGTCTCCCTCGCGCTGGTCAGATTGGTTCTCTTGGTCCATGCTATTGCACCATAAGTTATTGTGGGTCGAACAATAGAGATGTACATCCATCTTAGAATACTTGGACTGCATCCCCAGGATTTGCCCGCCAACCTTCGACAAATCATCAGAGCACGCGTTGCTTTCCTGGTTATCTCTTCTGTATGTTTTTTCCAGATGAGCTTGCTGTCCAAGATTACTCCCAGATATTTAACTTATTTTACCGGAGTCAGTGTTGTACCCGACAGACTGTGACTTGTGAAAGGTACTATGGTGGTTTTTGCCGGATTTAGGCTTAGCCCAGCCGACAGGCACCATTCCTTAATTAAAGTTAGCCCCCATTTGATAATATCGCATAGAGTCTCCTCCATTTTTCCCCTGGCTATAATTACTATGTCATCGGCATATGCCTGACATCTGATGCCATGGTTAGCTAGTATCTCTAGAAGCTCGTCTACAACTAGGCTCCACATGAGAGGAGATAGAACTCCTCCTTGTGGGCATCCTCTTGTTGTGTCGACTTTTGTTATGCCTCCTGGTGTGTGAGTCTCCGCTGATCTTGTGCTCAGGAGTTCATACATCCATTTCGATTCTGTGTGGCTTACTTCCTTTTTGTTCAGAGCCCGAACAATTGCATCATGGGATGTGTTGTCAAATGCTCCTTCAATATCCAAGAAAGCACATATAACTATTTCTTTCGCATCAAGGGCGCTTTCTATAGTTTCTGTCAGTTGATAGAGTGCAGTCTCCTGTAAAGACCTAACCGAGACCTTTGATGTCAAAAAAGGATTCAGACAAGGCGACGCGCTGTCATGCGACTACTTCAACATCATACTTGAAAGAATTGTGCAAAACTCGCACGCCAACACCAGAGGCACAATCTTTCAGGAGTCCGTCCAACTACTCGCATATTCCGACGACATTGACATAATCGGAAGAACACAGCGTGATGTCAATGGCACTTTTGTGAGTATTGTGACGGAGGCCGCGAAGATGAGTTTGACGGTAAGTGAGGGCAAGACCAAGTACATATATGCTGTCAACTAGAAAGGACACCCAACACTGATGTATCGGACAGAACGTCATAGCAGACAGATATAAGTTTGAGGTAGTCAAGGATTTTGTCTACCTAGGTACCGCTCTTAATTCAGACAATGACACCAGCGCTGAAATCAAACGAGGAACAACTCTTGCTAATCGCTTTTTCTTTGGGATAAGAAAGCAGTTGATAAACAAAGCCCTCTCTCGAACAACCAAGTTAACCCTGTATAAGACCTTAATCGTCCAAGTCCTGCTATATGGCGCAGAAGCATGGACTTTGTCAAAAGCGGATGAAGCTGCTTTGAGAGGAAAATTATTCGGGTGATTTTCGGTCCCGTCTACATAGAGGGTGAGTGGAGGAGAAGATATAACAACGAGCTGATCGCCGACATTGACTTAGCCAGAAGGGTGAAGATCCAACGATTGAGATGGCTAGGTCATACAGAGCGACTGGAAACCAATGCTCCGGCCCGGAAAGTCTTCGAATCCACCCCCGAGGGACGGCGCAGTAGAGGAAGACCGCGACTCAGGTGGCGCACGCAAGTGGAAAGGGACCTCAACCATCTGTGCGTGCGAAATTGGAGGCAGCCGGCTAAAGATTGAGCTGACTGGAGACGCTTGTTGGTTGAGGCCCAGGTCCACCCCGGACTGTAGCGCCACCTTAAGTAAGTAAGTAAGGAGTAGGTTGCTACCTGACAGTACAATGGACCAGTTTTGAGTCCGAGTGCTCCAGTAGAGTTTCAAAAATCCTCCGAAAAAAAAATAGGTCTCACGGTGGTAGCATATTCCATTCCCAGGGCACAGTGAATTAAACTATTGGTCTACTTGAGTCGCTACTGTAAGCCGCTGGGGCTGCCACATACCTTCCTACCCTCCTAGCTATTTACCTCAGTGCCACTTAACCTATCTTCTTTCTGAGGTAGCGCTTTCCTCTAATCTCAGTGTCCTATGAAGCCTTTGAGCCTAAGCTAAGGCTCTCTCCATTCTTGAGTGTCCCAGACATGCTGCATGCAATTGTTGAGACCAGGTTCGATTACTTCTGCGATTTCAGATGTCAGACGTCAGAGCCTTCTTCGATAAGCGCTGCGATCTCAGTGAGGTAGTCATTGAATGTCTACTTCGTTTCATAGAAATCTGCAGGAAGCAATGTCATTTTCTGGGTGTGCGCTTTGGATATTTTCTGAGCCCAGTGGTTATGCTCTTATTTACGAGGAAATATACCTCTAAAGGCGGTTTACTTTTCTTCGACATGGGCTGTCATCATCTGAAAAGTATGCAATAAGTGGAGCTTGAGGTAAAATGTTTTGTGTCTTTGCTGAGAAAATAGATCTACACAGAGGCGCGACAGGCAACAACTTGTTGCGCCAATTCACGTCTTTCCTAAACTTCAGACTGGTTGAATTCAAGAAAATGAGAGATTTGATTGAAATCCAAATTTGGGTAGGAATTTGAAACACTACTAGTCCCCGATTGTCCAAAAAACTGTTGCTTAAGTTGAACAGTTCCCATTTTGCTATGCCACTGGAATGTGTGGAGACTGAAGGAGTCACTTAAGCTGTCCTCTAAAATTTTAAAAGTCACGACGTTTCTCACCGAGAATTGCAGAACGTCTCTGTCCCGGACATTCCCCTTTAAGTCATCATATTCCATCGCTCGTTGGAGCAGGTAGTCAGGGTGCTCTCCAACTGCAACGGCAGTGATTAGGTTGGTTTCATTTATCTGTCTTTCTCTTCAAACAAAAAAGTGGTGTTCGGAGACACTCTTCGCCAATGTCGTGGGGGGATTGGTACCATCGGGCGTATACCCACGTCCAACTGCAGCTCTCCGCTTTGTCTTCTCGAGTTCCTCGCAAATATCCTACGGGGAATCTTTCTTCCGAAGGAACCCATAATCAAACCCAACTCAAAAACCACAAGTAATCCTATTCAAAATTTATTTACACTTACAACCTAAATGACAACGGCTTTCTTCTTCCTTTTTCTTTCATCCCGCTCTGCTCAAGAACACCGAAATGACAAAGGTTAAGTTGAACACGGGCGTGCTCAGCACCACACTCGGCGAGGAGTTCTTGCCGACGTCCTTCCACCAGGTCCACGTATTGTTGTACAGCCCGGGATCGGCTAAGGGATCTGCCGGCAATGTTGCTGGCTTCACAGCCGTCTGTCGATAGTACATCACGTCGGCCTCTAGCTGGTTCACCAGATCCGGATTATTCGAGGCGATGTTGTACATTTCACAAGGATCGTTGTCCAGATCAAACAGGCACGGCGCCACGGCTGGATCGCATTTGAAAATCCCCGAATTGGGGGGCACACCCTCCTGGAGGTTGCATCTGTAGACGGCCTCGCTCCTCAGGGACTCGATGTCGACGGCAGAGAGCTCAGAGCTCTGGATGACGTGTGCCACCTCGGAGTTTGCGACGAGCTGGGTGTACTGATCGACTCTTGGGTCAGGAGTGCCCTCGACGTCACCCAACCACGTGGCGTACTGAGGGAAGTTCTCGGTGCCATTGACGTATTTCACATTTTCCCGCATGTACGAGATGTAGCCGTAGACGTCATCCAGGACGTGGATGAACTTTCGACTCTGCTGCGGCGCGTTGTTGCTAAGGGTGTCCCACAAGTCGATGCCGTCCAACTGGAGGTTTGGAGGGAGTTTGATGCCAGCGGCCGATGCCAGAGTTGGCAGCCAGTCGATGGAGTGCATCGGTTGATGAGACACGTAACGGGGTTGCTGGATGAGTGGACTCCAGATGGCAGCTGCTGATCGAATCCCACCCTCCCAAGGTGACTCCTTTTGCTGTCGAGGGGGAGGAGAGAGGCTATGAGTGGTGGAGATGGATATGGTGGCAGCGGAGTACTTACTCCTTTGAAGGGGAAATTGGAACCAGCGTTCGAGTGGATTCCCATGGTTGGCGCTCCATTGTCTGAGTAGAAGAGGACTATCGTGTTGTTTAGGATTTTCTTCTCAGCCAGTGCTCGCATCAGCCTGCCAACGCTCTCGTCGAGCTTCGAAACCATTGCTGAGGGGAAAGAGCTTTAGTGGGTGGATATGGTCGGGGGGAAGAGTGGTGCTGTGAAATAACCCCGTGCGAAATAACGCCGAAAATCAGAATTCGGCTTTAATTCTCAGTTTAAAAGGGAAATAACGCCATAGGTTAGATTAGGTTAGGTTTCGGGCTGCTAGTAAATTGACCGGCACAGGGTGATAGTGAGGTTAATTTGATCCCAACAACAAATGGTGACAGGACCAGATTTGAAAAACCGGATAAAAGCGTCTTAACTTTGCTTTCACTGGGGTTCGAACCTGGGACCCATCTAGCTTAGGGCAGGTACTTAATCAACTGCGCTGTTGATCCCAACAGCAAATGGTGACTGGGCCAGATTTGAAGAACCGGATAAAAGCGTATTAGGGCTTCGGATTTTAGAGGGATTCGAACCTGGGACCCCTCTAACTTATGATAGCCACTGCGCCATCCAGTCGTTTAAATAAAAAACGCTCTAAGTTCGTTGTTGCACTGGGTTATTTCAAGGCACCGCGGGGAAGCCAGACCTTACCTGCATAGGTTCTCCTCTTCGGGTCGCTGATGTGTGCGAACTTTGCGACTTCCTCTGGCGGCGCCTGCATCGGATTGTCCTCGTTGCCCGTGTGCACTGCCAAGTGGCTCATCACCAGAAACAGTGGCTGCTTTCTGTTGTGCCTGCGCACCAGTGCAACGGCTTCATCCGTGAAGTAATCCGTCGCATACGTCCCATTCCCCTCGTAGTTCACCTTCAGATTCCTCCTGAAGTCATAGCCCCGACTGTAGTTCTTCGGCTAAAGGGAGACACAGCATTCACACAGAGCCACCCACAGACATCCAGCGAACGCCCACTTACCAGCATAACCATGTCATGGTTGTAATATCCAATGTATCCCGAATAGTAGCCCACGTGGGTGTCGAAGCCGCGGTAGTTGGGCGTGTACGCCTTCCTTGCGAAGCCCAGATGCCATTTTCCAATTAAGTTCGTCGAGTAACCAGCGTCGCGGAATATCTCCGGCATCGTGCGTTCACTTAACGGTAATCCCCAGGGCTCATCGTTAATTATCACTGAATGCTGGGTGCCTTCATCGATGAGGATATTTACAGAGTTGACACAACGCGGGCAAAGACAGAGCAGAGCCAAAGGCGGTTAATTTCAACATGAAATCAGGATTAAATGCGAACAAAAAAGGATTCAGTTAAAGAAAAACCAATAAATCTCTTGTTACCTGTGTGAATCGGATATTTGCCCGTCAGCAGGGTGGCACGTGACGGTGTGCACAGGTTCGGGACGTAAAGTCGATTAAGGATTACCCCATTGAAGGCGAGTGCGTCAATGTTCGGAGTTAAAATCTGATTCGATCCGTGGAAGCTTACATCGTTGATTCCCTTTTAGTTTGCGTTTGCATGTCGGTTATCGGTTGATAATTGTTGTTTTTTGTGATGGAAGAGAAATGCAAATAAATTAGCGCATGGGACAGTGATTGAGGGATTGATTGCGTACCATATCGTCGACGAGGATGATCACGATGTTAGGCCTCTGTCCCTTGGCCGGTTTTGCTGCCGCGCAATACGTGACACACGTGACAGCAACCACCAGAATGAGTTTCAGCAGTGACATCATCAAATTGTCTGGATCTGAGGGGAGGGGAAAGAGCGCATAATTGACCCAAATATTCGACACAATCTAACGTGTGTTTATCAGCGTTTCAAAATCAAAACAAAGACGCCTATCTCCACTTGTCAGACACCACAAAATGTCAAATCTCTTTATAGGGTGACAGATAACCGCCCTAATCTCGTCCCAAATTGTGCCGTATTTGCTCTCCTCACAGTCGATATTCTTGCTTTGGATCTCAGACGGCAATTTGCATATCTCACCACGATTTAAATGAAACCCCAAATAAACTAGTTCTCCACCACGAAACTTCGCAGTTGCTTCTCTGTCAGCGCGTGTGTGAGTGTTTGGGGGAAGGGGTTTGTTTACTTTTTTATTGTTTAACGGTATACGCAATCTTATTTGCGCTACACTTCCATTTGGCCGAGGAAAGTTTAATTAGAGAGACGATAATCATCTAAATGGTGGTGGGCTATGGGGAAATGGGTTGTAATTTTTTGGCTGTTGGACCGCGGCTGATGAAGTTGTAACAAGGCTTATGTAAGGAGTCGCGGACACACTTTATGATGTGTGCATCGGTTTTGTCGTGTTCTTCGCATCAAAAGTTATGTTTAACACATGCAATCGAGGGTTTAGTTTTAAAAAAAGCTGAAAAGGGGTCGGGTGAAATGAGTGAAATGTGCAAAAATGTTTGGTTATGTCGATTCAGTGCTTTGCTTCTCACGCTTTCTTCTGGAGCTGTTCCTTAACTTGCTTGGAGATCTCAAGGAAGCAGGTGCTAACCGCAAAAACCACTCTTTTTGAGCACAAGCTTTACGACACTGAAATACTCGTATGGTGACTAAATGGTAAACAAAAAGGCGGTTACTCAACTCCGGTTTCTGCAACTTTTGGGCAAGCCTTTATTTGCGAAGGTGATTGTATAATTCTTGGTTAGGCCATGTAGAGCGTATGGACAACTTAACTCCGGCCCGAAAAATCGTTGACTCTTACCCTGTGGGACAACGCAACAGACGACGTCCATGTATAAGGTGTGCGAAACTGGAGACAGCTGGCGAAAGATCGTGCCAGTTGAAGAGGCATATTGGGTGAGGCCCACGTCCACCTAAGAAGATGAAGGAGGGAATACCTCTAGCTGATATTATCATTCTTTTTGACAGTTAAGGTAGCCCTAAACGACGAACATGCTCCCCGAACTTGCTGGTTTGCGTTATCCCCTACGCGGCGAACACATTTGACGAACATTCATTTCGTGTTGTTTCTTCAAACCGTCAACATGTGTGATAGGGAAGCGCAAGTGGTGACTTCCTCGATAAAATCGTGGCTGACTTATGTCGATGTTCACATCACAAATGAGGTTTGCTCGCGAACATGGCCCTACACGGCGAACATCAAGGCCAACAAACACGACAAAACCGACATTTTTCGCCAACAGCGAGTGGCATGCGGACCAGCGAAACTGGAGACAGTTGGCGAGAAATCGTCCCAGCGGGAGATGCATGTTGGGTTAGGCCCAGGTCCACCTCAAACTCCAACGCCTTAAAAAAAAAGAAGAAGATTGTACAATTCGCAAGAAAGGTTGAAGGATGAAGATTCAGTTTTATGATAGGTACAGGCTCAGGTCCAGCGGGACTTTGCGTACATTGCTTTCCCTGGGATTCATTCCAACTGCGCCATTCAGACGTTTAAATAAAAAACGCGCTAAGTTCGTTGTTGTTGCGCACGGGGTTATTTCAAAGCACTGCGGGAAGCCAGTCTGGGTTCTACCTGCAGAAGAAGACAAAGAAGAAGTTCTAAGACAGTGACCGCCGCCATGGCATTGTGGGTAAGTCCATCTATTCCCACGCTAAAGCTATGTGGTTCGATCCAAGACAAACCAATTTTCATTTTCACATCACCGCCTTTCTCGGCTCACTGAAAATACTCAGAGAGTACGACTGTCGAAAAATGCTGCTCAAACTTCGTCGTTCGGTGTTGACATAAAAGTGCAGATCCATTGCTGAAAGGAGGAAGTCACAAAGTTCTCGAAGAGGAGATCCTATGCAGGTTTTCGTTATATCCATCTACTGAATCACTTTCCTCTCAGCGATGGATCCACATCACATGTTGTAGAAGCTTGGAACATGTGAAGACCTTGACACACTCGGTGACATTGTGCACCTCGCCTCAAGCGCAGCCAACACTTCTATTCTCAATAAGCAAGTCCGCCTCGGACTGTAAAGCCGCCCGAAGAAAGGAAAGGAAGAAGTTTTGCGGTCAGCCTCAAACTCTGCTCCACAGCCAGTCTTGATCTGTTACATCTCTTGAACCTGTCATTGATCCTTTGCACTCAAGACACAAATGCAACCAAAAATTATCGAGGATTATGTTCGATATCCTACTGATGATATTTTTTTCTTTTAAACACTACATTGAAGTTCTTGGACTCAAATAACTGGTCCAGGCAGCAACCTATTTTGTCTTTTGGTTTTTGCCGAGAAACACCAGCAGGCGATTCTGTGATGAGAAGCCAGCTCTCACCTCAAGCACCGAATAACTGACACCTGATCCCAGCAAAAGTGGGTCAGTAGCAGATGGTGATGGTGTAGTCGTCTTCTCCACAGGCATCGCAGAGGGTTCCGTCACTTAGTCCAAGCACATTTAGTTGGTTGACGAAGGTGGCAGACGATTGTCGAGGCCGTGAGGTACTTTTTTTTCGGAGGATTTTTAAAATTCTACTGGACCACTCAGACTCAAAACTAGTCCATTGTACTGCCAGGTAGCAACCTACATCAGTGCCGTTAATTTGATCCCAACGGCAAATGGTGACTAGACCAGATTCGATTTCACTGAGATTCGAACCTGGGACCCAAACTTGGGGCAGGCACTTAACCAACTGCGCCATCCAGTCAAGATAACCTTGTGAGGTACTTGGTCTCTGTAATGACTGGTGTGGAAGTCACGAAGTGCTCATTGAGAACGTAAGTGTTGGCTGCGCTTGAGACGAGGTACACAATGTCACGGACTGTGTATCACTCTGAACATCATCTTCTCATGACATTTTGTGAGTCCTGGTGAAGGGAGGACAAGACTCTCCAGCATTGCAAGTCAAAGAGGGTGCTGATCATCGTTCCTTTATATTTTAGCTTTTTCCTGGCTCAAGTGGATCAAGTTCATCAGGCAAAGGGAAGTGAACTGGATTTCCCAGTCGAAGTTTTTTGTCAAGAGATAACAAGAATGCTGCAGAATTCCACAACCGAAAATGGCATGACTCTCCAGGATGTAGACAGATCAGGCGCATGCTTCCTAAGGTTTTTCTTACAGACGCCTTTCTTGCAGACGTTAGGAAGCATTCGCCTGGTCTGTTTACACGGTTAGGGAATCGGCGCCGGAATATTTGCCCAGTTGGACACGCTTAGGAAATCGACGTCCAAACTCACTCTGCGCTAACATCACCGACCGAATATTGGTCAAAAAAATCGACACAACTATTCCACGCTCTTGCGGAGTATTGCGCTCAATTGAATAGTAGCTGTCTAGTTCACAAATGTCAAGTATGATTGACGTACGACGCCATTTGCAAAAACATCTTCCGATAGGATGATTCATTTTGCGCCGCCTTGTAGAATGCAATTGTCTTTGAGATCTCGTTTAAGCACTACATAGACTGATCAATGACTTACTAGACGCGAACTGAGCTTCTGAACTCAATGATCTATTGATGACGGTTTACGGTGAAGCATTGAACAAGACCGTTCACTCCTATGTCTGTGGTTTGATTTCGGACACACTAATTTCCATTTTCACAGCACGACCTCTATCGAATCGGTAATGCTCAGGAAGTATAACAGTCAAGAAAAACCTTTCAAGCTACGCTAGATTTCGAATCAGCATTAAACTTGAGGTGCCCTCCAATCGTGATCGTTCATTACCACTTTTTTTTCGGAGGATTTTTGAGAAGTTTCGATTTCACTGGGATTCGAACCTGAAACCCCTCGAAAATGGGGCAGGAACTTAACCAACTGCGCCATCCAGTGGTCTGTACATTACTATGCACAAAGAAAGTGATGGCCAAGTTCACCCCGGGCTGTAGCAACACCCAAAGAAAGAAGGAGATTAAGTATGATCAGTCTGCCTTTGCATGAGTCTTTCGATTATAAACCAGTTCGCTGTAGTTTTGATTCAAGGCGGGGATTGGCTGCTGCAAGTTGTATGCAGTTTCCTACTGAAAATTGTCCATTTCGAAAGAATTTGATTACCTCTCCCTAAATTTCTTATGACTTCATACTTCAGGCTCTCATAGTTGTCATTTAACCGTCATTCATTAGCAATATGGCCTCTAAGCAAACTCCGTGCTAAGCAACTAAGTGCATAATCTGCTTAAAAAACATGTTTTGGAAGCCCTGTAGCCATTTCCATACGACGTGCGTTTAATAGTATCTTAATTCTGTGAAGTTTGGTACTACTCTCTTTGTCATCGCGGGCACAATTGGTTTTATGGTGTTATCCTCATGAAGCTAAGATCTTATGTAACACATGGGACCTACTCGGGTCTAAGAGCACCATTAAGTCACTTTAGTCTTACAGACCTAAGACTTAATGTAATCTACTTTCCTCCTCACAAGAAAATAACTCATAAAAGTGAATCATCATCCATTCATTCGACTGTTTTCTGAAAAGACCTTGAAAAAAATCCAGTCTCAAGACTTGTTTCGAATTCTAAGTCGCAGCCTGATGAAAGTAATTTTATGCGGTCAACCTAACGTCGCTCGTTTACGCTTTTGTTTCAATGGTAAACCAGAAGTCAGTCTCAATTTGTTTGTTATCAAAAGAGAATAGATTCAGCGCCAATAAGGAAGGATTAAACTGCCATTCATTAGAAGCTTTGATCTGCGTAAAGAATGAGACGTCATGTGTGTACAAATGTCTATATTCAGCTCATCAGTTTTGCTAATCATAAAGAAATTTAATTTATTCTCGAACTGGTTCTGCTTTATCAATCACTCGAGAATAAACTCGTGTCATATGAGTGGAATGTAGGGTAGAGAGTATGGGTTGACAATTTTTAAAAATTTGTAAACAGCTGATGGTCTTTGACTTTTTAAGGTTCCGTCTACAAAAACGGAACCTTTATAATTTCGGTGTGTCCGTCCGTCCGTCCGTCGTGTCTGTCACACTTTTTTATCTCCGAAGTTTATGAAGATATCGGCATGAAATTTTGGAATTCGGTACTTCAGACATAGATGTCATTGCTCATGCAGCGATTTGAAAAAGTGGGGCCATTTGGGGGTGGCACCAGTACAGGTGAAGTTGACATTAATTTTGAAAAATTGTCGAACCCCATCGGGATATACTCGTATAGCAATCGACAGATCTTTCGAAATGAGGTGGAGGTTTGCTTCAACAGCTTTTGATCCAAAGATCCAGTTGAAAAATATGGAGCTCCAAAGTTTTTTTAAATGCGTCCCCCACTGCCATTTCTAAACCAAGGTGTTTAAAAATCTGAAAAAATCACAAAAACTTGGCTTTATTGAGTACTTTCATGTAAAATCATTTCGAGCATTCTGGCCGTAATGGTTTTGGAGATATTGGCCAAAAACGGTCAATAATCGACATGCGAATTTTGAAGATCTAAAAACGCAGTTTTGAAGACATCAATGTAAGCATTAAGAAATGATAAATTTCAAAATATCGAGTTATGTTGAAATTTTGAGATATCTAAGATTTAAAATGAGAACGATTTTCATTTTCACACATAATTTCATGCTGTGTTCGGCCACTCTATTCGTTGCTGAGTGTTATCTTTTCGATCTCATCCCTAAATGCCCAACAGAAATGAACACACACACACCGCAGGTATGGGTATGTGTATGATGGAAGGGATTTTCTGTGTTGGATAAACTTGGATAGAGACATAGGTAAGTTAAGCGATATTTAATTTCAAGCATTTCAACACACGCCGAACGACATCTCCACGATTCCCACCGATCGCAACCGCTGACACAGCGTCTGGTCCACACGACACCGGCGCATTCCATCACGTACGGCAGTGTAACCCGACAACACCTGTGGGAGCCCGACATCGCTGGACGACGAGTGGAGCAGTATTTAAGGTAGTCCTAAGAACATTGTAGTGGATTCGAAATATAAACGTGTAAGGGTAACTCTGCCCAAACAGAGTTCGGTGAAATAAAAATTATTTTTTTAAAAACATTTAATAAATAAATATTTAATTGGTATATGTACGGATGAATATTTGTTTGCTTGGATGTATGAATTTATGAATAAATGGTTGATTTGGGTTGAAGTTAGAAGAAAATTCAACTGAAACAGTTTGGAAACGTCGTTTGATATTCAAAAATCATCCATCAATATTATGCGACGGAACCTTACCCGTGCCAGTACAACTCGCACTTGCCCAGTTTATTTTTCTATGTTTTGGGGCCAAAAGATATCGAGGCATGAAGTATACCACGTTAGTATGTGAAGGGGATGTCGGTGCACCCAAACAACAATTTTGTAGCATTGTGCTTGGACGCCAGTTGGTTAAGTGCCTGCCCCAAGTTCGCGGGGTCACAAGTTTGAATCCCAGTGAAATCGAATCTGGTCCAGTCACAATTTGCCGTCAAATTGACGGCACTGTAGTAGGTTTCTACCTGGCTGTACAATATACCAGTTTTGAGTCTGAGTGCTCCAGTAGTGTTTTAAAAATCTCCTGAAAAAAAAATCCGTTTTGGCGATTGGATTTGACATGGCCAGCAATATCGCCCGATTTAACCATCCCAGACTACTTTCTTTGGGGCTACTTCAAGTTGCAGGTTTATGCTAACAAGCCTCAGACAATCGCACCCTTTTAGGAGAATATTCGACAGGAATGCGAACAGTTATCACTAGAGACCGACCGAACATTCGGCTTCGGCTTCGACCGAAGGTGGTCAGAAAGCCGAAGTTCGGCTTCGGCCGAAAAACTGGCCTTCGGTCGGACTCTAGTTATCACCGAAAATCTTGTGGAAAGTGATAGGAAATGCGATAAAGCGGGCGGTAGCTACTTGGCGGATATCATTTTTTTATTTGGCGGAAAAAATTGGAAAGGTTCAAATAAAGAGAAATTGACGCGTAACAGTTGAGCTTTCACACAGTCGGTATTTCAAAACACGGAGTCTCATAGCATTTCATATTTCTGAAGTAGAGTAGAAAACTTATCAAAGTCTTTCTCAAAAGACAATTTTATTCGAAAAATTCTGAAAGAAACCACATTTCATTTCAGTAATCTGAAAGATTTTAAATTTCAAAAAACATCAAGCACAAATAATAACTTTTCACGTTTGTCTGTTGATATGAAGAAATTTTGTCTGTTTCAGTCTTTTGTAAAGGAAGCAGTTTGAATGCTCGTGAAATTCTCTTCAAATCTTCGCAACACAGTTTTTACGTAGAGGAAACAGAATCCTCGAAAAAATGATTGTAAAGAGTCCTTTAAAAAGAAAAAAAATCATTATTTTTTAATTTATCACCATTGAATGACTCAATCGAAAATACTCCTCGCTACACTTGTCCTTTATTCAAACTTGAACCCTGAACAGTTTTTATTAGGCAACCTTGAATAGAATCTTGTCCTTCTCCAGAGTTCTGGCAGCAAAAAGTATTTTTTCTCAAAAATCTTGGTCCACAATTTTTATTACAAAACGGGCAAGAACTCTCTTGACATGGCTGAGAACATTGCTAGCAAATTAATCACATGACAACTGTGTCAAACAGTTCTTTTCACTCTTCACTTGAAATTGCAGTTAAATCCCCTTCTTAAGGTTGGTCACAGTCTGGACAAAAACCTTCAGTCCTTCCATAGCTCACACAACACATCCCCAGTACAGCAAACTAATCTTCACACAAAATGCATCCCTTAACCAACTCCAACTCCTCCATCCTTTCACTTACACTTCACTTTCCTCAGTTCGGCACTCACTCACGGCGATGATAGTTCCACGACTGGGTTTCGGAATGAACGTCTGTGCCGGAGCCAGTGGTGCTGCCAGTGCCATATCGTAAAGATACGCTTCACCAAAAGCAAGGGTTTACAGTCTTAATCACTGCACACTCTCTCGCTGCGAGTCTTAGCCAACCAGTGTACCGCCGCCGCCGCCGTCGTCGTAGTCGTCGTCGTCGTCGACGTAATTTGGCAATTAAACTCTAAACAGTTTAACGCTCGCCCCACTCAAGACAGCCCCCACCCTCTGTGGCGTGACAAGCGAACAATGAAAGATTGATACTGACTTCTGCTTCCGATTACGTGTTGCGAATTGCCTCGGCGCTGCCCGCTTCAAGAACAATCAAGTGTGACTAGACCACTTGGCAGTTGAGTCGAAATTCGCAAGTCTGTCTGTCGCGCGAAGCATGCTAATCAGCTCAGAAGAGTCTGGTTGGGAAGAACAAAACCCGTTCCCCGGCGGGACGGGACAGATGACGCGCCCAAGATCAGCTGTGGCTGAAGGGGGTGGACTTAATTAGCCTGCAAATGGCAAAGCAGATCAAAAACAGACGATTGTCGAGGCGCTGAGGTACTTGGTCTCGGTAATGACTGGCGTGGAAGTCACGAAGTGCTCGTTGAGAATGCCATTGTTGCCTGGGCTTAAGACGAGGTGCACAATGTCACGGAGTGTGTCAAGGTCTTCGCATGTCTGGTATCAGTCCGAACATCATCTTCTCATGACATTTGGTGGGTTGTTGGGGGCGAGGAGCTCCAGCATTGGAATTCAAGGAGGGTGCCTGATCGTCGTTCCTTTATATTCTAGCTTTTCCCTGACTCAAGTGGATCAAGTTTATCAGGCAATGGGAAATTAACTGAATTTCTCAGTCGTAGATCACGTAGAAGCCCTACTTGGTGGTCGTCGATGCTCCTCTACATCATCAAAGGATACAGCCTTGACTGGACCAAATATCAACGGACAAGGCGTTCATATCCCCGTTCCCCAACCGCCTGACGGCTCATCAGTGTAGTCTAAGGCCAGAGAGACACTCCGCTTCGATTGTTGACAAACAGTAGAGCAAATTTAAATCTTATTTCCGAGGAACTTCCGATAAGCTCCTAGGTTATGTTCCAAAAACTTGACCTTATCAAATTGCCGGCAATCCAGATTGAGATAACGAGCAGCAATTTTCACTCAGAGCACACACTGCCAGACTGTTGTAAAACTTCAAGGGGCTAGAGCAGAGGGTGCGCACGGTCTGTAGACGCGCAGATACGTTTTACGACTTCGTCCGCAGTCTGTGAAGAGCAGTCGAGTGTAAACAACGCGTAAATGCTGGTGGAATTTGCAACCCACACAAGGTCACTGACACGAGCGTTGTAAAGCGATGGGAAGACTGTTAGACGAAAGAGTGCCACTTGAAGCTGTTCAACCGCGGCGGGAGTGTGGTGTTACGAAACAAACATTGACCACGTCATGAGTGGGAAAGATGGGCTGGGGAATCTCCGAGAGATGTGTTTGATTAAGCGACTTCCGTGACTGTCCATGGAATGGAGAGTGTCTTCGATGTACATCAACTTGGCGACGGATGGTGAGATGAGGTTGGTTTTATTTTTATGACTCTCTTTACGACAAATTCTGGCTGTTTTTATTCGCATTCACTTTTGTAAGGAGGTTACAAGATATGCTGGTCTTGTGCTTAATTTTTTTTTGCACAAGCAGAAGAGGTAAAGACGAAGGAGCAACAACAGGAGCCGGAGCAGAAGTTGGAACAAATGCTGGAGCAGAGACTGAAGCAGAAGTTGGAGCAGAAGCAGAAGCAGAAGCGGAAGCAGAAGAAGAAGCAGAAGAAGAAGCAGAAGCAGCAGCAGAAGCAGAAGCAGAAGTAGAAGCAGAAGCAGAAGCAGAAGCGGAGCAAAAGCAGAAGACGAAGCAGAAGCGGAAGCAGAAGAAGAAGCAGAAGAAGAAGCAGAAGCAGCAGCAGAAGCAGAAGCAGAAGTAGAAGCAGAAGCAGAAGCAGAAGCGGAGCAAAAGCAGAAGACGAAGCAGAAGCAGAAGCAGAAGCAGAAGCAGAAGCAGAAGCAGAAGCAGAAGCAGAAGCAGAAGCAGAAGCAGAAGCAGAAGCAGCAGTTGAATCAGAAGCAGAAGCAGAAGCAGAAGCAGAAGCAGAAGCAGAAGCAGAAGCAGAAGCAGAAGCAGAAGCAGAAGCAGAAGCAGAAGCAGAAGCAGAAGCAGAAGCAGAAGCAGAAGCAGTAGCAGAAGCAGAAGCACGAGCAAACACAGGACCCTGAGCAGAAGCACGACCCGGACAAGGAGCAAAAGTAGGAGCAGAATCAAAAAAGCTGAATGAGGACAAGGAGCTGAAAGTAGTAACAGAAGCAGAAGCAGGACTTGGAGCAGAATCAGGAGTAGGAGCTGGAGCTGGAGAAAGATTTTGCTAGATTTCGTCACATTCGTCAATCCACAAGAACTTAATTTCCAGACCAAACTCGTCTATCCGTCTCCTTTGTGTACAAGGTCGTCATGTTCGTCAAAAAGCCGTCCAAAGACGCCATCCGCCGTTACGTTGATCACGATCAATAGCCAAGATTTGTATGACGATTTCCTCTCTTGTCAGAGAAACTGTGGACTCGAACTTCTGCCAGAACCGGAAGACTAAGCTCTGGCAAAGAAGTCAGTTATCTAATTAGGCTCTTAACTTGAAGGGTTCAAATCCCCGTCAGCCATTGGATAGAAAGTATGAGTTCATCTAGCTCTAGATGTAGGAGGGGTCTGTTTGGCCTTAACAGTCTTGCAACTGAAGCAGATTTAGTGGGACAATTCTAACCCTGTGGACCTCTATTCTCCGGGGCCAGAGTGTAGATGTAAGGTAGATTTCATACATCTGTTGTAGAGCTGATCACTAAGTTTTGGTGTTATTCGTTTCTAGATGTCATGTCAAGATGTCTGTCTGGGTCTATCTGGGTCTGTTTGGGTCATGTCTGCCTGGCTTCTTCTCCTTCTTTGTATGTCGCTTCTGGGCCTGGGCCATAGCATATAAGCCTGTCCAGAAAGCAGGATCCCTTATCATCTGTCTTCAGTTTAGATCACTCTTCACTAGTGTGTGCCACCTCCATCATGGATGTTTTCTGTTGCGTTGTCCCACTGGCTCGGAGTCGAGGATTATTCGGTCCGGATCGCTCTACATGCGCTTTATGTATCCTAGCCCGGTTAGACTACATCGCTATATAGTGCGGCCAATTCTCCTTCAATCACCATACGGAGCAAAAAGAATCAAAGGTCGTACGATAACATTCTTCTCGAAAAGACGGGAAGCTTCTTCATGCACATTGCATATTGCCCATCTCTCTATGCTGTAGAGCAGGACTGAGTTGATTAAGGTCTTGTACAGAATAAGGTAAGTCTTTCGTAGAAGGATCTCAAGGTGGTGCAAAATTTATCATCCTATCGGAAGATGTTATAATTTTTGCAAATGACGTCGTACTTCAATCATATTTGACATTTGTGAAGTAGACTGCTGCAGTATACAAACAGTATTTGAGAAGCCCTCCTCAATCTCAACAACGGAGAGGACGATTTTGTGTCGAAAATCATCATGAGCGACGGGGCGCATTTCCACTCAAGCGGTTATGTCAATAAGCAAAATCTTCGTTTCTGGGGCGCGTGTCATGCACGAAGAGCACTCAAAGCCACTGTGTGGTGCGGCGTTCACGCGGGAGGAGTGATTGGGACGTATCTTTTTGAGATCTTCTGGAAAGTCATGGAAAATGTGATAAAACGGGCACAAATGTGTATCAACACTGGCGGCAGCCACTTGGCGGATATCACCTTTTCCACTTGGCAGAAAAAATTGTAAAGGTCCGAGTAAAGATTTCCGACTGGATGGCGCAGTTGGTTAAGTGCATGCCCCAAGTTAGAGGGGTCCCAGGTTCGAATCCCAGTGAAATCGAATCTGGTCCAGTCACCATTTGCCGTTGGGATCAAATTAACGGCACTGGAGTAGGTTGCTACCTGGCAGTACAATGGACCAGTTTCGAGTCTGAGTAGTGTTTCAAAAATTATTCGAAAAAAAAGATTTCCATCATTCAAAAATATTTTTTTTTATTTACTAAAAAAGTATTGTCATTCAAAAACAAAATTGGATGATTAATTTGCGCCATTTTCTATTACTCAAACTCCGCGTTTTGGTACTGATGTTGTCCGTGCAGCCGAGGTAGGCCAACCAACCATTCTCTTCTCAAATTTTCAATTCTTGCCCTCAACCCCACAATCTCCACTCAAAACTACAAAGAAATTCATAAAAAATTTGATTTTTTTAAAAATTCGCACAAATTCAGCAGAAAGGTCGATCCGTGTAGAATTGAAAAATTGACTATTTTTTAAATTTTCAAAATTTTGTTAGTTTTAGATGTAGAAATGAATGAAGATTGTAAGGTTGATGGTATTGAAAGAGGAACTGACAAATTTCAAGGAATTGAGTGGCGTAGGATCCTGCAGGATTTAAAAAAAAAGGACATCATCGGCCAAACATCGATGTTTTGATTGTCTTTTCGCTTCTGTTTGAGCTCTGTCTTGCACGGCGTTTGATTGAAGATTGAAAATTCCTCTGTAAGGATGCTCTGAGTGTGGACGGAGACTATACTTTCGCCCCACCCCTAAATGAAGTTAATTTTGAATGATTTGGAGATGGTTTTGGTATCGACTTTTCATGTAAATGTTTACTCTTCAGCAATTTGTTTGCCTTTTCTGAGGGCTCAGCAGGTGTGCCTGGAATATTAAGGGAGATGTCTATGGTTCGCAAGTTTGGAACGAAATTAAATCTGGTTCTCTCCAACAGCTTGGTGAACATTGATTTGATCTCAAGAAAGTTACTAATCTTTCCAAGCCAAATCGAAGTTCAGCGCCTAAAAGAGAGCTTCACTTTTCTTCCATGATGACTTAAGATGGGTGTGTGTCTTGAAAAAAAACTGTCATTCATCTCTGGTAAAGACAGAGAGAGTCTTACAGAATGAAGACGATCTTCATACATAATTCTCACTTAAAAGCAGCTAACCTGGTACCCTAAGGTGGATTAGTTTCAAAATGTTTCTGTTCGCTGGAGAGGTCTGTCTACGTCCAAAGTGCAGCACATAAGCTGGGTGATGTCCATCAAACCTGGTCGCGCGAAGAAGATGGAACACCAAAAACTGTCATCTGGCCGTTTCTCATGAGTCTCAAGACTTTCCCTGCATAGCTCATTGAATGCAATGTTGTTTTCATCCGGGCGCCTGGCCCAAACTGCATTTTCCCTCTTTTATAGAAAACTGTTAAGCAGTTGAACACCATTTTGTCCTGAGACCCAAGAAATAGCTTACATTCAATGCACCATCCCCTTCCCAATCGCCGCACACTTTTCAGTCGACAACGAAGCCAGACAACCCGAAGAAAAGTCTCAAATGTCGTCCAGCGACTAACAAAAAAAAGCAGAAGGCTTCAGTCAACTTTTTTATTTCTCACCCCTCCACATTAGCGTCCCTCCACCAAGTCCATTCATATCCATGGAGAGCCGGATTGCAATTCGGATCTGTGGGCTTGTTCCTGGGCGGCACCACTGTGCGTCGTATCTCGTGTACCTCGCGCCGTAATCGGTTCAAGATCGGAGTTGGAATCTCCCCAAATAAGTTATTCTGTTCACACGGATCCGATCTGAGATTGAAAATGCATTCACCCTTGATCGCCACACAGGGCTGAACCTCGGAGTCCGCTAAACACCTCACGCGAGCCTGAGAACGCAGCTGTTCGATGGGAATCTGATGGGAGTGATTATTTTGACCCAGAGTTCTCCACACCAAGGACTCGTGGATGGTGTCCACGTACTCCTTCGTCCTGGGGTCGGAGTAGTTTACTTTGTCGTGCCTTAGCCAACCGTCGTATTCCCCCTTGTTCGTCGTGCCCTTCACGTACTTCAAATCACCGCTGCTGTATGCGACGTAGTGAAAGATGTCGTCAATGTTGTGGAGCAGCTGACGATGCTGTGGTTCTTCCAGTCGCTTCATCCTCCTCCAGAAGTCAATGCCGTCCAGCTTCATTTTGCGGGTGAGGTTGATGCCCGCGGCAGTGGCCAGTGTTGGCAGCCAGTCCATCACGTGCATGTACTGATCCCAGATGTGACCGTGCTGCCCGATTTGCTTGCTCCAAATGATCGCTGGCACACGCAACGCACCCTCCCAGGGACTGTTCTTTTGCTGAGGGGGATACATGTGAGGTCTTGGGCATGGTGGTGTCTGTAGGGTCAACTTACGCCTCTGAGGGGAGAGTTGTCTCCGTGATTGCTATGCAGACCCACTGTCGGCGCACCATTGTCTGAGAAGAAGATCACGATGGTGTTGTCCAAAATGCTAGCATCATCTAGGGCCTTGATGATCTTCCCCACGCTGGTGTCCAGCTTTGAGACCATGGCTGAAGGGGGAGGCTATCAGACTGTGAGCTGAGAAGGGGCCTGGGTGCTTACCGGCATACGTCCTCCGATCGGTGCCGGGAATGTAATTGAATTTCTCAATCTCCTCCTCGGGTGCCTGCAGGGGCTTGTCATTGTTACCGCTGTGAGGTGCCAGGTGATTGACGATCATGAACAGAGGCGTCTCGGAGCTGGAAGATGATATTTGACGGATCGCCTCTTCGGTGAGAGTGTCTGTTAAGTATGTTCCAACGATAGACCGGTCCACCTCTAAGTTGTTGCGGAAGTCGTGACCTCGACTGTAGTTCTTTTGCTAAAACAATCAGAACTTTGAAGTAAACTCCTGGAAAACTCCACGTCCATTCATCACCTCACCGAATACAAAGTGTGATCGTAGTAGTCCACATAAGCGCCCAGGTATCCAAAGTGTCGGTCGAAACCCCTGAACATGGGCATGTAGGCCTTTTCGGCGAATCCCAAGTGCCACTTGCCGATGAGACTCGTTGAGTAGCCGGCCTCTTTGAATACCTGCGCAATAGTTTTCTCCTCCAGCGGCATACCCCATGGCTCATCGTTCGGAATCACATAGTGCTGCATTCCTAGAAGGAATCGAGAACAGTCACAAAACATTGACACAGCCAAGCCTGTCCATCACAACACCTAAGTGAATTGGGTGTTTCCCGGTCATCAGGGCTGCGCGAGACGGCGTGCACATCGGCGGTGTGTAGAAACGATTCAAGATAATCCCATTGTACGCCAACGCGTCGATGTTCGGGGTCAAGAACTCATCGGAACCACGAAAGCTGACGTCGTTGAAACCCTGTGCGAAATGAAACTGCTTTAGCCACACGATCGGTGCGGGAGTCTTTGTTTGGGAACTCACCAAATCATCGGCCACAATGATAACAACGTTTGGACGGGATGGAGTGGTCAAAGCCAAGGGCAAGAACGCCAGCGCGAGCCACGGACAAGTGACCTGCTTTCCCATCACGACTGTACGATTGTCCAACTAAAACTGCGGGCGATTGCTGAGACGGGAGATAAGTGGCTTGTGCGCGCGTCAAGTGTGTGATAGCTTATCGCCGAGACGCAGCTTTGGGAGAAGCTTTTGATGAGAGTCGACCACTGTGGTCAGAGGCTAGAGGAGAGAGATACGAAAAACCGGTTCGCGTGAGAAATGTATGCTCTGAGTGAGCTCGAGGGCTATCAATCTGTCGATCTTAGATTGTGACGCTTCAGAAATCGCAGTACAGTGAGTCAAAGAAGCGACCAGAGGGAGGGCAAATGTACAGACGGATGGCAAATTTACAATGCACAGCAGAAAATATTGTTGAAAATTATCACAAAGGGCTGTGGAATAAAATGTAATCGTTTTGGAGCGTCCTTCAGTTTCAGAAATCTTCTTTTTGACTGAGACTTCTGAATTTTAATCTGCGGACAGACCCCCACGAAGGATGCCCCAGTTCTCTCCAATGTCTCCACCTTTGTCAGATGGTTGTAGCCTTCGAAGGCAACTGAAGTGGGTAACGAATCTCCAATTAGTTGTACGAACATTCGTCTACGCAGTGCCCAATTACCAGTCAAGTGCCAGGAACAACCAGTTTCATGAAATCTCTCCAAAGTCTCCACCGTTCATACTTCTGACAGATTCTTGCAGTCCCGCAGGGTAACTAATGTGAGTGTCGAGTCTTCAATTAATTGGGGAAACGTTCGTAGACGCAGTGCCAAAATTCCAATGATCTAGGAAAAACCTGTTCTCTCCAAAGTCTCCATCTCACTTATGACATCATTGCTTTGCCAAATGGTTGCAGTTCTTCAAGATAACTGAAGAGAGTGAAGAATCTTCAATAAGTTTGAGAAACAGAGGCTAATTACCAATGAAGTGGTAAACACCAACCAGCTCTACGAAATCTCTCCAAAGTCTCCACCTTTCTTTTGACATTCTGGCAGTCTTCCAATGTCACTAAGGTCAGTGACGAATCTTGAATTGGTTAGAGGTACGTTTGTCTACGCAGGGCCCAATTATGATTTAACTGCAAGGAACAACCACCTTCATGAAATCTCTCCAAAGTCTCCACCATTTATACCAGATGGCTGCAGTTCTCTATGGAAACTGAAGTGATGGATCTCCAATAAGTTGAACGAACAGTCGTCTACGCAGTGCCCAATTATCATTCAAGTGCAAAGAATAACCAGCTCCATGAAATCTCTCCAAAGTCTCCACCATTCATAATTCTGCCAGATGGTTGCAGTCCTCAAAGGTAGACAAATTAAGTGTCGAGTCATAGGAACGTTCATAGACGCAGGGCCCATTTTCTAATGTTCTAAGAACAACAAGTTCCACTAGATCTCTCCAAAGTCTCCAACTTCCTTTTGAAATCTTGCTTTCCCAGATGATTGCAGCCTTCTAAGGCAACTGAAGTCGGTGACGAATCGTCAATGAGTTGGAGGAACATTGGTCTACGCAGGGCCCATTTACCAGTCATCTCCACGAGATCTCTCCAAATTCTCCATTTGAACGTCAGACAAAATCTCACACATCACTCAAAGAACTTAACCATTTTATTAGAAATCAAATGAACACAATAAATAAATCCCCAAACCCTCCGCCCATCACAACTCTCCGCATGGTCTCCCAGAGTAACTGCATTCCAGAGGAGCTGCAAAAGGAACCGTCAGACTCCATCAGACCATTCGAATCCACAAATCTTACCACTCGCCGGTGACTGCTCCATGAACCACGTCCAAGTGCAGTCATGCAGGGAAGGATTCCCCTCCCGTACTCCAGCCACATTCGCCGGTGGAACTGCACTCGCCCGATAACTCTCCACGGCCCGCCGCATCTGCCTCAATAGAGCGGCGTACCGTGGCTGAGAGGCCAGGTTCTT
The DNA here is from genome assembly GCA_930367185.1 of Myathropa florea. Classification (NCBI taxonomy): domain Eukaryota; kingdom Metazoa; phylum Arthropoda; class Insecta; order Diptera; family Syrphidae; genus Myathropa; species Myathropa florea. The sequence continues at coordinate 31,069,572 of OV884005.1, read as the reverse complement.
CATCTCACAAGGATCCCGACTGATGTCGTACAGGCACTCCTCCTCCAGCGGATTGCAGTCCAGTTTGGTCTTCGAGTTCCCGCACTTGATCTGAGCCGATTTGCGAAGTTTGTTGATCTTCTTCGCCGCCAATGCCTTTCTGTCATACTGCGCCAGCACCTGACTGCTGATAGACTTCAGGATCCAGTGGGAGTATCTGGCATTTCGTGGATCGACTTCCAGTGGGGCGCGGGAGCTGAGTACCTTGCTAGCGACTCCATTGTGTGTCGTTCCGTTGATGTACTTCATGTCTCCACTCAGGATCGAGGTAACTCCCCAGATCTCGTCGAGGACATGGACTATTTCCCGGTCGAAGGTGGCTTGACCTGCGTTGGACAGATCCTCCCACAGGTCCAGTCCGTCAAGATTAAGGTCCGGACTGAGGTCAATGTTGGCTGCACTCGCCAGGGTGGGCAGCCAGTCGGAGACGTGCATGTTCTGCTTGAAGATCTCCCGCCTCGTCTGCAGAAGCGGGCTCCAAATAGCACCGGCTACCCGCACGCCACCCTCCCATGGAGTGTTCTTTTGCTGTGGAGTGGAACGTGAACCAAAGAAATGGACAGAAACTAAGACTTACTCCGCGCATTGGCCAGTTGGATCCGCTGTTGGCGAACTGCCCGATCGTTGGGGCACCGTTGTCTGAATAGAAGATCAGGATCGTGTTGTTCAGGATGCCCTTCTCGTGCAGCGCTCGTGTGATGTTGCCCACGCTCTCGTCCAATTTGGAGACCATTGCTTTGGGAGATGAAAGCGGGATTGAGTGGGAATGCCCGCTCAGTCGAGGGGAAAGGCTTACCTGCGTAAATCCGTCGGTTTTTGTCGGCGATGTAGGAGAACCTATCGATCTCCTGCTGCGGAGCCTGCAGTGGGTCGTCCTCGTTCGCTGTATGCGGTGCGAGGTGGTTCATAACCAGGAACAGCGGCTTCTTCTCCTCCTGTCCGCCGATAACCGCTTCTGCTTCCCTTGTCAGCAGATCTGTCATGTACGTTCCCCTGTCGGCGCATTCGAGCTCAAGATTCCTTCGGAAGTCGTACCCAATCGTGAAGTTCTCCACCTGAAAGGATTCATCATCCTGATACACATCATCTCTAGATCCTGGGTCACACCTACCGGCATCCTCGCCCTCCGCTGGTAGTAGTCCACGTAACCCCCGAGGTAACCGTAGTGCGTGTCAAACCCCCGATTCGTTGGCAGCATCTTCTTGTACGCGTGGCCCAAGTGCCACTTCCCAATCAAATGCGTGGAGTACCCGGCTCCCTTGAAGACGTCCGCCATCGTGGCCAAGTTCGTCGGCAGTCCCCAGGGGGTCTCGTTGCTGATCACAAAGTGCTGGGTTCCCGTGTGGAAAGGGTATTTTCCAGTCATGAATGCCGCCCGCGACGGGGTGCACATCGGTGGCGTGTAGAGATTGTTCAGGATCAGGCCATGGAACCCGAGGGCGTCGATGTTTGGCGTGAGGAACTGCTTGGACCCATGGAAGCTCACATCGTCGAAGCCCTGCAGCGAGAGAGAGAATGAATGAGCAGGGGATGGAGATGAAGTGAAGGGACTCACCATGTCGTCAGCCATTATGACCACAATGTTGGGGCGCTCCGCCTTGGCCCACGCCACCGCCAGGCACAGAGTCTGAAGCACATAGCTGGTCTTCATCGTCGTCGACTACACGAACTGAATGCGCATCCAGATGTGAACAACGGCGCAACTGAAAGCTTTCTGGTCGGCGCACAACGCTGATGGCCCAAAACCTAGTTGAAGACAAACAGCAAACGATTAGTCTAAGTCGATGATTTATCAGTCTTGGGGTTCTACGATCTCTTCGAGCAGATAAGATAAGGTTTCGTCCGAAAAATTAGATTTATGGCGGGCGTGTGTGCGTTTTGGTGAAGCAACTTATGGAGATTAGGCATCCAAACGCTTGTTTACGCTTGCGATGTGATGCAAAAACGAGCGTTTGATTACGCCGTGTCAGCGGGATGTCAATTTATGCATGCCACCTTTCACTGAAGCGGGTTAGTCATGACAGCGGAATTGATTGGGAAATGATTGAGATGAAGTGTGATGGATGAGGAGGAAGGAGAAGGAGAGCCAATTCAAGATATCGGCAAGGGCATTGTTAAGTGATACATTTACAATGCCAATCCTGATGCAGATTATCCTTTTTTGGCCTGCGGATACAAAAAGGATTGAAGCAAACTTTTAACTAAACGACTGGATGACGCAGTTGGTTAATCGCCTAATTAATTTGATCCCAACGGTAAATGGTGACTGGACCAGATTCGATTTCATTGGGATTCGAACCTGAGACCCCTCTGACTTGGGGCAGGCACTTAACCAACTTCGCCATCCAGTTGTATGTAGAATTTAACGGTTACATATGTTAACAGATTGAACTTGATGATGGCAGATTATCGAAGAACATTTTTTATAAGAAAATGGAACCTGAAGGTTTTTAAACAAATAGTTGAACTTTTAAGCAAGTCTGACGCTTAATCCAGTATCTCAACATGGAATTTCTGTATCAATTGACTGTCGTTTTCATTGCTCCACCTTTTTTTGTTTTCATTGCTTATTTTACCTCCAAGTGGTAGCCATCACCACTGATTGTAGTTCACCCGAACTCAACCTGTTAAACTTATAAGTGCGACCTCTTGTCCTAGGGGTAAAAAAAAAGGAACTGGTCCTCCAGGTTGGGGGTTGTGCCGTCGGGGTAACTGCTCGGCCACACTAAAAAATATTAAGTTACGAAGCAAGTTGCTATGGTCGGGAAGCACAGCCTACACGACACCACCTCCGATAACGGATTGAGGCTGATCGACTTTGCTGCAGGGCGAAGTAGCCAGTACACGGTTCCCACACCTCAATATTCACAAAGGAACATGGAGATCTCCTGATCAATCAACCGTCAACCAGATTGATCACATTGCGATCCACGCAAGGCACTCCTCCAGTATTATGGATGTCCAAAAGTTTCGAGAAGCCAACATCGACTCGGATCACTACCTTGACGACGAGTGTCGGCAGGCGAATGCAGCTAAGCGAGAGGCCTACAAAGCGGCACTGCAAAGAAGGACAAGAGCTGCTCGCGAGCTATACGAACAGAAAAGGAGAGACGAACACCGGCTTCTCAGGAGGAAAAAGAAAGAGCATGAGAAGCGCGCGATCGGTAGAATAGAGAGAATGAGGTAAGTTTTACCAAAGGGTAAAGTCAACCTGACAGGGTTATAAAGCCCGAACCGAAGTAGAATCACAGTCGATGCTGAGGATATGGAAGAACCACTTCTGCAGACTGTATAACGGCGACGAAGAACCGAATTCCGCTGTCAGGCAGATTGAACCATTCAACCGGAATGAAAGGGACGATGTAGATCAACAATTCCGTCCCCCCCGACCTGGACGAAGTGAAGATAGCCATATCTAAACTAAAGTCCAACAAAGCTGCTGGTGCTGACGGTCTAGCGGCTGAGTTCTTCAAAGCAGCAGGCGATGACTTGGTAAGGAGCATGCACCAATTCATCTGTAAAATATGGTCGGAAGAAAGCATGCCCGATGAATGGAACCTCAGCATTGTTTGCCCGATCCACAAAAAAGGAGACCCTCTAAAATGCGCCAACTATAGAGGCATCAGTCTTCTAAATATCGCTTATAAGATCCTAACTGCCGTGTTGTGTGAACGCCTAAAGCCATTCGTCAACAACCTGGTCGGTCCATACCAGTGTGGCTTTAGGCCTGGAAAATCCACCATCGACCAAATATTCACGCTGCGGCAGATCTTGGAAAAAACCCAGGAACAACAAATCGATACCCACCACCTTTTCATCGATTTTAAGCCCGCGTATGACAGCATCTATAGAGACGAGCTATACAGAGCAATGTCTAGTTTTGGCATCCCTACCAAACTCGTCCGTTTGTGTAGGATGACGATGGAGAATGCACGCTGCACCATCAAGATCGATAAAGACCTAACCAAGAGCTTTGATGTCAAAAAAGGATTCAGACAAGGCGACGCGCTGTCATGCGACTTCTTCAACATCATACTTGAAAGAATTGTGCAAAACTCGCACGCCAACACCAAAGGCACAATCTTTCAGAAGTCCGTCCAACTACTCGCATATGCCGACGACATTGACATAATCGGAAGAACACAGCGTGATGTCAATGGCACTTTTGTGAGTATTGCGACGGAGGCCGCGAAGGTGGGTTTAACGGTAAATGAGGGCAAGATCAAGTATATGCTGTCAACCAGAAAGGACACCCAACACCGACGTCTCGGACAGAACCTCACAGCAGACAGTTATAACTTTGAGGTAGTCAAGGACTTTGTCTACCTAGGCACCGCTATTAACTCAGACAACGACACCAGCGCTGAAATCAAACGAAGAATAACTCTTGCTAATCGCTGCTTCTTTTGGGCTAAGAAAGCAATTGATAAGCAAAGCCCTCTCTCGAACAACCAAAGTAACCCTGTACAAGACCCTAATCGTCCCAGTCCTGCTATATGGCGCAGAAGCATGGACTTTGTCAAAAGCGGGTGAGGTTGCTCTTGGTTGCTTCGAGAGGAAAATTCTTCGGGTGATTTTCGGTCCCGTCTGCATAGAGGGTGAGTGGAGGAGAAGATACAACAACGAACTGTACGAGCTATTTAGCGACTTAGCCAGAAGGATGAAGATACAACGATTGAGATGGCTAGGTCTTATAGGGCGAATGGAAACCAATGCTTCGGCCCGGAAAGTCTTCAAATCCACCCCCGAGGGACGGCGCAGTAGAGGAAGACCGCGACTCAGGTGGCGCACGCAAGTGGAAAGGGACCTCAACCAACTGTGCGTGCGAAACTGGAGGCAGCCAGCTAAAGATTGAGCTTATTAAGACGAATTCATTCATAAAATCTTTTCGTCAAATCATTTACAGTCAGAGTCAAATATGAGTGAACAGTTAGTCAAGTTTAACCACTAAATTGAAATTAACCCGAACGAGTTAGGACAGATATAAATACATCAAATTTAAGCTCTATAAAATATACTGTATTTTTCTAGCATAAGCATAAACACAAAACAATAAATCAAGTTAAGAGGGGAATAGTCCTAAAAACAGCAGTCAAAATTGAGTGTACATTTAGTTGTGTCAATGATTGTAAGAAGATAACGACTCGTTTTCATTAAACATTTGCAGGATCATTTAGACCGGCCGGTGGTAAGGGCAAACAAAGTACGATTTTGTCTGTAATTTCTTCTTTTACTACACTTTTCTTACTACACCGACTTCTTTTCACCCACTTTTGACGCCTGTTTTTAGCCTTTTTTTTCTTTTGAATTAAATCAACTGCTTTATGGGATAGTACAATGGATCAGATTTTGAGACTGAGTGCTCCAGTGGAGTATTAAAAACCTTCGGCAAAAAAAAATTGTTTTATGTTTATCGTTATGTTATTTAAAGTACAGCGTATTTTGAAATATGATTTCAGAGCTTTTATTTGAGGTATGAACGCTTGACTTCAATCATTTCGGTCTCTTCTAACTTAGAAAAAAACTTTCAGCTAATGACTGTGCAGTCACTTTGGCGCTGACTGTATGTAAAGGAGATCGAGATCCCCATAAATTTATCGTTTGAATACTTTTTATTTTTTCCAAAGAAGCCCCGTCCTCGTCTTCATTTCTTTTCAGTGACTTCCCGAAATTTAATATTCTTCAGCTTCCTATCACCAGAGCCTATGCCAATTGTCACAGAAATCCATCTGAAATCTAAACAATAGTTCTCATTTCTGTTTGAATCAAACTTTTGTTAAGTAAGATGTTAATTTATTCTTCATGTTATTTGCAAAACCACGCATGAAGCGCACCCAACTGGTAGGAGATCAAAAAGCTCTAGAAAATAATCCATAATTTCTCAAGACCTCATCAATTTGTAGCACTTCCCGGTCTTCAGTGTTGATCTGTTGCACGAACTCCAACAACACAAAACTTCACGGATAAGTACTTTTTCACTTAACACAATTAACGACCACCAACACTTCCCCAATGACTCACAGCACAAACTAACTCACTTGACAAATTTAACAAAATCGGTTAGAACAAGTTTCAAGGTGCTTATAAATGTGTGGTCGATCTGCCAGAAGGTCAACTATCTGACGCGAATGACAGAGAACACCTCAAATTAATTATGTACATGGATTTACCCGCAATCTGTGGAAGTAAACGAACAAGCCGATGAATGTAACCAATTATCTTCGTGTTAACCAAACTAATGAGCTGAATGCGCGAATCGCTCTCAGCTGCGGCGCAGTCATGGCGATGGTTTGAAAGTGTAAATCGATGTCGTTTTGTGTTGCGTATTAATTTGAAATTATCTCGGGGGAATTTTGAATAAATTTTTGAATGTTTTTTAGTGTCATTGGATTGTGTAGAGAAAGGTTGACTTGATTGCGTATTTAAATGGAGTTTGACTGGAAAATTGTGTTCCGAGGAAATTTTTTAGGGGAATTGGTAAACTCGAGTCTTCTTCTTCAGAAAATTATTCCAAATGTAAGATGACGCTCAGAAGACTGGGTGGCGTAGTTGGTTAAGCGCCTGCCCTAAGTTAGAAAGGTCTCAGGTTCGAATCCCAGTGAAAGCAAAGTTAATACGCTTTTATCCGGTTTTTCAAATTTGGTCTGGTCACTATTTGCCGTTGGGATCAACAGCGCAGCTGGTTAAGTGACTGCCCTAAGTTAGAGAGGTCCCAGGTTCGAGTCTCAGTGAAAGCTAATCTGGTCCAGTCACCATTTGCCATTGGGATCAAATTAACACCACTATCACTTGAACGGTCAATTAGTGGTACTGGTATGACTGTGGGCATCACAATGGACCAACATGGTCTAAGTGTGCTGGTGAATTCACTAGCAGCCCCCTAACCTAACCTAAGCTAAGATGACTCTCCATTTGATTGTTGGATCGATAGATCACGAGCTAATTGCTCCACGACAAGACACGATTTTAAATAAAAGTATGATTCGCTAAGACTTGTCTGAGTCCCGGATCACCACGGGATCGCGGGAAATGAGATCGCTGATGAGCTGCCTAGGCAAGAATCAGAGGCGGTGCTTTCAGGACCTGAACCTGCGCTGGGACTGACTGCGTCCTTGGGTAGGCATTTGTCCTAAAGACACCCATGCCAGTAGGTTATGTATACCCCATAGCGACTACTGTAGAAGTTGCAAGGCAGAGGAGGTTATAGAGTCCGTCCGCCACCTACTTTGGGATTGTCCAGCCCTACGGGGAAGGAGACTACAAACACTAGGCAGTAACTTCTTCGATGAGCTGAAGGATCTGAATAAAACAGAACTGAAGCACCTCTTGTGATATATGCAACAATCTGGGTGGTTCTAATCAGCAGTAAAAGTCTAGGTCTCACTGGGTAAAACCCCTCCACACCCAGGGAACAATGGACCCAACTGTTGGTCTCAGTGAGCCGTGACCCAGTCGCAAGGGCACCTACCTGGCTAGGGCTGACATCGGAAGTGGCATGACTCTCCAGGATGTAGAAAGACCAAACACTGCAGATGACCATCAAGGGGCCACTACACCTTCACCAAACACCAAAATGTGCATGGCCTAAGCGACGGAACCCTCTGCGATGCCTGTGGAGAAAACGATGACACTGCAGAGCACTTCCTCTGCTACTTTTCCGCCTTTGCCCGGATCAGATGGCAGTTATTCGGTGCTGATGAGGTGAGAGTTGATGTAGGCTCCTCATCACAGAAGCTCCATCTGGTCTTCTTCCGGTAGACCAAGAAACTTCAGCAATAGTAGTAGACTGCCCGGTAGTAGAATGGACCAGTATTTGAGTCTGAGTGCTCCAGTGTAATGTTAAAAATCTCCGACAACAAAAACAAAATGATTCAAAACTTTCTGAACGTTCGATTCCTTTCTGCAGAAGTACATGCCGAGGAGTACATCAATAAGACGCCCGTGAGATCCCTCATATTTCTCTATTCATGATCATTAACCACACGAAACTGAATACAAATCTGTCGCCAACTGTCAAATTGGTTATCGTTAGAAAAAATGATGCCAATCCGCAAAAAGAACACCCTGTATATCAGTCGACAGGATTCAAGACGTTGTTCACAGCAAATGTAAACAAAGATCTAGGGATACACGACTTGGTCTAGGGAGACACGATGACGCAGTTGGTTAAGTGCCTGCCCCCAGTTCGAGGGGTCCCAGGTTCGAATATCAGTGAAATCGAATATGGTTCAGTCACCATTTGCCGTTGGGATCTAATTAACAGTACTGGAATAGGGTGCTACCTGGTAGTACAATGGACCAGTTTTGAGTCTGAGTGCTCCAGTAGCGTTTCAAAAATTCTCCGAAAAAAAAAGGAAGATCTAGGGATCCGAGAGCAAGAAGCAACTAAAATTGAACCTCAAAGTTCAAATTCATTTGACATTTGACATTGAAAAACAAATTTACGACAGAACTGAAACCACAAGGGTTCCGTTGGTACCATTCTCGTTCGGAGTTCTAAAAATGAAGAGCTGTTTTGAAAACGATTCACCACCTTCAGGGTTTCTATAATGACAAATAACTCCGTACTTTTCATTCACAATTCACTAAGGTCACAACAAACAACACAACACAACCGTCAAAAGTGACATTTTGAAATGAATGCACACGGAAAAATGAGGAAAATTCTCATATTGGTCAACTCACACGCTATCTTCACTGGATGTCCACCAAACACACACCAAATGCAACTTCAAATGTCACTCGTAAATGTCACACCAAGTGATTTATCAACTGTCACACTCCACCAACTGTCATCGCCCAAGACTCAGCCAAGACTAACTTAAGCCTCTACAAAATGTAAAGCAATACCAGCAGTAAATCCGAGTCATTATCTGTCACTGTCAGAAAGGGGTTCAACAATCACAAATCCCACCAACACCAACACCCGATGTCGGTCGATGCAATTAAAGCGTAACGTGAATTCAAATGATTCGCGTTGAAGGTCACATCGTGTACATTTGCTTACGTGCTTTTGAGCTTATTATGTCAAATGAGTCCAGTTTTTTGACACCTACAGTCATTTCAAAATGACACGAGTCATAAGTCTGTCATCGATTTGAATTGGGTGTTTGTTGTGTGTCAACACGTGTGCAAGTGATGCCAAGTGTTAATGACTTGTGATTTGATTTTATTTGACGTTCGATGGGGATGTGTTAATTGGTAGTTTCTGAAGCGGAGTAAAATGGAACGAAATGAGAGTACTGTGGCATAACTCATCCATCCTCAGTCGGTAAATGATGTTCATCATCACAGCAAACAAAACCCCTTTCCCTGGCAAGCACAAGCACGATTTACTGCTCAACGAACACGCCCGCAAATGACAAATGACTTGTCATTCACGGTAATTACATTTCAATGGGCTGCCATTGTCGCTTTATAGATAAACAGGATTCAATCACGAGGATAATTTGTCTGCACACGGGAATCGACGCAACCACTCAGTCAAACTCGAGGAAAATGAGAAACGTATCTCCTTCACTCAGGAATGATGCACGACGAGATGATGGATCCACGCCGACGAATGGGGACCTGAATGTTGACTTGAATACATTTTTCTTCTGTGGTCAGACAGGAGAAGGCAACAAATTTCCAGCCATTCCCGCTTGTGTTGTGTGTTCTAATTTCCTTTGAAGGACTCTCGTGATTTTCATGCGAGAGTCTACCACTTCACTCAGCGGCTCTTGTGTTGATTTTTCCCTCAAATGAGCGCGAAAATAAATACTCCCTCGTGGGATGGAGACGGTGAGAAGTGAGTCAAAAGGCACAGCAAACGCTTACACCGCCCAACCGTCTTATCTGTGAATTCATGCCGAAACGTCACACACATTCGAAATCACTTAAATTCGAATCAGCAGCACACGCGAGTCGACATCAATTGAGTGTCGTACGCGGTTATTCGTGCCCCCCACCCACCTTGATGATCCTTTGACGCTTCTCCTCCCACAACTGAACCCCATCACGACCGTTTGATGTGCAAGTCAGTCCACATGCAGGCGCAGGCACAGATACAATCAGTCGAGGGGGATGATTATGACTTCGTGACGATATGCGGGTTGGCAGAGAGCCGGGCGGAGTCCTTGTGATGATTTGATTTGTAATCATTGACGGCGGCAATCAAGGAGAAGAGCGACTGAAGATGGAGTTAAATATGAGAGAATAGAGGGAGGTGTAGGATTCCTGAGAAATTCGCTGTGCTCTGAGGGTGAATGGGAATGGGAAATGGACTTGATCCTTAACCTGCCTTTTGAAGAAGTTGAAGGATGTCTATACATCAGATTGCATCCCTCTTTTGAGAACGGCGGCACCTACATCTGCTCTAGTTCGTCTAGTTAGGGTCTTCTTAAAGCTCTCCCTATGGTCCATGTCTTAAGAAATCCTTCAAGGTGGTGGCAGCAACTTGGAGCGTTGCCGACCCTCTTGACTGAACTGAGACTTATTTAAGGATTTTTTTTTTCGGAGTATTTTTTGAAACTCTACTGGAGCATTCAGACTCAAAACTGATCCATTGTACTCCCAGGTAGCACCCTACTCCAGTGCCGTTAATTTGATCCCAACGGCAAATGGTGACTGGACCAGATTCGATTTCACTGGGATTCGAACCTGGGACCCCTCTAACTTGAGGCAGGCACTCAACCAACTGCGCTATCCAGTCGTATTATTCAAGGATGCGTCAATAGTGGATGTGTGCTTGAGCAGGGTCAGCGTTGGGGCTCTTGGCCGCAATGAGACTTGTTCCAGGGGACCTAGAAATCTCAAAGATATGTGCGACAGCGCAGCCTACAGCCCCCACGGACCAGAACAAATTTTCAAATTTTCAAAACTTCTCCGGGAAAACCTGAAGAAGTGAACTTTTCTTTAGCACCTCAACCATCGTCATCTTCTAATTCCTGTCTTCAAAGTCAACGCATGTCACAACCGTCATCAGGTCATAGTCTGACTTAAGCAATCACCAAATCAGGCCGTAAATGTACTGTATTCCTCTCTCAAGAACACCCCCGCTCCCCAGCAGATTGAGAACAACTGAATACTCCCATCAGTCATCAGCCAGCAGCCACCACAAGCTTTGAAATGGCCACAGGACAACAGAACTCATTCACTCAGGTCCTGTCCCCTCAAGGTGGCCAGCATTGTGGTGACTCCTCGCATTGCAAATGCACTCAAGTGCGGCGTCTAGGGTTGAACGGTGTCCATGTTCTGTGAACTCTCCCCTGAGGGTGTGATCCTTTTCATCGCCCTCTGACAAGGGATTCCATCGACGTCGGCTACATCATCCCCTCACTGAAGAGGGAAATGAAAGTTTGGAAAGTTTTCCTCGGTCAGTGGACAATGTCCGATGGTCGGCGGTTAATTTGTGTGAATCCTTATCCCTTTTGAAGGAGTTCAGGAACGAGTGGTTCTGTTGTGGGCATTGTCCCGGCGACGATTGGTTTAATTATTCGAGTTGCGTGTCCTGAAAAGGATTTAAATACCGCGTAATTGATTTCCCTGTTCAGAAGCTGTCGGTGAAGGCAATTGTGTGGAAAGTGAACTCGGCATTGAAATGAAATCCGATGCGACTCCGCCGCGGATTCTACGCCGCTATTTTGACGTTGGTTCACACTCATCTCTCATGGCATTTTCTGCGAGGTGGACCTAATTCCCATGCAAGGTGGGTAACCAGTCCACTTGCGATATGGGCATGATTTCTTCTGGGGAAAAAATCGAAGTTCGTCGGAGTCCTATGAAATGCACATGGATCGAAAATTCAGGTCATAAGCACACCAGAAATGGCGGTTTTATGTCCGGGCGGCGCCTGGTTTAGAAACTGTGGCTTGTCAAAGTTGGGGGGTCGAGCCCTTTGAAATCGCTTCGAAATTGCAATGGTTAGCCTTGGATTTTTTTTGAGTGAAAAATCGAATTGTCTGAAACTCACGTCAATGAAAATTCGGGTCATAAGCACACCAGAAATGGCGGATTTATGTCCGGGCGGCGCCTGGTTTAGAAACTGTGGCTTGTCAAAGTTGGGGGGTCGAGCCCTTTGAAATCGCATCGAAATTGCAATGGTTAGCCTTGGATTTTTTTTTGAGTGAAAAATCGAATTGTCTGAAACTCACGTCAATGAAAATTCAGGTCATTAGCACACCAGAAATGGCGGATTTATGTCCGGGCGGCGCCTGGTTTAGAAACTGTGGCTTGTCAAAGTTGGGGGGTCGAGCCCTTTGAAATCGCATCGAAATTGCATTTTTTTTGAGTGAAAAATCGAATTGTCTGAATTTCACGTCAATGAAAATTCGGGTCATAAGCACACCAGAAATGGCGGATTTATGTCCGGGCGGCGCCTGGTTTAGAAACTGTGGCTTGTCAAAGTTGGGGGGTCGAGCCCTTTGAAATCGCATCGAAATTGCAATGGTTAGCCTTGGATTTTTTTTGAGTGAAAAATCGAATTGTCTGAAACTCACGTCAATGAAAATTCGGGTCATAAGCACACCAGAAATGGCGGATTTATGTCCGGGCGACGCCTGGTTTAGAAACTGTGGCTTGTCAAAGTTGGGGGGTCGAGCCCTTTGAAATCGCATCGAAATTGCAATGGTTAGCCTTGGATTTTTTTTGAGTGAAAAATCGAATTGTCTGAAACTCACGTCAATGAAAATTCAGGTCATAAGCACACCAGAAATGGCGGACTTATGTCCGGGCGGCGCCTGGTTTAGAAACTGTGGCTTGTCAAAGTTGCGGGGTCGAGCCCTTTGAAATCGCATCGAAATTGCAATGGTTAGCCTTGGATTTTTTTTGAGTGAAAAATCGAATTGTCTGAAACTCACGTCAATGAAAATTCGGGTCATAAGCACACCAGAAATGGCGGATTTATGTCCGGGCGACGCCTGGTTTAGAAACTGTGGCTTGTCAAAGTTGGGGGGTCGAGCCCTTTGAAATCGCTTCGAAATTGCAATGGTTAGCCTTGGATTTTTTTTGAGTGAAAAATCGAATTATCTGAAACTCACGTCAATGAAAATTCGGGTCATAAGCACACCAGAAATGGCGGATTTATGTCCGGGCGACGCCTGGTTTAGAAACTGTGGCTTGTCAAAGTTGGGGGGTCGAGCCCTTTGAAATCGCATCGAAATTGCAATGGTTAGCCTTGGATTTTTTTTGAGTGAAAAATCGAATTGTCTGAAACTCACGTCAATGAAAATTCGGGTCATAAGCACACCAGAAATGGCGGATTTATGTCCGGGCGACGCCTGGTTTAGAAACTGTGGCTTGTCAAAGTTGGGGGGGGGGTCGAGCCCTTTGAAATCGCTTCGAAATTGCAATGGTTAGCCTTGGATTTTTTTTGAGTGAAAAATCGAATTGTCTGAAACTCACGTCAATGAAAATTCGGGTCATAAGCACACCAGAAATGGCGGATTTATGTCCGGGCGGCGCCTGGTTTAGAAACTGTGGCTTGTCAAAGTTGGGGGGTCGAGCCCTTTGAAATCGCATCGAAATTGCAATGGTTAGCCTTGGATTTTTTTTGAGTGAAAAATCGAATTGTCTGAAACTCACGTCAATGAAAATTCAGGTCATAAGCACACCATAAATGGCGGATTTATGTCCGGGCGGCGCCTGGTTTAGAAACTGTGGCTTGTCAAAGTTGGGGGGTCGAGCCCTTTGAAATCGCATCGAAATTGCAATGGTTAGCCTTGGATTTTTTTTGAGTGAAAAATCGAATTGTCTGAAACTCACGTCAATGAAAATTCGGGTCATAAGCACACCAGAAATGGCGGATTTATGTCCGGGCGACGCCTGGTTTAGAAACTGTGGCTTGTCAAAGTTGGGGGGTCGAGCCCTTTGAAATCGCATCGAAATTGCAATGGTTAGCCTTGGATTTTTTTTGAGTGAAAAATCGAATTGTCTGAAACTCACGTCAATGAAAATTCAGGTCATAAGCACACCAGAAATGGCGGATTTATGTCCGGGCGGCGCCTGGTTTAGAAACTGTGGCTTGTCAAAGTTGGGGGGTCGAGCCCTTTGAAATCGCATCGAAATTGCAATGGTTAGCCTTGGATTTTTTTTGAGTGAAAAATCGAATTGTCTGAAACTCACGTCAATGAAAATTCGGGTCATAAGCACACCAGAAATGGCGGATTTATGTCCGGGCGACGCCTGGTTTAGAAACTGTGGCTTGTCAAAGTTGGGGGGTCGAGCCCTTCGAAATCGCTTCGAAATTGCAATGGTTAGCCTTGGATTTTTTTTGAGTGAAAAATCGAATTGTCTGAAACTCACGTCAATGAAAATTCGGGTCATAAGCACACCAGAAATGGCGGATTTATGTCCGGGCGACGCCTGGTTTAGAAACTGTGGCTTGTCAAAGTTGGGGGGTCGAGCCCTTTGAAATCGCATCGAAATTGCAATGGTTAGCCTTGGATTTTTTTTGAGTGAAAAATCGAATTGTCTGAAACTCACGTCAATGAAAATTCGGGTCATAAGCACACCAGAAATGGCGGATTTATGTCCGGGCGACGCCTGGTTTAGAAACTGTGGCTTGTCAAAGTTGGGGGGTCGAGCCCTTTGAAATCGCATCGAAATTGGAATGGTTAGCCTTGGATTTTTTTTGAGTGAAAAATCGAATTGTCTGAAACTCACGTCAATGAAAATTCGGGTCATAAGCACACCAGAAATGGCGGATTTATGTCCGGGCGACGCCTGGTTTAGAAACTGTGGCTTGTCAAAGTTGGGGGGTCGAGCCCTTTGAAATCGCATCGAAATTGCAATGGTTAGCCTTGGATTTTTTTTGAGTGAAAAATCGAATTGTCTGAAACTCACGTCAATGAAAATTCGGGTCATAAGCACACCAGAAATGGCGGATTTATGTCCGGGCGACGAATGGTTTAGAAACTGTGGCTTGTCAAAGTTGGGGGGTCGAGCCCTTTGAAATCGCATCGAAATTGCAATGGTTAGCCTTGGATTTTTTTTTGAGTGAAAAATCGAATTGTCTGAAACTCACGTCAATGAAAATTCGGGTCATAAGCACACCAGAAATGGCGGATTTATGTCCGGGCGACGCCTGGTTTAGAAACTGTGGCTTGTCAAAGTTGGGGGGTCGAGCCCTTTGAAATCGCATCGAAATTGCAATGGTTAGCCTTGGATTTTTTTTTTGAGTGAAAAATCGAATTGTCTGAAACTCACGTCAATGAAAATTCGGGTCATAAGCACACCAGAAATGGCGGATTTATGTCCGGGCGGCGCCTGGTTTAGAAACTGTGGCTTGTCAAAGTTGGGGGGTCGAGCCCTTTGAAATCGCATCGAAATTGCAATGGTTAGCCTTGGATTTTTTTTGAGTGAAAAATCGAATTGTCTGAAACTCACGTCAATGAAAATTCGGGTCATAAGCACACCAGAAATGGCGGATTTATGTCCGGGCGACGCCTGGTTTAGAAACTGTGGCTTGTCAAAGTTGGGGGGTCGAGCCCTTTGAAATCGCATCGAAATTGCAATGGTTAGCCTTGGATTTTTTTTTGAGTGAAAAATCGAATTGTCTGAAACTCACGTCAATGAAAATTCAGGTCATAAGCACACCAGAAATGGCGGATTTATGTCCGGGCGGCGCCTGGTTTAGAAACTGTGGCTTGTCAAAGTTGGGGGGTCGAGCCCTTTGAAATCGCATCGAAATTGCAATGGTTAGCCTTGGATTTTTTTTGAGTGAAAAATCGAATTGTCTGAAACTCACGTCAATGAAAATTCGGGTCATAAGCACACCAGAAATGGCGGATTTATGTCCGGGCGACGCCTGGTTTAGAAACTGTGACTTGTCAAAGTTGGGGGGTCGAGCCCTTTGAAATCGCTTCGAAATTGCAATGGTTAGCCTTGGATTTTTTTTTGAGTGAAAAATCGAATTGTCTGAAACTCACGTCAATGAAAATTCGGGTCATAAGCACACCAGAAATGGCGGATTTATGTCCGGGCGGCGCCTGGTTTAGAAACTGTGGCTTGTCAAAGTTGGGGGGTCGAGCCCTTTGAAATCGCATCGAAATTGCAATGGTTAGCCTTGGATTTTTTTTGAGTGAAAAATCGAATTGTCTGAAACTCACGTCAATGAAAATTCGGGTCATAAGCACACCAGAAATGGCGGATTTATGTCCGGGCGGCGCCTGGTTTAGAAACTGTGGCTTGTCAAAGTTGGGGGGTCGAGCCCTTTGAAATCGCATCGAAATTGCAATGGTTAGCCTTGGATTTTTTTTGAGTGAAAAATCGAATTGTCTGAAACTCACGTCAATGAAAATTCGGGTCATAAGCACACCAGAAATGGCGGATTTATGTCCGGGCGACGCCTGGTTTAGAAACTGTGGCTTGTCAAAGTTGGGGGGTCGAGCCCTTTGAAATCGCATCGAAATTGCAATGGTTAGCCTTGGATTTTTTTTTGAGTGAAAAATCGAATTGTCTGAAACTCACGTCAATGAAAATTCGGGTCATAAGCACACCAGAAATGGCGGATTTATGTCCGGGCGGCGCCTGGTTTAGAAACTGTGGCTTGTCAAAGTTGGGGGGTCGAGCCCTTTGAAATCGCATCGAAATTGCAATGGTTAGCCTTGGTTTTTTTTTGAGTGAAAAATCGAATTGTCTGAAACTCACGTCAATGAAAATTCGGGTCATAAGCACACCAGAAATGGCGGATTTATGTCCGGGCGGCGCCTGGTTTAGAAACTGTGGCTTGTCAAAGTTGGGGGGTCGAGCCCTTTGAAATCGCATCGAAATTGCAATGGTTAGCCTTGGATTTTTTTTGAGTGAAAAATCGAATTGTCTGAAACTCACGTCAATGAAAATTCGGGTCATAAGCACACCAGAAATGGCGGATTTATGTCCGGGCGACGCCTGGTTTAGAAACTGTGGCTTGTCAAAGTTGGGGGGTCGAGCCCTTTGAAATCGCATCGAAATTGCAATGGTTAGCCTTGGATTTTTTTTGAGTGAAAAATCGAATTGTTTGAAACTCACGTCAATGAAAATTCGGGTCATAAGCACACCAGAAATGGCGGATTTATGTCCGGGCGGCGCCTGGTTTAGAAACTGTGGCTTGTCAAAGTTGGGGGGTCGAGCCCTTTGAAATCGCATCGAAATTGCAATGGTTAGCCTTGGATTTTTTTTGAGTGAAAAATCGAATTGTCTGAAACTCACGTCAATGAAAATTCGGGTCATAAGCACACCAGAAATGGCGGATTTATGTCCGGGCGGCGCCTGGTTTAGAAACTGTGGCTTGTCAAAGTTGGGGGGTCGAGCCCTTTGAAATCGCATCGAAATTGCAATGGTTAGCCTTGGATTTTTTTTGAGTGAAAAATCGAATTGTCTGAAACTCACGTCAATGAAAATTCGGGTCATAAGCACACCAGAAATGGCGGATTTATGTCCGGGCGACGCCTGGTTTAGAAACTGTGGCTTGTCAAAGTTGGGGGGTCGAGCCCTTTGAAATCGCATCGAAATTGCAATGGTTAGCCTTGGATTTTTTTTTGAGTGAAAAATCGAATTGTCTGAAACTCACGTCAATGAAAATTCGGGTCATAAGCACACCAGAAATGGCGGATTTATGTCCGGGCGACGCCTGGTTTAGAAACTGTGGCTTGTCAAAGTTGGGGGGTCGAGCCCTTTGAAATCGCATCGAAATTGCAATGGTTAGCCTTGGATTTTTTTTGAGTGAAAAATCGAATTGTCTGAAACTCACGTCAATGAAAATTCGGGTCATAAGCACACCAGAAATGGCGGATTTATGTCCGGGCGGCGCCTGGTTTAGAAACTGTGGCTTGTCAAAGTTGGGGGGTCGAGCCCTTTGAAATCGCTTCGAAATTGCAATGGTTAGCCTTGGATTTTTTTTTGAGTGAAAAATCGAATTGTCTGAAACTCACGTCAATGAAAATTCGGGTCATAAGCACACCAGAAATGGCGGATTTATGTCCGGGCGACGCCTGGTTTAGAAACTGTGGCTTGTCAAAGTTGGGGGGTCGAGCCCTTCGAAATCGCTTCGAAATTGCAATGGTTAGCCTTGGATTTTTTTTGAGTGAAAAATCGAATTGTCTGAAACTCACGTCAATGAAAATTCGGGTCATAAGCACACCAGAAATGGCGGATTTATGTCCGGGCGACGCCTGGTTTAGAAACTGTGGCTTGTCAAAGTTGGGGGGTCGAGCCCTTTGAAATCGCATCGAAATTGCAATGGTTAGCCTTGGATTTTTTTTGAGTGAAAAATCGAATTGTCTGAAACTCACGTCAATGAAAATTCGGGTCATAAGCACACCAGAAATGGCGGATTTATGTCCGGGCGACGCCTGGTTTAGAAACTGTGGCTTGTCAAAGTTGGGGGGTCGAGCCCTTTGAAATCGCATCGAAATTGCAATGGTTAGCCTTGGATTTTTTTTGAGTGAAAAATCGAATTGTCTGAAACTCACGTCAATGAAAATTCGGGTCATAAGCACACCAGAAATGGCAGATTTATGTCCGGGCGACGCCTGGTTTAGAAACTGTGGCTTGTCAAAGTTGGGGGGTCGAGCCCTTTGAAATCGCATCGAAATTGCAATGGTTAGCCTTGGATTTTTTTTGAGTGAAAAATCGAATTGTCTGAAACTCACGTCAATGAAAATTCGGGTCATAAGCACACCAGAAATGGCGGATTTATGTCCGGGCGACGCCTGGTTTAGAAACTGTGGCTTGTCAAAGTTGGGGGGTCGAGCCCTTCGAAATCGCTTCGAAATTGCAATGGTTAGCCTTGGATTTTTTTTTGAGTGAAAAATCGAATTGTCTGAAACTCACGTCAATGAAAATTCGGGTCATAAGCACACCAGAAATGGCGGATTTATGTCCGGGCGACGCCTGGTTTAGAAACTGTGGCTTGTCAAAGTTGGGGGGTCGAACCCTTTGAAATCGCATCGAAATTGCAATGGTTAGCCTTGGATTTTTTTTGAGTGAAAAATCGAATTGTCTGAAACTCACGTCAATGAAAATTCGGGTCATAAGCACACCAGAAATGGCGGATTTATGTCCGGGCGACGCCTGGTTTAGAAACTGTGGCTTGTCAAAGTTGGGGGGTCGAGCCCTTCGAAATCGCTTCGAAATTGCAATGGTTAGCCTTGGATTTTTTTTGAGTGAAAAATCGAATTGTCTGAAACTCACGTCAATGAAAATTCGGGTCATAAGCACACCAGAAATGGCGGATTTATGTCCGGGCGACGCCTGGTTTAGAAACTGTGGCTTGTCCAAGTTGGGGGGTCGAGCCCTTCGAAATCGCATCGAAATTGCAATGGTTAGCCTTGGATTTTTTTTGAGTGAAAAATCGAATTGTCTGAAACGCACGTCAATAAAATTCGGGTCATAAGCACACCAGAAATGGCGGATTTATGTCCGGGCGACGCCTTTTTTAGAAACTGTGGCTTGTCAAAGTTGGGGGGTCGAGCCCTTTGAAATCGCATCGAAATTGCAATGGTTAGCCTTGGATTTTTTTTTGAGTGAAAAATCGAATTGTCTGAAACTCACGTCAATGAAAATTCGGGTCATAAGCACACCAGAAATGGCGGATTTATGTCCGGGCGACGCCTGGTTTAGAAACTGTGGCTTGTCAAAGTTGGGGGGTCGAGCCCTTCGAAATCGCTTCGAAATTGCAATGGTTAGCCTTGGATTTTTTTTGAGTGAAAAATCGAATTGTCTGAAACTCACGTCAATGAAAATTCGGGTCATAAGCACACCAGAAATGGCGGATTTATGTCCGGGCGACGCCTGGTTTAGAAACTGTGGCTTGTCAAAGTTGGGGGGTCGAGCCCTTTGAAATCGCATCGAAATTGCAATGGTTAGCCTTGGATTTTTTTTGAGTGAAAAATCGAATTGTCTGAAACTCACGTCAATGAAAATTCGGGTCATAAGCACACCAGAAATGGCGGATTTATGTCCGGGCGACGCCTGGTTTAGAAACTGTGGCTTGTCAAAGTTGGGGGGTCGAGCCCTTTGAAATCGCATCGAAATTGCAATGGTTAGCCTTGGATTTTTTTTTGAGTGAAAAATCGAATTGTCTGAAACTCACGTCAATGAAAATTCGGGTCATAAGCACACCAGAAATGGCGGATTTATGTCCGGGCGACGCCTGGTTTAGAAACTGTGGCTTGTCAAAGTTGGGGGGTCGAGCCCTTCGAAATCGCATCGAAATTGCAATGGTTAGCCTTGGATTTTTTTTGAGTGAAAAATCGAATTGTCTGAAACTCACGTCAATGAAAATTCGGGTCATAAGCACACCAGAAATGGCGGATTTATGTCCGGGCGACGCCTGGTTTAGAAACTGTGGCTTGTCAAAGTTGGGGGGTCGAGCCCTTTGAAATCGCATCGAAATTGCAATGGTTAGCCTTGGATTTTTTTTTGAGTGAAAAATCGAATTGTCTGAAACTCACGTCAATGAAAATTCGGGTCATAAGCACACCAGAAATGGCGGATTTATGTCCGGGCGACGCCTGGTTTAGAAACTGTGGCTTGTCAAAGTTGGGGGGTCGAACCCTTTGAAATCGCATCGAAATTGCAATGGTTAGCCTTGGATTTTTTTTGAGTGAAAAATCGAATTGTCTGAAACTCACGTCAATGAAAATTCGGGTCATAAGCACACCAGAAATGGCGGATTTATGTCCGGGCGACGCCTGGTTTAGAAACTGTGGCTTGTCAAAGTTGGGGGGTCGAGCCCTTCGAAATCGCTTCGAAATTGCAATGGTTAGCCTTGGATTTTTTTTGAGTGAAAAATCGAATTGTCTGAAACTCACGTCAATGAAAATTCGGGTCATAAGCACACCAGAAATGGCGGATTTATGACCGGGCGACGCCTGGTTTAGAAACTGTGGCTTGTCCAAGTTGGGGGGTCGAGCCCTTCGAAATCGCATCGAAATTGCAATGGTTAGCCTTGGATTTTTTTTGAGTGAAAAATCGAATTGTCTGAAACGCACGTCAATAAAATTCGGGTCATAAGCACACCAGAAATGGCGGATTTATGTCCGGGCGACGCCTTTTTTAGAAACTGTGGCTTGTCAAAGTTGGGGGGTCGAGCCCTTTGAAATCGCATCGAAATTGCAATGGTTAGCCTTGGATTTTTTTTTGAGTGAAAAATCGAATTGTCTGAAACTCACGTCAATGAAAATTCGGGTCATAAGCACACCAGAAATGGCGGATTTATGTCCGGGCGACGCCTGGTTTAGAAACTGTGGCTTGTCAAAGTTGGGGGGTCGAGCCCTTCGAAATCGCTTCGAAATTGCAATGGTTAGCCTTGGATTTTTTTTGAGTGAAAAATCGAATTGTCTGAAACTCACGTCAATGAAAATTCGGGTCATAAGCACACCAGAAATGGCGGATTTATGTCCGGGCGACGCCTGGTTTAGAAACTGTGGCTTGTCCAAGTTGGGGGGTCGAGCCCTTCGAAATCGCATCGAAATTGCAATGGTTAGCCTTGGATTTTTTTTGAGTGAAAAATCGAATTGTCTGAAACGCACGTCAATAAAATTCGGGTCATAAGCACACCAGAAATGGCGGATTTATGTCCGGGCGACGCCTTTTTTAGAAACTGTGGCTTGTCAAAGTTGGGGGGTCGAGCCCTTCGAAATCGCTTCGAAATTGCAATGGTTAGCCTTGGATTTTTTTTTGAGTGAAAAATCGAATTGTCTGAAACTCACGTCAATGAAAATTCGGGTCATAAGCACACCAGAAATGGCGGATTTATGTCCGGGCGGCGCCTGGTTTAGAAACTGTGGCTTGTCAAAGTTGGGGGGTCGAGCCCTTTGAAATCGCATCGAAATTGCAATGGTTAGCCTTGGATTTTTTTGGGGGAAAAAATCGAAGGTTTTCGGATTCGTTTCAAATGCACATCAATAAAAATTCAGGCAAAAATCGTATCAGGTTTGAAATAGGCGACAACAGGTCGGATTTTTCGTCAAAAAATCAATTTACCAGGCCACCAGAAACCTCAAAATTTCAGTAGGTACATCACCCACTGCGTATGCAACAAATTCCACTTTTGTATTATGAGCAAAAAAACTTACAAATTATTGCATACATCTAGGTGCTGTGAAGTCAATCACATGGATTGCGACAAAAACATAGCTGGGGAGTAAAATGTTGGTGCTTTTGCTTGGATTATGGTCGGCTGTTATTTTAGGAAGAAATTTGCACTGAAATCAACTTGAATGGGTGGAATTCTTTTCCGTTGTTGTAGGATTCGATGGTCTCATGTCATTTGTGAGACCCTTGCTGCTTTTTTTTCAGCAACTTGTCGTCTTTTGAGGGCAGACAAAGCCCAGAATAGGTGCGATAAACTCAACAACGGGATCAGACGCTTAATGCATCGTTTCAATTCACTAATACAAAACACATCTTGACAATTCCTTTGCATTGCCTCGCAGGAATTATTTTGATGACTGTCACCTGTCCATACATTCAAATTGAAAATTGATTTCTCAATGAAATCCAATTGATCATCGAATTCCTAAAACGCGTATTTTATTTTTCATCTAATTCAATTTATAAATTTCTGTGTCTTGTCAAATTTGGGGTCTTAATTCCCATGCAAGGTGGGAAACAAGTCCACTTTTTGTGAGTTGGACTTGATTCGTGTGCAAAGTACATTCTTCCTGAATTTTCGGTTTAGATGCATTTGAAAGGATTCCGATAATCTTAAATTTTTTCCGAGAAAAGAAAATCTTGGACTAACCACTGCAATTTCGATGCGATTCTGAAGACCTTGACCCTTAACTCTAACAGGCTACAGTTTCTGAACCAGACCTCTCTCTAACTTATGGGCATCATTTTTTGTTCAAGTGAAAAATCGAAGTATGTCCTTATTTGGAAACATGTGTCCATTTCCGAAGGGCACTCCTTATCTTTGGCTCCTGGTTAGCCCCATGCTCCCGCAGTGCATCTTCCTAAAGTCACCCAGAATCTCAACCTCTCTAAAATATATTTATTATCTCGTACTTCCCGACTCGTAAGAAGTCGAAAAAGTCTCGTTTAATGCCTCCCCTTTCACCTCCCAGATCCTTTAACATAGCGCAACGTGAATAAACACCAGGGGATAAACGGAATGCCCTTAACTACCCCACCAAGTGCCTCGTTGCGATAGGATTAATGCTCAGATTTGATTTGCAAATATTATGGAGCACAGCCAACACGAGGGACTTCAGGTCCTTTCGGACAAACTGCCCCCCCAGTCCCGTTCAGTATTTACATGAAATTAAATTTGAATGTTTCACAACTGCAGGATAACAGCGAGACTGCAGTCCTCCTGGACACACACTCACTTTCATTGAGTGACCTGCTTTCGGAGAAGCAATGAATTTCTTTCTTTTGTGACGCAAAAATTGACTTGACGTTTCGACATCTTTTGAGAAGGATTATTAATTCAGGCGTTAATAAGGAGCTTGTGCATGGGAGGACATGGCAATCAGCCAAGCAGTCAAGTTCGTGAATCGGAGATGGGCGTTTGAGTGAGGAAGTTGTTTTTCGGAGTCGAGGTTAGTTCGAATTTTCAAGGGGAATTCAAGGGAAAATTTAATCAAAAGGACCCCTTATTCCTTGACAATTTTAGAGACGTCGACAATCGAACAGAACAGATGAACGTTGTTGGACGTTGGACAGATGGTTTCTCTAAACTACTGGATGTACCCTCCCTAGAACTCCCCCACTGAACACGAGAAAGAAGACCTGGATCGGAAGAGACAAAATCGAGACTTCTTACTCCTCTTGTGTCTCATCCGTGCACAACTTTATTTCGCGTGTGAATTAAGTCAAAATGTGAATCAAGCAAAAAGCAGATCTAGCCATGGCTGTGATTGAGGTTGCAGGAACGAGCCCTAAGTCTCCGCCTTCAACAGTCCCCCTTCCTCCGCTGCGTAAATCGATGATAGGCAATCTCGAAAACCAGCACCATCAAGACGAGCAGGTAGACGCTGCCCAAGAACGCAAACAGTGGTCCAGTGTACTCCAGTCCGACGTTGATCAGAATATTCGCCGTAAAGCAGTGCAGCTTGGTCTTCATCCAAAAGCGTCGATGTTTAGAGATCACTCCACGCTCCAGCATCCGAAGCAGACTGTCTCAAAGCACAGAAGATTAGTCTCACCCCTCGACCACCCCATCAGTCTCCTCACCTGAGCCTGACGATTTCCTTGTAAGATGAGTTCTTCTTCAGCAGAGCGTTCAGCGAACTCTCTGGCCGGAGTTTGAGTTCGTTCAGATCGCACAGTTCCTGCTGCTTGTAGGAGTTCTCGATGAGCCGGTAAGACGAGGATGCTTCCGTGTGGTAGGCGAAGCCCCCGCGCTTGACTTTGAGCAGACCCTCCTCGGCCAATACCCACAGGGATGAGTTCATGGCCAAGCGTCCCTTGAGCTTCTTCTCGATGAACTTCTTCACCTCCCAAGTCTTGGGATCCTGAAAATGTCATCCATGATGACAGTTGAATGGGTGAGGGACAAGCTTACCTACATTTAGGAACGCCGCAGTGTACGAGGCCGGTTCGAGGCCAATGTCCAGACTGCTGTCGGCCAGTTGGCCGATGGTCTTGATGTTCGACTTGACCGGAGATCCCACCAGCGACGAGACCACGAGCGACGTGTAGTAGTTGTACATGATGAAGGTCACCAAGGACAGCGAAAAGAAGGTAATGCGTCCGCCTGTGGTGCGGGGAATGAGGGCGGAGCCCTGGACGCAGGCCATTCCAAACGAGATGAGAAACGTGGACAGCAGTGACGGGATGAATTTCATACAACGAGTGAACCGGACCTCCACGGCGAAGACAACCCACAGCAGAATGGCGAAGAGGAGTATCACGAGACCAAACACTAGCCAAACGGAAGGACTGAACGGGCTGAGGAACACCCGTCCATACAGACCCTCGTTGCGTGGCGTGCGAAACAGGAACACCGCACGAAAGTCCCCGATTTGCAGGAGAGGAGTGACCCACCTATGACGTTCGAATGTGATGAGGAACGGGCTGCTGGACAACTCCGCATTGGCATGTTTCAGGTCTCCGAAAGCGGCGCCGTCATCTTCGGTAACACTCCAGCCGTTTCGAAAGATGTACTTCACCCTGAAAGCAGAAGGATACATCAACATGACGCGTGTGACGGGTGCTCTTTGAGGATACTTGTAGCCCATCATGTCCTGCAGAATGACGACCATTTTGAAGCCATATCGAGCGATGGTGTCCACATGGGAGTTGTTCATGGACAAGAGGTATTCCAGGAGGGTCTCAGTTGGCAAAGTCGTTGGCTTCATCGTGACCTGGGGAGAAAATTGAATGAGAGGCGTCAACCTAAAGGGCGCACATTTACCACAGTCGTCACGCGAAAGGTGGTGTCACTCAGATTGTAGCGCTGTCCGTATTTGGTTCGTAAGTGTAGATCTGACAGGTGTTCCGTTTGACAGATGCTCGCGTTGCATGTCACTCGCCTGTCACAGGTGACATTCAGCTTGCCGCCAATGCGTTTCCCATTGTTGTAGACGTCGTACAGAGTGAGGGAGACATTTGCTGAGGGATTTGAAAAGATGGCGACATGTGTCAAATTGACAGTTGCGTAAGTTATCTGAGCATCAATGGACATGCTGACGTCTTCGAACTGCCTGTGGAATCGGAAGTAGTTTCGGTGGTCGTCCAAGATCAGCCAGTTGTACTTTTCGATGAAGAGGTGAAGATCGCTTGACTGAAATGGTGACAGATGGTGATCTGAGAGGAGATCTGAATGGACACCCGATCTCAAATTCAAAATTACCTCCTTCACCACCATCCTCGACTGATTGCACGTCAAATCGAGAAACACTCCCAAAACAGTGAAAGTTCCGTGCAAATGTTCCCCAGGAAACCGAAACGCATCGTTGTTCATGTCCACAATCTGCGTCCTCAAATGATGGTCACTGGCAATTCTTAAGAACTGAAGCTGCGCTATGGGATTCAAAGAAACACATCAGCATCATCAAAGCAATGAACTCAAAGCGAGGATCCTTACAACTCAAGTCCCAACAGTTCAGGACGACCACATTGTGGACGCGCGCCTGCAGAAAGTGATGAATGATGAAGTGAAACAGCGCGAGCAAATTCATGGCGTTGATGTCAAAATGAAACTTGGTCACAGTGCGCTGGGAGTTCCTTTTAAAGGGACCTCCTCGGGAGCATTTAGTGGACTGATGAGTGGCATGTGTCATGACATAAAGTCGATGCCCTGTGACAGGCTAATGAGTTCTTGATTGGTCATGAATTTCAGAGGAGACTTTTGATGTGGTAAGTGACAAGTTATGACAAGGGGATGGGATGCGTGTTCACGTAGGATATTGATAACTTCATTAGGGTCTTGTCAGGAGTTTGATGGGGATTTGAAGGAGGTATTGTGATTGTCCACCTCTTTTTCGAATTTCTTTCGATGGCTTTTAAAGGGCAGTGCTGAATGATTTCTTTGATGGTGCGTCTGTAGGAAAATCCAAGAGAGGACGTTCACAAGTGAGGAAACGGACATAAGTGGAGAAGGAGATCAACCAACTTGGTGTGTGAACGCATCTTCTCTTCACCTGTAGCACGTTATCCTCCCACAGGAAGAAATACCTTGGAGCCTATTTCATTAATGACTTGAGTAACCTGGACAACGTGGGCATGCATCAAATAAGAAGATTCGTGGCAAGCACGGAATGGTTTTCTGGATAGAAGACATCCGATCCGCGTGGTATCACAATGGGCCTAAGTTGGCCTAAGTGTGACTGCTATCTGCAGTCTAAGCCTAACCTAACCAAGGGATTGTCGAAGAAAATGCAGTCTTTGTCAATATTCAGAGCATCCTTACGGAGGATTTTTCAGTCTTCAATCAACCGCTGTCGAAAACAGAACTCCAATGTAGCCGCAAAGACAAGTAAAGCATCCGAGTATGAGTGGCGACTCAATACTCAATTCTTCAAATTTATAATTTTCCCTTGGACAACCATG
Source organism: Myathropa florea (assembly GCA_930367185.1). NCBI lineage: Eukaryota > Metazoa > Arthropoda > Insecta > Diptera > Syrphidae > Myathropa > Myathropa florea. The sequence continues at coordinate 31,042,572 of OV884005.1, read as the reverse complement.
GATCCTACGATGTCCACCCATTTTTGCATCAAAAATCAAGAAAATTTTGAAATCGATTTTTTTTCAACCAAAAAAATGCGTTCAATTTTTACACTTCGGGGTCGACTTTTCCACTGAATTTGAGACAAATTTTGAAAAGTCGATATTTTATGATACTCTTTGGGTTTTTTTCAGTGGAGATTGTGTGTTTGGTGGCGAGTATTGTAAATTTGAGATAAAAATGGTTGGAGAGCTTAGAAAATGGCAAGGATTTTGAATAAAATGGATAGGAGCAGCAATTTCAAAATTCCAAACTCTCTCTACAGCATATCAAACTGCTTCTTGGATTCGCTGAGCTAAAGAAGGTTTCCAGAAGACATTTCCTAAAACATCCGTTTGAAATGGTTTCGAAAACACTCAAAAAACATCAAAAATACTCTTCTTCTTCTTCTTAGGGCGTTACAGTTTGCGGTGGACCAGGGCCTCACTCAACATGCCTCCCCAGTCAGCACGATCTTTCGTCAGCTGTCTCCAGTTTCGCACACCAAGCCGGCTAAGGTCCCCCTCGACTTGTGTGCGCCACCTTGTTCGTGGACGTCCTCTGTTGCGTTGTCCCACAGGCTCAGAGTCGAAGACTCTTCGGGCCGGAGCTAAATTGTCCATGGCCTAGTTATCTTAGGCGTTGGATCCGTAGACGCCTGGCTCGACTCATGTCGCTGTACAGCCCATACAGTTCATGGTTGAACCTTCTCCTCCAAAAGCCATCAACGCAAACAGGACAAAAGATCGCGCGCAGAACTTTTCTCTCGAAAAGACCAAGACACTGTTCATCCGCTTGGAATATTATCTATGCCTCTGCGCTATACAGCAGGACTGGGATGATCAAAGTCTTGTATAGAGTCAGCTTGGTCTTCCGAAAGAGGGCTCTACTACTCAATTGCCTTTTGAGCCCAAAAAACAGCGGTTGGCAAGAGTTATTCTGCGTTTGATCTCGGTACTGATGTTGTTTGTACTGTTTACCGCGGAGCCAAGGTAGACGAAGTCCTTCACTACCTCAAAGTTATAGCTGCCTATGGTGACGTTCTGGCCAAGTCGTCGGTGTTGTGCGTCCTTTCTCGATGACAGCATATACTTGATTTTGCCCTCGTTTACCGCCAGACCCATTTTAGCCGCTTCCGTTTCAATGCCAGCAAACGCATCATTGACGGTTCAATCACGTCAATGTCATCTGCGTAAGCTAGCAGTTGAACGGACTTTTGGAAGATCGTGCCTCTCGTGTTGCCCAGTGAGTCTTGCACGATCTTCTCAAGAACGATGTTAAAGAAATCACATGACAGCGCGTCGTCTTGTGTAAAACCTTTTTTGACATTGAATGGCTCGGTGAGTTCGTTACCCACCTTGATGGAGCAGCGAGAGTTCTCCATCGTCATCCTGCTCAGTCTGACGAGTTTAGCAGGAATGTCAAAACTGGACATGGCGTTGTATAGCTCGTCTGTATACACGCTGTCATATGCGGCCTTGAAATCGACAAATAGGTGGTGTGTGTTGGTCTGCTTTTCTTGGGTCTTCTCCAGGATCTGCCGCAGTGTGAAGATTTTATCGATGGTGGACTTCCCTGGCCTGAAACCACACTGATAAGGACTTATCAGTATCAGAATCAAAAATACTCATAAATTCTATAAAAATTATCACAAATAGTATACTAGCAGTTGCTGCAGAAGCTATGCCCAAGTACATCTCTGCTGTGGTATCCTCCAGCCTCGAAGTCAAAGAAATCGGTAAATTATTTATCAGTTGTTAAGAAATAGATACCGTGAGTCCGTCAGCTATTTGTGATCACTTCCATTGTATTTGTGCCTATTTTTGATGTTTTTCCGAGTATTTTCGACTCTTTTTCACTGGATTGGTTGCAAAAGGTCTTCTAGAAAGAAAAACCGAATTTCTTCGGTGATGATTGTTGCTTTTGGTGCCTCCTCATAGTTCACACTGGCTCCATTGCCTATGAAGACATTCACCTCGTCCATTGACTAATTCTGGCATGACATGAATGTTTGCCTCTGTCTATAAGCGAAAGACAACCTTGTGAAGTCCACTAGTTGGCGACTTCAATTCCATCCAAAAACTCAATAATCCAAGTCCATCCAATCCACTGCTTCAGAATTCAAATAAGAGCATTATTAAGCTCCTTCGTTCACCTCACCCTCGCACCAGTCTGTTACACCCCGTCACACAAGGATTTGAATATCCTTACTCGAGACTACCAAAAATGTAACATTTCCCACAGCAGCTCATTGACATGGTCAACTACGTCCGTTTCGTGCAACATCTGTTGTCGCCACAATGCAACTGAATTCCAGTGGTGGACACTAGATCGAAATTAAGGATTCATTTTCCAAACAACTGTGGTTTTTGGGGTGAATTTTAATTGAATTCGAGACTCGTGCAGAAGATGCGAAATTTCATCATTTACCATCGGGGATGGTGGACATTTGGTGAACTCATTCAGGTCATTTGAAACGGACGGAAGGGGGGACCTGGAAAGTAAGGTGTCCTTTGATAAGAGGGAGAGAGTGTGGTCAGTTCATTGACCGACTTCTGAAGTGTGCTTAGTCTTCTGTGGTCGTATCTTTCAACTATCCAGTGATGCCAAGTTCCATGTTTCTTATCTCTACTTTTGGAGTGATGCGCTAGAAGGACGACCAACGTCATGGATGGCTGAAGATGACCATCTAATCACTTTCCCTGACGATGGTTTCCAAAGGATGTTTCCTCTGCAGGCAGAGGGAAACTGTTCTCCAGAAGACTATGTGACTGGATGTCCCTTCGGTGGCATGGTCACCGTGCTGTGCTTGTGATTCGACAGCACATCAGTCCTGTGCTTGTGATTCGACAGCACATCAGTGATGTGCTTGCGATTCGACAGCACATCAGTGCTGTGCTTGTGATTCGACAGCACATCATTTCGCTGGCCTTCAAGGAACTTTATGTCAGTTTATCTTCGAGTAGAGCATATCAACATCAGGCCCTTGGCTACAGGAATTTTTGGTTTTGAGCCCCGATGCATCAGAGGGCTACTGTTACTAAGTTGGGGCACAGAAATTGAAGGGAACGTCTCGCAGGAGGAGACTGGAGAAGGACTCTATCGAATGAAGACGCTTATTTGTTGAGGCTCATGTGCATGATCAGCCTATGGACCCACCTCAGAACAAGAAGACCGTCATCAACTTACCTAACAGACGTTAATCCTCTTCAAGGCTCAAGGTCGATGACATGTTACTCCGCAAATACCCCTAAATGTGACTATTCTCCGCAAAGACTGCCTCGAACTAAGTCTCCATGCAGTACAATGGACCAGTTTTGAGTCTGAGTGCTACAGTGCAGAGTTTCAAAAAACTCAGAAAAAAAAAGTCTCCATGGTTGGTTCTCCGGCCGATTGCAATACACCCCTCTGCTCAAACTCAATCTCTTTTTTCACCGAACCTTTCAAGTCCTAGGAACCGCAAATCCCTTTCCTATCAGACCATCTCTTAAAATCCACTAACCGACCACAAGGCGACTGCATGTCGTCCTAATGAATCCATCAAACGACTGTCCACCAAGTTCATCCGCCTTCCCCACCCCCAAAGGAAATGCAAAAGCATCTCAAATGAAAAACAAACAAAATCCTTTCCCGCAAACGCAAGAAATATTCCAACCGGCAGACATCATCATTCATTACTTCAGACACAGCTCGAGGCCTGATGCCACAGCTGATGGCTTCATTTCAAATTAAGAATAAACTCAGAGGCTATCAACTTAATCCCTGCCCAACCACCACCGCCTCTTCAAAAAAAGAAAACATCCATCGGCATCTCAGATTTCGAAGGCAAAAACATCGAAAACCATAAAACCCCAATCCGTAAGCAAATATTCCACTCAAAGAGCTCAATTGGACCGAATCCATGCACACATTCAATAAAAACAATCTTCTGCTCCCATCCGCATCATCTCGTCGGATAGTTGGACAAACAGCAAACACTGCTGACCGCATTACTCTGGGGGAGTTTGCGACTGTCGTTGCAGTAAGAGACGCCCCACATTGAACACACACGTGCGTCTCATTGCTGTCTGAGGACACGAGTCCCCGCTGAATGAACAGCTGAACAGCTGATCGCTTCAACAGGTGGTGCACAGACTGTTTGCCGGGCTGTGTGCTGGGTTGTATGGTGGGCTGGGGCATCACATGGTTGCGCAGGAGTCGATGTTCAGCCACATTTCGGGTATGCAGTTTCCGAACGAGCTGAGGTTTGAATTTATGAATCGACTTGGCGGCGAGGATACTATCACGATAAACTGGCAGTTACAAATTGTTCAGTCACGAACGCACCGCTGGCGCGATAGATTCAACTCTGAATCTCGAGGCTGAAGTTTGGTTGACGGTAGAGTCCAGAAGTTAAATTCTAGAATTCCGTTTTGAATTGAGATTTAATAAAAATACAAATTGTGAATTTTTAAGAATTAAAAATCATTTATCAAAAAATGACATAGATTATGTGAAAGTTGTGAGTGATTTGAAAAAAATAAATATTCAAAAGTGCTTCATCCGTGAAAATTTGTTTCAAACTTTGTTTTCCACTGAACAGCAGAAATTTCGAGGTGTCAAAAAGTCAGTTTTTTACTTTAAAAATCATGTTGCTTAAAATTTGAAAAATTTTAATGAAAATTTTATTTTTATGTACTCTTGCATAACTCATTTTATTTTTCTTCTGTTCAAAAATTGCGTAAAAAATCAATTTCCTAGAACAAAAATTCAGAGGTTAACGAAAATAAATATTTTAGCTCGTTGGACACTGCCGCATAGTTCACATTTGATTCAATTTATGAACGAAATCAAAATTTGTCCAAAGCAGTGCTGCCAGTATTTTTAAATAAAATTTACCACGCTGGAGAAGAAAAACTACCATATCACTCAAAATGTACCACTTTCAAAAAATATAAGCTATAGTGGCTACCATTTTTTTCGTAAATTCGGAATTTATAAATATTGTAAAGAAATATCGCTTTTTTGTGGCACAAGTTTCAGCCATGCCTTGAGGGTATTCAAACCATAGATTTGTTAGACTAAACAAACAAACGGAAGGATATTTATTTTTTTGAAGAAATTTACCATTGAAATGAAAATACCTTTTAACCAAATTTGAGGAATGAGATTTGAAATTTCCCACGAAAAGGTAAATTTACCACAAACTGGCAGCACTGGTCCAAAGTATCAAATTTTATCCGCTCCTAAAACACAAGCAAAGACTAGAGTCAGTGCTGATAAAGCTAGCGAATTTTTCATATTACCGAGAAGATTCTATTTTTCTTGCTTAACGGTTTTCAATCTTGGCCAACGCCGAAAATTCAGTCGCAATTCTATTCTTTAAGACGCTGCAATAGCGTCAGACGTACTTCAATGCAAGGCTGCGGCCACGCAATGAGCGACGAGTTTAAGCGATGGATGACCATTTACTGAGTGTCATCGCTGAGCGATTAGTATTTTAGTTGAAAGTCGCGTTCATATGAATAATCCTCTGGCTGTCGCAGATTCCCTTCAGTTGGATCTGAAAAAAACTGTCTACTTTACGAAGCTCATCATTTCAAAAAACAATTACACATGTGTCCAACTTCATTCCACTGCTTTTCGGTTACATTTTCATTTTTATGGTCCTTGTGGCTGTCCTTCCATAGAACTGGGCGGTTTTGAACAGCTGAGATCAAACTTTTTACGTTTAGTTTCTCTATCTTCTTATTTCGTCGCTCAACGATCGGCTAAAAATTAAAACAGATTTGGTTGCCGAGCGACGTCGCTATGTCGCTTAAAAAAATCGCAAGTCGCTCAGTGCTTACGTGGCTACCTCCATATGATTTCATGTGTTTTAATTTGTTTGCGTCGCTCATTGCGTGACCGCAGCCTAAACGCTTAAATATTTTGTCATGGCAAGTGTTTTCATGCGAAACTTGAGACAGCTGGCGAGAGATCGTGCTGGATGGAGATGCATGTTGTGTAAAGCCCAGGTCCACCTCGGACTGTAGCGCTCTAAGAAGAAGAAGAAGAAGTGTTTTCATCATTAAATCCCCCTCGACTCTCATTAGCGCTTCAGTCAGAGTAGTTAAATGATCCTTACAACGATTTTAAATGTCTCACGAGCTGTTTGCCTTAAAACTTTCATCCAGCATCCATCGTCGAGTAATCAGGATCGCACAAATTCTTCAGAAACAATTCGTGTTGCGTTTTCTTCTGAGTTTGACTGAGAAGGATATTCATTTATACGTCGATCAACTTTTTTGTATATCTGCTAAGGGATGTCATGACTAAGGTCTGAGGCGCTACAGACCGAAGTGGACCTGGGCCTAGCTTCTCAGCAACCACTCGTGTTGTGGGTGTTATTATTCCTTCACGAGTGGAGGGGACGTACAGTTTAGTGCCGACTCCGAGCGGCGAGATTGAGAAGCTTTTTCTAGACAATTGTACTCTTTGAGCATCCGTGCGCACCTTTCGACGACGGGGATCATGAGTGTTGTCCACTAGCATACCAGTCTGAGGAACTTTTTGCACAAACTTGCGTACAGCAGTCGCGGTGGGTGCTTCATTCTGGGCCAAACTTTTTTTTTTTTAAACGCACTGTTTTTGGCTGCACAGCACTCACTTTGGAAATAAGTTTCCCAACGTTGTGTCAAGCGTAAAGCGACTCATTTCGTTCCGCGGAGGTATGATACTGACTTTCTGTCAAGATTTCCAGCAGGAAACAGCTGTCGGTGTTAAAATAATAATAATAATAATAATGGCGGCGCTACACTCTGAAGTGGATCTGGGCCTAGCTTCTCAGCAACCACTCGTATTGTTCTCTCACGAGTGGAGGGGACCTACAGTTTAATGCCGACTCTGAACGGCGAGATTGAGAAGATTTTTCTAGACAGTTATACTCTTTGAGCATTGTTAGTGACTCGAAAGAGGTTGACCTGTGAAAAAAAATGTTTAGGTGTTTTTTCTGGAATCGAACCGAGAACATCGAGCGTAGGAGTCAACGTACCTACCCACTACGCCACGGCGACCCACGGTTGATGTTATTGACTGCTAAATTTTTGCCTTCTCGAGGGCACACTTAATCGCTCTCGTCTCCACATTATTGAAAGAGCCTTCAATGTCCAAAAAAGCTGCGAGTGCATACTCTTTCGCTTTGAGAGTACTTTCAATCACATTAACCACGCTGTTAAGCGCAGTTTCCCCACACTCAGAGATCCTCACTTTCTTGTCTATCTCCAGAACATCTGTTTGACAATTCCTCTAGACAAATGCTTTGTTGCAAGAATCACACGGCATTCGTTCAAACGTTCTCTCATCAATTGTAACTCCTTCTTCACTGACAATTCGAAAAACAATCGAAGGCTACGCGACCGAATGAAGGGAATCCATTAACCGCTCTGATTTGACAATAACGCCATCGACAGCGTTGGCTTTGAGTGATTATCATTAAACAGCGTTTCATTCCCCATTGCCATTCGTAAGGACAAACCCGACTCAGAGAAGGATTTGTTTTTCTTTCGCCTCTGAATGTCGTTCGTCATGCCCCCGCAATCAGGATATTGTCCTTAATGACTTGCGGCCATTAGAGGAGGTAGTTGCATGCCTCATGCAAAACTCTGCACAGTTCGATGGTGTTTTTTTTATTTTGTTCTTCCTCTTTCCTCGTCGCAATGAATCCGGTGGAATCGTTTTTTTTTCTGTATCAGAGTTTAATCGACAAAGTTTTGTTCGGTTTAATTAAATCCTGCGAGTGCGGGTGAGGGATTAAGTTAAACGCATATCACTCCCGGTTGCATAGTTGCGTGCAGCAAATCGGGAGCAAATTGAAAACTAACTGATTGCCAGCTGGAGCCCACTTACACAGGTCGTGCACAACGTATGCACGAACTATTTCCAAGTGCTCCCATGAGAGACTGACACAAATGTGCACGTGGAAGACGACATTTGTTCGAAGGCCTTTTCTGTCCTCAGTCTGAACTAAACCTGCTTCCGTGCTCATTCTTCAAATCTAAGCACAATTCGCGGAAGGACCTTTCAAAAACTTCCAGTTCCCAGAGTCCGTGGAACAATGAAACAGATCCGAGGCCAGATCTCTGCCACTCACAACTGTGCACATCTCTCAAAAACCCTCGCAACAACTTCCTGCTCTACAGCTAAGCAAAGTCCGCGACTTTTAACGCCCAGGAAGGCAAATGCTGTAATTAATTCCAACTCTCTTCGCAGAAAAAAAAACAAAACCGGTCCAATGCCCACGATTAGGGGGTGAAGGGATTATTCAAGGCGCTCTGTGGTGCATTTTAAGTGCTCCCGCTACTGAGGCGTGCAAACAAAACAAAGCGGAAAAAAATGAGTTCGCAAGTGAAGGCCGCTTCGCATGTTTTGGCCGCACTGGTACATCATAACTTTCTCAGCGAAGGGTTATTGTTTTCTCTCAAATCCCTTCCGAGAGCGGAAAGGAACTGCAAAACTTTACGGCTGGTCTATTCGTCCATCTCTAAATCATTAGAAAACTTGAAGTGCCTCAAATTGCTGGAACTTTCATTTGGCCGGAGGAAGCACTGACAAGGGTGAGACCAGTGCTGGCACAATGGCTGGAGGCGTTTTTATGCCTTAAATGGGCAATCCTTTCACACACTCGAGTGCAGACTGTCAAGGCTGCATTAAGTGTACAATTGTGATCTCGACATGACTGAGCAGGAGCACCAAGGATGCTTTTGCGTTTGAAGTGCACGAAGTGGTGCACCCTTGAGATAGACCCATTTGAGGCCATCGAGATGATTTGACGAGATGAGATGGGGAATCTATAATCAATTGAAGGACATTTCATGGGCAAACGCTTGTTGATGTTTCAAGACGTTAAGCAGAGATCCTTGATGATGTGGAGACTTGAGAGGAGAACAGACTTGAAGGTCGGACTTTAGGTGGCTGTCGGATTCACAGCCTTGGCAGCACTTTTATAGGGGATTTGTTTTTATAAGGTTGTGATTGGAAAATGGTTGAGAGGATCTCTCGCACAAGGTTTTTTTGACGGAAGAATCAGAGTTTCGAAGTGGAGGAGCGACTAATAAGAACGTAAGAATTTTGAAACATTCCCCTGGCAGCACTGGTTGCAAAATGGAAGTCAGTTTACAACTTTAGTCAGATATGTTGGGCAAATTATCTGATTAGCAACCACAAATCGTTTAGAAAACTGTGAAATTGTAGCCCACTTATGACTCCTAAGAGAGAGAGAGACCTCCCTGATAGCCATTATTTACTGAACACACCCGATCTCCCACCACCTCTGCTTTGTTGCCGTCCTTGTGCCCATTTATCCAAAAATCATCATCTAATCGAACAAATCGAAATACAAAGCTCATCTATCCGCAGAATCAGTCGAATCCTTGTGCACTTTCCAAAAGTCGTTTCATAATTTTATTCGCTTCAGTCAGCCGCCACACTCGTGCACATCCTTCGAACATCACCGCACACACCTAAAAATATGCAATGATTTTCCGTTGATGCGATTGCACTTTATTCACTCGATAATTTCATCCCTATCGAGGCCAGGATAACAGCCCCTCTTTTGAATCCGATGTGAGGACGAGTGCCTTTCGAATGCATTTATGGAGTTTATGAATGCCTCCTGCATCCTCGTGCATTCGAACATTTGCAGACCGTTGTGCGAGTGCATGTGTGGGGTGCTGCGAATTTCGGTGTGGGGGCTAAGGCGGGATGAGGGTAATTATCATTGAGAGAGTTGGTTCAAGAGGAATGGCTATTTGATAAAATTTTGTGAAGATGAATGCAGTCGGAAACTGTTTCTAGTTTTTGCTTAGGAGTGCGGATGAATGCAGTCCTTGATGGATTGAGAGTCCTTGATTGAATTATGCAGAGCGATGACGCGGTGTGGCAACTATGTTTCAGAAGTTATTCATATATTTCGTCTCTAGTTGCGAGGGGTTTTTTTTGAGAGGCTGTCAGCTGGATGTGCAGTTGTTTTGAGGTCTATTTCAAGTCAAGAATCGTGATTCTTCGCTTCTTTGGCTGTGGAGCTTCAAATTCGGAGTGGGTTCGAATTGAGAAGCTATTCATTGCTTTGCCTGTGATGACAGACAGGCTGAGCCATCTAGTGGCTTCTTTAAATCATAGGTTATTTTGACACTGACAGCCGTTTCCCGCCGATGGCTTTTTTTAAATCATAGGTTATTTTGACACTGACAGCTGTTTCCCGCTTGACAGAAAGTCAGTATCATACCTCCGCGGAGCGAAATGAGTCGCTTTACACTTGACACAACGTTGGGAAACATCAAAAATTTATTTCCAAAGTGAGTGCTGTGTAGCCCAAAACAGTGCGTTTTAAAAAGAAAAGTTTGGACCAAAATTAAGCACCCACCGTGACTGCTATACGCAAGTTTGTTCAAAAAGTTCACGAGACTGGTATGCTAGTGGACAACACTCATGATCCCCGTCGTCGCACGATGCGCACGGATAAGAATGTGGCGCTGCAGTGGCCGAGAGTGTGAGACTCAATTCACGAACATCAACTCGTCATCGATCTCAACAACTCCAACATTTCACGTGCTAACCTGAGGACTAACGATTGAATGGCGAAGTTGGCTAAGTGCCTGCCCCAAGTTCGAGGGGTCCCAGGTTCGAATCCCTGTGAAATCGAATCTGGTCCAGTCACCTATTGCCGTTGGGAATTAACGGCACTGGAGTACCCGGCAGTACAATGGACCAGTTTTGAGTGCTCCAGTAATGTTTCAAAAATCCTCCGAAAAAAAACCTGAGGAGAATTCTGTACAAAGATCTCGGATTCTTCGCTTACAAGGTCCAATTGATTCAGAAATTGAAGGCGCGCGACCATCCGCTTCGTAGTTTGAGCTCAGTTTGAATTGGACCACGATTTTGGGCGAAAAATCGTCTATTCTGACGAGGCGCATTTTCATCTCGGCGGCTACGTTAACACGCATCTGGGGCTTGAAAAGCGGAAAACCCGCACGTTATTGTCGAGAAGCCATTGCATCCACAGAGAGTGGCAGTTTGGTGCGGATTGTGGAGTGGTGGTGGCATCATTGGAAGGATGGGGTTGGCAGTGGCGTTTCCTCTAATGAAATGAACTAAACATAAGCCTCTCCTTATGTTTAGCAGGAATGTAAAAACTAGACATGGCGATGCACGCTGTCACATGCGGTCTTGAAACCGACAAATAGATGATGTGTGTCGATCTGCATTTCTTGGGTCTTCTCCAGGATCTGCCGCAGTGTGAAAATTTGATCGATGGTGGACTTCCCCGGCCTGAAACCACACTGACAAGGACCTATCAGTTTTTTCACAAATGGTTTCAGGCGTTCACACAAAACGGCAGAGTAGATTTTATAGGCGATGTTAAGGAGACTTATCCCTCGATAGTTGGCACAGTCAAAGGGGTCTCCTTTCTTTTGAATCGGGCAAACGATACTGAGATTCCACTCATCGGGCATGCTTTCCTCCGACCATATCTTATAGATGAGCTGGTGCATGCGCCCTACCAGATCACCTCCAGCTGCTTTAAACATTTCAGCGGGCAGACTATCTGCAACACCTCGATATCGCTATCTTGACTTCGTCTAGGTCGGGGGGACGGTATTCTCTTCTATCATCGTCCGTTGTGTTGAGTGGAACATTCTGCCTGACAGCGGTATTTGTGTCGTCAACACCGTTCAACAGTCTGCAGAAATGATTTTTCCAAATTCTCAGTATCGACTGCGAATCTACTACTAGTTGTCCATTCTCGTCTCGGCAGGATTCTGTCCGAACTTTATACCCGTTCGACAAAAGTTTTACACTTTGGTAAAACTTTCGGACATCATTCCTGCCATAACACCTCTCCATCTCCTCGATCGCGCGCTTCTCGTGCTCTTTCTTTTTCTTCCTGAGAAGCCGATTCTTTTCCCTTCTTCTCTGTTCGTAGAGCTCACGAACAGCTCTCGTAGTTCGATGCAGCGTTGCCCGGTAGGCTTCTTGCTTTGCTGCATGTGCCTGCCTGCACTCGTTGTCAAGAGGTTTTTCCTTGTTGGCGTTTTAAAACCCAGCACATTAGTAGCTGATGACTCTTTGACAACGTTTCCATTCTTCGTCTATTGTTAGTGCAGGCGACGTCGAACTTTCGGAGAGTTTCAGGGAGACTCGATCGGCAAAGTTCCTGGCAGTCTGTTGCGATTGTAGCTTTTCGACGTCAAACCGTGGTTGTCTTCCTCGACTCCGTTGTTCTGTCGATATCCGTGTCCTTGCCTTGGCTACAACAAGGAAATGGTCCAAGTCGATGTTGGCGTCTCGGAACGTTCGGACATCACTGGAGGAGTGTCTGACGTCGATCGCAACGTGATCAATCTGGTTGACGGTTGAATGATCAGGGGACCGCCAGGTCCCTTTATGGATGTTGAGGTGTGGGAACCGCGTGCTAGCTACAGAGAGGTTTGGCCCCGTAACAAAGTCCACCAGCCTGAGTCCGTTTTCGGACGTGGTGTCGTGCAGGCTGTTGTATTGCTTTCCACGTCCAGAATGATTATGCTTAATTATTCAAACAATCCAATACAAAAAATTTTGCTTACAATTTGATAGCGCCCGTGCACTTAATACTGCACGCTTAATATTGCTGCGCTTGCACTTAATACGACACTTAATACGACTACGGATAGAGCGCGTGCAGACAGGTATTTGCTGTACCTGCACATTGCACTACACTGTGTTTACCGATGAGTCTAGTAAAAATGTCCTCTTTACCCAGCTTAGCGTTAAAATTTCCTAGGACGATCTTGGTGTCGTAGCTGGGGCATTGATCGTACGTTCTTTCTAGGAGATCATAGACGTCATCCTTGCTATCGTCATCTTTGTCCTCCGTTGGGGCGTGGGCGCTGATTTTGCCGAATTGAGTCTTGATGCGGATTGTTATGAGGCGCTCGCTTATGTACTTAAAGCTTAAGACCTTTTGCCTAAGTCTGACTCGAACAACAAATCCACATCCAAATCGCTGCCTTCGCTCTCTGTAACAATCTGTAACAGTCTATCAGATTAACCTGGTTGACGGTTGAATGATCAGGGGACTGCTAGGTCCTTTTATGGATGTTGAGGTGTGGGATCCGCATGCTAGCTACAGAGAGGTTTCGCCCCGTAACGAAGTCCACCAGCCTGAGTCCGTTTTCGGACGTGGTGTCATGCAGGCTGTGTTTACCGATGACTCTAGCAAAGATGTCCTCTTTACCCAGCTTAGCGTTAAAATCTCCTAGAACGATCTTGGTGTCGTAGCTGGGACATTGATCGTACGTTATTTTTAGGAGATCATAGAAGTCCTTGCTATCGTCATCTTTGTCCTCCGTTGGAGCGTGGGCGCAGATTAGGCTGATGCTGCCGAATTTAGCCTTGATGCGGATTGTTATGAGGCGCTCGCTTATGTATTTAAACGTTTTAGGTCTCACGGTCTCACGTTTTAGGTCCAACTGTTGGTCTCAGTGAGCCGCGACCCGGTCGCAAGGGCACTCAAAGCTTAAGACTTTTTGCCAAATAATCGCTGCCTTCGTTCTCTGCAACAATCGCCGTAATAGATATCGCAGTTTTTCATCCTCTTTTTGCCCGGCCCATCCGATCGCACTTCCTGGATTGCGGTAACGTCTGCTTTATAGTAGTCTAGCCTCCGCAAGTTCATCGGCTGCACGTGATCTGTTCAGGGACATCACATTCCACGTGCAGAACCGAAAATTATTGTCCTTTTTTCGTTTGCAGGTTTCGAGGCAGGTTGTTGTTTCTGAACTCGTTCATTTTTACGTGGTGAGGAAGTTAACCCCACGCACAACCTCCAACTGGGAGGACAGGTCCATTTGCTCCCGGATAAAGGGGTCCGGAAGGATCCGGTGTCGGTAGCCTCTTGCAGCCTATAAGAACAAACTCCTAAAGACCCTGCTGTCGTTGCTGTTGCAGCACATTAACCTCTTCACTTTCAAAGTATTTAGACCGTTCTAAGGGCTTCTCATTCAGGCAACAGGAGACAAAGGACCGTGGATATGGCAAGTCTCCTTACAGAACTCCCCACAGCTTCCGACGAGCAACGAGGCACTCACTCACAAAGTCTAAGTGTTTCTTAAGCACATCCAACTGATCCTGTCCAAAAGCATCGCGACCACAATCACAACTCAACTCATCTCACTCTCTCTCTCCTCTCTCTCCACTCTCTCCACTGATTATGATAAAAGCCAATTAAGTCTTTCCAGTTGCAGTACTGAAATAGCGACACTTCACCGAACAACCAGAGCGCATCTATTCTCCCCGCCGCCGCGCCATGTGCATCTTGTTAAGCCATGAGAAGCATTCAATTGGCTGAACTGCACTTGGCAGCGTTTAGGATCCATTTTGCACCTCACAACGGAACAAGCGAGAACTACTTCCCACATCCTCGCATCCTCATTTGCCCTAAACCCTGCCATCATCTCAGCGTCACCAGCGTCTTTGCAGTGCATCAAGTTCACATCCTTCGTGCACTGGCAAAGTGCATTTAAGGGAAAACGTGCTTAAGACGTTTTTCGGTCTGAATCCACTCGAGTGTGTATGCATTGCCACTTCCTCCATCCACGCTCACTGTCTATCCATCTCCAGTCCAGTCTCTGCGTCCAATCGAAGAGTGAAGCATTAAAAATGTTGAGCTGGCGCGTGTATTTTCGTCTTAAATAAAAATAATTACTTGCCAAAGCATGTTATCCTTGGTGCACATGGTGCATCTCCTCATCGGTATCCCTATCGGCATCGACATCGACATCATCGGCCTCGTCATCAACCGTGGGGTTAGATAATGACAGAAGCAATGCACTTGGGGAATGTGCTAATGTGGCATCACTCCGGATTCCAGGGGCATTATCCTTTCGTGGCGGGTGTGGGGCTGGCAGGTGCGAGTTTTTTTCCTTTAATCGCTTTCAAGTGCACGCTTTGGGAAACATGCAAATGAGGGGCCAACAATTGAAGGAGGATGTTGAATGTTGCTGCGACAAGCATTGTTGCGTTTTGTATCCTGATTCGGCTTTGACTTCGTCCCCACAGACTTCTGACATCCATCCCGCTGACTAGTGATATGAGGTGGCTTAACCTTGGCAATGAGGCATGATAGTCGCGGTGGATGGGGGTCGTTGTTTCAAGTGACGGAGCACTCTCATTATGACACACATTAGCACGTTCGTAGGTCGGTCGTTTTGTCGTTCGGTCGCCCTCGTCGTCCTCGTCGCCCCTCATGAGTGCGTTGTGTTGTGCTTTTCGAGAGACAGAGTGGGAGATGGGATTTCTTTTTGTGAGTGAAATCCTTTTTCTTTCTTTTCGAAGAAATGTACGAGTGCAGCTAGAGCAGTCAAAGAGAAGCAGTCTACATAAACTGCCATTGATTTGCTCTTAGGACTAATTAACATCTGGCAGCTGGGAGTGGATTGTGAAGTGATGCGAATCGATCTTTGTACGTTTTGTATCTTCATCGGAGGTCTTGGATTTGTTTTTTTTTGTTTTGTGGGGTGGAAGGATGTGGAACTATTCAATTTTTGTCTTTGGACTCCTTTTGCTTTGACTTCAGCTGAAATAAGTTCCACATACGCGCCCCGTTGTTACGTCAGAAATGCTCTTCCGGCAGAAGATGTTCCACATACGCCCTGTTTTCACGTAACATTTGTCACATTTCACGCGTAATTTATGAAGTATACCGCATGCAAGTCTGCGGATTGTGACCAGTATGTAATGGCCGGGGTAAATAGGGGCTGCCCGCAGGCCGGCGTCTTGTCTCCTCGGTAAATAGTGAGTGCCCGCAGGGCGGCGTCTTGTCTCCTCTGCTGTGATACTCTTTTTTTTCGGAGAATTTTTTAAACGCTACTGGAGCACTCAGACTCAAAACTGATTTATTGTACTGCCAGGTAGCAACTCCAGTGCCGTTAGCTTGATCCCAACGGCAAATAGTGACTGGACCAGATTCGATTTCACTGGGATTCGAACCTGGGACCTCTCTATTTGGGGCAGGCACCTAACCCACTGCGCCATCCAGTCGACTGCTATGATACTCACTGGATGACTCTCTGTTTGGTACTCTGAGTTGGAACTATTGCAACATCTCATCGCTCAGACCTATGTGGATGATGTATCTGCCTAGCGGCTTGTGTGTTCAGAAGCGCAGACAGTTTGAGACGTAATCGACGACCGGTGTAGCAGGAAGGGGTTTTTAGTTGACCTTCTCAAACCCCAGGTTGTTCTCTTCACGAGGAGGAGGAAATTGATTGGTCTGAATCATCTAGCCCTAAAAGGTGTCTCCATCCGCTTTTCCGAAGAAACTGAATATCTGGCTAAATATCTGATAGAAAACTTCTCTGGAAAAAACACATCGAATCGAAAATTTTGAAGGCACTGTCAGTTTTCTGGATGTGTAAGGGAAGTCCTGGGGTCTATCACCAAACAGATTCGTTTGGATCTACACGGCTATGATAAGGCCTCTTCTCTCCTATGCACCGGTCGTTTGATGGAATAAAATTTTGCATAAATACGTAACTGCTGCTTTCACTCATCTTCAAAGAACGGTTTGTTTCGATTGCATAGGGGCCTTCCCCAGAACACCTGGCTACTCTCTTGATGCACTACTGAATCTCCCTCCTTGATGTGGTTAACATCATGGGGTGCACTCTCAAAGCCATCTCCCGCTTAAAAAGAAGTGATCTTTAGTACCACTCGCACTGGATTTTCGATGTCCTTGCGTACCACACTTCCTTTGACCCCGGCACGCACCCCAGTACTCCAACTGCGACGAACATACAAAGTCCCTGCACTCAGAACTGATACTGGTCAGAATCTGAACCAGGAAATTAATGTAGTCGAATCTTCACGGACGGCTGCAGGAGCAATGAAGGATCTGGTGCTGGCGCCTTCGTAGAGAGCGACAATATTAGACTGCACACCTGGTTAGGTACATTTGCGTCGGTTTTTCAAGCGGAAACCAATGCGATCCTAATGGCCACGAACTATATTATGAGGAACAGGTGAAAGAGGCGAAGTATTTGTGTCTGTAGCGACAGCCAAGCTGCTTAGGGCCTCGTTCAACCCTTTAACCACTTCCAGGATAGTTCAGAAGCGCAAGTCTTCTCTGTATTTGATCGGTAGTCTAAATTTGTTAGAACTTGTCTTGGTTCCGGCCCACCACGAGATCACAACTCTAAGGACATGAACCAACGATAGGTCTACCTGTGTCCTTGGTTAGGGCTTCCATCGATGGTTAGACCTCTCGAGAGCACAAATGGAGGTTGTATGACGGATCTCTCGATCCTTGATTCGATCTCTTGATCCCCGATGATCACTCGATCTCCTGATCGCTCGATCTCTTGATTTTCCGATCGCTTGGTCGCTCGAACCCTAATCGATGCCCTAATGGCACCATTAGCTGTTTCCTCGATCCCTCGATCACTCCATCTCTCGATCACCCGATCTTTTGATCCTCTGATCGCTGGATCCCCTGATCTATCTATCCCCCGATGATCTCTTGATCCCCTGATCCCTCGATCTCCTGATCTCTGGATCTCTGGATGCCCTGATCGCTCGATCGCACCCTAACGTCTGTAAGAAATCCGCGGTATTCTTGTTAACTCTTGACAGAAAATACTGCAGACAACTTACTGGCGTCTTCACGGGCCACTACACCGTCGCTAAATATCTAAATGTGCTTGGCTTAAGCGATGAAACCATCTGCGACGTCTGTGGAGAAGAATAAGACACTGCAGAGCAATTCCTCTGCCACTGTCCCGCCTTTGCTCGGATCAGGTGGTAGTCGAAAGTGGAAGAGAGCTGGAGAGTGGGTTGCTACCTGGTCGACCAATGGACCAGAGTCTGAGTGCTCCAGTGAGGTGTCTAAAAACCTGCGACAAAACAAAATCCCAAAGTCTTCGTTGAAATTGAACATTGGTGAGGAGATCCTTGACTGACTGATGGTGAATACAGTCGGACTGGATAGAATGCTTCCTTCTTGTGTCAGATGCCTAAGATATTTTATTCCTTCCTCGTCATCGTTGTGGAGTCCGGAGTGGGCTGTAATTGCGTAGGACGACAATGTCGACTGAACGATATCGCTTTGCCTGCTTCACGTGATCTGAAAACCGTCAATTACTATCGTCTCGACGGTAGTTTGGTGACCACAGCTACTTCACTATTGTCCCTCAATGTTTGGTGGTAAAAACTGTGCAACTTTTACGTGGAACAACGCAACAGAGGACGTCCACTTAAAAGGTGGCGCACACAAGTCGAGGTGGTCCTTAGCCGACTTGTTGTGCGAAACTGGAGACAGCTGGCGAGAGATTGTGCCGTCTAGAGAGACATTTTGGGTGAGGCGCAGGCCGCAGGTCAGACTGTATCGCCCTAAGCAGACGAAGAAAATGCCTCTCTAGTCAGCACAATCGTTTCCCAGTTGGCTTCAACTGCAAATTTGCCTCTTGAGTCTGTCTAAACCTTGAGTTACTCGCCCACCTCCTTCCAACACCCCCCACCCCACAGTATTCCACTTCACCACTTCATTAAAATCCCTCTCTCATCATTTTAATTAGGCCCCGCCCATCGAAGTGAGGTTAAACATGAAAAATCACACACTCACCCAATTCGAAAGTCAACGCGAATCAAATATTCATATTTGCACTGAAGCACCACTTCCGCTCCCTTCTCCATTCATCGAATTAAGTTAATTGAATTTTTTTGAAATTCGTTCAGTTTTTAGGTGTGTGCACTTGCGGCTGGCTGCACTGAGTGACATCAACTCTCCTCAGCTCACGAACGCATCCTGGTGTTGACATTTCATTTCGAGTTGAATAAAATCTAAAAACAAACTTTAAGGCAGAGGCACAATAAAACAAGGAAAACAAAACATCAGGGCGGCTTAATACCAAACGAACACACTCCTCGTAGGTTATATGTCAACGACACAAATGCATAATTATGACGTTAACTGGGTTGTGTGCAGCCACCGGCAGGTCAGGAGTAGCCGGAGTGGCCACAGCAGCCGCAGGCAATGTGCTGATGACAGTGTGGCTGCCCCAATCTTTTTGTCGGATGTTGTTTAAAGTTTTGATTAGCATCACATTAATTCTTACGATACGCAACGAGATTCCAGTGGTCGGGACCAACATCAGACTGACACAGCGCAACAACCATGCGAACATCTCGGAACTTCTGGACAACCTACTGCGTGGCTATGACAACAGTGTACGACCGGACTTTGGAGGTAAGTGCTGGAAAATTTATAAATGAAATCCATCTCATTGTTGTGCTGGGGAAGAATGTTGAATACGGATGGGAATGGCTAAGTGGGATGGGTGGTCAGGCCTGAGTGAGATTTGACGTACATTTTGAGATTCGGGGGTTGGTTGGGGGCGAAGCTTGAGAAATGTGTTTGCATTGTCTTTTGGATTTCAACAAAGGCCTCGTGGAAGAGGTTGCAAAATGTACAAACTCAAGGATTCATTGAAGCAGTGGGGTGCGTAATCCATTACCCTTCTATAGACTCGTTAGATTTGGGATGATCTATGATTCAGTAGATTCCATGTGAACGATTTGCACTCAACTGGAGATGAGATGCTTCTTAAAGACCTAGTTAGGTAGCCATTCAAGGAAGAAGCAAAGAGGACTAGAAGAGTATAGTCAACATTCGAAATCAACGTTCGGAGTAGCCCTTGGTTACAGTTTCCTGGAGACAATAAATGAATCACACCAATTACTTTTGCTGATCTTATTAGCAATGCGTCGATCCGCCACTTTGTCAGTCTCTTGAAGTCTACACGTTTTCCTGTCGAACCCTGAATCGCTTCTACTTTATCCATCAATCTACCGATTCCTCGAACACTCACTCTTTCTACTCTGCGCGATCCCTTGATCGCTCGATCCTCTGATCGCTCGATCCCCTGATCGCTCGATCCCTTGATCACTCGATCCTCTGATCGCTCGATCCCCTGATCACTCGATCCCTTGATCGCTCGATCCCCTGATCATTCGATCCCCTGATCGCTCGATCCCCTGATGGCTCGATCCCCTGATGGCTCGATCCCCTGATCGCTCGATCCCCTGATCACTCGATCCCCTGATCACTCGATCCCCTGATCGATCGTTTCTTTGATCGCTCGATCCTCTAATTCATCAATCTCTGGATCGCTAGATCTCTTGATCGCTCGATCTTCTGATCGCTCGATCCCCTGATCGCTCGATCCCCTGATCGCTCGATCCCTTGATAGCTCGATCCCCTGATCGCTCGATTCTCTGGTCGCTTGATCCCCTGATCGCACGATCCCCTGGTTGATCTCCTGATCGTTCGATCTCTTGATTTCCTGATCCCTTGGTCGCTCGAACCCTAATCGATGCCCTAATGGCACCATTAACTGTTTCCTCGATCCCTCGATCGCTCCATCTCTCGATCACTCGATCCCTCCATCAATCGACCGCTTTCTTCCCCGAACCGTGCAGCTCCTAGGTCTCCCACTTGTTTGCCCAAGCTCTTCATCAGTTCACAGATCTGTCTCCACATTCTAGGCTCATGAGCAGTTGCGGAAATCTCCTCCCCCTTGGACAAACATCAGGAGATTTTCTCTCTCTCTGAGTGGCTCGCACTCTGTTTACAGAACATCCTGTACAACACAAGCTTCCAAATCGTTGCCAAAATAAGTTCCCATAAACAAGGCGCGACTTGGCAGATACCCTATGCTTCTGAAGTTCCTGAAAGGGAGACGAGGGCAAGAGGACTACCTCAAGACCCGTTCCCACAAAAGGCTCCAAATACCGTCTGCACAGTGTTCCTGCCTCGCATTACATCATCCAGCACCAGTTCCACCCGATTTCTATGCAAATTTACGCCATCAATTAAGCCGCCTGATAGCGGTCACCACGCTCCAACTCCAGCCATCCACTCGACCCCATGTGACATCCATTTTCATTTTTATTTAATATTCTTTTTGTTTTTTTTCTGTTTCAACTGGTTTGGATGGGGACACATTCCCCGTCGAAGTGGAAGTGGCACAGCATTTGGAGTTCCGTTTTTTGCAACCGCAAGTGCATGCCATTAAACCATTTTGTGGGCAAAAAGTGAGACACACTAATCGTGTTGGACACACATACACACACTGCCAGACACTGGCACGCACATCCTCCAACCCCTCCCCGACCAGGGGACACCACACGAGGATGGTAATGTCTTCCTGCGTCTATTTTAGAGAAATTATTCGAATGAAATCAGACAAAAAAAACGAGAATGAGGACAGTCGGAAGCTGAAGCTAGAAGTTCAAGCGGATAGTGATAAATGAATATCCGCTGGATAGGCGAGGATGTTTAATTTGAATTCATTCACTTCAAAATACGAGCGCTCGTGTGAGGGTTCATGGGCGGGGAAACGGGGACGTTATCAACAGGATGTCGATGCGAATGATTTTCATGTCAGACTAATCCCATGGGTGGATGGATGCACGATGGAAGTGGTAGTCATCGAGAGACGTTTGAAAACATTTGACTGATTCTCGAGTTGACTCGAGAATGACTAGCAAAGATACAGACGGGTTATGGGCATTTGACTGCTGCTCTAGGTAAGGGTAGCTGGTCAGGTCCTTCAGAAGAGTCAACTTATGTCTGGGTCTCCTGAGCTTAATTTTTTGCAGTCTCCGGTTGTAAATCAGTGCTTTGTTATCCTTCTTGCAGGACCCCCAGCGACGATAGAAGTCGACATCATGGTTCGCAGCATGGGACCAATATCCGAAGTGGACATGGTAAGACCATCCATCCCTCCACTCCCAGGATATCTCACACACTGTCTTTCCCCGCAGACCTACTCAATGGACTGCTACTTTCGTCAATCCTGGGTGGACAAGCGCCTAGCCTTCAAAGGCGCCCAGGACACCCTTGCCCTGAGTGTCTCGATGCTGGCAAGAATCTGGAAGCCAGACACGTACTTCTACAACGGAAAGCAAAGCTACCTGCACACCATCACAACACCGAACAAATTCGTTCGGATCTACCAGGACGGCAGGGTACTCTACTCCAGCAGGTAAGTCCTTGCCCCAAGCACCACCTCCACCTCCAAACCCCGCCGGCAATTAACTTACCGCCGAATGCATCGAAAGAAAATTATCATAAACCGCATCATCGACTCCGGCAGCATCGAATCAACCGAAATGACGACGCCAGCGTTCAACTCTGGCAAAGGATATTGGGGGAAAAATTTCGCTGAAATAAATCCGATTACAACGGGGACGACAACAATTTATTGATTCATCACTCGAGGTGAAGCGGAAAATTGTAAATCGTCGGCCAAAACCCTCCTCAGAATCCTGCACTTGTCCTCTTTTCCCAGAGTTCCTCCGTCCTCGTTCTCCATCGAGTCACACTTGAAACAAAGAAAACACACAAAAGCAAGGAGGAGGCTCCTTGTGCGGCAACACACTTCCGAGTGAGATTGTAGTTGTTCGTGTTCTCGTTTCAGGTTAACCATCAAGGCAGGATGCCCCATGAATTTGGAGGACTTCCCAATGGACATTCAGCGGTGTCCCTTGAAGTTCGGTTCATGTAAGTATGTCTTCTGTCTCACACACACACACACAGACACAGGGACACACGAGGATGAGGATATTAATGAAATAAAAAACGGATATCCTTAATCCTTTGGATGACAACAAACACACACATTTGCTGAATGGCGCTGAATGCGAAGTAATAAGCGATTATCATGTATTTGGGTTGAGTGAGAAAAATGTTGCGTATACGTCAGCGGATCTCCAGACGCGACTTTGGAGTGCACCCCGCCATGGAATCGATGTGGCTGATCCCTTTGCCATCGATAATCACCCATTTAGCTTGTTGCAATGCTGCTGGGAGGAGGGGGGAGGTGGGTGGTTATCCAGAAGCAAGTGCAAGAAGGTTAAATGTGGCTTGGCTGACAGAGGTCCTTGACATCGATTTATTATTTCCCTCTGCGCTCTGGTACTTAATTGAATTAATTAAGGATGTGGGTCGGTTTGGGGGACGCGCCCGAAAAGAGGTGTTCGACAACGATGATCACAGAAGACGATGTGAAGTCCATGTTCGACAGGCGGACTAGTCATTTCATCCTCTTTGCTTCTGCTGAGCGAGCAGTAATTTTCAGCTTTGAGATTTATGCCGGGGATAATCTCTATTGTCTGAAGGCGGAGAGGGGTAATTCATGCAATTTGGACTCTTTGATTGTCAGGATTGTGGCCAAAATGATGCGAAGTGGGAGGGAATGGTCTTCATCAGTACCTTTGCTTTGCTCATTAGATGCACCTGCAGCCTTTGAATTGGAGTCTGTTTGCTTCAAGACAGGGAGATTGACAGCTTTCTATGTGCAATGTTGATGCATCATGATTCACGGCAAACTTGAACTGATTGGATCGCAAACCGAAGTACTACTTTGTGACCAAATTTAACGCTCTCCGCAGTAAACTTCGCGTGTCTTTTGATGCTGACGACTGTCAGAACGATACTGTGAAACTCGCTGGTTTGCCACTAAGGCATACACGATGTACCGTGCAGTTCGGTTCAAGGGCCTCTGAACTACTTAAAACCTTCACCGGATTTCAGTTCTGAAGAAGAAGAGATTGCAAGAGATAGGATAGCCTTTTTTGTAGATGGGGGACATCAACAATAAATTCCCGTTGCATATTCGGATAGTCCGCCATTTTGAAGAACCCTAAACTGACAGCTGTCACCTCGTATTTTTATCTCCCGTTGGCAACACTTCTCCGTACAAATGTCAGAAAATTGAAATCTAGCATCAAATTTGGAAAACCCTACACTGGATAGTTCTGAATTTAAAGCAATTGTCCCAAAAAGCCTTATTACCTGACGGCTCTGTTCAGAGAGTTTGTCAAATTGGTGGCCAAAAAAATAAGCCCGAGTGCAAGCAAGCTTAACTCCTATCTTTCCGTCAAGCAAACGGCCGAGAAAATGGACAGACGAAAGGCAGCAGAGATTCTCCTACAGCATTTTCACTCCCAAGTCTTCAGGTGGCACCACAGTCCGTTTTGGGCATGGAGCTAAATTCTACAGCAACCACTTGTGTTGTGCGTGCTACTCTGCTCTCACGAGTGAAGCGGTGAAGTTTGACGTTTCGATCCCGGACTAATCTTTGAGCGTTATCAGAGCATATCTTCTCTCAAACTCACTCTTCACTCTCTGAGCATTATCAGCGACTAGAGAGAGGTGGTGGCGAAAGAATGAAAGTTGTTGTCCCCGGGATCGAAACGTCAAACTTCGGCGTAGGAATCGACGAACGCATCCACTACGCCACGACAGCCACCTATTCCGTTAACACTATTTGCAATTTGAGACCACCTCTTGCATATTCTGTCGAACATATTCAGTCATTCGTTGAGTTTTCGATGTTGAGATGAGGTCCAGGACCCTGCCGGCACAAGAAGAAGATGAAAGACCGCGTTGATTCTTTTTTGGTTCCACATAAGGGCCCAATCGCCTTCATCTTCCCTTGAGCGTCGCACTACTTCTCCATTTTAGTCGCTTTCTCTCTGCCTTTAGTCATTCCTTTGACTCTGGCCCTTAAAAAACACCCAACTGGAACACTTAACCACTAATGAACACAACTTCCAAAATGAGTTTCCCAAAAAGGCTCCGAACCGCTACAACCCCAGCAAGGGTCACCCAGCGCAATTTAGCCTTCACCTTAAACGATTAAAATGAGCCACGTGTGTTGGTTCATAATTAGTTTAGTCTCGCCGCTGCAGTGTTCACTCGCTCGCACGGTGAGTGTCCACATCCAGGACTCCATTCGAAATCCAATTAAAATCTCACATACGATGACTTTAAGTTCATTTTCCCTGAACCGCCGTGCTGCTGCATCCTGTGCCACTTCCTTCATTACACAATGCACAACTCAATCAACTCACACACACGAGGCATTGACTCCTTACACCACTCAATCGAAATTAATGATTTTCGTCCTTGTTAACAACTAAAATACTGAATGCCACCGATTCGGATAATATCCGTAGTGAGACACTGGCAGCAGTCATTACGGGGAAGACTCCCCCCCCCCTTTCTGCTCTGCATCCTTGTTGAATTCCATTTATTTTCCTGTTCGTGTCCTGCCCATTTACGACAAGGATACTCCGGGTTCACCTGTAAACTGAAACAAAAAAAGAAACACACACAAGAGTGCTCAAATTGTAGAATAGGAAACTATACCGAATATTCCCAAGCGATTCTTGTCCTGATGATCATTTCTATTTGACATGGCATTCCACACACACTCACACCAGTTGGATACACGACAAGCGACGTTGTCTATCGATGGAACCAGGCTCGTCAGGCAGTGGCCATTGCCGAGGATATGAAACTGTCGCAATTCGATTTGGTCGATTGTCCTGCCGGCAACACAACGGACACCGTGCACAAGTTAACCGCCAAAACAACCACGTCCAGGACCAACAGCCACCAGCATCAGCAAAAGGAGCAAATTAAGGCGACCAGTGAGTATTAAAATCGTTTACTTTTATGAGTTTCATTTTGTCTTGATTTTTTTTGTTTGCCCCCGAAATCCACTTCCCGGGTAAGTCGAAGTCCTCTGGGGGGGGTACACAGCACAACACCTCGTCGAGGAGTGAGTTATTGCGCATGAAGGCACAACAGACAAACTGAAGCAACTGACACTTAATTTTGTGTAGCTTAACGCGAATGCAATTTTCCTTGATTAGCTGGATGTTTAATTGTGTGTTTACTCGCAACAAGTTCTGGGGATGGATTGTGGATGGCGCTCTAACAAGAGGACTCCATCGTCGGATGTCTGTGCTCCTCAAATGAGATGTCAACTGATTTCAATTAAGTTCATTAATTTGGAAAACATCACAGTCAGTCGGGTGGGTGCTGACGGAGAAAGTGAAAGGACGCGGTGATTGACTCAGGCATTGGGGGTGGACGTTGATGGCCACAAGCACGATTACACGAAATGCATTGGTCACATAATGTCGCTTCAATTGAAGTGGGGGCAATTAGCCAGTGATTTTCTAGTTGACTGTGGAGCAATTTCCTGACTAAGTCGCATCAGCCAACGGAATTTTCGCCAGAAACACTCTCGTCGTATTCACTTCTGATGAATACTTTAGTTCTTTAATTCAGCAGAAGTAAATACGTCGTATTCACGAGGTGTTGTGAAAATTCTATTTACTTTAGTTAAGTAATTCAGCAGAAGTGAATACGACGGGGGTGTTTCTGGCGAAAATTTAGTTTGATTTCAGTCAAATACGATGTACCTGCTGCGTGTTCCCACCCCCTAAACGGTTTTTTTTTCACAGGACACCAGGTCATACTCGACGCTACAATCTCTGGATAATTCAGCTAACAGTAGACGATTCAGCAGAAATCAACGCAGCGGGCATATTTTCACCGAAAATGCCCTTAATTTCCGCTGATTTCAATCAAATACCAAGTCACGATGCACTTGCTCTATGTGCACAGCCCTTTAAATACGATTTTGTTCCCCACAGGACACCAGGCCACCCAAAAATGTTAGTAGGTATCCAAAAAAGTGGAGAGAAGCTTTAAAACTACATGTTTATCGATGTCTCAGAAAGTCCTGATCAAATCCTGATAAATAGGCACTCCACTGAAAGGCCATACTCTGCGCCACAATACCCACACATTTCCCCGATAGTTCAGCTAATGGTAAACGAAATGAAAGTGGCGGGCGTGTTTCTCCCCAAAACAGTGGAGAGATGCTTTGATGTCACAAATTCATCGATATCTCTGAAAATCCTGACTAGATTTTGATAAATAGGCACTCGACTGAAAGGCCATACTTGGCGTCGCAATGCTCACACATGCCCCGAAAATTCAACTAACGATATTCAGCCAACGATATCAAAGCAGACGGAGTGTTCATCGCGAAAAAAGTGAAGAAAAGCTTTTCAGTCACAAATTCGTCGATATATCCATAAATTCCAACCGGATTTTAATAAATAGACCCTCACCTGAAAGGCCACATTTGGAGCTATAACGTCCAAGCATATCCTCGACAATTAGGCTAACGGTAAAGGATTCAGCCACCAGAGAAATTTCAGTAGGTATCCCAAAAAGTGGAGAGGAGCTTTTCAGCCACAAATTCATCGATATCTCCGAGAATTCCGACCGGATTTTAATAAATAGACCCTCATCTGAAAGGCCACTATTTACGCTACAATATCTTCGGATCCTATTCAGCTAACGGTAAAGCATTTAACTACCAGATAACTCCGTAAATATCTCAAAAATTGGAAAGGAGCTTTTAAGCCATAAAATCATCGATATCTTTGAGAATCCTGATCGGATTTTGGTAAATAGGCACTTATCTGATTGGCCACACACTGTGCTACAATATCCATGCATATCC
Organism: Myathropa florea; assembly: GCA_930367185.1. Lineage (NCBI taxonomy): Eukaryota > Metazoa > Arthropoda > Insecta > Diptera > Syrphidae > Myathropa > Myathropa florea. Next base: position 31,015,167 of record OV884005.1, on the reverse strand, counting down.
TCGACAATTTAGATAACGGAAAAACATTTGGCAACCAGAAATTTCGGTAGTTATCCCAAAAAGCGGAGAGAGTTTTTTTAAGCTACAAAATCATGGATTTTTTGCGAAAATCCTAAACGGATTTTAATAAATGAGCCCTTAAATAAAAGACTACATTTGGCGCTATCATATCTATCCATATCATTGACAATTAAGTCAACGGTGAAGGATACAGCCACAAGAAATTTCTATAGGTATACCAAAAAGTGGAGAGAAGCTTTTAAGCTACAATATCATCAATATCTTCAAGAATCCTGATCGGACATTGGTAAATAGGGACTCAACGGATACATTCCACGTATATCCTCGGCATTTCAGCCAACGGTAAAGGATACAGGCACCTGAAAATTCAGTAGATATCTCAAAAAGTGGAGAGAATCTTTTAAACTACTAAATCGTGGATACCTCCGTGAATCCTCATCGGATTTTGATAAATGAGCCTTCAACTTAAAGGCCGCATTCGGCGCTACTATATCCATGTATGTCTTTAACAATTCAGCTAACGGTAAATGAAACAGCAGGATTTTAGCTAATTGTAAAAGACTTATCAGAAATCAACGTTGCAATCTAATTCCTTCTGATGAGTCACTGAAATCTCAAACCAATCCCCGTTACACAGGAATCCTTTACCTGTTTTCTGGGAAAAAAAGTAGCACAGACATGAAATGCATACCGTCCCAAGCAATTACAAACAGAAAATTCCTTCAACGGAATAATGACATCTTCAATTTCCATAATCTGCTGAGCTCCTACTTCTTCTTCCTCTGCCACCATAATCCCAATTAATCTAACGAATCGTTGGGTGTACCTGCCCACACTCCCCGTCATTTAAAACCTTCGACCTCGTTCTATAATCAGGAAAATCAAGTCACAATGTCCACAAGGACATCACTCAGATTGCCGAGCGAAAGGGAAAACCAAACAAATTCCCAAATGTCCCAATTAGATACTCACAACAACCCCACTCACAACCACCTCAGATACATCCTTTAATCGAAAGGCGAGACACTTATCGATTCGAAATGAAGGATTTCCACTCCATTTCATGTTGACTTTCGATTTGGGAATTCACATCCCGAGCCGCCTGGTGAGTGGTGTGTACCCATTCACCGGACAAACGCAGACAATGCTTTGATGACACCTCACACCCTCTCTCTCTCTCTCTCTTGTTCTTTTCAGCTGCCGAATACTCCATGCTGATGGTCAACTTCCACCTGCAGCGGCACATGGGGAACTTCCTGATTCAAGTCTACGGTCCGTGCTGCCTCCTGGTGGTGCTGTCGTGGGTTTCGTTTTGGCTCAACCGGGAAGCCACGGCTGACAGAGTGTCACTAGGCATAACAACCGTACTCACGATGACGTTCCTGGGTTTGGAGGCGAGGACCGACCTCCCAAAGGTGCCCTACCCCACAGCGCTGGACTTCTTCGTCTTCCTGTCGTTCGCATTCATCTTCGCCACCATTTTGCAGTTCGCTGTGGTTCACTACTTCACCAAGTACGGGTCCGGTGAGTGCTACTTTATCATCGACGACCAGGACAGTGCATCGGACACCGACCACGACGACGAAGCCACTCTGGGCAACCTCAGCGGCATCCCCTCAGACTTCAATGTCAGCACAGAGTCGAAGATCTACGAAGTCATACCACTCTCCATGTGTTCATTTCCCATAGTGCCCTCGAATCGACGCCGCTATCGGTACTCCTGCTTCGGCTGGCAGTGCTTCAAGAAGAACGAAAAACACAAGACAGCCAAGGAGAACTCCATCGAAGAGGAAGCAGTTCAGCTGCGATCTGAAGGTAAGTTCAACTCCAGGCCTAGGTCCACCCCGGCCTACCAGAAGACGACTGCAGTCCTTCTAAGTTCTTTCGTTTCCTTGCAGAGAGCAGTGCTCCAACTCGCCGAGTGTCATCCTTTCGCCAGCAGGAGACGCAGTTCAAGAAGAAGCGAAAGCGCCAACCCCAATTCAATTCGGTCTCGAAGATTGATCGAGCCTCCCGCGTGGTCTTTCCCCTGATGTTCCTGATCATCAACCTCTTCTACTGGGCCGCCTACTTGTCGAGAAGTTCACGCATCCTGTCGGGCATCGATTCGGGCTCCTGATGTTACCTTTTAGCAATTTAGAGTGAGTCCAAGAAGAAAGGCCAGCCACAAATTCCACTGGAGGGCGGTGAATTTTTCGAGTTTGTGGAACGGCGAATCATTTATTTCTTCTTCTAAATTGCTAAAAGTAAAAAACACACACACACACAACAAGGGGCTTCTTAAACTGCTTTTAGAGGTGACCAAACTAGGTTAGGTTCGGCGGGGGATCGAAATTAATTCACTGGTTGCAGCTGAATGTCGAATGAATTGAGTTTACCTGGACGTCAAAAGACTGACAACCAGTTGTTAACTGAACGAACGGGAGACTAGCTGCAGCTACAAAATGGAGACTACAAGGTGTGCTCAAGCACGACTTCTTTGAGGGTGCATCACATCGTGCGCCACATGAAATTACAAAGAGTTCAAAGGCTCAGCAAGTCCTCCACTTAGGGGCGCAGGTGGATCGGCGAATCAAACAAACCACTCCAGGGTGCGTGCATGAAAACGAAAGGCAAAGCATTCATTCATGAACCCAGTTAATGGCACAAATACGTGACATGCCGTGGAACGATGCATGCAAACATTCAAATTTATTCCACGGAATAATAGCTTTAAGTCAATGGGGGGAGGGAGGAAACAATTGAGTTCCTCACGATGTTTTGTGAAATAGATTCATTTACTAGACACAACAAGTAGGCACACACACTGCACTTAGCACGTAAGACGACAGAGTTATGAACCAAGATCAATGTTTGTTGTGTTTCTTTGGGCCGGTGACGACTTAGGAGTACGGGTATGCATGAAATTACACTAAATGTAGGCGTCTAGAAGCAACAAATTGATCAATTTTTATGTAGACAAATACACAATGTACATATGAGAGTAAATAAATGGAAATATACATAAATACACACGCATCTATCGTTTTTTTTCGTTGAACAAACAGAGACCGATGAGCTTAAGGGTCAACTATAAACTTGCGGAAACTTAAGCTTGTGTCAAAATAAAACAGAACCATCGTCAAATCATAGCTCATAGCAGCTTAAGGAGCTTTCTGCTGTCAAATGACATTTGCATACGTAGAGTGAGATTCATTTCGCTCCCGCGTAAAGGCCCAACTATATCGGCATGAGCGAACATGAGCTAAAGTCAAACGCGCATGGGTGAGTGAGCGAATACAAACACCCCCATAGGTTGAAGTGGCTGACTGACTGACTGATAGCAGTCACACTTAGGCCAATTTAGACCCATTGTGATACCACGCGGATCTAATGTTACCTATCCAAAAAACCATTTGGTGCCTTCAGCGAAGCTTTTTAGTTGATTAATGCCGAGGTAGTGCAATTCGCTCAAGTCGTTGATGAAGTAGGCTCCAAGGTATTTCTTCCTGCGAGAGGAGAGAGCTCTACAAGTGCAGAGGAGATGCGTTATGCTTTCCTCTTCTTCTTCGTCTCTGCAGCTTCTGCAGAAATCATTGTGAGGGAGTCCCATTCTTGAGGCGTGAGTGCCAATCGCACAGTGTCCTGTGATAACGCCAATGAGAGTCCTTGGGGATGACCTGTTCATTCTAAGATGATAGAGTGAACGTTTTAGATCAAGTCTAGGCCAAATTTGAGGCATGTAGTACCATCTGACCATCTTGAGTTGGTGTTTTTAATGGTATGATTCTTTAAAAGAAGTTTAGCTGTAGCGAATTGCATAGGTGGAGGATATCCACTAGGAAGGTTTTTGGAGATCGTACCGCTCCTGGCGAGATCATCGGCTTCACAATTCCCTGGAATGTCACTGTGTCCCGGCACTCACATGAGATGAACATTAAAATGCTCAGCCATCTCGTTAAGGGATAGGCGGCAATTTAGGGAGATCTTAAAGAGGAAAGTGACCGAGTTCAGGGATTTGATTGCTGCCTGGTTGTCTGAACAGATGGTGATGTCCTTCTTGGATATCACGTTGTTCTTGAGCCAAGACAGGGCTTCTTTTATTGCCATCGTCTCAGCCTGGAATACGCTACAATGTTCTGGAAGGTGGAGGGGTATACTAAAATTGAGATCCTTGGAGTAGACACATAATTCTACTCCCTCGTCCGTCTTGGGTCCATCTGTGAAAATACGCTGAGGACCGTCCAGCGTCTGAGTATCAGACTTCCAGTCAGACCTGGAGGGTATGCTGGTAGAGAAGTTTTTCTCAAAGACGAGATGAGGCAGTAGGAGGTCGGTGTTGTGCGGTAGAAACTCGAGGTCATCTAGAATGGTGGAATGACCTGGATGGTGGTTATTCCACAGGTGGAGTGTTCTGAGTCTGGCAAACGAGTCGAGTGGAGGAGGATGCAGTAAAATATTTAATGCTTCGGATGGTGTCGTCCTTAGCACCCCACTGATGCATATGCTTGCAGTTCTTTGCACGCGGTTAAGAAGGTTACGGTTGATAGCTGTGCCAAGAGCTGGCCACCATACTGAGATTGCATATAGTAGGATTGGTCTGACTACGGCTGTATACAGCCAGTATGCTATTCTAGACTGAAGGCCCCATTTACATCTGATTTCTTTTTTACAGCAATAGAGCGCAGTGGTAGCTTTCTTAATACGCTCTACGATGTTTGGCTTCCAGCTTAGTTTTCAATCCATGATGAGACCCATGAATTTGGCCTTATCTGTAAGCGTGAGTTTTACGCCACACAATGGGGTGAAGTTTACTACTCGTAGTTCCATTTTTTTGCGGATTAACTCCAAGACCGCATGCACTGGTCCATGAGGTTAGTCTTTGGAAGGCATGCTGCATGATGTCCCTAAGTGTCGAGACATATATAGCAACATCATCCGCATTGGCAATCACCCTGCATCCTGCCTCCTCTAAGTTCAGTAGCAGTTCATTGACCACAACGTTCCATAGATGAGGAGAGAGAACACCACCTTGCGGGGTTCTCCTATTAACTGTTCTGCGGGCATTGGATTCATCGAGTTTAGATATTATTACTCTGCTAACAAGTAGCTGGTGAATAAAAGCCACAAGGGACTTTTCAATGTTCCACTCAACGCAACGGACGATGATAGAAGAGAATACCGTCCCCCCGACCTAGACGAAGTCAAGATAGCGATATCGAGGCTGAAGTCTAATAAAGCTGGTGTTGCAGGTAGTCTGCCCGCCGAAATGTTTAAAGCAGCTGGATGTGATCTGGTACGGCGCATGCACCAGCTCATATGGTCGGAGGAAAGCATGGAGTCTCAGTATCGTTTGCCCGATTCGAAAGAAAGGAGACCCCTTTGACTGCGCCAACTATCGAGGGATGAGTCTCCTTCTCTGCCGTTTTGTTTGAACGCCTGAAACCATTTGTGAAAAAACTGATAGGTCCTTATCAGTGTGGTTTCAGGCCAAGGAAGTCCACCATCGATAAAATCTTCACACTGCGGCAGATCCTGGAGAAGACCCAAGAAAAGCAGATCGACAAACACCATCTATTTGTCGATTTCAACGCCGCATATGACAGCGTGTATAGAGACGAGCTATACAGCGCCATGTCTAGTTTTGACATTCCTGCTAAACTCGTCAGACTGAGCAGGATGACGATGGAGAACTCTCGCTGCTCCATCAAGGTGGGTAACGAACTCACCGAGCCATTCAATGTCAAAAAAGGTTTTACACAAGACGACGCGCTGTCATGTGATTTCTTTAACATCGTTCTTGAGAAGATCGTGCAAGACTCACTGGGCAACACGAGAGGCACGATCTTCCAAAAGTCCGTTCAACTGCTAGCTTACGCAGATGACATTGACGTGATTGAACCGTCAATGATGCGTTTGCTGGCATTGAAACGGAAGCGGCTAAAATGGGTCTGGCGGTAAACGAGGGCAAAATCAAGTATATGCTGTCATCGAGAAAGGACGCACAACACCGACGACTTGGCCAGAACGTCACCATAGGCAGCTATAACTTTGAGGTAGTGAAGGACTTCGTCTACCTTGGCTCCGCGGTAAACAGTACAAACAACATCAGTACCGAGATCAAACGCAGAATAACTCTTGCCAACCGCTGTTTTTATGGGCTCAAAAGGCAATTGAGTAGTAGAGCCCTCTCTCGGAAAACCAAGTTGACTTTGTATAAGACCTTGATCATCCCAGTCCTGCTGTACGGCGCAGAGGTATGGACAATATCCCAAGCGGATAAACAGTCTCTTGGTCTTTTCGAGAGAAAAGTTCTGGGCGCGATCTTTGGTCCTGTTTGAGTTAATGTAATTTGGAGGAGGAGGTTCAACCACGAATTGTATGGGCTGTACAGCGACATGAGTCTAGCTAGGCGTCTACGGATCCAACGCCTAAGATGGCTAGGCCATGGACAACTTAGCTCTGGCCCGAAGAGTCTTTGACTCTGAGCCTGTGGGACAACGCAACAGAGGACGTCCACGTACAAGGTGGCGCACACAAGTCGAGGAGGACCTTAGCCGACTGGAGACAGCTGACAAAAGATCGTGCTGCCTGGAGAGGCATGTTGAGTGAGTTCCAGATCCACCTCGAACTGTAGCGCCCTAAGAAGAAGAAGGCTGTGTACGCATTATGGCTATGCGTGTGTTTTGTGGAAACATGATGAAACATTTCGTTAAAATTTCACACTAGCTCATGTTCGCTCATGCCGATTATAGTTGGGCCTTAAGTATGTAGGTCAAAGTGAACGAACTTAACGCAACTAACCGAAGTGTTTTCTTTTTTCGGAGTATTTTTGAAGCACTACTGGATCATTCAGACTTAATACTGGTCCATTGTACTGTCAGGTAGCATCCTACTCCTGTGCCGTTAATTTAATCTCAACGGCAAATGGTGACTGGACCAGATTCGATTTCATTGGGATTCGAACCTGTGGCAACCCTTGAATATGATTTCTCATCTCATCTCATTTTCAAAGACCCGCATGTTCCACTAATGGGGAATGCATTCACTAACTATGATATCCAACCAAGGGAAAATCAGGTATAGGTTCATTTATAGTTCCGCTGATATGTTTCCATCGGGACCAGGATATTTTGAAGGTTTGAAGCCCATGAATTGAAGGAGCTGTCTTTGGTAACAATGTCAAACATATACTCGCCATTTCAGTCCACTTAAAATGTGCACCAGATTGCGTGCCAAGCCATCCAATTTGCCCTCGAATTTGGAGGCACCCTTTCGCATTTTTGCACTCAAAGTAAATAGGAGCACAAGCGACACAGATACTTCGAGTTAAGTGTCCCTGTTTATCCATATCGGAGTTTTTGATTAACAAACATCCACTGAATCACTTTAATCGATCAGCACGACAACGTGACTGTCTTAAAGATTCACTCGCCAATCAAAGATAAGCGTAATTGAATGCAGTAAAATGCCTCAGTCACAGACTGTTCAATGAGCGGCCCTCATGGAAATGCGATGACTTATCGGACACACACTGACTGGCAATTAAATTCTCCCCCCTCCACAAAAAAAATCATATTCTATGAACTTTACATTCTTTATTCGTGTGCAATCGAATTAAAACAAAAATGAACGTGTGCACAGCATGAGAGGGCGAATTAAGGTCAATCAGGAAGGTACAGCTTCAATTGAAAAAAAAAATGAAACAAAATCGTGGTCCTATTCGAGTTCCTTCACAAATTACCATGACATGGTAGGGATATGGTAGAAAGTATCACATAACTGCTGCTGATGGATGCGTGAACCAAACAAAAAATGTAGTAGAAAATAATCCAGCACTTAACCGAAACACTAAGTATTGTAAATAGCCTCATAAGCGTGTTGCGTTAGTCTACATAAAGTTCAATAGATCCCCCAGTCGCGGGAGGAACACGTCGGGTATGAGTTTCTTCTGCTCATCCGTTCCCTGGGCCATCCATTCGCTGACATGGTGCATCTGATGGATTCCGGTGCCAACCAGCAGTGTCTGGAATCCACAGTTCGTGCCGAGCAAAATGTCCGTGTTGCACCTGAGGGAAAAGGACGTAGTTACAAAACACACCGAAGCAGAGTTAACCACCTACCGGTCGCCAATCATCAGTGTCCTCTCGGGCACAATGATTCCCTCCCGTATGAGCGATTCGCAAATATTGGGATTCGGCTTCCCAATCAGAGTAGCCTCTCGCTCTGCGCAAGTTTCCACGGCCCGCACAATGCTTCCGGTTCCTGGAATGACATAGTTCGGCATGGGGAACCGCTCGTCCGTGTTGGTGGCGATGAAAATGCAGTCGGGGTTGTCTAAGTACGACGCCGCCTTGGTTAACTTGGGAAAGCTGATGTGCTCGTCGAAGCCGACGATAACCGCTCCAACGTCCTTCTCCGTCTTGAGCTCCTCTGTGATGAACTGATTCAGCGAGGATTTGATCGTGTCCGGACCGATTTCGTTGTGCCCGATCCCAAACATATCCAACTCCTTCACAATACCCTCGCTCCCAATCACGTAGACCTTCTTGTTGAAGTCACGATTCTTCAGATACGCGGCAGCTGCGTGGGCCGTCGAGATGATCTCGTCTTCGGTCATTTTGTAGCCCATTCGCACAGCTTTCTCCAGCAGTTGACCGCGGGTTTTGGTCGAGTTGTTCGTGACGAAGAACACTTTCTTGTTCAGCTCCTTGAGTCGATTGATTGTCTCCACACTCCCCTCGATGGGATTGTTGAACAGCCACAGAACGCCTGATGAAAGCGCATGGAAAATTACGCAATCCGTCTGGGATGCTCTCAATTCACAACTCACCATCGCAATCAGTCAGGACCGCATCGAACGAGTCCAACCACTTCTTCACATCGACCTCCGGGAGATCTAGCAACTGTGTGGCGCTTTGTTTGTACATATTTTTGCTGCAGGAAGACAGCCGACGTCTGAAAATGAAAAGCAAAGTGAAGTCCCGTATGAATATTGTCTGTCACCGCGATGTGTTGTATGGGAGTTCTATGTGTTCAGCCAATTTCTCATTAATTCTGGACCTCAAATGTTTGCTTAGTGGTTAAGGGAATTTACTTCTTTACATCATTTGCGAAAAGTTGGTCATTTTTAAGTCGCGATTCCCGTTCACTTGACGCACACTATTCTTAGCACCAGACAATAATGACAGCGAATGGGTGGTGATGAATGAATGTGCCCCAAAGTGGGGGCCACAGCTGACTGATGTGACCTTGACGGCTGTCTCGGTTGTGAACAGGCATGTTACAGAGACAGTATTTCTTTATAAATTGGAGCAGTTTATGAGGCAACAATCATTTTTTATCGTTTCATGGTGACATGAATTGGCTCGGGAGAGAGGTAAATCATTTCGTGATGAGGGTAGGATTAGTTTTAGTGTTGCGACGAGGTTGTCTGGGGTTTGTTAAGATAAGGACGCATGACGCTGTGGATGATAGAAGCATCGCATCTCCCCGTGGGCAGCATAAGTACAATAAATGTTGTCTGCCACCAGTGCGCGATGCGGATTAAGAACTTTGGTTGGAGCAAATATTTTAAGCCTGTTCGAGATTTTTGGGATGATTCGACAAAACGTGTTCGTTTTTCAATTGGAGGAGGAGGTGCTGCTGCTCTGTGTATCTCATCAGTCTTCCTAGACGTGTGTGGACGATAAACAAGACGGCAGATGTGATTGTCGGATTCTTAGTCCGGTCTGCAATGGGGTCGAAGTCAAAAGCTTCTTCGTCTGGGAAGTCAAAGATCTTATTTACCGCCGCTTTGGAAGCACAGCAACGAAGGCTACCAGACTTGAGTTCAGTTGCATAAATAATCTTGTGGCTTTGACCGTATACGAAATGAAATTGCGTGAGTTTACATAAAGTTCAGCAGATCCCTCAGTCGCGGAAGGATCACGTCGGGTATTGGGTAACCCATCCCTCTCGTGGAACCATGTTGACTCCGCATATGATCTAGAATCAACCCGTACTTCGCGGCAGAGATTTAGTTGCGAGCCTTTGGAGCGGCAACCAGATGGTTTGACATGTAGAACAACGACAAGAAATCACAAATTGCGACCAGAGGAGGCAAACCAATCTCAAACACCGTGGGATGCAGCACTGAAAAACCATGTGGATCGTAGACCAATTTTATTGACTTTTCGGAGATAAGTCTTCGTCTTGAGGAGCACTTAATAGCTCCCCTCCAGTGAATCAGGAATCACAGTCGATCCAACTGGTTGCTTAAAAAGGAGATATGACAGACCAACATTTGGGTCCCTTTTCGTTTCATAGCCTCAAGTGACTTCTGGGACTCTCCATGAATTTTGTCAGAACTCGATTGCTCTTGGGCTGCATCTGATGAAAGAACTTATGTGCTCATTGGCAACCGAGCTCCTAGTTTACTAGCATTTTGCGCCCTCTCCGTTTCTATGCCTCAAGTGACATTTGGGACTGTCAACGAATCTTGTCTGAGCTCGATTTCTCTTGTATCGCATCGTTGAAAGAACGTATGTGTTCCGTAGGAATGCACATTGTCTTCTTTTTACAGGCACCACGACGCCAATGTTTGGGGGCCTACTTCAACAAAAGCATCATTAGTCAGGATCCATAGTCTTCTGTCGTGATCTTCTATGAGACAGTGTCTTGTTTCAATGTTCCAAGAAGACGAATTGTCTGCTCAGCTCAGCTGAATTCTGAACTCATTTAGTCTCGTAGCACTATGATGAGGAGCTTATGTTCATCCTCAATCATCCAAAACAACTCGACAAAACATACAGCACCCGTGGTCACGCCGAACGCCTTCATCTTATTCTTCTTGTCACGGTGTTCTTCGGCCTCAACTAATGAGCCTCTACAGCTTGAACGATCTTTCACTACTCTAACTGCATACATCGAGTTGGTTAAGGTCTCTCTCAATTTATGTGCGCCACCTTAGACGTTGACATCCTCTGTTCCGTTGTTCTGCAGACTTATAGTCAAAGATTCTTCGGCCGGAACTTCACACCGAACGCCTTCTTCTTCTCCTTCTTGTCACGGCTTAGGTGTTCTTGGGCCTCAACCAATGAGCTTCTCCAGATTGTACGATCTTTCACTAGATGTCTCCAACTGCGTACACTGAGTTGGTTAAGGTCTCTGTCAATTTATGTGCGCCACCTTAGACGTTGACTTCCTCTGTGGCTTTGTCCTCAGAGTCTCGATTCTTCGGCCGAAGCTAAGTTGCTGAATCCGTCTCACAATTCACTGTGGATTTCAGTGTCTTCCTTCAAATCTCTTCAAATCAAATCAAATCTCTTTAAGAGCGCCACGCTACGGTCTCTCTTAACTTGTGTGCGTTACTCAGCTGCTTTGACCCACTGGATCGGATTCAAAGATTCTTCGAAACGGAGCTAAGTTTCTCAGACAACTCTGTATCTTAGATGTTGGATCCGTAGACGTCTAGCCACCCTCTGCACGCTACGTACAGATCGTGGTTGAATCGTCTTCTCCCGTCAACGTCAAAGTCAATGCAAACACGACCAAACATTGCAAGCAGAACTTTTCACTCGAAAAGACCACGAACTTCATCCCCTTTGGATGATGTCCATGCCTCTGCGACGTAGAGCAGAAAAGGGATATTCAAGGTCTTCTAAAAGCGGTAGTTTGGTCCTTCGAGAGGGCTCTATTACTCAATTGCCTCTTGAGCCCAAAGAAACAGCGGTTGACAAGTAATTCTGGGCTTGATCTCGGGACAGAAGTTGTTAGTACTTCTTACCACGGAACCGAGGTAGACGAAGTCCTTGACTACCTCGGGGATATAGCTCTCTATTGTGAAGTTCTGGCCAAGTCTTCGTAGCTCTGCGTCCTTTTTTGGAGGCTGCATGTACCACGTTTTTCTCTCATTTATCGCCAGACACATTTTAGACGCCTCCCCATCGCTGTTCATACGACTGTATGGCGTAGTTGGTTAAGTCTCTGCCCCAAGTTAGAGGGGTTCCAGTCGTCCAGTCACCATTTGCCGTTGAGATAAAATTAACGGCACGGTAGGTTGCTACCTGGCAGTACAATGGACCAGTTTTTTGAGTCTGAGTGATCCAGCGTAGTTTTAAAAACATAAAAAAAACAAATCGCTGTGTTCGACCAATCACGCCGATGTCATCCGCGGATGCCACAAATCGCACGCACTTTTAGAAGATCGTGCCTCTATTGTTTGCCAGTGAGTTTTGCACGACCTCCTCAAGCATGACGCTGAAAGTCACTTCGCGTCAGTCAGTTCAGTAGAAAAGAAAACACAAACTGTATGCATGCCTAAAACAGATATAGGTTATGTATGTTCGTATATTTAGTTATTTTCTTGTTTGCTTATATGTTTATACAACTTAGAGGCTATTCTACTAAATCAGATCTAATGAACTCGCTACCTTTCCTACGCGTTGCATTACTTTGCCGCGACCACACATTCATCATAAATTCTTGAGCTCTTCTCTTTCCGTTTGTTTTGAATCTGGTTTCTGTGTGTATTCAGTTTTTGTTTCTTATGACAAACATCTAGCATATGTATTGTATGTGGTTATGTGGGACTAACTCTAGAGAAAAACAGAGAGAGAAAAAAAAAAACGATACGAGATGCAGGTGTGTGAGACTTAAAACGAGGGAGTCTGTTGGGTCATGAGAATTCCGCCATTGCTGCCGTTTGGTGGCTCTGGACTGTGACGTTGCTTCTTGCGTTTCTTTTCCTTTTTTCGCTTTTTGCGCTCCTTGTCGTCTTCGTGACGCTTTTGTTTCTTATGCTTCTTCTCATACGTTTCCAATCCAGCTGTATCTGCAAAACCAACAACAACAAAAATTAGATCAAACCCAGATTCAGGTGGGATTGTGGACGTACCCATGAGGGAATTCTCTGGTGGAACAGCACCATCCTTGTGCTTGTGTTTTTTGTGTTTATTCTTGTGTTTCCTCTGCGGAGTGGTGTTCAATGCGCGATACTGTTCAGGAAGCTACGAGGTTGGGAAGAGAAAGAAAATTAGTTCGAGTGCAATGGTGGAGGAAATGGTGAAGGGGTGTGTAACTTACAGGACCAGCATGTAAACGAAAGCCAGCAAGTTGAACACTTGACAGGGGCAGCAATTCCTTACCACCAATTGGTGGTTTCTCCATGACGCTGCGCAAAGTGCTGTTTTCCTAAAAGTGAGAGTAAAGTGACAGATAAGTGATGAAGTGCTAATCAGACGTCAAACAAAGGGTTTTGTGAGCAAAATGGCGGGGAAAAGGCCAGCTGCACATCTTGTCTTGGTGGGGAGTCAATGACTCTTGAGAATTTATTCTCGAAGCTAGGTTAGGTTGGGTTAGAAGTGGCTTAAGTGTGCACTTAGACCAGAATTGATCCATTGTGCTGTCACATGGATTGACTGAGGTCAAACCAATTTTTCTGTTGTGGGAAACCATTTGGAGCTAATGATTCTCGAAGCTATGCTCTATGTGAAGCATTCCTTCTTTCTGCCGATTAAGCAGATTCTATTGAATTGCTGTGGAAAGGTGTCGCCAGACGGCTAGACTTAGGAAATATCCACTGCTACCAGGTGAACCGTGCGCATATCTCTTAACACCTTCCTGCACAAAAGTTCGCCCCTTTTCTGGATCAACTCCATTTCTGACGTAGACCTAGACTTCGGTAGTGGTTGACAAACACGCTAAAGGGCTCACGTCGCCACAGCCAAATACAACTTTCAAGTAGTGACAGACTTTGCTCACGTAGACCCCGAAGTAAACTCAAGCAAAGATACCACCGCGGAGATAAAACCGTTTGCGTTTCTTTGTCCTTAAAAGGTAGGTTAGGTTAGGTTGGAAGTGGCTGAAGTGTACACTTAGACCAGAATTGAACCACTTTGCTGCCACATGGGTTGACAGGTCGAAACAATTGGCTTAGAAGGTAAGTGAGGCATAAAGCCCTTGATAACGTCCGTTCAGCTGTATAACGCTGAAGCATAGAACACTATTCAAAGCGGGCGAGGAGATTCTTGGTCGTTTCGAGAGGATTATCTTTGGTCCCTTATGCACTGATCGTGTGTGGGCCAGGAGACTGAACGAAGAAGAGTCCCAATCTTCCGTCTCAGACGGATGGGTCATATAGAGCGAACGCTCCGGCCCGGAAAATCTTCGACTTCAACTCCAAGGAACAATGCAGTAAAGTGAAACCAAACTTCTGGTGGCGTACACAGAAACGGCCCTTAATCAGCTGAATGTGCGTCGCTGGATGCAACCAACACAAGATCGTGCTGAATGCAGAGGAATGTAGACAGAGACCCAGGTCCACTCCGGACTGTGCTCACACGTTCCAAATAAGGGGCATAGCAGAAGAATCACTTTCGTTTCCAAAGAAAACATGAAAATGATTTCTCGAGCACGACAACGCAATGGAGAGACGCCCACAAAAAGACATGCGTAATGGGAAGCTGGCTAAAGACCGTGACAGCTGGAGAGGCTTGTTGGTTGAGTCTCTGGTCCACGACGGACTGTAGCGCTAGCTAAGGAAGAAAGGGCTCACAAGTTCCAAAAAAGGGGCATAACAGGAGAATCACTTTCGTTTTCAAAGAAACATGAAAATGGTTTCTCGAGCACACGCCCGTTGAACAACGCAATAGAGAGACGCCCATGAGGACATGCGTAATGGGAAGAAGCTGGTTAATGACCGTGCCAGCTGGAGGCTTGTTGGTTGAGTCTTTGGCCCAAGCCGGACTGTAGCGCCAGTTGAAGAAGGGCTCACAAGTGCCAAAATCAATATCGTTTCCAAAGAAAACATGATTGGATGGTGCAGTTGGTTATGTGCATGCCCCAAGTTCCCAGGGTCCCAGTGAAATCGAATCTGGTCCAGTCACCATTTGCCGTTGGGATCAAATTAACGGCACTGTACTAATTTGCTACCTGGCAATACGATGGACTAGTTTTAAGTCTGAGTGCTCCAGTAGTGTCTCAAAAATAATCCAAAAATACATGTATAAGAGTCTTCGACTCCACGCCCGTGAAACAACACAATAGAGGACACGAAACCGATGGTGAACACATGTGAAGAAGGGTCTCAGCCAACTTGGCGTAAATAATTGGAGGCAGCTGGCTGAAGACAGTGCCAATTGGAGAGACTTGTTGGTTGCAGACCCAGGACCACCCTAGACTGAAGGAGTGGATCTGTGGAGAATGTAAGGCAGTTGACGATAACTGAGGCTTGCTTTTAAAAACAAAAGCGCAGTCATTCTTGAACCCACAACTTGATTAAGAAGGCGACTAGAGAGGGAAGGTTGTAAAAGATGTATGAAGCAATAAAATCCGCAGAAGAGTTGCAGTCCCTCTGCTGTCGACGATGCCGTCGCTAGAGCTAAAGCAGTGGCCTTTGGTGTTAAGAATATTCGCCTTGTCGCAGGCTGCCTTACAACAACCAACACATACTCTTTCTTCAAATACAGCCTCTATTGTTCCAAGATGACGAGAAGTATGTCAAGCTTCTGGTAGACGCCAGATGGACACATTGCGACGTCGATGCGGAAGCAGCTCCTACCACACTCAGATGCCAAATTGCTCCCAATGTGGCCTATTAAGGCTAAGACGAGGATAGCCATTAGAACGCATACGTTTCCCCAAGATTGTGCGAAGACTTCTTGGCAACAGATTCCGTGAAGGAACTCAAGCTAAGCCAAAGACAACGTAAACTTGAAACCATTTCTTCTACAAGCAATTTTTGGACGTGTGACTCACTCGCACAAGATAACACCCAGAACCCGATTAGCGAGCATCGAGTTTGTATCCAATTTGAAAACAGACCTACAATTCAGATCGTCATGATCTGCCAAACATTTCAGCAATTGTCTGGACTTAACTGAATGATTTAAGTTTTTGGACCGTCATTTCTGTTTCCATTCACGATAGCTACCTCCACGCACGAATTTCCGTGTTGAGGTAAGTTTTCATACGAGAAAGGTGAACGAAAACCAAAAGAACAGAAATTACGACCTAAATACTTTAAGAATTCACTTAAGTCCAGACAATTGCGTCTTAGCCAAAGCAAAATGCATCCAAATTGTTGGTTTAAGTGAGCCGCGACACAAGTCGCAAGGGCACCCTCTCTACCTTAGCAAAGGAAACCTTCACATAACACAACAGAAAAGTCAAAGTTTTGTAAACTCTTGAATAGCCTTTATTTAAACCACCAAAATTTCAAACAAGGAATTTACAGGCGATACATGACATGACAGGACACTTGAAGCATCTCTTAAACAAGAGATCAAATATTCCTCGAAAAGACTGACCGAATTTCAAGCTCTCAAATGAAGAGCATAACTTTCCGAGGGAAAAACTGGTGCATTCCACTAGCAAATTCCATATTTACTCCTTCCGCTTCGATGTTCGCTTACTTCCTCATCGCCTAATCAAATTACTCGCGTCCACGTCATTGTTGACCCATTTTCTCTTAAAAACCCTCAGTTCCAACAAAAGCTCTAACTCACTCTCCCGGGGATTTGAAACCCAAAGCTGCATCCCAGGAGCCTAAGTGCATGCAGAAAATTCGATATTTCTAGAAACCCATGCCACCTCATCTCTTTTTTTTGCAATCCACTACAGAACTTACCAAATTGTTCATTCCATCAAAGATCCCCGGAAGATTTGGGAGGAACGACGACAAAGATTCCTTGACTTTCTTGTCCTTGAATTTGGTTAAAGTGTGATGCAGACCATATTCGGTCATTAAATCCTTATCACCAGTCAATTCCCCCTTACCTGCCAAAGAGAAAATCACAAACAAAAAAAAAACAAATCCCATCAAAACTGTGCATAAAATCAATTTCTACGCCTTACCTGGTGGTTCCTTCATCGAATAAAACGGTCCACTGTGAACAATCGATGGATTCTTGCCCAGCGAAATTGTAGTCTTCAATGTCCCAGACGAGTCTTGCCTTGAAACCACTGGTGATCGACCACCCCGAGGTGATGATTTCGGAGAGAACGATTCCATTTTGCGGAATTGATCGCTCATCATCATATTCCCGTAGTTCATCATTTTTCCAACACAATATTCTCCTTATTCGTGAAAGATCGAACAAAATAGATTTAGAGAAAAAAAAATGTACTTTTTTTTTTCTTCGAAATTTCCTCTTTTGCGTTTCAGGGTGTTCAAGAGAAAATCACCCCTCCCAGCAGACACCACTGCTCACAAGATGATGCGAGAAATGCTTACGACAAATATATGATTTTTGTTTATAATTGCAACTTGCCCTTGTGTGGCCCAAGATAAAGGAAAACAATTATTTTCGAAACTAAATGCAAACAGAAATCTATTTTTCTCTGCACAAAGAAACTACACAATAATGGTTTTCCACACGAACGCCATCTTGGAACTGAAAATATAAATTGACAGCATTTGTTGAGAAATGTCACAACTACCCGATGGTGGGGTAATTGAATTTCACCAAAAAATTAGATAACATTTTGTTTTAATATGACGGCAGTGATGCCAAATCTTTGATGGGTTTAATGTTAAGTGGAATTGTTTTATAATTGTTGCTGAATTTTTAAAAAATTGCTATAAATTAAAAACGCATTTCATTAAAGAAGACTGTTGTTCCAGGGTTACTGCTACTTGTCATCTATTTACCACACCGGATCTGTACCCAAAGCGTTTGTTTAACAAGTGGCGGGGTTCGAAATTCGTAAAAGACAAGCGTATTTAGATTTCATTTGATATCAGTGCTGCCACTCACCGTCTGATATTAATTTTAGTTAACGATCATTACTGACCCTTTTGAAGTTCCTGAATCTATCCTAATTCTTCGATTACTCTCCTCAAATGTTTACCTGCTCCATGATACAAAAAATTCCATTCAGTTACATCAAACTCGAATTATTTTCAAATCACTGGCAACATATACTCAGTGCCAGCAACCCTCACGAATAAATGTCATTCTGGAATCTGGTCTGCTCGCACAGTTTTCAAACGTCATTTGTAGAAAGGAAAAGAAGAGGGTGTCGGTGTCGATTCGACGGGGATTATATTTTTTTTCTTGCACCACGAATCTTGAGGAGGTAGTAGCTTCTCAACGGGAAGTAATACTAATTTTTAGTTCTAGGTGTTTAACATTAAATTACTCCACAACATGCAGTGCAGCCTGAGAAACGCCATATGGCTTGCTAATAAGGTAAATAACCCTAAATGCAGTCGAGACTAAAGTGCGGATCACCAAAGGGATTATGCAATCCCAATAACCTCCTTTTATGGTGCTTTTGCTAAATCAATTGTGGAGACTTGTGAACGCACAGCAAATGTTACTTAATAAGACTGCTCCGAGGGGACTAATTAAATCACGGGTTTTGTTTATTTGAGTTATTTTGCTATCGGCTAACCTGCTTAACCTTGAATTTCTAATCATATCAAGAGGCGAATTTCGTTGTTTGTCCGATTGGTTGAACAGGTCATTGATGATTGTGCATGTTTCTTTGCAGAGTCTCAAGACGAATGGAGCGATATTGGGAGCATTAAATGCTCGTTTCTATTCGGCAACGCATGAGGCTGATTTAGTTGTGATTGGATCTGGACCCGGTGGATATGTAGCTGCCATCAAAGCCGCCCAAATGGGAATGAATGTAAGCTTCAGAGACTTCTGTAAGGTCTGGGAATGATTTTTTTGTGTTCTTTCTCACCCGCAGACAGTCAGTGTTGAGAAGAATCCCACGTTGGGTGGAACCTGCCTGAATGTCGGTTGTATTCCATCGAAGGCACTGCTGAACAATTCGCATTTGTATCATTTGGCAAAGGATGGTGGTCTGGCAGAACGTGGCACAATTGTGACTGGCGTTGAGTTGGATTTGCCAAAATTGATGTCAATGAAGGATGGTGTTGTTAAATCACTCACCGGTGGTATTGCCCAGCTCTTCAAGAAGAACAAAGTGTTGCAACTTACCGGAACGGGGACTATCACTTCACCAAACACCGTTGAGGTTACGAAGAACGATGGCACCAAGGATACAATCAACACCAAGAACATCATGATTGCGACTGGATCGGAGGTGACACCATTCCCTGGTATTGAGGTGAGTTTAGAAAGAGAAGTGTTGTCTATGAAACTACGTGAATGAATGCACTGCTTGAATTGTCTAGCGGGTGTTTCTGAGTGCAGTAGCTTCTGACAGGTTCCATTGTGAGTCACATTTTTCGATTAGTTCCTGCGTAAATGAGTGTCAAAGAGAGTTAGGTGCGGAATTTTGTTTCTTGAGCGTCGCATAGTCACCAGAAATTAAATTAAATGTCAAAATGTGAATGCAAGGGTGTCACGTCACGATGTCTATGGATTTTTCCAAAAATCGAGGTGTTTCCTTGCCTTAGTCGCTGCGAGATGCTTCTTGACAAATTCAACAAAATGAACAGTCTGTGTCCACCTCTTCGCACGTTTAGGTGTCCCGCACATTAGAGTTGCACAGTCATTAGAGTTGCACAGTAACTTTGTGCATTTTTACAGTTCAGCTCCAACCAAACATAACCTAACCACACTTTTTTTCCTTTCGTTTCATTTGTGCTTTGATTTGTTCAATTCATTGCCTCCCTTCCCTTCAGATTGATGAAGAATATGTGCTGAGCAGTGATGGTATAATGTCACTGAAGCAACTCCCAACAAAAATTATCGTTGTTGGCTGTGGCCTGATTGGTCTGGAAATAGCGGGTCTCTGGGCTCGTTTGGGTAGTCAAGTGACAGCAATTGACACTAGAAAAGACCTGGATACCATATACCTGGACTCCGATGTACTGAAAGTCTTCCTAAAATGTCTCAAGGGTCTAGGAGTCAAATTTAAACTTGAACACAAAGTGAACTCCTGCGAGAAGCAAGGCCAACAAGTAGCTGTGTCAGTTGAACACGTCAACAAGAAAACCAAAGAAGACTTGTTAGTTGACCGTGTCGTCATCATAACTGGCCGACAGCCATACACCAAGAAGTTAGGTCTAAAGAATGTTGGCGTGAAGAAAGACAAGCGAGGTTATGTGCAGATCAATAAGAATTTTCAAACCAACATCCCATCGATCTATGCGATTGGCGATGTTGTTGGTGGCAAGCAATTGGCCAACAAAGCCGAAATGGAGGGAGAAGCCTGCGCTGCACTCATAAATGGGGAAGCGAATCATGCTGACTACAATTCGATACCAAGCATTGTCTTCTCCCACCCTGAACTGGCGTGGATTGGCAAAACCGAACCGGTTCTTAAGGAGGCTGGCATTGAGTACACAGTTGGGAAATTTCCATTCGTGGCAAATTCAAGGGCAAAGGCAAATCTCGACACAATTGGATTCGTGAAAGTGTTTGCCGAGAAGGTCACTGGCAAAATCCTGGGAGTCCATATTGTGGGATCTGTAATTCAACACATAACTCAGCTGAATTTGTACCGTTTATTTGGTCTGTTTCTTTGGTTGTAGGGCTGCGCTGACATGATCAATGAATGTGCTCTCATAATGAGATACGATGGCTCTGCTGCGGATCTTGCAAAGGTTTCTCATGCACATCCAGTAGGCTGAAATGAATACCGAATGCTTTGCGATAACAATTCTATTTTCAGACGTTCGCCGAAGCCCTTAAAGACGCTGCACATGCGGCTGCCTATGGCAAGACTATCAATTTTTGATCGTTTCGTGATGCAAACCATTCAATCTTTTCCTAGTCAATCATGTGATATCTTCTGTGATTAAAAATAATTATATTGGACGGAGCTTGCATTTTAAAGAATTTTACAAAAAAAAAACCACGTGCGCAGCTGTCATGTGTATTTCTTGTTTGCAAAAAAACGGGCAAATTGTCACCCTCTCGCTAAGTACAGTTACTGCGTGGTACTGTTTACTTGGAGAGGTCAGCAGAATGACAGCTATTAGGTTTCATAAAAAGTTTTCAATCCCAACAAATGCTTTACCATGAATTCGAAACGATGCAAGAACGTGTTTCGATGAATTTTCTTCCATTTTTGATGTTCTATAACAAATTTGACGGGTCTGGGCCTCTTTTGTTCATCGAACTGACTCGTAGAAATCTTTAGTTGCATCTCTGCTGTTCTTGTTTCACTCTGCTGTTCCTGTGTCACTCTGCTGTTCCTGTGTCACTCTGCTGTTCCTGTGTCACTCTGCTGTTCCTGTGTCAAGACCTGAACAAGAAAACTTCCCTTTTAAGTTAACCTCACTTCTTCGCTGCTGCTGAAACCGGCATGTGTGGCACTTGCAACGTTTTCTTGATTCCCTATTTACTCATCAGATCAACGATCTCTGGAGGGTCTGAGACTGTGCAATTGTGGCCTTTTATCGTTGATGGCCTCAGGTAGGCTGCTTCCAGTTATCAAGACCAAACGGCCGCAAGGGAACTTGGCACCGGAGATTCGGTCTTTCTCTGTGTTATTTGGTCCAGTCCAGTAGGTCCAGAAGGAAGGCGATTGGAGGAGAGGGCAACCGCGAACTCTGTGATCTGTATAAGGATGTGGACATAGTCCGGAAAGCAAAAATCCGTCGACTAAACTGCCTCGGCCACATCGAGCGAATGAAGACCTTCGTCTTGGTCTTCATACCGAAGATTTGGTCTTCCTCTTCTTTTCGAACCAAGAACCTCGGATTAAAGACCCTCTTAGCTGGTGTCCATTTCTGATTCCTTCTATCTGAAAACTTACCCCCTCGCCTATTGTTCTCCGTCACATTGTCCGAGATCAGCTTGTCATTGCACGGGCTTTGAAACGCTTCTTATCCAATTACGGTCTTCTCTGATGCCTGTGGACTTCCAGACAATTTTGAGAGCCCCCTCCAGATGCAGGAAGCATCACCTTTGAAAATAATTTGGTTTATAGATAGATAGATAATTTGGATGATAGATTTTCAAATCAGACATTTTTTAGGTTAAGTTTGACAGCTCGCATTTCATCTGCCTTTTCCATCGCCAATTCCAATAAGAATCTAATCGTTAATGTCCCCCTTCTATTTTCCCTCCAAATCAAGGTCGATGAAGAAACAATTGTCTCCAGTACTGGTGCACTGTCCCTGAAGGAAGTACCAAAACGTCTAATCATCATCGGCGCTGGTGTCATTGGTCTCGAACTCGGATCAGTGTGGGCACGTCTTGGCTCCGAAGTAACCGCTATTGAATTCCTCGACACCATCGGCGGCGTTGGCATCGATGGCGAGGTATCCCAGACTTTCAAGAAAGTCCTTGAGAAGCAGCACATCCAATTCAAGTTGGGAACTAAAGTGATTTCGGCCAGCAAAGGGGGTGACGGTGTAACTGTTTCCGTTGAAAATGTCAAGACCAATGACAAGGAAGACCTAGTTTGTGATGTACTTCTGGTGTGCGTTGGCCGTCGTCCATACACCAACGATCTGGGCTTGGAAAACGTTGGCATTGTGAGGGACGATCGAGGTAGAATTCCCGTGAATGCACAACTTCAAACTGTTGTGCCAAGCATCTATGCGATTGGTGACTGCATTCATGGACCAATGTTGGCGCATAAGGCTGAGGACGAGGGCACCGCTTGCGTTGAGGGAATGCTGGGTGGACATGTGCACATCGACTACAACTGCGTTCCAAGCGTTGTCTACACACATCCAGAGGTCTCATGGGTTGGCAAATCGGAGGAGAATCTGAAGCAAGAAGGAGTCGAATACAAGATCGGAAAATTCCCCTTCATGGCTAATTCAAGAGCGAAGTGCAGCAAGGAAACTGAAGGATTCGTCAAGGTGCTCTCTGACAAGGCGACAGACAAGATTCTGGGAGTTCATATGATCGGACCAGTAAGAGAATGTTTGATGCAGTGCTTCGGCGGGGTACTGAACCTGTTTTCTCTTTTCAGTCTGCCGGTGAAATGATCAATGAAGCAGCGCTTGCCATGGAATACGGTGCATCTGCGGAAGATATTGCCCGTGTCTGCCACGCTCATCCCGTAAGTTGACAAATCTCCACTCCAAGTATCATATCCACTCATTTGTTATCTCTTTTGACAGACGAACTCCGAGGCGCTGAGGGAGGCAGCAATCGCCGCTGCATTTGGCAAACCAATCAATTTCTAATTTAATTCAAACACACTGCGAATGAACTCGAAACGAAGATCACAAAGCATGTCTCAAGCCTTACTCCCATGAGTTGTGTTATGTACAATCTTCTGTTTCGAACAAATTGAAAAGCAATTAATCATTAAATCACTAACTTACCGATGTGCTTATGGCCGAACACCATACGGAGTAAATGAAAGCAAAACCGAGTTTAGACTTAAAACAAAAATAAATGAAAACGAAAATTTGTGAATATGTGTATATCTTTAGCTTCCCAAGAAGGATGTATCCTCTCAAATGTTTAACATTGGATAAAATGAATGTAATTGAATTACGTAGCCTAAGAATACTCCTCTGTGGTGCGAAAGTAGGGAGATGCGAAATAAAAATATCAATCATTTCTGGACCGGAGAGTTTTATGTGAGAGAGATTGGGGCTAGGGGGAATTCTGAATGCTTGTGTGGAGCAATGCAGCAGATCCACGTTCGAAGTGACACGCTAAAGTGGAGAGGGATCTCAACCAACTTGGCGTGAGCAGTTGGCGACAGCCGGCAAGGAATCGCGTTAGGGAGAGAGGGTTGTTGGTTGAGGCCCAGGTCGACTGTTGCGCCACATGAAAAATGAGAGGAAAAGTTTGCGGGGAAGTCTTTCTCTGATCATCGGTTACGATTGTGAATTTGTTTGCACTAAATCTTCGCAAATTCAACTTCAAACTTAATGTCATACACGCATGATGCCGACCGCCTAAGGCACGCTTAGCTAAACGCAGTCCAAAAGCATCTAAATCTGACCATCCAATTGTGCACTAGTTTCTGTAATGTTCCATCCTAATTCTGGTCAGAAACTAGCAAGAATTCTAGTGGCAGCAGCAACTTTCCCCAGGAATTTTCATCCTAAAAGTATGCAAGATTTCCATCACAAAATCAGCTGTCTTTCTGACATTTGCCGCTTCTGTCAAAGATGCCATCCCAGCAAATGTTTCCCTTTCACACGCGATACAGAGTTGAAAAGTTATTTTTGTAAAATTCTTAATGAAAAATGAAGCGTTTACCCGTGTTGTCACGTGCATTTCAACAAAACCTTCTTCGCGCATTTACCACCACCGCAGACGCTGAAGCTGACACGGTAACGATTGTCTTCCATCCCGACAAACACTAACGTTCCTCTTCCCAGCTTCAACAATGGCCAAAAAAGATATTCTCTGGCATACAACCCACGGGACAGATACACTTGGGCAACTATTTGGGTGCTGTGCAAAAGTGGAGAGAACTGCAGAATGCTGGAGATGATGTTACCTTCTGCATTGTTGATCTGCACTCCATAACAGTCCCACAAGAACCAAAGACATTGCGTAATAATATCTTTCTGATGACTGCCACAATGCTGGCCTGTGGCATTGATCCAGACAAGTCAACAGTCTTCGTTCAGTCGTCTGTGAAGGAGCACACCGAACTGAGTTGGATTTTGGGCTGTTTGACCACAATGGCGAGACTTGGACACTTGCCACAGTACAAGGAGAAGACGCGACAAATGAAAGAGTCCCCCCTCGGTTTGTTTCTATATCCCGTCCTGCAGGCAGCCGACATCCTCCTCTACAAGTCGGTTGACACACATCCTATAAACAACTCACAGATCATAATTCTTATCGCAAATAGTTTCTTTTTAGAGCTACACACGTACCCGTGGGGGAAGATCAAATCCAGCACATCCAGCTGACTCAGCATTTAGCGAAGCTGTTCAACACAAGGTTCGGTAATACATTTCCCCATTGCCATGCTCTCATCGAAAAGGAAGCCGCCCGGATTCGGTCACTTCGTGATCCAACGAAGAAAATGTCCAAATCCGACCTCGACACGAGGGCCACCATTTTCCTTACCGACGAACCTGATGTGATAGTTGGAAAAATTAAGAAAGCCGTCACCGACTTCACATCGGCGGTTACTTATGACCCGGAAAATCGAATAGGAGTGAGTAACTTACTTGCCATTCACTCCCTGGTGTCGGACGGCAAGATTCCAGAGGAAATTTGCGAAGAGGTCGAAGGCATCGATACCGGAAAGTACAAGCTGTTGGTGGCAGAGGCCGTGGTGGAGCATTTGAAACCAATTCGTTTGAAAATCAATGAGTACATCAAGAATCCCCATGAATTGATGAGTGTTCTTGAAGCTGGACAAAAGAAGGCCGAAGCGACTGCAGCGATGACAATGGACGAAGTGAGGCAAAAGGTGGGACTGGGGGCTTCGCTGTCAAGTGAAATCGATGACTTGATGTTTAAATACAAACAAAATTGATTCAGTTTTAGTCGGTGTTCCTGTTATTTAAGTAGATATAAATGAAACAAAAATAAAAACGTATTTCATGCAGTTTAACCTTAAATTACTCAGCTTCTGAATGTTGGACTGGGTTCCACTTTCTCCAACGAATGCTGGGGAACTATATGTACATATGTAGTTATTAAACATTTAGACATAATTGTCCTTAAGGGATTATTGAATCAAGTGGAGGTGCTTTTATGAAGCCGATATGAGTTTGAATTTGATGGCGTTTTCTT
Source organism: Myathropa florea (assembly GCA_930367185.1). Lineage (NCBI taxonomy): Eukaryota > Metazoa > Arthropoda > Insecta > Diptera > Syrphidae > Myathropa > Myathropa florea. Next base: position 30,989,581 of record OV884005.1, on the reverse strand, counting down.
TTCGTGGAAGTCGGAATGGCGGTTCTATGTGCGGGCGACGTCTGGTTTAGAAACTGTGGCTTGTCAAAGTTGGGGAGTCAGGGTTTAAAATTCGAATCGAAATTGCAGTGGTTAGCCTTAGATTTTTTTTGGGGAAAAAATCGAAGGTCGTCGGAATCGTTTGAAATGCACATGGATCGAAAATTCAGGTCAAAAGCACACCAGAAATGTCGGTTTTATGTGCGGGCGACGTCTGGTTTAGAAACTGTGGCTTGTCAAAGTTGGGGGGTCAGGGTTTAAAATTCGCATCGAAATTGCAGTGGTTAGCCTTGGATTTTTTTTGGGCAAAAAATCGAAGGTCGTCGGAATCGTTTGAAATGCACATGGATCGAAAATTCAGGTCAAAAGCACACCAGAAATGTCGGTTTTATGTGCGGGCGACGTCTGGTTTAGAAACTGTGACTTGTCAAAGTTGGGGGGTCAGGGTTTAAAATTCGCATCGAAATTGCATTGGTTAGCCTTGGATTTTTTTTGGGGAAAAAATCGAAGGTCGTCGGAATCGTTTGAAATGCACATGGATCGAAAATGCAGGTCAAAAGCACACCAGAAATGGCGGTTTTATGTGCGGGCGACGTCTGGTTTAGAAACTGTGGCTTGTCAAAGTTGGGGGGTCGAGCCCTTTGAAATCGCACCGAAATTGCAGTGGTTAGCCTTGGATTTTTTTTGGGGAAAAAATCGAAGGTCGTCGGAATCGTTTGAAATGCACATGGATCGAAAATTCAGGTCAAAAGCACACCAGAAATGTCGGTTTTATGTGCGGGCGACGTCTGGTTTAGAAACTGTGGCTTGTCAAAGTTGGGGGGTCAGGGTTTAAAATTCGCATCGAAATTGCAGTGGTTAGCCTTTGATTTTTTTTGGGGAAAAAATCGAAGGTCGTCGGAATCGTTTGAAATGCACATGGATCGAAAATTCAGGTCAAAAGCACACCAGAAATGTCGGTTTTATGTGCGGGCGACGTCTGGTTTAGAAACTGTGGCTTGTCAAAGTTGGGGGGTCAGGGTTTAAAATTCGCATCGAAATTGCAGTGGTTAGCCTTGGATTTTTTTTGGGGAAAAAATCGAAGGTCGTCGGAATCGTTTGAAATGCACATGGATCGAAAATTCAGGTCAAAAGCACACCAGAAATGTCGGTTTCATGTGCGGGCGACGTCTGGTTTAGAAACTGTGGCTTGTCAAAGTTGGGGGGTCAGGGTTTAAAATTCGCATCGAAATTGCAGTGGTTAGCCTTGGATTTTTTTTGGGCAAAAAATCGAAGGTCGTCGGAATCGTTTGAAATGCACATGGATCGAAAATTCAGGTCAAAAGCACACCAGAAATGTCGGTTTTATGTGCGGGCGACGTCTGGTTTAGAAACTGTGGCTTGTCAAAGTTGGGGGGTCAGGGTTTAAAATTCGCATCGAAATTGCAGTGGTTAGCCTTGGATTTTTTTTGGGGAAAAAATCGAAGGTCGTCGGAATCGTTTGAAATGCACATGGATCGAAAATGCAGGTCAAAAGCACACCAGAAATGTCGGTTTTATGTGCGGGCGACGTCTGGTTTAGAAACTGTGGCTTGTCAAAGTTGGGGGGTCAGGGTTTAAAATTCGCATCGAAATTGCAGTGGTTAGCCTTGGATTTTTTTTGGGGAAAAAATCGAAGGTCGTCGGAATCGTTTGAAATGCACATGGATCGAAAATTCAGGTCAAAAGCACACCAGAAATGTCGGTTTTATGTGCGGGCGACGTCTGGTTTAGAAACTGTGGCTTGTCAAAGTTGGGGGGTCAGGGTTTAAAATTCGCATCGAAATTGCAGTGGTTAGCCTTGGATTTTTTTTGGGGAAAAAATCGAAGGTCGTCGGAATCGTTTGAAATGCACATGGATCGAAAATTCAGGTCAAAAGCACACCAGAAATGTCGGTTTTATGTGCGGGCGACGTCTGGTTTAGAAACTGTGGCTTGTCAAAGTTGGGGGGTCAGGGTTTAAAATTCGCATCGAAATTGCAGTGGTTAGCCTTGGATTTTTTTTGGGGAAAAAATCGAAGGTCGTCGGAATCGTTTGAAATGCACATGGATCGAAAATTCAGGTCAAAAGCACACCAGAAATGTCGGTTTTATGTGCGGGCGACGTCTGGTTTAGAAACTGTGGCTTGTCAAAGTTGGGGGGTCAGGGTTTAAAATTCGCATCGAAATTGCAGTGGTTAGCCTTGGATTTTTTTTGGGGAAAAAATCGAAGGTCGTCGGAATCGTTTGAAATGCACATGGATCGAAAATTCAGGTCAAAAGCACACCAGAAATGTCGGTTTCATGTGCGGGCGACGTCTGGTTTAGAAACTGTGGCTTGTCAAAGTTGGGGGGTCAGGGTTTAAAATTCGCATCGAAATTGCAGTGGTTAGCCTTAGATTTTTTTTGGGGAAAAAATCGAAGGTCGTCGGAATCGTTTGAAATGCACATGGATCGAAAATGCAGGTCAAAAGCACACCAGAAATGTCGGTTTTATGTGCGGGCGACGTCTGGTTTAGAAACTGTGGCTTGTCAAAGTTGGGGGGTCAGGGTTTAAAATTCGCATCGAAATTGCAGTGGTTAGCCTTGGATTTTTTTTGGGGAAAAAATCGAAGGTCGTCGGAATCGTTTGAAATGCACATGGATCGAAAATTCAGGTCAAAAGCACACCAGAAATGTCGGTTTTATGTGCGGGCGACGTCTGGTTTAGAAACTGTGGCTTGTCAAAGTTGGGGGGTCGAGCCCTTTGAAATCGCACCGAAATTGCAGTGGTTAGCCTTGGATTTTTTTTGGGGAAAAAATCGAAGGTCGTCGGAATCGTTTGAAATGCACATGGATCGAAAATTCAGGTCAAAAGCACACCAGAAATGTCGGTTTTATGTGCGGGCGACGTCTGGTTTAGAAACTGTGGCTTGTCAAAGTTGGGGGGTCAGGGTTTAAAATTCGCATCGAAATTGCAGTGGTTAGCCTTGGATTTTTTTTGGGGAAAAAATCGAAGGTCGTCGGAATCGTTTGAAATGCACATGGATCGAAAATTCAGGTCAAAAGCACACCAGAAATGTCGGTTTTATGTGCGGGCGACGTCTGGTTTAGAAACTGTGGCTTGTCAAAGTTGGGGGGTCAGGGTTTAAAATTCGCATCGAAATTGCAGTGGTTAGCCTTGGATTTTTTTTGGGGAAAAAATCGAAGGTCGTCGGAATCGTTTGAAATGCACATGGATCGAAAATTCAGGTCAAAAGCACACCAGAAATGTCGGTTTCATGTGCGGGCGACGTCTGGTTTAGAAACTGTGGCTTGTCAAAGTTGGGGGGTCAGGGTTTAAAATTCGCATCGAAATTGCAGTGGTTAGCCTTAGATTTTTTTTGGGGAAAAAATCGAAGGTCGTCGGAATCGTTTGAAATGCACATGGATCGAAAATGCAGGTCAAAAGCACACCAGAAATGTCGGTTTTATGTGCGGGCGACGTCTGGTTTAGAAACTGTGGCTTGTCAAAGTTGGGGGGTCAGGGTTTAAAATTCGCATCGAAATTGCAGTGGTTAGCCTTGGATTTTTTTTGGGGAAAAAATCGAAGGTCGTCGGAATCGTTTGAAATGCACATGGATCGAAAATTCAGGTCAAAAGCACACCAGAAATGTCGGTTTTATGTGCGGGCGACGTCTGGTTTAGAAACTGTGGCTTGTCAAAGTTGGGGGGTCAGGGTTTAAAATTCGCATCGAAATTGCAGTGGTTAGCCTTGGATTTTTTTTGGGGAAAAAATCGAAGGTCGTCGGAATTGTTTGAAATGCACATGGATCGAAAATTCAGGTCAAAAGCACACCAGAAATGTCGGTTTTATGTGCGGGCGACGTCTGGTTTAGAAACTGTGGCTTGTCAAAGTTGGGGGGTCAGGGTTTAAAATTCGCATCGAAATTGCAGTGGTTAGCCTTGGATTTTTTTTGGGGAAAAAATCGAAGGTCGTCGGAATCGTTTGAAATGCACATGGATCGAAAATGCAGGTCAAAAGCACACCAGAAATGTCGGTTTTATGTGCGGGCGACGTCTGGTTTAGAAACTGTGGCTTGTCAAAGTTGGGGGGTCAGGGTTTAAAATTCGCATCGAAATTGCAGTGGTTAGCCTTGGATTTTTTTTGGGGAAAAAATCGAAGGTCGTCGGAATCGTTTGAAATGCACATGGATCGAAAATTCAGGTCAAAAGCACACCAGAAATGTCGGTTTTATGTGCGGGCGACGTCTGGTTTAGAAACTGTGGCTTGTCAAAGTTGGGGGGTCAGGGTTTAAAATTCGCATCGAAATTGCAGTGGTTAGCCTTGGATTTTTTTTGGGGAAAAAATCGAAGGTCGTCGGAATCGTTTGAAATGCACATGGATCGAAAATGCAGGTCAAAAGCACACCAGAAATGTCGGTTTTATGTGCGGGCGACGTCTGGTTTAGAAACTGTGGCTTGTCAAAGTTGGGGGGTCAGGGTTTAAAATTCGCATCGAAATTGCAGTGGTTAGCCTTGGATTTTTTTTGGGCAAAAAATCGAAGGTCGTCGGAATCGTTTGAAATGCACATGGATCGAAAATGCAGGTCAAAAGCACACCAGAAATGTCGGTTTTATGTGCGGGCGACGTCTGGTTTAGAAACTGTGGCTTGTCAAAGTTGGGGGGTCAGGGTTTAAAATTCGCATCGAAATTGCAGTGGTTAGCCTTGGATTTTTTTTGGGCAAAAAATCGAAGGTCGTCGGAATCGTTTGAAATGCACATGGATCGAAAATTCAGGTCAAAAGCACACCAGAAATGTCGGTTTTATGTGCGGGCGACGTCTGGTTTAGAAACTGTGGCTTGTCAAAGTTGGGGGGTCAGGGTTTAAAATTCGCATCGAAATTGCAGTGGTTAGCCTTGGATTTTTTTTGGGCAAAAAATCGAAGGTCGTCGGAATCGTTTGAAATGCACATGGATCGAAAATTCAGGTCAAAAGCACACCAGAAATGTCGGTTTTATGTGCGGGCGACGTCTGGTTTAGAAACTGTGGCTTGTCAAAGTTGGGGGGTCAGGGTTTAAAATTCGCATCGAAATTGCATTGGTTAGCCTTGGATTTTTTTTGGGGAAAAAATCGAAGGTCGTCGGAATCGTTTGAAATGCACATGGATCGAAAATGCAGGTCAAAAGCACACCAGAAATGGCGGTTTTATGTGCGGGCGACGTCTGGTTTAGAAACTGTGGCTTGTCAAAGTTGGGGGGTCAGGGTTTAAAATTCGCATCGAAATTGCAGTGGTTAGCCTTGGATTTTTTTTGGGGAAAAAATCGAAGGTCGTCGGAATCGTTTGAAATGCACATGGATCGAAAATTCAGGTCAAAAGCACACCAGAAATGTCGGTTTTATGTGCGGGCGACGTCTGGTTTAGAAACTGTGGCTTGTCAAAGTTGGGGGGTCAGGGTTTAAAATTCGCATCGAAATTGCAGTGGTTAGCCCATGATTTTTTTTTAGGGAAAAAATCGAAGGTCGTCGGAATCGTTTGAAATGCACATGGATCGAAAATTCAGGTCAAAAGCACACCAGAAATGTCGGTTTTATGTGCGGGCGACGTCTGGTTTAGAAACTGTGGCTTGTCAAAGTTGGGGGGTCAGGGTTTAAAATTCGCATCGAAATTGCAGTGGTTAGCCTTGGATTTTTTTTGGGGAAAAAATCGAAGGTCGTCGGAATCGTTTGAAATGCACATGGATCGAAAATTCAGGTCAAAAGCACACCAGAAATGTCGGTTTTATGTGCGGGCGACGTCTGGTTTAGAAACTGTGGCGTGTCAAAGTTGGGGGGTCAGGGTTTAAAATTCGCATCGAAATTGCAGTGGTTAGCCTTGGATTTTTTTTGGGGAAAAAATCGAAGGTCGTCGGAATCGTTTGAAATGCACATGGATCGAAAATTCAGGTCAAAAGCACACCAGAAATGTCGGTTTTATGTGCGGGCGACGTCTGGTTTAGAAACTGTGGCTTGTCAAAGTTGGGGGGTCAGGGTTTAAAATTCGCATCGAAATTGCAGTGGTTAGCCCATGATTTTTTTTAGGGAAAAAATCGAAGGTCGTCGGAATCGTTTGAAATGCACATGGATCGAAAATGCAGGTCAAAAGCACACCAGAAATGTCGGTTTTATGTGCGGGCGACGTCTGGTTTAGAAACTGTGGCTTGTCAAAGTTGGGGGGTCAGGGTTTAAAATTCGCATCGAAATTGCAGTGGTTAGCCTTGGATTTTTTTTGGGGAAAAAATCGAAGGTCGTCGGAATCGTTTGAAATGCACATGGATCGAAAATTCAGGTCAAAAGCACACCAGAAATGTCGGTTTTATGTGCGGGCGACGTCTGGTTTAGAAACTGTGGCTTGTCAAAGTTGGGGGGTCAGGGTTTAAAATTCGCATCGAAATTGCAGTGGTTAGCCCATGATTTTTTTTAGGGAAAAAATCGAAGGTCGTCGGAATCGTTTGAAATGCACATGGATCGAAAATGCAGGTCAAAAGCACACCAGAAATGTCGGTTTTATGTGCGGGCGACGTCTGAAATTGAAATTGCAGTGGTTAGCCCATGATTTTTTTTAGGGAAAAAATCGAAGGTCGTCGGAATCGTTTGAAATGCACATGGATCGAAAATGCAGGTCAAAAGCACACCAGAAATGTCGGTTTTATGTGCGGGCGACGTCTGGTTTAGAAACTGTGGCTTGTCAAAGTTGGGGGGTCAGGGTTTAAAATTCGCATCGAAATTGCAGTGGTTAGCCTTGGATTTTTTTTGGGGAAAAAATCGAAGGTCGTCGGAATCGTTTGAAATGCACATGGATCGAAAATTCAGGTCAAAAGCACACCAGAAATGTCGGTTTTATGTGCGGGCGACGTCTGGTTTAGAAACTGTGGCTTGTCAAAGTTGGGGGGTCAGGGTTTAAAATTCGCATCGAAATTGCAGTGGTTAGCCCATGATTTTTTTTGGGGAAAAAATCGAAGGTCGTCGGAATCGTTTGAAATGCACATGGATCGAAAATTCAGGTCAAAAGCACACCAGAAATGTCGGTTTTATGTGCGGGCGACGTCTGGTTTAGAAACTGTGGCTTGTCAAAGTTGGGGGGTCAGGGTTTAAAATTCGCATCGAAATTGCAGTGGTTAGCCCATGATTTTTTTTAGGGAAAAAATCGAAGGTCGTCGGAATCGTTTGAAATGCACATGGATCGAAAATGCAGGTCAAAAGCACACCAGAAATGTCGGTTTTATGTGCGGGCGACGTCTGGTTTAGAAACTGTGGCTTGTCAAAGTTGGGGGGTCAGGGTTTAAAATTCGCATCGAAATTGCAGTGGTTAGCCTTGGATTTTTTTTGGGGAAAAAATCGAAGGTCGTCGGAATCGTTTGAAATGCACATGGATCGAAAATGCAGGTCAAAAGCACACCAGAAATGTCGGTTTTATGTGCGGGCGACGTCTGGTTTAGAAACTGTGGCTTGTCAAAGTTGGCGGGTCAGGGTTTAAAATTCGCATCGAAATTGCAGTGGTTAGCCTTGGATTTTTTTTGGGGAAAAAATCGAAGGTCGTCGGAATCGTTTGAAATGCACATGGATCGAAAATTCAGGTCAAAAGCACACCAGAAATGTCGGTTTTATGTGCGGGCGACGTCTGGTTTAGAAACTGTGGCTTGTCAAAGTTGGGGGGTCAGGGTTTAAAATTCGCATCGAAATTGCAGTGGTTAGCCTTGGATTTTTTTTGGGGAAAAAATCGAAGGTCGTCGGAATCGTTTGAAATGCACATGGATCGAAAATTCAGGTCAAAAGCACACCAGAAATGTCGGTTTTATGTGCGGGCGACGTCTGGTTTAGAAACTGTGGCTTGTCAAAGTTGGGGGGTCAGGGTTTAAAATTCGCATCGAAATTGCAGTGGTTAGCCTTGGATTTTTTTTGGGGAAAAAATGGAAGGTGGTCGGAATCGTTTGAAATGCACATGGATCGAAAATTCAGGTCAAAAGCACACCAGAAATGTCGGTTTTATGTGCGGGCGACGTCTGGTTTAGAAACTGTGGCTTGTCAAAGTTGGGGGGTCAGGGTTTAAAATTCGCATCGAAATTGCAGTGGTTAGCCTTGGATTTTTTTTGGGGAAAAAATCGAAGGTCGTCGGAATCGTTTGAAATGCACATGGATCGAAAATGCAGGTCAAAAGCACACCAGAAATGTCGGTTTTATGTGCGGGCGACGTCTGGTTTAGAAACTGTGGCTTGTCAAAGTTGGGGGGTCAGGGTTTAAAATTCGCATCGAAATTGCAGTGGTTAGCCTTGGATTTTTTTTGGGGAAAAAATCGAAGGTCGTCGGAATCGTTTGAAATGCACATGGATCGAAAATTCAGGTCAAAAGCACACCAGAAATGTCGGTTTTATGTGCGGGCGACGTCTGGTTTAGAAACTGTGGCTTGTCAAAGTTGGGGGGTCAGGGTTTAAAATTCGCATCGAAATTGCAGTGGTTAGCCCATGATTTTTTTTAGGGAAAAAATCGAAGGTCGTCGGAATCGTTTGAAATGCACATGGATCGAAAATGCAGGTCAAAAGCACACCAGAAATGTCGGTTTTATGTGCGGGCGACGTCTGGTTTAGAAACTGTGGCTTGTCAAAGTTGGGGGGTCAGGGTTTAAAATTCGCATCGAAATTGCAGTGGTTAGCCTTGGATTTTTTTTGGGGAAAAAATCGAAGGTCGTCGGAATCGTTTGAAATGCACATGGATCGAAAATTCAGGTCAAAAGCACACCAGAAATGTCGGTTTTATGTGCGGGCGACGTCTGGTTTAGAAACTGTGGCTTGTCAAAGTTGGGGGGTCAGGGTTTAAAATTCGCATCGAAATTGCAGTGGTTAGCCCATGATTTTTTTTGCGGAAAAAATCGAAGGTCGTCGGAATCGTTTGAAATGCACATGGATCGAAAATGCAGGTCAAAAGCACACCAGAAATGTCGGTTTTATGTGCGGGCGACGTCTGGTTTAGAAACTGTGGCTTGTCAAAGTTGGGGGGTCAGGGTTTAAAATTCGCATCGAAATTGCAGTGGTTAGCCTTGGATTTTTTTTGGGGAAAAAATCGAAGGTCGTCGGAATCGTTTGAAATGCACATGGATCGAAAATTCAGGTCAAAAGCACACCAGAAATGTCGGTTTTATGTGCGGGCGACGTCTGGTTTAGAAACTGTGGCTTGTCAAAGTTGGGGGGTCAGGGTTTAAAATTCGCATCGAAATTGCAGTGGTTAGCCTTGGATTTTTTTTGGGGAAAAAATCGAAGGTCGTCGGAATCGTTTGAAATGCACATGGATCGAAAATTCAGGTCAAAAGCACACCAGAAATGTCGGTTTTATGTGCGGGCGACGTCTGGTTTAGAAACTGTGGCTTGTCAAAGTTGGGGGGTCAGGGTTTAAAATTCGCATCGAAATTGCAGTGGTTAGCCTTGGATTTTTTTTGGGGAAAAAATCGAAGGTCGTCGGAATCGTTTGAAATGCACATGGATCGAAAATGCAGGTCAAAAGCACACCAGAAATGTCGGTTTTATGTGCGGGCGACGTCTGGTTTAGAAACTGTGGCTTGTCAAAGTTGGGGGGTCAGGGTTTAAAATTCGCATCGAAATTGCAGTGGTTAGCCTTGGATTTTTTTTGGGCAAAAAATCGAAGGTCGTCGGAATCGTTTGAAATGCACATGGATCGAAAATTCAGGTCAAAAGCACACCAGAAATGTCGGTTTTATGTGCGGGCGACGTCTGGTTTAGAAACTGTGGCTTGTCAAAGTTGGGGGGTCAGGGTTTAAAATTCGCATCGAAATTGCAGTGGTTAGCCTTGGATTTTTTTTGGGGAAAAAATCGAAGGTCGTCGGAATCGTTTGAAATGCACATGGATCGAAAATGCAGGTCAAAAGCACACCAGAAATGTCGGTTTTATGTGCGGGCGACGTCTGGTTTAGAAACTGTGGCTTGTCAAAGTTGGGGGGTCAGGGTTTAAAATTCGCATCGAAATTGCAGTGGTTAGCCTTGGATTTTTTTTGGGGAAAAAATCGAAGGTCGTCGGAATCGTTTGAAATGCACATGGATCGAAAATTCAGGTCAAAAGCACACCAGAAATGGCGGTTTTATGTGCGGGCGACGTCTGGTTTAGAAACTGTGGCTTGTCAAAGTTGGGGGGTCAGGGTTTAAAATTCGCATCGAAATTGCAGTGGTTAGCCCATGATTTTTTTTGGGGAAAAAATCGAAGGTCGTCGGAATCGTTTGAAATGCACATGGATCGAAAATTCAGGTCAAAAGCACACCAGAAATGTCGGTTTTATGTGCGGGCGACGTCTGGTTTAGAAACTGTGGCTTGTCAAAGTTGGGGGGTCAGGGTTTAAAATTCGCATCGAAATTGCAGTGGTTAGCCTTGGATTTTTTTTGGGGAAAAAATCGAAGGTCGTCGGAATCGTTTGAAATGCACATGGATCGAAAATGCAGGTCAAAAGCACACCAGAAATGTCGGTTTTATGTGCGGGCGACGTCTGGTTTAGAAACTGTGGCTTGTCAAAGTTGGCGGGTCAGGGTTTAAAATTCGCATCGAAATTGCAGTGGTTAGCCTTGGATTTTTTTTGGGGAAAAAATCGAAGGTCGTCGGAATCGTTTGAAATGCACATGGATCGAAAATTCAGGTCAAAAGCACACCAGAAATGGCGGTTTTATGTGCGGGCGACGTCTGGTTTAGAAACTGTGGCTTGTCAAAGTTGGGGGGTCAGGGTTTAAAATTCGCATCGAAATTGCAGTGGTTAGCCCATGATTTTTTTTGCGGAAAAAATCGAAGGTCGTCGGAATCGTTTGAAATGCACATGGATCGAAAATGCAGGTCAAAAGCACACCAGAAATGTCGGTTTTATGTGCGGGCGACGTCTGGTTTAGAAACTGTGGCTTGTCAAAGTTGGGGGGTCAGGGTTTAAAATTCGCATCGAAATTGCAGTGGTTAGCCTTGGATTTTTTTTTGGGGAAAAAATCGAAGGTCGTCGGAATCGTTTGAAATGCACATGGATCGAAAATTCAGGTCAAAAGCACACCAGAAATGTCGGTTTTATGTGCGGGCGACGTCTGGTTTAGAAACTGTGGCTTGTCAAAGTTGGGGGGTCAGGGTTTAAAATTCGCATCGAAATTGCAGTGGTTAGCCTTGGATTTTTTTTGGGCAAAAAATCGAAGGTCGTCGGAATCGTTTGAAATGCACATGGATCGAAAATGCAGGTCAAAAGCACACCAGAAATGTCGGTTTTATGTGCGGGCGACGTCTGGTTTAGAAACTGTGGCTTGTCAAAGTTGGGGGGTCAGGGTTTAAAATTCGCATCGAAATTGCAGTGGTTAGCCTTGGATTTTTTTTGGGGAAAAAATCGAAGGTCGTCGGAATCGTTTGAAATGCACATGGATCGAAAATGCAGGTCAAAAGCACACCAGAAATGTCGGTTTTATGTGCGGGCGACGTCTGGTTTAGAAACTGTGGCTTGTCAAAGTTGGGGGGTCAGGGTTTAAAATTCGCATCGAAATTGCAGTGGTTAGCCTTGGATTTTTTTTGGGGAAAAAATCGAAGGTCGTCGGAATCGTTTGAAATGCACATGGATCGAAAATGCAGGTCAAAAGCACACCAGAAATGTCGGTTTTATGTGCGGGCGACGTCTGGTTTAGAAACTGTGGCTTGTCAAAGTTGGGGGGTCAGGGTTTAAAATTCGCATCGAAATTGCAGTGGTTAGCCTTGGATTTTTTTTGGGGAAAAAATCGAAGGTCGTCGGAATCGTTTGAAATGCACATGGATCGAAAATGCAGGTCAAAAGCACACCAGAAATGTCGGTTTTATGTGCGGGCGACGTCTGGTTTAGAAACTGTGGCTTGTCAAAGTTGGCGGGTCAGGGTTTAAAATTCGCATCGAAATTGCAGTGGTTAGCCTTGGATTTTTTTTGGGGAAAAAATCGAAGGTCGTCGGAATCGTTTGAAATGCACATGGATCGAAAATTCAGGTCAAAAGCACACCAGAAATGGCGGTTTTATGTGCGGGCGACGTCTGGTTTAGAAACTGTGGCTTGTCAAAGTTGGGGGGTCAGGGTTTAAAATTCGCATCGAAATTGCAGTGGTTAGCCCATGATTTTTTTTGCGGAAAAAATCGAAGGTCGTCGGAATCGTTTGAAATGCACATGGATCGAAAATGCAGGTCAAAAGCACACCAGAAATGTCGGTTTTATGTGCGGGCGACGTCTGGTTTAGAAACTGTGGCTTGTCAAAGTTGGGGGGTCAGGGTTTAAAATTCGCATCGAAATTGCAGTGGTTAGCCTTGGATTTTTTTTGGGGAAAAAATCGAAGGTCGTCGGAATCGTTTGAAATGCACATGGATCGAAAATTCAGGTCAAAAGCACACCAGAAATGTCGGTTTTATGTGCGGGCGACGTCTGGTTTAGAAACTGTGGCTTGTCAAAGTTGGGGGGTCAGGGTTTAAAATTCGCATCGAAATTGCAGTGGTTAGCCTTGGATTTTTTTTGGGCAAAAAATCGAAGGTCGTCGGAATCGTTTGAAATGCACATGGATCGAAAATGCAGGTCAAAAGCACACCAGAAATGTCGGTTTTATGTGCGGGCGACGTCTGGTTTAGAAACTGTGGCTTGTCAAAGTTGGGGGGTCAGGGTTTAAAATTCGCATCGAAATTGCAGTGGTTAGCCTTGGATTTTTTTTGGGGAAAAAATCGAAGGTCGTCGGAATCGTTTGAAATGCACATGGATCGAAAATGCAGGTCAAAAGCACACCAGAAATGTCGGTTTTATGTGCGGGCGACGTCTGGTTTAGAAACTGTGGCTTGTCAAAGTTGGGGGGTCAGGGTTTAAAATTCGCATCGAAATTGCAGTGGTTAGCCTTGGATTTTTTTTGGGGAAAAAATCGAAGGTCGTCGGAATCGTTTGAAATGCACATGGATCGAAAATGCAGGTCAAAAGCACACCAGAAATGTCGGTTTTATGTGCGGGCGACGTCTGGTTTAGAAACTGTGGCTTGTCAAAGTTGGGGGGTCAGGGTTTAAAATTCGCATCGAAATTGCAGTGGTTAGCCTTGGATTTTTTTTGGGCAAAAAATCGAAGGTCGTCGGAATCGTTTGAAATGCACATGGATCGAAAATTCAGGTCAAAAGCACACCAGAAATGTCGGTTTTATGTGCGGGCGACGTCTGGTTTAGAAACTGTGGCTTGTCAAAGTTGGGGGGTCAGGGTTTAAAATTCGCATCGAAATTGCAGTGGTTAGCCTTGGATTTTTTTTGGGCAAAAAATCGAAGGTCGTCGGAATCGTTTGAAATGCACATGGATCGAAAATGCAGGTCAAAAGCACACCAGAAATGTCGGTTTTATGTGCGGGCGACGTCTGGTTTAGAAACTGTGGCTTGTCAAAGTTGGGGGGTCAGGGTTTAAAATTCGCATCGAAATTGCAGTGGTTAGCCTTGGATTTTTTTTGGGGAAAAAATCGAAGGTCGTCGGAATCGTTTGAAATGCACATGGATCGAAAATGCAGGTCAAAAGCACACCAGAAATGTCGGTTTTATGTGCGGGCGACGTCTGGTTTAGAAACTGTGGCTTGTCAAAGTTGGGGGGTCAGGGTTTAAAATTCGCATCGAAATTGCAGTGGTTAGCCTTGGATTTTTTTTGGGGAAAAAATCGAAGGTCGTCGGAATCGTTTGAAATGCACATGGATCGAAAATTCAGGTCAAAAGCACACCAGAAATGTCGGTTTTATGTGCGGGCGACGTCTGGTTTAGAAACTGTGGCTTGTCAAAGTTGGGGGGTCAGGGTTTAAAATTCGCATCGAAATTGCAGTGGTTAGCCTTGGATTTTTTTTGGGGAAAAAATCGAAGGTCGTCGGAATCGTTTGAAATGCACATGGATCGAAAATTCAGGTCAAAAGCACACCAGAAATGTCGGTTTTATGTGCGGGCGACGTCTGGTTTAGAAACTGTGGCTTGTCAAAGTTGGGGGGTCAGGGTTTAAAATTCGCATCGAAATTGCAGTGGTTAGCCTTGGATTTTTTTTGGGGAAAAAATCGAAGGTCGTCGGAATCGTTTGAAATGCACATGGATCGAAAATGCAGGTCAAAAGCACACCAGAAATGTCGGTTTTATGTGCGGGCGACGTCTGGTTTAGAAACTGTGGCTTGTCAAAGTTGGGGGGTCAGGGTTTAAAATTCGCATCGAAATTGCAGTGGTTAGCCTTGGATTTTTTTTGGGGAAAAAATCGAAGGTCATCGGAATCGTTTGAAATGCACATGGATCGAAAATTCAGGTCAAAAGCACACCAGAAATGTCGGTTTTATGTGCGGGCGACGTCTGGTTTAGAAACTGTGGCTTGTGAAAGTTGGGGGGTCAGGGTTTAAAATTCGCATCGAAATTGCAGTGGTTAGCCCATGATTTTTTTTGGAGAAAAAATCGAAGGTCGTCGGAATCGTTTGAAATGCACATGGATCGAAAATTCAGATCAAAAGCACACCAGAAATGTCGGTTTTATGTGCGGGCGACGTCTGGTTTAGAAACTGTGGCTTGTCAAAGTTGGGGGGTCAGGGTTTAAAATTCGCATCGAAATTGCAGTGGTTAGCCTTGGATTTTTTTTGGGAAAAAAATCGAAGGTCGTCGGAATCGTTTGAAATGCACATGGATCGAAAATTCAGGTCAAAAGCACACCAGAAATGTCGGTTTTATGTGCGGGCGACGTCTGGTTTAGAAACTGTGGCTTGTCAAAGTTGGGGGGTCAGGATTTAAAATTCGCATCGAAACTGCAGCCCTGCAGCCCTGCACTTCGCATTTTTTTTTTGCATAAATTCTTAGTACCAAGCCACCAGAAAGCCCGAAATGTCTGTAGGTATCGCGGAATACATCCACGAAATATGCAACAAATTCGAAAAAACGTTGCATACCTATAGGTGTTGAAAAATCAAGCTCTGAAAATCAATGCTTCCGTTTTCTATTTCTCCGCAACGCAAAGTTTTGATGGATTCTTTATACATATATGAAGGAACAAACAAATGAGAGAAGTTAATACTCGTAATAATAAATGGTTTAGAAACTGTGGCTTGTGCAGAGGAAGTGCTCTGCAGTGTCATCGTCTTCTCCACAGGCGTCGCAGAGGGTTTCATCGCTTAGGCCGAGCACACTTAAGTGTTTGACGAAGGTGTAATGCCCGTTAGTCCGCCGGTAAGTTGTCTGCAATCTTTTCTGTTAAGAGATAACAAGAAAGCCGCGGATTTCGGATTTCTTACAGACGTTGGGGAACATGCGCTTGGTCTGTCTAACGTCCAACGTCCAACGATTCTTCACAATAGAGTTCGTGGCCATTAGGATCGTATAGGTTTCCGCTTGGAAAACCGACGCAAATTTACCTAACGAGGTGTGCAGTCTAAAGTTGTCGCTCTCCGCGAAGGCACCAGCACCATATCTTTCATTGGTCTTGCAGCCGTCCGTGAAGATTCGACTACATTCCTTTACTGGCTCAGATTCTGGTCAGAGCTAGTCCTGAGTACAGGGAAAGTCGACTTTGTATGTTCGTCGCAGCTGGAGTACAGGTGTCCGTGCGTCAGACGGCATATCCATAAGACTGGGGTCAAAGGAAATGCGGTGCGCACGGTCATCGAAACTCCAGTGCGAGTTGTACCGAAAACCACTTCTTTTTAAACTGAAGATGACCTTGAGAGTACACTCCATGTTGCGGATATCTATGGGGGGGGGGGAGATTCAGCAGTGCATCAAGAGCAGAGCTACTCAGGGCAGTTACATAACCAACTGCGCTATCTTGAAAACCTTAGCTCCGTCCTGAAAAATCTTCGACTCTGAGAGTGAGGGACAACACAGTAGAGGAAGTTAACCAACAAAAATGACATCCACGAGTTGAAGGAGACCTTGGACAACCTAGCGTGCGGCTCTTAATTGAAAAGACTGATGGGTCAATACTGAAATCCACCGTGAACTGTGATAGAAGGCAAAGCAGCTTGTTCTTCTGAATGGCAACTTGATGATGTCCCAGGTCCACTTTGGATTACGTGGAAGTTACACAAGTTGTCTGGAATCAAACGCAAAACGATTGATTGCTGGGGAAGCAGGCAATGGCTTGCTCAGCTGTCATCCTTCGTATTCTTTTGTTCAGATGCTATGACATGGTTGGAGTTGTATAAGAAAGTTTGCAGTGCCGCTTAAAGCCCCCATTAGATCAGGAAAAAAAACTTGTCTGGCACATTTTGCAGTGCTGCCAGAACGTATCCCCTTGTGAATTTCTCATAAAAATACACTCCATTTCATTACACCAAAAAAGAATTCGGATAAAATGAATTATTCAATTGGACATTGACACCTCTTCGGCGGACAACCAACAAGTTCCTTCTCATGTTCGTCATTCAATCCGTTATGAAACACACAAATCGTCATCGAAACTTCGTGACCTCTTTGGGAAACCTTTTGTCCCACAAGCAGCCATGATATCATGCATTCCATCCGATCCAGCGCACGCATACTTTATGCAAAAAAAAAATTCGATCGAGTTCACATAAGATTGCAATTTTTTCATTCGTTTGTTTTTGTAACCGATCGGCATGAAGAACCAGTTTGGCAGAACCAGTTATTCAATTTCGTACCATACACTTCTGGGACGAACATACACTCGCACCAGTGACTCAAAAGGGTGAGGGACAGAAGAATGTCGGTGCAAGACACAAAAAAAAAACTGGGAAAGAAAAGAACAAGAGTGGTATGGAAACGATACTGAAGAGCTTGATGGAGTTTTTGTTGATGGCTGGAAGCATTAAGAGATCGAGTCTTCGGTATGTGGGGAAAAGTGATCGCGGACACAGGAGAACGAGCGGAAGTCTCGGGAACAGTCAGTGATGGAAGGCTGCAAGGAAAGCATTAAGAGGGCATACAGATTCAAGGTGGCTCCTCCAACAAGTGGAGAAGGACCTCAATGCAGTTGGAGACCGCTAGCGAAGATCGTGCAAGTTATAGGGGCTCGTTGGTTGAGGCCCAGGTCCACCCAAGGTCTATAGCACCACAAGAAGGAAAGGAAATCATTGAGGTACCACAACGGGCCTATGTTGGCCTAAGTGTGACCGCTATCTGCAGTCGGCCACCTAAACCTAAACCTAAGGTAGCTCGGAGTGATGCATGATAAAATGGCTCTGATTCAGAAAACATGCCAAGGTTAGGTTAGATAAGGGGACTGCTAGTGAATTCACCAGCACACTTAGACCATGTTGATCCCTTGTGATACCCACAGTCAGACATCTACCACTAATCGACCGCTCCAGTGACAGTGCCGTTAATTTGATCTCAACGGCAACAGTTTTGAAAAACCAGATAAAAGTGTATTAACTTTGCTTTCACTGGGAGCCGAACCTGGGACCCCTCTAACTTAAGGTAGCCCTAAACGACAAACATGCTCGCCGAACTTGCTCGTGCTCGCCGAACTTGCTTGTGCTCGCCGAACTTGCTCGTACTTGCCGAACTTGCTCGTGCTCGCCGAACTTGCTTGTGCTCGCCGAATTTCCGTCGTGTATGGGCTGGTTCGCGAGCCACTCATTGTTGGCGAAAGATTTCGATTTTGTCGTGTTCGTTGGCTTTGATGTTCGCCGTGTAGGGCCATGTTCGAGAGCAAACCTCATTTTTGCTGTTAACGTCGCCGAGTGCATATCGCGGATTTCAGCGAAGAATTCACCACTTGCGCTTCCCACTCACATATGTTGACGGTTTGAAGAACAACAACACGAAATGAATGTTTGCCAAATGTGTTCGCTGTGTAGGGAATAATAGCTCCATCAAGGTTGGTAACGAACCTTCAATGTCAAAAAAGGTTTTAGACAAGGCGACGCGCTGTCATGTGATTTCTTTAAGATCGTTCTTGAGAAGATCGTGCAAGACTCACTGGCCAACACAAGAGGCACGATCTTTTAAAAGTCCGTTCAACTGCTAGCTTACGCGGATGACATTGACGTGATTGGGAGAACACAGCGAGCCGTCAATGATGCGTTTGCTGGCATTGAAACGGAAGCGGCTAAAATGGGTCTGGCGGTAAACGAGGGCAAAACCAATTATATGCTGTCATCGAGATAGGACGGACAACATCGACGACTTGGCCAGAACGTCGCCATAGGCAGCTATAACTTTGAGGTAGTTAAGGACTTCGTCTACTTTGGCTCCGCGGTAAACAGTACAAACAACATCAGTACCGAGATCAAACGCAGAATAACTCTTGCCAACCGCTGTTTTTATGGGCTCAAAAGGCAATTGAGTAGTAGAGCCCTCTCTCGGAAGACCAAGCTGACTCTATACAAGACCTTGATCATCCCAGTCCTGCTGTACGACGCAGAGGCATAGATAATATCCCAAGCGGATGAACAGTGTCTTGGTCTTTTCGAGAGAAAAGTTCTGCGCGCGGTCTTTGGTTCTGTTTGTGTTGATGGCTTTTGGAGGAGAAGATTCAACCACGAACTGTATGGGCGACATGAGTCTAGCCAGGCGTCTACGGATCCAACGCCTAAAATGGCTAGGCCATGTAGAGCGTATGGACAACTTAGCTCCGGCCCGAAGAGTCTTCGACTCTGAGCCTGTGGGAGACGTCCACGAACAAGGTGGCGCACACAAGTCGAGGGGGACCTCGGGCGGGTTGGTGGCGAAACTGGAGACAGCTGGCGAAAGATCGTGCTGGCTGGAGAGGCATGTTAGGTGAGGCTCAAGTCCACCTCGGACTGTAGCACCCTAAGAAGAAGAAGATGATGATTGCGAACGCAAGACAACTGATGACTGGAGCGTGCCCGCGACCATTCAGTCTTAGACCCTCCAGGGGTCGTTGGCCAAATAGGTTAGGCTGGGGGGGCTGCTAATGAATTCACGAGCACACTTAGACCATGTTGGTCCCTTGTGATACCCACAGTCAGACTGCCACCACTGATCGACCGCTCTAGTGATACTGCCGTAAATTTGATCTCAACAGCAAATGGTGACTGGACCAGATTTGAAAAAGCGTATTAAATTTGTTTTTACTGGGATTCGAACCTGGGACACCTCTAACTTAGGGCAGGCATTCAACAAACTGCTTCATCTAGTCGTCAATCATGCCAAAGACTCTGGCAGGATGATGCTGAAGCTCTTCCACTGTAGAGAATTGCTATTGCTAAGGAGTAGTCAGCACAGTCGACCATTACACTGCCCAGATCTGGTTGAGAGTGATTGCGATAAAAGGGTCTAGTGGCGAGCTATCACTGGACCCCGCTCAATCGAGACTATCAGTGGCACCTGAATAGAATCAGACAAAGCAGATAATGTGTACAGATTCCAGGTTTGTATACTTCGGCACTACCTTAGGAAAACCTCGGCCTCGAATGAAAAGGAAAAAAGGAAGGAGACAATTTGGTTCCAAGCGGTCGCGATGATTGTCGGAAGCAATCGGCTAGATGGTTCCAAGTGTCCCAACGAGAGGGACGCAAACCACCAGATTCTTCACTGTGTTACAGAAACTAGTGCAACAAATGTGTACCTATGACCCGATCGACAGAAGAGTGGTTGGAGCTTCGCGAGAAGAGTTGCTCAGGGATTCAGGGAGTCAGGGGTTCAGGGATTGGAACACAAGAATTATGATTGGTAAATGTCTTTCAGGTGGGCGCGGTGATCGTGTGAGTTAGCACAGTTTAATGCCGACTCCGAACGGCGAGATTGAGAAGCTTTTTCTAGACAGTTATACTCTTTGAGTATTATCAGTGACTCGAGAGAGGTGGAGCCATGAAAAAATGTTTACTGTTTTTTTTCGAGATTGGAACTGACGACCTCGAACGTAGGAGTCGACGCACCTACCCACTACGCCACGGCGCCCACGGCTTGATACAATTTACCTCGCTCCAAATAGGGAATTCTCTCGTGAGCGTTTTCTTTACCAAATTCAGGCGGAACACTGTGAAAAATAATTAGTTTTTCGGTGTACTAGAACAGACCTTGGCAGCTGGTGAGGCTTTTTAGACGAGGCCCAGGTTCACCCCGAATTGTATCGCCACTTAAGTAAATAAGTAAGAACAGACAAGTTTAGACCAGTTTTTGAGTCTGAGTGCTCCGCCTGAATCTCCGACAAAAAAAAAAACGAGCAGACCTGCTTGTCAACTGTCAACTTGAATTTCCTCCCTTAAGTTTATCAGATACGCCAAAAACAACTGTTTTCAAACAGTACGCTCTCTCCTAACATTTATGCCATCTTCCACTCATGTAAACGCCATCAAAGACTACCGGAATTCAATTCAACTCCGAACCAACTTCTTTCCACACAACAAACTGCCAACTCTTCATCAAATTCGCAACATTTTGCCGATCAATGCTGCCGCACCGTATGTCTGTAGGTTATTCCCCAACCGGTTGTAGCCGGAGGAATTTGAATAACCTTTATTCGGTGGACGCGCGAGCGGTTGCCGATGGGTGCAGCAAAGACAAGAACGGTAACCGAATAAATTGGATATGGATTTCATTTCAGTCTCCGATAGGTTTTCTTTTCGTTCTTTTTTTGTGTGTTGCCTCAATCCACACAAGCGTCGAATTCACATGCACAACGGGGTCTGGTGAGTTGGCCGGTTGCTCCCCTGCAGGATTGTGTGCCTGCCTAATGGAAGATTGGGAGGTTCACCTATTCATTAGCTTGGAATTTTTATGATGATAGGTTTTTATGAATGAAAATTATGGGCTCTCGACCAGTTTGGATGGATTTTATGGATGGGATCTGTGGGTCCTTCTTTTTTGCTCGAAGTTGTGTTTGGCTGGGAAAAAGATGAGATTCGCAGGGAGTTGAAGGAGCAAAGAGGGGAAGAATGTTATGGGAGTTGTTAGTTCTGCATCCTGCCATTGGATTTTTATACCTATAGGCTTTAACTTGGACTGCGGATACCAGAAAATTGCTGCAATAAAGCTGGACTTGGATCTGAATAAGGTTCTTCGATCCATTTGCAGTTTTAGTCGATTTTATCTTTTCCGCCTTCAGTGGGACAGAACAAATCTTGAAAACGCAGAAGGCCTCATGGATAACACAACACCTCGAGAATGATCCAGAAATCGACATCTTTGTGCATCACTTTACAAGATGAATACTTTACTTCACGAAAGACAGAAAATCTTGGAAATCCAGAGTTTTCCCTCTGGAATCCTGGAATCCTTCTCCTAGATTCGGCATTTTATGAGGAATTGCGCAGAAATTCATGTCCACCAAACCCATTCAATCTCCCACTCGTTGACAAGACTTTTTGTTTCCTGCCAAACTCGTCAGACTGAGCAGGATGACGATGGAGAACTCTCGCTGCTCCACCAAGGTGGGTAACGAACTCACCGAGACCTTCAATGTCAAGAAAGGTTTTAGACAAGGCGACGCGCTGTCATGTGATTTCCTTAACATCGTTCTTGAGAAGATCGTGCAAAACTCACTGGCCAACACAAGAGGCACGATCTTTTAAAAGTCCGTTCAACTGCTGGCTTACGCGGATGAGATTGACGTGATTGAGCCGTCAATGATGCGTTTGCTGGCATTGAAACGGAAGCGGCTAAAATGGGTCTGGCGGTAAACGAGGGCAAAACCAAGTATATGCTGTCATCGAGAAAGGACGCACAACACCGACGACTTGGCCAGAACGTCGCCATAGGCAGCTATAACTCTGAGGTAGTTAAGGACTTCGTCTACTTTGGCTCCGCGGTAAACAGTACAAACAACATCAGTACCAACCGCCAACCGCTGTTTTTTTGGGCTCAAAAGGCAATTGAGTAGTAGAGCCCTCTCGCAAGACTAAGCTGACTCTATACAAGACCTTGATCATCCCAGTTCTGCTGTACGGCGCAGAGGCATAGATAATATCCCAAGCGGATGAACAGTGTCTTGGTCTTTTCGAGAGAAAAGTTCTGCGCGCGGTCTTTGGTTCTGTTTGTGTTGATGGCTTTTGGAGGAGAAGATTCAACCACGAACTGTATGGGCTGTACAGCGACATGAGTCTGGCCAGGCGTCTACGGATCCAACGCCTAAGATGGCTAGGCCATGTAGAGCGTATGGACAACTTAGCTCCGGCCCGAAGAGTCTTCGACTCTGAGCCTGTGGGAGACGTCCACGAACAAGGTGGCGCACACAAGTCGAGGGGGACCTCGGCCAGCTTGGTTTGCGAAACTGGAGACAGCTGGCGAAAGATCGTGCTGGCTAGAGAGGCATGTTGAGTGAGGCCCAGGTCCACCTCGGACTGTATCGCCCTAAGAAGAAGAAGAAGAAGAAATAAATATTAGTTTGGCTGCATTCGCCGGTTTAGCCACCATTTCCTCTAGCCTTCTGCTGTTGGCTGATCCGGTCCCTCCTCGCGATATGTCTTGTCACAGACAAGGGAGGTTGCATCAGGGCTCATCACCTCTGACCTTCTCTGGAGTATTTCCTACGCAGGTACTAGCCATTGGCTCCTCTGTGGATACCTCTTTGAGGAAGTCAAGAGCTTTGCGAATCCTTCCCTTCTCCCTATCATCCAATACCTTCTTACCACGCAGCCTGCGTATCGGTTGCCTACAGTTTTTAAGTACGCCACTAATGGAGGTGGCAGACGTGATTGAAAATCTGGATGGGCTAGCAATGGAACAAGTGTCGTCATCCGAGTTGGATGATGCGACACCTTTTGTCACTTTATAATAATAATAGTGGCGGCGCTACAGTCCGAGGTGGACCTGGGCCTAGCTTCTCAGCAACCGCTCGTGTTGTGCGTGCTATTGTTCTGTCATCAGCGGATGGGATCTACAGTTTAATACCGACTGTTTTTGTGGCAGTTGTACTCTGGGACCATTGTTGCGATGGGGAAACGATGGTGACGATGGAAATAAATGGAGTTGATTAGCTTCGATTTTTCTGAGAATTGAACCCATGACGTTGTGTCTGATGGACCAAACCACTACTCTACCGTGAACCAAAGGAAGTCATTCAATCATTCAAAGATTGAAGTCACATTCCATGTATTCATTGACACAAAGTCACCAAGTCTATGGAGAAGCCCAACAATTTATTTCAAGTTTTCTTCTTTTTCCCTTTTTCTTGTGGCGCTACAGTCCAGCGTGGACCTGGGTCTCAACCAACAAACTTCTCCAGCTAGCAAGATCTTTTGCAAAGGTGCCTCCAATTGCAAACACAAAGTTGGTTGAGGTCCTGCACCACTTGTGTGCGCCACACCAGGCGTGGACGTACTCCGTTGCGTTGTCCCACAGGCTCAGAGTCGAAGATAACTCAGTGTTTAGAGAAAGAAAATTGTTTCTAAAAGTTAGGAGCACCAAACTAAGTGTGGTTCATCAGGAGGTTCCAAGTTAAGTTCTTTTGGAGGAGGAAGCTTTTGGTCAGCGAGCGGTCTCTATCTTGAACATTTAGGGACACAGCGTTGAACAACATGAACAAGCATTCGTGCTGAGAAACGTGTTATGTTGTCTGCAAAACTCCGAGTGGAAGACAGTTCCATCAGGCTCATTCATTCCTAGGTAGGTAGGTAGGTAAGTGGCTAGACGGGCGTAAGCCACGCCTCACTTAGGTCCCTGATTCATTCCTGGTTCGTCTTTAATGTGTTCTCTTTGAACCTCCTCATTGCTCGTTGTCACATCTGACTCCTTCGGCAATGCTTGCAAAGTCTTTGCCTTTTTTCTTAGTTACTCCTTTCCTGTTTCCTCTCTTCCTACAAAGCACTTCCCCCCTCAAACTGAAAGAAACAAAAATTGTGTCAATCATCAACTCAGTCACTTCCCATGACGAAATTCAAATCAATTTCCTCCCACTCACCAGCATTTGCACATCGAAACGCGAATTGCATTCCTTCTTCACATTCGCCGGTCAATTAAAAGCATTCCATCGGGGCAACTCCTGTTTCGTCTGTGTGAACGAATTCCTCCACTCACAGGTTCCCCAGCGCAGTTTGCCTACTTTCCAGTGCATTGACTCCATCCAAGGGGGTATGCTACTTGTTTTCCTTTCGGGTTCCCATTCTTCAGGCGGTATGTGACGCCAATACGACAGAGCAGGAGAAATTACTGCATTCCATGCGGCATGACAAGGCAAAGAAGTGAATTTAAGTTTTGTCGTGTTGTTTTTCTTTTTGGTTGCGCTTGAGAGAACACCGGCGGTAGCGGCGCACGGCATGCACACACAACGTGCACCAGACTGGGTCTGCCGATACTTCTGCTATCCGGTTTCTCTGGGAAGTTTTGTTGATTTGTGAATCACTTCGGTTCAGGAAAGCTGGAAGTGATTGGTTTTCTTTCTCTATTGCTCCCCTCAGTTGTCTCAGTTGTTGCAAGTTCACCTCTGCGTGGCTGGTGAAGCTATTCAATCAGTGTTTGTGTCAGTAGTTGCCACGTACGGAGTTTTTCTGCCACTCTGTGACCCTAACAACTCACTCAATCGAAAGAGGGGGAAGGCTTCGAGTGGGATGAAGTCATTGTGGTGGATTTGAGTCGATGGATTTGAGATTGAGTTGTGTGCAGCGATTTTGTGCGGCTCTGGTGGGAAGCTTTATGGACTGAGTGCGATGGGAAGCGTGAGAGGAACAAATGAGGTTCATTTTGGGTCTAATTTGAGGGAGAATAGAGTTTAGAAGTGATTGAGGTTTAAGATGGGGATGGGTAATGTAGTGCGTACTACACACTACGTCTTTGTCGTAACCACGGCATTCTTTCTCCAGAAAGGGAGTCGGTAATGACTTCAAGAATAAACCATTGTCTTTTTAGCCCTCATTTCCATAGATCGGCTCGAAAGTTTGAATCTAGAACCTGCTGTCAGTGAGGCCACAAGACTCTTTTTCATCCTCCTAGCGGAACGGGAGTTCCAGTCTTGAGCAGGGCAGGCATCGGTGCAGCTCTGGTTTCTTCTTGAGTTCGTACTTCACCCATTGCCAGTATCCTTGGTCCAACAAGTTATACAGTATCCCACGCATTTCATGGCCGACAAATTCTGAACAAATTCTGAGCAAATTCTGAACAAATTCTGAATAAATTCTAAACAAATTCTGAACAAACCCTAACCTAACTTAAACTTAACCTCCGTTGTATATCACTCTATAAGGTAGCTCTCAATTTTCAGAGCGTTAACAAGATCAGAGATGACTTCTTGGAGAGGACCGACGTCAGCAATGCACCGCCTCATTTTCTAAGCCTTAACAAGATCATGGATCACTTCTTGGAGAGCACCGACGTCAGCAAGGCACCTCTTCATTTTCTGAGCCTTAACAAGATCATGGATCACATCTTGGAGAGGACAAACGTCAGCAAGGCACCTCTTCATTTTCTGAGCCTTAACAAGATCATGGATCACTTCTTGGAGAGGACAAACGTCAGCAAGGCACCTCTTCCTTTTCCTAGTGTTTACAGGTCTCCTAGATCACTTTCTGATCGTTATAGACGTCGGTAATGCAGTGTGCCTAGTTTGCCTTAAGTTTGAACTCCATCCACTGCCGGTACCTTGCACCGAACGATGAGTCATCTTCATTCAGACCTCATCCAAAAGTCTCACTTGACAATGTCCTCGGCCACGTCCAATTCGGTCTCAAAATGTCCTTCACCCTTCACTCCGTTTGACAGCAAACCAACAAATCAAGCCTGTTGTTCTTGTCACTTCTACACACAGCCCCCTCCCACCCTCTGCTCCTTCTGTTGTTTACCTTTGCCGAGTGCATTCCTTCAGCAGCAGGTTTCCATCCACTCCCACTCATCCGACTCTCTCGCTCGTCTCTCTTTGATTTCCTCCAATCCCACTCATTCGCTCCACTCAATTGCAGTTTTTCTCTGTCTCTCTGTCTCGGCACACTCTCTCTCGCACAGATTCCTCTGCTGCCACTCTGCCACTGCCACTGAGTGGATTTTTTCCCTGTTCGACTAGTTTTCAGCTCAGCTGCAGCTCGCAGCTCAGTTTTCGGAGTTGCTTCAGTAGACATAAACGTGTTTCTCTCTTCATTGCTTCGCTCGTGTTCGGATAGTTTCCGTGTTGCGTACCGAATAACACCCGCGCGGCAGTGTGTCCAAAAAGTCGTAGAAAGCAATTGATCGGCGAATTAAATCAATTCTCTCTCGGAAGGACTCAAAAGACCGTGTCCAAGCGGAAGAGTGTGTTCGTCAAAAAATAACAGTTTTTGCATACCATCAACTGGTCAGTGGTTGGAGCATTTTCTCCCCTCTCTCGCTCTGTGTGTGTGTGTGCGGCAAACCTCCGTCCAGCAACACCTGTGTGTGTTGAACTTCGTCGCGGCAGTTCTCCCTTTGTTCTCGCGGAATCCTCCTGCCATCCTGGTGTCGCCGAATTGGAGAATTTGTGCATATCCCCTGCACAACTGGACAAAGCCCATATCGCAGACGAAACGTTTCTCGCGTCAAGTCAAGAATTCCCACCAACACAGTCGCCGTCCGTGTCGTGGCCGTTTCGTGGTTTCCATCGTCATCTCAAGCCTGTTTCTCCAGCGATTTTGTTGCTGTTCGTACGCTTTCGCGGTGAATAGTGAATTCCCCAGAGTGAGAGTGTGTGTGTGTGTGTGTGTCGCCGCGAACGAGCAACCGACTGCCCGATCGTCCGTCTGTCCGACGACCGTCACTCACCTACCTGTATTGGAGTTTGTGTTGTGTTCAGTGTTTTCGTTTGTTTTTCATCTCACGTGAGTGCCGCTGCCGTGAGAGCGAGTGTGTGCGAGCTGATGTGTGCGCGTGTGTGAGTGTGAAAAGAGGTACCTGTTTGAGTTGCGCGATTATCGTCTCCTCTGTTTCGCTGCCTCGTTTCACACGGAACTCTCGGATTCTCAGATTCTCGGCGAGAAGGTCCAAAATCTGAAACAATGATGCGAATGTGATTTGTTTTCGTTTTGGATTCTAATTCTGGTTCTGTTTCATCACGACGAGTGACTTTGGTGTTTACATCTCCAAGTCGATCACGTATCCACCTGCTGATTGGGATTATCGTGAAGCCAAGAAAAAGTTCGAGTTGCGACGACATCAGGTAAGTCACCGACTTTCGTCTGCTGCCAGAATTTCTGTAATCGTCGTTGTTGTTGTTCTCTTTTTGAGGGCCAGACGAGAATTTGAAGAATTTCATCAGTTGTCCCATGGGAGGTAATCAGAGAGAGTCGTTAACCTGCTTAGATAAGATCGTTCCTCTGCGGCGAAGATATTTCACAAGGCGATGCACAGATTGGGAGTGAGGAGAGAAAGTTTTCGTGTGTCGCCGCTTTAGGGCGCAAAAATTTGCATTGAATTGGGCAATGTCACTGCTTTTTGAGGATGCACGGGCTTTGGATCACATCGAAAGAGGCAAATCATTTGCTCTTCGCGTGCTGACAGTGGGGTGTCTCAGTTTTGATGATTTTGGAAAAAAGGCAGAGGCGCATAAGCCACGTTTGGGAATATCCCATTGGCACATCATGTGACTACAGACCTGAACATCGTTTGGGAGTCCTCTGCAAGCATTATCCCGTCATCAACTTTAGACAACATTTAAAGGAAACCGTCAAGTGAATCCTGATTTTATTCGTGATGTCGACAGCAATGTTTCTCGGGGATATCTGGACGGGTTTTAAATGTTT
Organism: Myathropa florea; assembly: GCA_930367185.1. Classification (NCBI taxonomy): domain Eukaryota; kingdom Metazoa; phylum Arthropoda; class Insecta; order Diptera; family Syrphidae; genus Myathropa; species Myathropa florea. Next base: position 30,962,025 of record OV884005.1, on the reverse strand, counting down.
TTTGAGCTGTGGTCAAGTAAAGTCCAGAAGCCTGTGCTTGTTCCTGACTTTGATCAAAGATGTAAGCCTCTTTCTCGAAGACAATCGTTTCAATGCTGATGAATTTCCCATCCCGATTGAAGAGTCTTCTATTCCTTTTCAGTCAGTTGGCTTCCCAGAACAAGACAGCAGTAAATCGATTTCATTGCAAGAAGTCTAATGCGGTTCTTGTGCTAATTATGACCTCTTCAAACCGTCTCGGAGTCAACTCCTCTCAAGAAGTCGTTTGTTGACATCTTTGGGACCAAAAAGAGCTGATAGCTCATTAGTTTCTGACGTTCACGAGTGCGTTCAATCGGATTTTCACGGTTCAAGCATATCCCAGGCTTCCTTAAGGCTCAAAAAAGGGAATTCCTGAAGAACTGAAGCGAGAAGTGTCCATCTGTTGCCTGCAAATTAGAAGTTTTCAGCTGCCTATGTAAATACATTCGTCATTATTTGCCCTTCGTAGCCGTTTGGGACTTCTGCGCTGCACTTTTTTTTATCGGAGGTTCTGAAACACTACACTGAAGAACTCAGACTCAAATACTGTGCTGCACTTTCGTATCGCCTAACATAACAAGTATGAAATGCGTTACAAAATGCACACATTTTCATACTCCTCCTGTTGCAATGATCAAAATGCTCTAATCTGTTGAAAGTCTTGAGGAGGATGATTTTCCTCTTCTTCTTTGGATGGCGCTACAGCCTTCGGTTGAACCAGTGCCTTGCCTAACGAGGGCAAAAGGGGGAGAAAAAGCCCTTCCACTCAAGACCTTCAACCGTTCAGAGAATTTTTGCGAAGGATCTCTCGCAGGATGTGTTCAGTTTTGTAGTTTAAGTTGGTTGTCAATTCTTTTTCATGTTTGCTTTTTACGGTTCAGTGTTATTTGGCTTCCATTCCAATTTTTGTCTCTGCGATCTTAATCGTCGGTGTCCTCTGTTTTGCTGTGTTTCGGGTCCTAACTCCAAAGTCTTTCAGTCCAGAGCTGTATTATTCATACGCTCCAAGTGGGGCATTGTTTTTCTATAAATGTATGTCTTTTTTTAATTCTTTCAAAGATACTAGAGGTCTAGACTTTATTACTTGTATTTTTTCGACAGAGCCAACAACAAAAAACCATTTGCTTAGTTGGTCCTCAAAAAGGGAACGTCTGTAGCGCAACTAGAAAACGTCTTAACAACTGCCACTCAACCTTCTAGACACCCCGTGGTTATACATTTAAATCTTCTTTTCTTTCGATTGCATCTGTAATGAGAACCACAGCGTATGCTGCTTTAGACTTGCTCTCTCCCCGGTAGACAAACGTCACAGACAAGTGATGGCCTGTACAGCGGTCAGACAAAGAACAATCAATTTATGGACTAGTCTTCAGACTGGTCACTCTACAATTCTAAAATCATTAAACTTATTCCTAGACTACACTCTCCCTCAGCTTAACTTCACAAAGAAGATTGAGCGACTTGTCCTCGGACGCTAGAATTCGAATCAAAATTGTTCGTCGGAAAAATGCTCCACGGATGGTCAGAATCCACAAGAAAGGAGACCCCTTTGACTGCGCCAACTATCGAGGGATAAGTCTCCTTAACATCGCCTATAAGATCTTCTCTGCCGTTTTGTGTGAACGCCTGAAACCATTTGTGAACAAACTGATAGATCCTTGTCAGTGTGGTTTCAGGCCCGGGAAGTCCATCTATTTGTCGATTTTAAGGCCGCATATGACAGTGTGCATAGAGACGAGCTGTACAGCGCCATGTCTAGTTTTGACATTCCTGCTAAACTCGTCAGACTGAACAGGATGATGATGGAGGACTCTCGCTGCTCCATCAAGGTGGATAACGAACTCATCGAGACCTTCAATGTCAAAAAAGGTCTTAGACAAGGCGACGCGCTGTCATGTGATTTCCTTAACATCATTCTTGAGAAGATCGTGCAAAACTCACTGGCCAACACAAGAGGAAAGAGCTTCCAAAAATCTATTCAACTGCTAGCTTACGTGGATGACATTGACGTGATTGGGCGAACACAGCGAGCCGTCAATGATGCGTTTGCTGGCATTGAAACGGAAGCGGCTAAAATGGGTCTGGCGGTAAACGAGGGCAAAACCAAGTATATGCTGTCATCGATAAAGGACGCACAACACCGACGACTTGGCCAGAACGTCGCCATAGGCAGCTATAGCTTTGAGGTAGTTAAGGACTTCATCTACCTTGACTCCGCGGTAAACAGTACCGAGATCAAACGCAGAATAACTCTTCCCAACCGCTGTTTTTTTGGGCTCAAAAGGCAATTGAGTAGTAGAGTCCTCTCTCGGAAGACCAAGCTGACTCTATATAAGACCTTGATCATCCCAGTCCTGCTGTACGACGCAGAGGCATAGATAATATCCCAAGCGGATGAACAGTGTCTTGGTCTTTTCGAGAGAAAAGTTCTGCGCGCGGTCTTTGGTTCTGTTTGTGTTGATGGCTTTTGGAGGAGAAGACTCAACCACGAACTATATGGGCTGTACAGCGACATGAGTCTGGCCAGGTATCTATGGATCCAACGCCTAAGATGGCTAGGCCATGTAGAGCGTATGGACAACTTAGCTTCTTCGACTCTGAGCCTGTAGGACAACGCTATAGAAGACGCCCACGAACAAGGTGGCGTACACAAGTCGAGGGGGACCTCGGCCGGTTTGGTGTGCGAAACTGGAGACAGCTGGCGAAAGATCGTGCTGGCTGGAGAGGCATGTTGAGTGAGGCCCAGGTCCACCTTGGACTGTAGCGCCCTAAGAAAAAGAAGAAGAAGAAGACGAATTGGGATTTGAACCTAGACTTGAAAGTCTGGTGCGTATGGGTCGACGCACAAACCCACACGGCCACGGCGTCCACTCGAAAGAGCTTGAGCCATGTAGATATGACTGGTGTTTTTTGAAAATCGAACCAAGACTTCGAGCGTAGGAGTCGACGCACTTACCCACTACGCCACGGCGCCCATTCGGCTGAGCATGATGAAGAATCCCTTCTCGTGACTTAGAACGATGCAAAGTTTAGCCTGAATTAGGCCTTCAATCTCCAATGATCGCCAACGTTGCTTTTCTAGGTAAAACCTATTCGATAAATAAACCTAGCGAGCCTGTGAAAGTCAGGCTTTGACTTACAATCTCTGCTAAACTACTTCAGTTCAACAACAACAAGGAAAAAGAAAGAAATACGTTTGTTTGCTTTTCCACAGACCACGACAGTTTGACAAATTTACCTGTGATTAGTCAGCTTAGATCCTAAGAATTACGCAGGTCTGCTCTTGATGCGTCACTTGCCAAACGCTAATCGCACCCCGGTCTTGGTGTGCCCAAGTGTTCATGAGTCGCTTTGCGGCTGAGTGTGATACTGATGTCATTCAGTCAACAAATGCTGCCGTTGACCGTCTGTGCTGTACACACGTTTGTGGATTCGGTGGGGAGGTGCGGACTAAGACTAAGACGCGCCTCAACTGCTGGTATTTGTAAGGGATATCATTCTTTCGACTTGACTGCCTTGGAAAGGACTGAACGTCTATAACGAAATTTGCACAGAATGCATTTTTGCAAAACTGTCTGCTGATGCGAGTCTTGACGTTTTGCAAGAAGTAAGTAAGTAATCCTTGAAGCGACTGGATGGTGCAGTTGGTTAAGTGCCGGCCCTAAGTTAGAGGGGTCCCAGGTTCGAATCCCAGTGAAAGCAAAGTTAATACGCTTTTATCTGGTTTTTCAAATCTGGTCCAGTCACCATTTGCCGTTGAGATCAAATTTACGTGACTATCACTCGAGCGGTCGATTAGTGGAAGCAGTCTGACTATGGGTATCACAAGGGACCAACATGGCCCAAGAGTGCTTGTGATTTCATTAGCAGCCCCCCCAACCTATCCTATTTGGCCAATGACCCCTGGAGGGTCTAAGGCTGAACGGTCCAATGGATCAACATGGTCTAGGTGTGCTGGTGAATTCACGAGCAGCCTCCCTAGCTTAACCTACGGAATTACGTGAGCTCTGGATGACATTCCGTATCCATTTGCAGAGAATTGACTTTTGCAGATGGAAGCTAGACATAGTTGCTCAGCTGATGTGATCCTTGTAATCCTTGTCTCGGCTTAATTTTGACAAATCATTGTGATGGCTACGCTGCTGGATACTCATCAGAGTTGACAAGTTTAAAGATCCAACGTTTTTTTCCTCTTGGAGCCGGTAGAGGAGATGGTTGGAGTTTAGGACCACTTCTTTTTCTACTGCTCACTGCAGCAATCAAGAAGAATCACAAATATGCACCGGCAAAGCCAAATAAATCGCAAAATTGATCTCTCTCTACGGCTCGAGTTGATGGAGGCGAGTGTCCTTCGAATGAAGACATATTTTCGAACATTCACTCAGAATTTTGGACTAAAGTGGTTCAAGTTGGTCCAGGAAGAAGATTTTACGGATTCCTCGTTTGCTTTTCGAAGAAAGGTCTTAAAATGTCGACATCAACCGCTTTCTCAGAAAGTGCCACCAATTTCGGTCCAATATTCGGTCAGACAAAGGATTCATCGTCAAGAGGAGGACCCTGCCTCACAATCGGTTGTTCCTGTCTCCGAAGAAGATTCGAATTCAAGAGTTGCCCTTGACAGCCGATTCGAAAATAGCTTCCATTCGAGACATCAGTCACGAACTGAAAACATTTTTCACGAAACTGTCAGGATTCGATGCTGTGACAGTCAGTCCTAGGTTCTGTTCACATCGTTCCACCTGTCAAACGGATGACAGATTATTCGATTCGCCCCGAAAGCCCTGGCCACATCAGGGAACTGTTAGTCAACCTCGAGGGTGCAGAGTTTGGGGTAAGTCGTGCATAAATCTGTCAGTCGGATGACAGGTTACTGAATTCGAATTTAAGAAAAAAAAAAACCCTCTTGACATCTCGGGACAAGAGACCATCATATCAGATATCCAAGTTGACATCCAACTCTTTCGTCAGATCCTGTTGGCCAAGCACAACTCATGTGACACGTTGTTTCCCAACTGCCACTCACCAGTCACTCACTTCATCATCGTAACCCGTTACCAGCCGCCACAAGCAATGCTCCCATTCATCCATCAACCATCCAACCCCCTCAGTCACTCACTCGAAGCTAAGGTATTTTGTAATCCATAGACACTTGAAGTCAACTCCAGTTACAAGTAGGCAAACACCATCGGCAACCAGTTTCACTTGTGATACTCCACATCTCGTGTCGTAACCGGCTTTTCTTTCATCTCTCCAATCGAGTCATTAGACACCGCTCGGTGTAATCCTTTCACTTCGGAGCCATGTTGATCGTCCTCTGGTTGGGGGAAAATGACTTTCTATCCTCGTACAGGTGTCGCTGTAACCATCGCACCGACCCACATGACATGCGACACGAGTTTAATCGCAATTTCTGTCACTTTCCCTCGTACTTTCCACCGTTTTCGCGACGCGCAAGTAAATGAGAGTTGCCCTTGACAGCTTCATCCATCCCCTTGGACATCAGTCACGAACTGGAACCGTTAGATATGACAGGCAGACCTGGGGTATGCCCACATCGGTCCACCTGTCAATCGGATGACAGATTACTCAATTCGCCCCGAAAATCCTGACCAAATCAGGGAATTGTTAGTCAATCACGGCAGGGTTTGGGTCGAGTCGTGCATAAATACCCGACAGACACGCATACAACTCACACGCCCACGCATACATCATGCAGGGGGGCTTTTGCATGGTCGTTGTCGTTATGGGTACGCCGAGTACGTTTACCTGTGCAGGCCTTCGATGGAGGCGGGTGTGCAGAGACAGACGCCGACGGGCCTGGTGGAGAATGTGTAAAGAAAGAGAGGAAAAAACAAAGTCAAATGACGGTGCCACTTGGAGATATCTCCCGACAACGACGACGATGGCGACGACGTCGACGACTACAGCGGTGGCCAGGGAAGAAGGAGACAAACAAACAAAAATACCGTAGCAGGTAGGGCGATGGGAGGGCAGCGTGTGCTGGCAGCGAACTCGGTTGGAAAAGAGAAACGAATGAACTTCTTAGATCCACCGCATCTAATCTCTTGTCTGGGCGACGCGTACCAAAAAGCTGCTGAATGGTCTTGCATGACAGTTGGCAATGTTGCCAAAGAATTCATCTATCATATTTGTTTGTCAACGGCTTTGTGTCACGTCAAAGAATCGCAATGTCTGTGAATGATGGACAATGGCTGCAAAGAAGTTTCACCAAATTTGTCATTTTCGAGCCACCACACGAGACGAGGGAATGGTCAGCGGGCTAATTAGAGTGAGGGCGTGTGTGTTGTGGGGGAGGGGAGATTGATGAACGATACCGTGGTTTGTTGGTTAATCTCTTGTTGCGCGAATTTTGTAAATCGGCTTTGGATAGTTTCAAGGTTTTCTGTTCGTTTTTTGTGCGCAGAATAGGAATTTGTACGGTGATTTGATGGAGCAATTTAATGGTTTGTTGGAAGATTTTGTGCGATAAATGGGATTTTGTGGGTTTCAAATCGACTTTGGAGCGATGGAGAGTGGTTCTTGGGGAGTTTTTGTCAAAATTTACTCATTTATTTGTCAAAATGTCAGGAAATTCTTGTGACAGATGACAGTTGACAGTTTTCTGACAGATGCCAGTTCTCTGACAGTTGACAGTTCTCGGACAGGTAACGGTTTTGTTCTCGTTGAACAGTTGACAGTTCTCGGACAATTGACACTGGAGACGAATTCAAGTCACAGACTAGCCAATTCTCGGACAGTTGACAGTTTTCTGACAGTTGCCAGTACTCTGACAGTTGGCAATTTTCTGACAGTTGACAATTCTAGGATAGTTGACAGTTCTCGGACAATTGACTCCTCAAAGGGTTCGGAGACGAATTCAAGTCAAATTAGCCAAAAAAATTTGATTTGATGGAGCAATTCAATGTTTTGTTGTAAGATTTTATGCGGTTTTGGAGCCTTGAAAGTGGTTCTTGCGGGGTGTTTTGTGGCAACACTCAGAATTTTATGACCGTCAAAAAACCACGAAATTGCTTTGACAGTTTGCTGACAGTTGTCAAAAGACGGTTTCCCGACATTTGACAGTTCTCTGACAATTTATCGTTTTCTGACAGTTGACTGTTTTGACATTTAACAATTTTCTGACATTTGATAGTTCTCTAACAGCTCAAACTGTTCAGAGACGAATTTAAGTCGCTTCAAGACAACTGACTTGGCCATCAGCTAGACAAAACATTTCAATTTCGAATTGCTTCGCCCAGATCGTTAACCTCCCCTTGACAGGGAATGAAATCCACCACATCACCCACCTCTGCTCCAAAAATCGATAGCATGTCCAAACAAAACTTCAGTGCAACTTCTCGCGCGCACACACGTGAAAGCCGGAAGTTTACATTCTCCCGCCCCAAAACTGTGTTGTCTTAACCCAGATGTCAGTGAGTGTGTGAAGCGTTTGAAAGTGTTCCGGAAAAGCATGAAGCCTTAAAAGCCTTCGCACGCCTCAAAACGCATTTAAACTCGACGCTTAAGTGCCGTGTACCTCTCATCCGTCAAGCTTCATCGATCGCCGTATGCGCGTGTAATTACGAATCTCACGCGAAATGGATTTGCGAATCGTAATCTCACTCCCATCGAATGGAGATTTGTGTCTTGTCAGTCGTTGAAGAGCGCTGTGTCCAGAAATAGCACTCCACCGCTGCGTGTCTGCCTTTCAGTCTGTGGACGACGATAGAGGCGACGTTTGTTGGTATTTCGAGTATTTTCCACGCCCGTTCCGATGCGTGTCGAACAAGTGCCGAACTATTTTTGTTCGAACTCAGTGAAGGGAGGCTGCAGCACCTCGACAGAACGGGTGCAGGAGATGTGGATTAGCTTCGGGAACGTGAACACATGTTTTGCGTGCAGACTTGTGGTGGTGATGATGGCGATGTGCGCGTCGAGCATCAGAGTGCACGAGGAATTGGGTTAATTGTGCAGAGTTGGGCCTCAATGGGACTGGAGTGAAGTGGAGAGTTCTAAAAGTGTTTCTGGATGGAGGGAGTTATTTATAGGTCCCACCGCCGACTGGAGATCCTTGACTGTAAGTGGATTCTTTTGACTGGATTTGCATTCGTGATGATGACGCCATTCGCTTGTTTTGTCAAATCGGAGAGCGCACGTGCAGCGGAGACTGGAAAAAAGCGATGAGGTGGTGATCTTCGAAAACGAAATATGACCATCGGGAGTTTGTTGCAAACGTCTCTGAAAGCCAAGTCGAGAAAAGGTAAAGAGAAGACGTAGGAAGAGACGAAATGTGACTCAGATCAAAAGAAGAACTTAGGATGAGGACACAAAATGACGGACAAGTTACAGAAAAGCCACAAAGTTGCTGACGCCGTGAAGTATGACACCCTCAAGGGATGGGAATGCTTGCCTCATGGATACGGTAGACAGAAGAGCCAGAGATTATCCGATGTGGTGGAGAATGGCGACTTCAGGAGTCGGGAACAATGAAAAGAATACCATCCAAACATTCAAGTCCACCTCAGAAATAGATCCTGACCTACAATAGCGTCCCAACTGAACTAGGCCATTAAATCCAAATCTTTGCTGATCCATTGAATGTCTTTGTTCGCGAAGATTTGTAGCCTTCTCGTTCGTGGTCTCAAAACTTGTTTCACAAGCCACCTCTCCACTAAACAATCGCCACAAAAGCCGCTGAATAATTTCGAACGAGGAAGGGACCGGCTTTTGGTGACTAACCGACTGAAATTATACTGCGTCGTATTAAAATGGAAATCGAATCTTGGCAGAATAAATAAGCGACGGCTGATGAATAAAGACGCAGTGCCCTTGACCTGAAGACATTGAACGAGGGTTTCTTGTGAAATCTCGACTGTGGAAGTTGGAGAAAAGGCGCAAGTGAACTGAATCTGAAGGATGGAGGTCGTCTTTTGTTTGATTGTGAACAGGGAATTTGCCAAGTGGTGGTCTAATTTGATAGAAACTGCCTCAGGTGGACAAAGAGCAGACATTTCTGTGCTTTTGTTGCGACTTAAGAAAGACTGCTTAACATTCTGACGGAAATTGCTTTCACTTTCTCTTGGTTTGCAAATTTTTTGTTTATTGATGCTCACCTTTACCCAAAATTAGCCTATTTCTGCAAAATTTTGACCAAAATTTTGAAGTTATGGTCGAAAATCTGGTCTTTGAGTTTTTAGTCCTGTGAATTTTAAACCGAATTTTGGCAGAATTTGGGCCAGGATTAAGATCGGAATTCTGGTTTTGGGTTTAACTCTGCTAATTTCGGGCAAGAGAGAAATGCCGAATTTTGACTCACGATCTGTTCAATCAATGATCACGATATCTCTTTGACTCCACAGAGAAGAGTTATCAACGAATGAACTTAACGAACGTAACGACTTCATACACAGCCCTATTTTTGCATCATTGAGTGTCCAAGCAATGATCACGACCTCTTGACGACTCCCCAGAGAAGATTTATCAACGTGTTCTGCCGCCAGAGTAATCAACGAATGTACCTACCGAACTTAACGATATCCGATTTTTACATCGCGGAGTGTCCAATAAAAGTTCACAATGCCTTGATGACTCCCCAGAAAATATCTAACAATGTATTCTACCGCCAGCGTAATCAGCGAATGAACTTAACGAACTTAACGACTTCCAATTTTTGCATCACGGAGTGTTCAATAAACGTTCAAGATGCCTTGACGATTCCCAGAGAAGATTTATCAACTTATTCTACCGCCAGAGTAATTAACGAACAAACTTAACGAACTTAACGACTTCCCGTGCAAAATCCAATGATGATTCCTTCAACTGCATCGTCTGCGATCGCCGTGCACAATCGGCTGAAGTGTCACCAAGCCTCGCTTGTCCAGCAGAATAATCAACGAACAAACTTAACGAACTTAACGACTTCTCTCGCAAGATCCAATGATGATTCCTTCAACTCTATCCCCTGCGATCGTCGTGCACAATGAACTGAAATGTCATCAAGACTTGCTTGTCCGGTTCGGTTTGCACGACTCAATCGACTGCGCCAGCAAATCACCGACAGTCGAGTGAGTTTTCTAATTAAAAACAAATTATCGCGGCATTTACCGGTTACCAGAGAAGAGACTAAACGCTGTACCTCCGATGTGTGCGATTGCGAAACATTCATGCGTTTGCCTATGTGTGTGCTCCAGCGGTGGGGGTCATTACGAAACGTTTTTGGGCATCGCCGCGCCAAAGCGGAAACTTCCCGCATCGCGCCCAGTGTTGGCAGGCATCCATCGGAAGATTTTCACTGCAGCAACACAAATAAAATGAACCGCCTCGTCTAGGGCGATAGATTCAATTTGCTTCGAGTTAAACTTTTTTCTCGTTTGTCTTGTGTTGCTTTTTTGGCCAGCGCGAAAGGGCGAACAAACGCTTGACCTAGATTCACATTTCTCTTTGCATGGGCTCGTCTGTTTGGCGTTTTGTTTTTGTTTTTGTTTTTTGTCTCTTCTGTCCCCCCTCAATCTGTTGTTTTGTTTTAGTTGTCGTTTGCATCCATCCACTCTCCCCACACGACACTTCCGAGAGTCGCACACTCGAGCAGTGTCAAGCGACGAGCGATGATGACGAATACCTTGCTAACCTTGGACGAGCTGCGTTTAGTTGTTTTCCACATACACACACAATCTACCTCCAAAGATGCGAGCGTCTCATGGTGAACCTAAAGAAGTTTAGCCGTCAGTGACTTAATTGGACAGCAGCTCGAGAGCACGAGACGACAGAAGTGCTTGCAAAAAAACAGAAAGACACACAAAAACAAAAGAAAAAGGTGGAAAACAAAATAACTATCTCACGAATATGCTGAATTGTAGCTTTTGACCATGTTCGGAGAGTGTTTTATGATGATCTCAGATGCATATGCGACGGCCTTAGTGGAGTGGTGTTGAAGATGAATGGAGTTGCTGGGGGTTTTCAATGCAAACTGTCAGATGCATGAGCGGGTTTTTCTCTTAAGTATCTCTGCGGTTTAATGGTTATGAGTTCTTGAGTTATGGATAATTAAGGTGGATAATGATCGTTGTTAATGTACTGTCATTTGCGGTGATTGGAAGAGTTTTGTAATTGATTGTGGAACCAAATTTGGCATCACTGGACAACATGGGAGTCTGTAGATGGTGTCATTTTGAATTGAATGACATTTTGAAGTGTCACTTGAAGCGCGTGAATATTGTGTTGGGAGGTGACTGTGAAATTGGATCCTTTACCAAATTTGGCATCACTGGACAACTTGAGAGTCAGTAGAAGACATAATTTTGAATTGAATAACATTTTTAATTGTAACTTAACACGGGTAAATACGTGTGTTGTCAGGAAGGGAGTGTGAAATTTGATACGTTACCTAACTTGGCATCACTGAACAACTTGGGAACAGTAGGTCGTGTAATTTAGAACTGAGTAACATTTTTGAACAGTCTTGACTTGGGTATTGGGTACGAGTATTGTCGGAGGTGAGTGTGAAATTTGACACTTAACCAAATTTGGCATCACTGAACAACCTGGGAATCAGTAGGGTGTGTCATTTCGAATAGAATAATATTTTTGAAATGTTACTGGAAGTAAGTAGGTGAGTGTGAATTTATAACTGTACCATACTTGGCATCACTGAACAACAGTAGGGAACAGTAGGAAGTATCATTTAGAATTGAGTCACATTTCTGAACAGTCACTTGCCGTGAATGAAGATATGAGTATTGTCTGAGGTGAGTGTGAAATGTGACACTTAACCAAATTTGGCATCACTGGACAACACTGGCAGTCAGAAAAAGGTGTTATTTTGAATTAAAAATATTTTCAAATGTCGCTTGAAGCGAGTGAGTTCGTTGTCTGGGGGTGAGTGTGAAATTTGATCCTTTACCCCACTTGGCATCACTGAACAACTTGGGAACAGTAGGAAGTGTCATTTTAAACTGAGTGACATTTTCGAACCGTCACTTGACGAGTGTGGAGGTGAGTGTGAAATTTGAGACTTTACTAAATTTGGCATCACTGGCCAACACTGGCAGTCAGTTAAAAGTGTCATTTGACATTGAATTTAATGACATTTTCAAAATGTCACTTAAAGCGAGTGAATACGTTGTTTAATTTAAATTGAAGTTTAATCACTAACCAAATTTGGCATTACTGGATAACTTGAGAGTCAAAAGAAGGTGTTATTTTGAATTGAATGACATTTGAGGTCAAAAAGTTGAAACAACTAGGCCCTCTTGACGAAAAACGCTCGCCCACAGAATCTCCTTCGAAGAGTTAGGCAATCAAACACTGAATCCTATGTTCGGTTGACACATTTCCCACCACGTCCAGATGACATCCTCTCCATCTGCTTGTCGATTCCCAGAAAACGCCTACGAATTCATTACCGACAACTGTCCACCTCTTTGATTGCGACCGACAAATGTCCCACAGTCTCGATGACAAACGGCAGCCTCTGCCCATAATTGGTCCAGAGTGTCTCATCCATTTGAAAGAGATTCGAAAACGCCTTCAGTCGGAGACTTTGCATCTGGGTCAGTGGGTGTTTGATTGAAAGCTAGCTGCAGCATGCATCCACCACGACGCTGTATACAAATCATATCCCCCTCCCCACCGAAGCACAGACATTAGTCACTGCAGCCGAGAGGCTCGTTTACACTCCATTTGGCGGCTGAGATGATGTTGCTTTGGGTGGGTGATGAATGATTCCTCTATTTCCAGCCGTGAACTTCAAAGTTTCCGTCTGGTCCCACGACTGACACAGATGCTGCGGCATGGCATGGAGCCATGCGCCGTATAAATCACAAGAGACCTCAGCTGAGACTGAGACAAATCTGTGGCGGGACACAGATCACAGGTGAGGGCGTTGCACCGCTTTGTCTGGCAGATGGGAGGGGGATCGGATTTCTCGAGAGAAGACAAAAGGACAAGTATTTCCTGTTTCCTTTTGCCAACATGTGCCTTTGGCATGTTAAACACTTGAATTCTCTTAACGACACGATGATGATGTGTGTGTGTGTGTGTGTGAGGGTTCCGCAGAGAAGTTGCATGTTTCCGCAGGTGCGGATTTTTATTCTGCCGCCTCTCAAGTGGAATCCGATTGCATTGAGGATAGACAGAGAGAGGGATGCGAAGCACTTTAATGCAGTTCACTGGTTCTTTATGGAAAATTAAAATGGATTTGGATGACATAAGAGAGGAGGGGGATGGAGGACTCGTAAGAGGATCTGAAATGGACACCGAGCAGGTGTCTGTGACTATTATCTGGAACAGAGGACGACTCCTGTGTTATGTCTGCGAGGTGGAAGATGATGTATCCGGTGGAAGCAAGACGTTGGATGGAAAGGCATTCGTTTCTTGTGAGGTTTGGTAGGGGATCGAATGTGCTGGTGGTGGTTTGGTTCTGTCGACTCTGCAATTTCTGGGACGACAAATGTAGCCGTCAGATAAGTGATCCGATGGATGATCAGCTGCAGTTTGCTAAGAAGATCGCGTGTGCTGCCAAATACCAAAGAAACTCTCAGTGATCAAAAAATGTTCCAATCTTGGACTTGATCTGACACAGATTTTGTTTTAAAGGCAAAAAGAGGGGCCCAATGTACAGAGAAAAGGTGAAATTTTAACGTAATTTGAGGCTTTGATGGCCTAAAAAATATTCTGGTTTCAAATTGCCTTCATTTTTTCTAATTGTCTTCATTTTGAGACCTAAAAAGATTTTGAATTGGCCCAAAGAGGGACGGTAGAGGTCTCGAGACATCAATTCTAAATTTTAGTATCAAATTCAAGTTTAGATGTGATCAGATTTCTTTGTTTGAAGTTGTCCAAAAGTTGACCAAAACATGTTCAAAAGTGGGCGCAGGACTGATGTTGTCCAAAAACTGACCAGAAGTTGTCCAAAAAATGTTCAAAAGTGGGCGCAGAACTGAAGTTGTCCAGAAGTTGATCAAAGAATGTACAAAAGTGGGCGCAGAACTGAAGTTGTCGGAAAACTGACCAGAAGTTGTTCAAAAAATGTTCAAAAGTGGGCGCAGAACTGAAGTTGTCCAAAAACTGACCAGAACTTGTCCAAAAAATGTTCAAAAGTGGGCGTAGAACTGAAGTTGTCCAAAAACTGACCAGAAGTTGACCAAAAAGTGTTCAAAATTGTCCCGAATCTGATCAAAAAATGCTCAAAAGCGTGCATAAAATGAAAATCCAAACATAAGATGGTGCTTTTCTATAGGTTCTTGTTGGATCCAAAAAACTAATCATTTCCGATTTGGAACTTAAGTTGAAACCTTCATTCTAAATTCTGACCTAATTCTGGACTTGTGACAAAGAAAATGGGTCAGAAATGTCGATCACAAGACAAAATTAGGCGATCACAAAGTCCCGACGAAGTCTCACGTTCCTCATAGCCCCAATTGACTTCAAATTCACTCCCTGTCACGCGCTCTCGCTGACTTTTTTTTTACGACAAGTTTAAGATCAAAATTCAATTTCCTCCAAAGTACCGTATAACAACTGTCCATTCAAACGTCTCTCTCTCTATCTCTCCCTCTCGCTCACTCTGCCCCTTTTGAAAACCCATTAGATTCGAAAAGATATGTCACACACTTAAATAAACTTCCGAGCCATCAACCGTGACAGTTTCGTTGTCTTCCGCCGAACCTTTCCACGGCCAAAACATAAGTCAGCACCGTTTCCGACGAGTGAAACTGCAGCAAAAGATAGTTCCAAGTACATAGCCCCACCGGAGAGCGTATGCACATAAACCCGCTGGTGGATGGCGAGAGGAGAAGGCGAACGAGCAGACCAAAGCGGAATCGAAAGAGTTAAGGTTTTCAGTTAAAAGCATTTTACCGTGCGACGAAGCGCATTAGAGAAGATTTATCGCTAAGATTTTGTGCGATGCTTTCGCCCGTCGACTCGCTGTGCCCATGAACAGCTTGAGGCTTTGTAGTTCGTTAACTTCTCTTCTTGCTGCTGATGGAACTGATGGGCGAGTACAGGCGAGGGCTTGGAGCTTGCTGAAGGAATCGCACTTTTTTTTTGGTAATTGGATGGGAAATGGGGAAGAAAGATGAACACAACAAAAAACTTTCCATTTTTGTCGGTGACTTAATGGGAAATGTTGTGAAAACGGGGCCTTGAGATGTACCGAATGACAGAGTTCAGTCACTCACGATTACAATGAACTTTTGGTCGAGCGGATTGATGAACGCACTCGGTTCGGGTTCAAGATGATCGATCAAAATTGACAGCTGTCATTATGTGCGTCTGATGGGAAGAAAAGCAGGATTTTTTTGTTGGTGTTTGACTGTCATTTTGTTGGTGTTTGGCTGCCACCTGACGATTTGGGGATGTCAATTGGGGTATGTCCGAAAAGCAGTCATTTCCTGAACAACTTGTTGTCATTCTCTTGGTTTTGGACAAGCTCTCGGGGAAACCTTGAAGCTGTCGCCTTGTGGAGATTGTAGCCACTCTAAGGATTATGTCTGACGAATTTTGCTTTCTTCGACTGCAAAGGGTCCGTTCGTGAAGCAACTCCCTCATATGCAAAGACTAAAGGCACTAGAAATTGAATGCTTTCAACTCCAGCATCGAATTGTTTCGTAATTCAATTTACGTGACTGCAGTCAGTCCATTTCTGATGTCTGATAAACTAAGGGTTGCTTTCTTTGACTGTAAAGGGGAATGTTCGTGAAGTAACTCCCTCCTATGGAAAGTATAAAAACACTACGAATCGAACGCTTGCAATTTTGGGGGATTACAGTCAGTTTAAGTCTCACGTCTGACAAACTGACAAACTTAGGGTTCCTTTCTTCGACTGTTAAGGGCATGTTCGTAAAGTGAGTCCCTCTTACACAAATCCCGTGTGTTCAGAACCGAATTGCCTCGTAATTCAGTCGAAAGAATGTGAAATTAAAGAGCTACTGCAACAATGTTTACCTAATCCACTTAATCGCTCGTTGAAATAATTAATTTTCATTTGAAACGAGAATAGATCCCATCAGATGACCACTCCACACGCTTGCGACTTTCCCAATTCCATCCGGGACGAGCGCTTTCCACTCAATTCGGTGGCAAGGAAAATGGGGAAAAAATGTTCTGTTCAAGTGGCACTCGTGCCCGAATGCCGCAATGCGATGCTGTGTAGCCTCTCGCAATTGTGAAAGTGGACCAGTGGACCGAACCGACTGCAAGGCGGGTGTAGTCTCTCGTGCATTATTGCCTAATCCCCCAAATGGGAGCCGTCGCTGGGGGCGTATGCCATTCAAATCAAATTCCACTCAATTAAGAGGCGGATTGGGTTTTATTTCCGAGATAGCGACGATGCCGGGCACACAGGGCGTTGTCAGTGATTAAGCAGGTGACCAGCTGGTTCTCAGTGAATCAGATGGTGGACAGAGAATGCTGTGCTCGCAGAGGTTTCTGGAGTTTTTGTGAATTTGGTAGAGACGACACTTGTCGTCAAACTGATATCCAACTCACATCACAGACCTTTCCAGGCACTTGCAGCACGTCCTTTAAATCCAACTTCCTGCCAGAGGCTGACAGACAGACGGCAGATTCGACAGCAAAGTCCCACATGTTTCCCATTCCCGACACTGAATGCTTTGTGTCGTGTTTCCCCAGCCTGCACTGAATCCCAGAGTCAACCTGTCAGCATTATCCTCAAATGAATTGCCAAGTCACGCCGTAATTATCATCCACTTCTCTGAATTCATTTAATTCCACTAATTCCCTGCCATGTGCACCTCGCTCAATCCTCAGTCCATAACGGCGCCCCATCCCTCCACCATTCAGCGCCACAATCGATCCCCAACCAGATGTGTGACTTCCTTCAATTGCTTCTCTATGCTCGACGATAAATTGAAACGCGTGCCATCATTTCGTCCAAGAAATTATTGCACATTTCCATCGCATCTCCGAGCCCATCTCGTTCTCGGCTCGGCTCTTCAGAACTCTCCAAGGGGCTCTCATCTGCCGTCGCGTTGATTGATCTGCTTCAGACTGATTTCCTCTGCTCCTGCGGCATGGCTCGGGTGTGCTTGTGCATCGGCCTATGGGCATTGTCTTTCGAATGTGGGGAGTCTAAAAATACAAGCCAAGAAAACACAAAAACACGTCTAATGAGCTGCACGACACAACAGAGACGTGGTGTCGGACGCCTAATCGAAAGTTACCTTGTGGAAAGCTAATTTTCCTCTTCTGCTGCTTCATGTGCTCCTCTCTCAGCGTGGCGTCTATTTTTAGACGTTTCTTCCATTCAGTAAAAAAACAGAGCGTACCCAGATCCACAATGGAAGACGGATGATGATGATGATGATGATCACGATTTTATTGGATTTGATGAGCATGCACAGATTTCATGGGTTTTTTTTTCTCTCATTTTTTCTCGTGTTTTGCTTCGCTTTGGTTTCGGTTTCACCCTATAAACGACAGATGATCGAGTTTTCCATTTTCTTTCGAAGCAATTTTCTGATTTTCATTTTGGCGTTGCGAATTATGGTGTGGATGGGATGGGAAATTGATGCTTTGCAACATCTGTTTAACTGACGGTGTGGTCTGTTTTTCTTCTTTTTTTTTACATGACAGCGTTGTCGAGGATCTTGTCGAGAGTTATCTTAAGTCATATTGGCGGTAGAGATGCCCTTTGGTGGCACAATTTCTCTGCTTTTGATTAAGTGATTGGAGTGTTCGGGACCTTTCTGGTGTCCATGTTGACGATTTTTGACGTGTCATTCACACTCCGCCAGATGTTTTGACATTGACCTTCCCTTTCTGACCAAAATTTTAAGTAATTTTTGATCTTGTTTGAGACTGGAGTACACAAATCTGCCGTGGTATTATTCCCACGATCACTGGAGGTTACGTATTGAATTTTAAGGGAATTTATTCAGATTCTTAGGCTGTGTTTGGATCAGAACGAGACTCCCAGACGTTCTAAGAGTTCACCTCTTGAGTTCTTTAAAGGTCTGACATTCTTCTTGGGATCTGTCAAGACCGATCTACGTCGTTCATGAGCTGGGTAAGTAGGTAGCATACTCGTGTATTGAGAGCCCTAACGCTTAACAGCCGCGTATTTCGCAGGCCAACAGTTTTGGTACATTGTGTCCTTGTATGGGGATCTAGGAGTATTTGACCTCAGCGATGTATAGACTGTTGCCTCCTCTACCATCAAGTCCAGCCAGCACGATCTTTTGCTAGCTGTCTCCAGCTGCACACACCAAATTAGCTGTGGTCCTTCCCCACTTGCGTGTGCCACCTCAATCGTAGTCGTTCTGTGGTGCATTGTCCCAGAGGCTCAAAGGCTCTGGTGGGAAGTAAGTTGCTTATGCGCTCTACCTAGCCCAGCAGTCTGTCTCATGCCGCTGTACAGCACTGCAGTTCGTGGTTGAATCTCCTTTTTTAATCGCTATCAACAAAAGTGGAACCAATCCTTGCACAATGCAGGAGAAAGCAAGATCGTTGCGCTTGATATTTCAAAGGCATTTGACAGAGTTTGGCATCAAGCTCTTTTGTCGAAAATGCGTGCTTATGGCATCGATGAGTCTCTTCTTCTATGGATTAGAAATTGCCTTTCGAAATTACCTTGGGCGCCATGGCCGAGTGGGTTCGTGCGTCGACCCATCCGCATTAGACTTTCACAGTCTAGGTTCGAATCCAAGTTCAGACAAACAATTTTTCAAAAAAAAAAATTGTTCGCGGCTCCACCTCTTTCGAGTCATTGACAATGCTCAAAGAGTATAACTGTCTAGAAAAAGCTTCTCAATCTCGCCGTTCGGAGTCGGCATTAAACCGTAGGTCCCCTCCACTCGTGAGAGAACAATAGCACGCACAACACGAGTGATTGCTGAGAAGCTAGGCCCAGGTCCACCCCGGACTGTAGCGCCGCCATTATTATTATTATTATTATTTCGAACCGTTCAATTCAAGTTATTTTGGATGGATTCAAGTCTGAAATTCGCCAAATTAATGCTGGTGTTCCCCAAGGCTCTGTTTCGTCTCCGACTCTCTTCCTCATTTTTATAAATGATCTCCTGTCTGCTACTTCTAATCCAATCCACTCCTTCGCTGATGACAGTACTCTCAGTCTTTCATATTCGTTCCAAGACTCACGACCCTATCCTTCGGCCGTAGAATTGGAGCGACAGCGTATGTTAAGCACATTAAATTCCGACAGTATAGAGGACAGCATATTTAATTGGGGTAAAAACAATAGTGTGGAATTTAATGCTTCCAAGACTCAATGCTGTCTACTGTCACTTAAGCGATCCCAAAATAATCAGCCATTATCCCTGATGGCACTTGCATCGAAGAAACCGAAACCAATCCTCGGTATGTGTATCAACTCCACACTTAGTTGGAATGATCCCATATTTGAGGTCGCCAAAAATGCTGCGAAATGTCTAGGTTTCCTAAAACGATGCAAGAAATACTTCACCCCCTCTGATTTGGCTTCAATTTATAAGGCCTTCATTCACCCCAAGCTTGAGTATAACGCTCATATCTGGTCTGGTGCTCCCAAGACCTCCCTGCACCTACTTGATAGAATACAACAGCGAGCAATAAAACGTATAGTAATATCGCGAAGTCAATAGACTCGCTCGAACATCGCCGGAATGTCTCATCCTCATCACTGTTTTATCGCTATTTTAACAAACGATGCTCAAGTGAGCTAGCCAATTGCATTCCTCCCCTCCATGAATTCACCCGCAATACTCGTCTCGCCAGGAATGCTCATCAGTTCATCCTCAAGCCTGTTTTCGGACGTACAGTTAAGTTTAGAGTTAAGCTCGAATACGGAATGCTCTTCCCAGCCAAATATATCCCACTCACTACAATCCGCAGACATTTAAGACCAATGTGCACAGGTACCTCCTTTCCCTTTCTCCCTCTATACCTTCGGCCCGTGCTGTGCCTTGATTCCGGACACTTAATGGTATTCGTAACACTTTTGCGCGCGCAAATTACATAAAAAAAATAAAAACACCAAAAAAATCAAGGACCTAATAGACCCCAAGAGCTTCTTCATCCGCTTTGGATATTCCCATTGCGGCCGCGGTGTACATCATGGCTGGGATGGTCAGGATTTTAATCAAGGTCATTTTGATCTTTCGAGAGCTTTGTTACTAATTAGCCTCTTAAGCTTAAAGAGACAGAAGTTGCCAAGAGTTATTCTGCGCTGCAACTCGGCACTGTGGTTGTTGTTCATGCCGTTTACCGCGGAGGCGACCTAGACGAAGTCCTTGACTGCTTCGAAGTTATAGCGACATTTTGAGTCAAGTCGTTTTTTTCTTTTTCTTTTCGGAGGTTTTTGAAACACTACACTGGAGCACCCAGACTCAAAAACTAGTCCATTGTACTGCCAGTTAGCAACCTACTTTTACTGAAATTTCATGAAATTTCGGAAGACCAGCAGGCGCTTCTGTGATGAGGAGCCTACATCATCGGCTCTCACCTCATCAGCACCGAATAACGGTCACCTGATCCGAGCAAAGGCGGGACAATGGCAGAAGAAGTGCTCTGCAGTGTCATCGTCTTCTCCACAGGCGTCGCAGAGGGTTATGTCGCTTAGGCCAAGCACACTTAGGTTTTTGGCGAAGGTGTAGTGACCCGTTAGTGCGCCGGTAAGTTGTTTGCAGTCTTTTCTGTTAAGAGGTAACAAGAAAGCTGCGAATTTCTTACAGACTCTGGGGAGCATGCAGTGGGCGCCGTGGCCGTGTGGGTTCGTGCGTCGACCCATGCGCATTAGACTTTCACAGCCCAGGTTCAAATCCAAGTACAGACAAACAATTTTAAAAAAAAAAACGCGGCTCCACCTCTTTCGAGTCACTGACAATGCTCAAAGCGTATAACTGGAAAAAGCTTCTCAATCTCGCCGTTCGGAACCGGCATTTAACTGTAGGTCCCCTCAACTCGTGAGAGAACAATAGCACGCACAAAACGACTGGGTGCTGAGAAGCTAGGCCCAGGTCTACCTCGCCGCCATTATTATTATTATTATAAATCCTCTCCAGTTCCTCAATTTCATGCGACAAAGTGGAATCCTTCGAACTCCGCTTCCAAACAACCACTCAAGGAACTCCCGTTTGAAAATCTCACCTTATCTCACTTCTCCAATCAATTTCCTATCGATTGTGACATCGCACATCCTTCAACTCGTCCTAATAATCGCGAAAATCCTTTTAAAAAACATCACGTCTTAAAAGTTGCCAATTTGAGGAGACAGAAGAGGATCCTCAGAACTTCGCCTCTAATATCCAACGTTCCCGTTAAAAAATTATTCCTTATTCCGCTTCTCCAATAGATTTCCTTTCCATCCTGATATCCCACATCCTTCAATTCGTCCTAGTTATCGAGAAAATCGTCTCACAAAACTTTGCAATAAACAGAATCCACTTTGACGAAAGTTCGTTCAATTTCGGCAAAAAATGCGACTCCGTTGTGAAGTCAACGACTGCACTTTTTCGTGTGAAATGTGTCATTTTTTGAAAAGTTGATTTTCTTTGTGTTTGAGGAGGGTTTTTATCTCAAATGTGTGGGGCTGAATGTGACAAGGATCAATGAAGTTAATTCAATCGAAAATTTCATAGGAAATCCGAGGAAATTTGAGAAAACTGAAATGTTCACGTTTCGTGACGTCAGAGGTGAATTCATTGAAATTGTTGAAGACTGAAGATTAGGACCCATTCCCTCCTCGTTAACGTTATTTCATCACTCTCCGCTGTCAAAGGTGACTCGTTGGGGTATAATCAAAACTTCCCCAGAGCACAGTTGCGCAGCATTCACGTCCTCAAATCCATTAATCTCTCTAGCTCCCGTCACGGCAAATTTCTAACCAATAAATCTTTGTTTCCCCTCTCTCTCTTTCAGAACTGGCGTCGTCATAAGGCAATAATCGTTCGTTCGCAAGGTAAGTTTGAAAAAAAAACCATCCATCCATCCAGCTCCCATCTCCCCCGTCTAGCTGCCATCAGACAGCACCTGTTTCGCAATCGTCGCTGATGCGCCGTGTCGTGCCGTGGAAAAGCGAAAACAAACGAAGATCGGGCGTCAGTTTGCTTCGCTGGAAGAGACCAAAGGTTCAGTGAGTTTCGCGAAAACGATTATTGAATTGAATTTCGTCGAACAAATTACTTAACAATCGCTGAACGTGCTCCAAGCGCAGCGCGTGTGGTTGTGGCTTATGCAAACGGGTTTGGGGTTTTGAGGAGCCGCAAAGGGGGTTCGCACGCTTTGCTAATTTCTGCTTGGGATGCGCTCCAGTGGGTGCAGTCGAGACAGAGTCACAAGACAGTGGTAGTGGAACTGCCGTTGCCCTAGGGACAACTTCACTTCTCCACCGGTCTCTGTCGAAAATCTCTCAACACCCCATCAACCCCTGGCATGTCAAGTCCACCATCGGGACATAACTAATCCCTAGTCAATCGGGACCAGCTCCCGCCGGGGGCACGTGTTCCATGAAAAACCGTGATTCCAACGAACGGGTGCGAAGCGTGTCAACGCTCTCCGCTGAGTGGGGTTTATTTACGAGGACACCTCGAAATGGAGTGGTAATCCCATTAAGCAGTACTGCCAACAAGACCGACTGCAGACGACGACGCACGACAGCGGCAGCGGCAGCGACGGCATCAGTGCTTCGTTGAAATTTATGGTCTTGCTGCAGCGGTCTTCAGGTTTTTATAGCGCAAC
Organism: Myathropa florea; assembly: GCA_930367185.1. Classification (NCBI taxonomy): domain Eukaryota; kingdom Metazoa; phylum Arthropoda; class Insecta; order Diptera; family Syrphidae; genus Myathropa; species Myathropa florea. Next base: position 30,939,309 of record OV884005.1, on the reverse strand, counting down.
AATTGTTTTCGAGGGAAATTTATGAACCCTGTCCGACGAAAGGGGTGAAAGCGGATTGGGGCTGATGGGACGAGAAGGTAACTTGCGATCGGTCGTAAAGATGTGACATAAACACAAGCGAGGCGGGGCATGAGGTTGAATTGAAAGCGTTTACAAACTGCTTTCTCGTCGGGGGAAAGTTCAAGGCCTCCGATGGGGGATTTTCTTCAAATTCAATGTTGCTATAGGGAGTGGGGTTCCTGCAGGTTGTTGGACTTTGACAGCAATGAGTGCGCAAGGAGACGGAGATTGGGCGGGAAGGTGTTGCCAAAAGGCTGCTGAAGGAGAGGGCTTTCACCTTGTTGAAGTTGGATACTCCTTTGTGGAGTCCGGACCCACGTGGTCGTCTTTTCGGAACCTCGAATAACTTTCTTTCTTTGAACTTTATCTCATCCTCTGACTTCATCAGCTTTGTCCTTCTTAAAGACAAAGGCTCTTAGCCGTAGCGGCGACGGTGTTGCCAAAAGGTTGCTGAAGGCGGGAACACTTGCGGCGTTGAAGTCAAGCACTCATTTCTAGGACCCAGACCGAATCCCATGTCGTCGGTCTCCACCTCTTCGGAACCTCGAATGACTTCATCGGCATCGTCTTTCTTAAAAGATAAAGGTTCTTAGACTTAGCGACGACGGTGTTGCCAAAAGGCGGCTAAAGGCGGGGGCTTTTGCGTCGTTGAAGTCGGGTATTTCTCATGTCGTCGGTCTCCACCTCTTCGGAGCTTCGAGTAAACCCTTTCTCTGACTTCTTCGGCTTCCAAAGACAAAGACTCTCATCCTTAGCAACGACGATATTGCTAAAAGGTTGCTGAAGGCGGGGGCTCTCGCGTCGCTAAGGTCGGGTACTCAATTCTGGGATCCAGGCCGAATCCCATGTCGTCGGTCTTCACCTCTTCGGAAACTCGAATAAACCCCTTCTCTGACTTCATCGGCATCGTCTTTCTTAAAAGGTAAAGACTCTTATCCTTAGCGACGACGGTGTTGCCAAAAGGTTGCTGAAGGCGAGGGCTCTGGCGTCGTTAAAGTCGGGTACTCATTTCTGGGATCCAAACCGAATCCCATGTCGTCGGTCTTCACCTCTTCGGAAACTCGAATAAACCCCTTCTCTGACTTCATCGGCATCGTCTTTCTTAAAAGATAAAGGCTCTTAGGCTTAGCGACGACGATGTTGCCAAAAGGCGGCTAAAGGCGGGGGCTTTTGCGTCGTTGAAGTCAAGTATTCCTTTCTGGAGTCTAGTCCGAAGCTCATGTCGTCGGTCTCCACCTCTTCGGAGCTTCGAGTAAACCCTTTCCCTGAATTCTTCGGCTTTCTTCTTCGTTCAAAACGAAGCCTCTTATCCTAAGCGACGCCGGTGTTGCCAATAGCCTTCCGAAAGGAACGGAAAGAGTCGGAAAATCCGCAGACCATGTCGTCGATTTCCACTTCTTCTTCCAGCTTGACAGCTACCTCCCACTTCATCAGCTTCCTGGTTCATTATGGACACAGCCTCCGAGGGAGCTTAGCAAAGAAGAGTATTTCTGTAGCGACGACGATGTTGCCAAAAGGCTACTGAAAGCGTGGGGTCTCACGATTTTGCGGTCTGATCCACCTTTCTGGGGTTCATTGAGTCGAAAAGACTGAAGCTCATGTCGTCGGTTTTCAGCTTTTCGAAAGACTTCCTCCGACTTCATCAGCTTCCTGCTTCGTTGAGGACAAAGGCTCCGAAGGAGCTTAGCGAAAAGGAGGAATTTTTTAGCGATGACGGTTGAAGCAGGCTCGACAGCGACCAGAACTCCATCAACATCTAGTTATCCAAGATCCTTGAGGGATACTTTTCTAGAAATTGCTTCCTTGGACGCAGCTCCAGCAGTAGCGACGATGACCTAGATGTTTCTTCAAGCGTCTAAGCACGAAACGGTCAAGTTGGCAACTCCGATCTGGAATTTGGCACAGAACTCCTTGACAACTGTCAAAGTGTTCATTCCGATCTGAAATTTTGCACGAGAATTCCTCGACTGAAGACCTAAAATCTCGAGCGAGAAGATAGAGTTGAAGTCGTACATTTCCTTGGCCATCAGCGTGGCCAAAAACGAAGATGGTTGAGCAGTGTAGATCTTCGGACACTCACCTTGTCGCTGAGCTTTATGCTGGGCACAATGTTGATGATACTCTTGGAAGTCTTGATTGAGATGGACAGAGCTCAGCGGAAAGAGGTCTTCTCGGTCCTCAACTGCTCCTTAGGGCGAAAAGATGTAAGGCAATAAGCCTCCTGGCCATCCTGGGGCCTATATGAGCTGAAACATAGGCCCCAGGATGGCCAGGAAATTCCTTGGCCTAAGATTTCGGGTTGATGAAGAGAAGAGGGAGCTGAAGTCGTACATTTGCGTGGCCATCAGCGTGAACGGGAAAAGAAAAAAGTTGAGCAGTGTAACTTCTGAGGCATCCACCTCGTCGCTGAGCTTTAGAATAGGCTCGTCGTTGATGATTTTAATGGGACCCGTGGTAGTCTCGATTGGGATGGACAGAGCCTGGAGGTAAGAGATCTTTTGGACTCCTCAATTGCTGCTCAAGGCCGCCGTTGCTCAAGATGTCAGACAATGAGTTTGAGCCGAAACATAGGGTTCATGATGGCCACTCCGATCTAAAACTCGGTCTTAAATCTTGAGTGAGAAGAGAGAGCTGAAGTTTTTCACTTGTTTGCCCATCAACGTGGACGAGAACCTGACATGGTTGGGCAGTGTAGCTTCTCAGGCATCTACCTAGTCGCTGAGGTTGACGATTTCAATGAGAGCCTTGGAAATCTGGATTGAGACGGACAAAGCCTGGCGGAAAAAAAGTCTTCTGAGTCCCCAACTGCTGCTCAAAGACGAAACAATGTCAGGCAATGGGTCTGAGCCGAAACATGGGCTCCAGGATGGCACTCCGGTCTGGAATTTGACACGGAAATTCCTTGGCCTAAGCTCTCAGGTTAGAAGACAGCTCTGAAGGCGTACATTTGCTCAGCGTGAGCGAGAAAAGAAGTGGTTGATCAGTGTAGCTTCTCAGGCATCCACCTCGTCGCTGAGCTTCAGAATAGGGTCGTCGTTTTACTGGGCCAATGGAAGTCTTTATTGGGATGAACACAGCCCGAGGAGGAAAGAGGTCCCCTGGGACCCCAAATGCTGCTCAGGGTCGAAAAGATGACAGACAATAAAGGCGAGCCGAAACACAGACTTATTGCCGCTTATTGCATATTTCTAAGTGGTATTCTTTGGGGAAGAATGCAAGTCAAAGCTAAGCTTCTGAGATCATAGCGCCGATAATTTTCCCATCAATTGGCTTCAAAACCCATCACAGTTTTGAGCCGTCCCCTGAGCCACGCCACATCGTTACCCCGAGCTTGATCCAAAAATTCTGGAGCACCTGTTCCGTTCCAGATTTCATCGCTCGTTTTCACCTTGACCCTGGACCATATTCGCCGCTCCTCAAGTGAATTCAAACACAGGGTCGTCAACCTCCTAAGCACCGTGTGCGAGGCCGCATTCCCCTTTTAAGCCAACTTAATCGCCGCATTTCGGTAAATCAACTACAGTTCCGCTTGCAGATGGCTGGCTGTTGTTCTCTGCGGTTGCGGTGAACAGCAGCTGACGATACAGTTCCAGCAGACAAAAGCCAGAGCTACGATCTCCACTCATTTCCGCGTTCTTCTTCGGCTCTCGCTCAGCCGCCGAAGGTATCGCAAGACACAACGACTAGTATCTAATTATCTTTCCCCACCTCAGCTGTGCGGCTGGTTCGTTGAAATCCAATTTGTTGAATGCAGATCATCGAACCGTTGATACCCAGATACAGATGCGAGTGCGAATGCTCCTCGGATTCACTGCGGTTGCGTTTGTTTGCTTTTTTTGTTCCGCTTTTTTTTGTTGTCGAGCGTTGCACACGTGTGCATTTGCATCTTTTTTTGTCCGCGGTTGTGAGATGAGATGCAATTATCTGATGCACAAGAGGGGCCCTAATGACGGCGGCGGCGTCGACGGCCCTGGGAACGGTGTGAGAACAATCATAATCTTGACTGGATTGCGTCCATCATCAGCGTCGTTGTTCGCGAAGCTGATGACGGCTGGCAATCCCATTGTCTTGGACTGGTGGTTAACCAAAAATCTCGGTCGCCGTGGAGGCAGGAAGGCTGTTTGCGGTCGCCCAATCATGCAAATTGAGTCGGGGCGGCAGCGGATGGCAAGTTGTGTAAGAGCGTCGGCAACGCTGATTTATGCCGGAACATGTGCGTGTGTGCAATATATGCGAGCCGAGGGTTTTACGTTTCAAAGGCGATTCGGGGAAATCGAACGCAGCGGCATGTGGTGGCAGGTTGCTCGTCTAATCGGGTACCTGCTGCGGACGGTACCGATTCGCCACGGTCACAAGGGTAGAGCGAGGGTCGATCTTTATTAGTTTACGACACCGTCTGGCTGGGGTGCGCAGACGATTGGGATTTCTGTGCACGTACACGGAGGATTGATGACGCCAAGTGAGATCCTGGAATGAATGGATGTTCCGTGGAAACAAAACGGTTCGGTGTGGACGTGATCCGAAGACGAGGCGCATAAATCTTAACTGATGACAAGATCGTGAAATTTCTTGCTAAGAGGATCAGGAGGGATCATTTGATCGGCGAGAGTGAGTGAGGGAGGGATACAGAGGGAGACATGATTGCAGGAAAGTCATGCGATACAGGGAAAGACAGAGACGATGTCAAGCGATGAGGCATATGTCGGGGGGATCAAGAAGCACGATCGTTTTTCCGAAGTCAAAATGTGCTTCTAGGATCCCGCAGCAGTGATGTCCTACATTGGATTGTATTGAGGAATGACAGACTTTTGTACTCGGATTTTGTGAGACTGCATGAAGGACTGATCGCGAGAAAACTACGGCATCTAGCGATAGGCTTTATGCATCGGCAAGAGGTGTTTCAATCCGGGGTGGACCCGAGCCTGGACCAACAAGCCTCTCGAGCTAGCACCGAGGTCCCTCTTCACTTATGTCCGTCACATAACTCATGGAAGTCATCTTATGCGTTGCCCTAGACGAGTCGAAGAGTCTTCGTACCGGAGCTAAGTTGTCATTGCGCTTTCGATGGATTTTTACACAGACGCCTGGCGATATGCGGCCCGTACAGTTCGTGGTTGAATCTTGTCCTCCAGTCGCTATCAAACCAAAAAAGACCAAAGATTCCACGCAGAACTATTCCCGTGAAAAGACCAAGAACTTCTTCGTCCTCTTTGGATATGGTTCGTGCCTCTGCGTCGTGAGACTGGGAAGATCTAGATCTTGTACAGAGTCAGGTTGGTTTTTCCGTTGGCAAGTCGCGTCTCATTTTGGCACTGATGTTGTTCATACTGTTTCCCACGTAGCCGAGATAGACGAAGTCGTTCAAGTCTTCAATCTTGTGCGTCCTTTTTGGATGACTCGGTTTTTTTTCTTCCGACGGACCCATTTAGGCTGCTTCCGTTTCAATGTCAGCAGACACCGCATTGACGGCTCCCTACATTTGACCACTCACGTTATCCGCGTGTGCTGGCAGATGTATAAACTTTTGGAAGATCGTGCCTCTAGTGTTGGTCAGTTAGTTTTGCACGATCTTTTTTATAATTTGCGCTTTCAAAACGGATTGTGAATACCCTTAAGTGTGCGGGTTCAAGGCACAGCACGGGTCGAAGGTGCAGAGGCAGAGAGGGAGAGGAAGTAGCTGTGCACACTGCCATTAAATGCCTGTGGATTATAAGGCGTGGAAAATATTAGTCTGGGAATATTAGGATGATGTCGCATCATCACATGACAGCTCTTCGACTTGTCTGGTCTCGGTAAGTTCATTAGCGACCTTCATGGAGCAGCGTCAGCTATCCATCGTCCTCCTTAGTCTGGTGAGTCTGGAAGGAATGTCAAAGCTAGGCATGGTGCTGTATAGCTCGTCTCTATGCACGTCTATGCACAGGATGTCCTCTATCTCTTGGGTCTTTTTCAAGTTTTTCCAAGATCGCAGTATGAAGATCTGTTTTATTGTGAACTTCCCTGGCCTAAAATCAGACTGAAAAGGACCTATCAGACTGTGGACAAACGGTTTCAGGTGTTAACACAAGACAGCAGAGAAGATCTTATACGCGATGTTAAGGAGACTGATCCTTCGGTAGATTTGAAGTCTATGGGGTGTCCCTTCTTGTGGATTGGGTAGACAATACTGAGATTCAACTCATCGGGCACACTTTCCTTCGACCATATTTCACAGTTGGAGCTGGTGCATGCGCTCCAGCTGCTTCAATGACTTCGGCAGAGAATTCGTCTGCTCCAGCAGCATTGTTTGCCTTTGAGATTTGTTTGTCAAGGAACTGAATTCAACTTAATTCCAAAACACATGAAAACTTCAGATGTTTCCACCGCTTATGTGCCCAAAGATGATGTCGCAAACGTCGTCTCCAAATAACCAACCAAGGCATTCTTGTTACAAAATGTAATGTAAACTCAATACACTTCTCCAGCCAATTCCCTATCCATTCTGGTATCACTCGATTTTAAATTCCTCCTAATTATCGAGAAAATCGATTCAGAAAACAACAGCAACAGATCTTGGGAAACAGATCGTAAATGGTCCGGACAGACTGATAGAAACGAACACGTTTAGGCATATCCCTCTACGGTATTTTCTTCTTATTTCTGTTTGCCTTGCAATGACAGATATTTCTGCTATATTTTCATGACATTTTACAAGAAAATGTGTCCGAAATCCTCTCCAATTCCTCAATTTCATGCGACAAAGTGGAATCCTTCGAACTCCGCTTCCAAACAACCACCCAAGGAACTCCCGTTAGAAAATCTCACTTTATCTCAACTCTCCAATCAATTTCCTATCGATTCTGACATCGCACATCCTTCAACTCGTCCTAATAATCGCGAAAATCCTTTTAAAAAACATCACCTCTTAAAAGTTGCCAATTTGAGGAGACAGAAGAGGGTCCTCAGAACTTCGCCTCTAATATCCAACGAAGAAACTCCCGGTACAAAATTATTCTTTATTCCGCTTCTCCAATCGATTTCCTTTCCATCCTGATAGAAAATCCATCGAGAAAATCGTCTCACAAAACTTTGCAATCATCGTATTCCACTTTGACGAAAGTTCGTTCAATTTCGGCAAAAAAAAGCGACTCCGTTGTGCACTTTTTCGCGTGAAATGTGTCATTTTTTGAAAATTGGATTTTCTTTGTTTTTGAGGAGGGTTTTCACCTCAAATGTGTGGGTCTGAATGTGACACGGATAAATGAAGTTAAGAAAATCTGAAGACATTTGAGAAAACTGAAGTGTTCACGTTTCGTGACGTGAGGTGAACTCATTGAAATCGTTGAAAACAAAAGATTATAAAACCGTCTCTTTTGATAGCGTCAACAGCAAGTCATTGTAAGTCCAAGTAAGTCATCTGGGTCTCAAGGGCTTAGGTATGGTGAGCGATCAAACCATGGACAGACAGCCATCAGACGGTTCTAAGCCAAGGGACACGCTTAAACTCCGAGAACTTCTTCTTGTGGCGCTACAGTTCGTGGTAGACCTGGGCCTTAACCAACAATCCTCTCCAGCTGGCACTATATTTTGCTAGTACTCCAAGTTGGTTGAGGTCCCTTTCCACTTGGGTGCGCCACCATAGACGTGGACGTCCACTGTCGCATTGTCCCACTGTTTCAGAGTCGAAGCCTCTGTTGAGAAACTCCGATCGAGGGTTTTGAGCACTAAAGCAAGCAGCCATAAACGAACAGGCTTCGATCATGACATTGGAACAAATGCCCATCCATCGTTCATCTCCTGCTGCCGACTGAAAAGAAGTGGGTCACGTTTGACACATTTTTTTTTCGGAGAATTTTTTAAACTCTCAAAACTGGTCCATTGTACTGCCAGGTAGCAACCTACTCCAGGTGCCATTAATTTGATCCCAACGGCAAATGGTGACTGGACCAGATTCGACTTCATTGGGATTCGAATAACTTGGGGCAGGCACTTAACCAACGCCGTCCAGTCGTATACGTTTGACCCACAAGGGAATCAGAAAAGGGTCTGCAATCATCCACTACCCCACTTTTCAGTCCCCGTCTGACATTTTCCGTCTGGCGACCCTGTTCACAGCCAAACAATCGCCTTAGCCGCAATCTTCTAGCCCAAAAAAAAAGAAGAAAACAACAACAAAAATGTGCAATAATTTCATAATTTGCATTCGAAACTTGACGACTCCGCGCGGAGTAATCGGCGGCGCTCTGTCGCAAGACCTGGTCTGCACTTCGAGTGGAAGCAGAAGAAACAGAGAAAAAAAACCTAAAGTCGACTTGATTTCGGTCGAGGGTATTAAATGTCAGGCCGAAGAGTGCGCGAACAATTTTGCCATCTCAACGGTAAGCGGCTGCACACAAGCACTCGCTGCTCGCCGTGTTGTATCTTTCAATCGATTTTCAACGGATGCACAGTCTCTGTTGGCATTTGCATGCGACTTTGGCTTTTAACTCGCGAGAACGAGAAAGTGGCAGGAGATTGGATGCTCCATTAAGGGGATCAGTGGAAGAGGTTGGAATGCGCTTGAACGGGCGTGAAACTGAAAAGAAATTCACCGTGTCTGTGAGGCTGTGAGAGCTGTCCTACATTTGAATGCCGATTGGAGGTGAATCTGTGGAGGTGGACGAAGAGAGAGAGAGAGAGAGTGATACCTCCAGGTTGCATATTTGATCGTTGCACTTCTTGGAAAGGGGAGTTCAGACAGAAATGATCCAACTATCGTGACAAAGTCTCCACAAAGACCTTTCGGAGATGTGGAGTCGTCGAAGAATGAAAACCTCATTTCATCGCGTCGCATGAACACATCCCTGAACCAAAAGACCTTCACGTTTCTGAAACCAACGAAACACTCATTCCGCGAACCCATGCCTCACCCTTCTATCGTTGAGAACACAAAGGACTTCTTCGAACGGAAATTACCTGCTCTCAGGTCGCATTCACGACGCCAAAGGCGTTGATTGCTTCTTCCGATTTCCCATGAATTCCATGCATCCGTGAGCCGTCCATGCAGTGGCACAAAGGGTGAAAGGCCGCAAAGGAGGACAACACAAAAAAAAGGAGAACAGAAACTAATTTGCCTGCCGTGTGTGTCTGTGCATGTCCTGCCAGAACATGCAGGTACACGTGCAGTAATTGCTTGCAAAGGAATTATGTGCCCCCAACGAGAGTCTCATTTTTACAGAAGGCTATCGATTTTTTAGTCTTTTCTTGGCTCTCAGTTCCATTTTTGAACTTTAAAGTTGAGCAGCTGCGAGTTGGCTAAGAAAAGCAACACGTTGACAGAGGTGGAGGCTATCGATTGCGAAGGAATCGATTGGCGGAGTATTTTGAACTCGATTTCCGAGAATAGACTGCGGTCTCCTGGGGGGCATGGGGAAGCCTTGAGCTTAATTTGAATGGAAACTGGCACACCTGAGGTGTACTTGATGATGGAATGAAGGATTCGTGTGGTTTCTGTGAGGAGTCTGATGGGAAGTTTTCAGTTTGTGGATCAATTATGAAGTGGGTCTTCTTTCGGGCGCCATTTATTCGATTTTATGACTGTGTCCTTTCTCTCTTCCCCTCTCCACTTCATGACTTCAGACAATCATCAGCGAAGGTGTATCTGATCATCTGGCAACGATTCTCCACGCACACGTCATTCACAGACCTCCCCCCTAACTCCCCATCTATTCACAACTGTGCCAAGGATTTAGTCGTTATTGCCCAAAAAGAAAATGTTCGCGAATCGAGCTGAAAATAAATCCAATTACAGCACGAAATCCACCGCCCATGGGGCCATGTGCGCCCATCAATCAAACAAATCGCTGGCAGTCCACTTGTGGACTTAGACCCCGGATCCATTGAAGAGATACACTTCCTTGAGATGTGAAATTGAATATTGTCAAGCCCGTCAGCGGAGTACGTTTAGCACATCCGGCTTCCGGGTGCGGAAGTACACAACCCTCACAGGGGCACAGCTCGGCGGCGGCGCCTCGATTACATGTCACAAAACCTTGTGGTTGCCGTAGGGAACGCCCGGCACACCGCTTGTCAACCACATGTGCCAGCCACCGATGAAAGTTGGTATCTTCACCGAGTGTCATCGGATATTTGTGTTGTTGCCTGGTCTAGGGAAATGATATCGGGACTGGGGTTACCTTGCACATGTGCTGTGCATGCGAGGGTCATGTGATTGACGGAGAACGCAACAAACAACAGGTGACCAAGAAATTGAGGTGCCAAACTCCTGGGGCGGCCCGACAAGACCCTCTGCTGGCATTCTAGGTCGATTTTGTGTTCCAATTAAATGAAATATCACAAAAAATGGTAATTTCCAATCGGCGGGCGTTGCTGCGTGGATTGGGCGGAGAGGCAGCCGGTAATTAGGGGCAATGGTTGCCGGCGACCGGCAAAAGTGGAACACCGATTGTGTTTTATGTGGACTTTATCGGTTCGAAGACAATTTGTGGCGGTGCGAAGGGGGGGAGATGGGTGGAAAGTGAAGGAAAAGCGTATCGCACTAGTTCGTGACGTCGATTGGTATTCACTAGTCAGTAGTCATTAGGCGACGTGAGTAATCGAGGGAGGGGGTCTTTGGAGAAAGGCGACAATGCTTGCATTTGTCAGGGCAACTTTGGCTGAAAGTGTGGATGGGATAGGTTAGGTTAGGGGGGCTGCTAGTGAATTCCCCAGGACACTTAGACCATATTGATCCATTGTGATATCCACAGTCAGACTGCTACCTGGGACCCCTCTTACTTAGGGCAGGCATTTAACCAACTGCACCATCCAGTCGTCTTTGGGTGGGATAGTTGAGGGGCACTTAACCTTTTCTAACGAACCTCTCCAACTGCTAGCTCCTCTGTTTGAGTCTACGGTTTTCGGGGATTTTTCCAACGATTCCTTTGGAACGTCCTCGTCATTGTTGGCGCTGACAGCCACCGATCGCGTCCTGTCTTCAAATTCATTGCAGCATATTGTTGAAGCTACATCTGTCAAATTGACTCTCATTTATTCAGTCTGTCTTGCCAAATCACCATGGACGGACATAGCGTTCAACAACACCTGCAAATAATGAAATTCTTTTACTCAAATGGGTGTTCCCTTCGGTTAACGTTCGGCGTGCTTCGCGCATTTTACAGTCGCCATAATCGTTCTACCGAGAGGACTATTCGCAGTGCGGTGGATAAATTTAAGTCCACTGGTTCAGTAAACAATAAACCAACACTCGTACGTTAACGAAACGTAAGATCTGCCGAAAACATCGCCGCTGTCGGTGAGAGTGTGCAGGAGAATCCGGGGCAGTCGATTTCGCGTCGCTCACAAGAACTCGGCTTTTCGCAGACCACATAATAATAATGACTGCGCTACAGTCCGAGGAGGACCTGGGCCTAGCTTCCCAGCAACCACTCATCTTGTGCGTGTTATTGTTCTTTCACGAGTGGAGGGGACCTACAGTCTCCGAATCTCCTACAACTCCGAACGGCGATATTGAGAAGCTTTTTCCAGACAATTATACTCTTTGAGCATTGTCAGTGACTCGAAGGTGGAGCGGTGAAAAAATTGTCGGTGTTTTTTCGGGAAACTAACTGACAACATCGAGCGTAGGAGTCGACGCACCTACCCACTACGCTATGGCACCCACAACAGACCACAACTGAGCGACTTTTGCGTCGTAACTTAGGTCTGCACCCGTACAGGACTCAACTGACCCAGAAGCTGAAGGTAAACGACCATACACATCGACGTTTGTTCGCTGAATGGGCTCTGGAGCAATTGGAAACTGACTCTAATTTTCATCGAAAAATCATCTTCAGCGATGAGGCCTATTTCTGGATGAAATTGTAAAATTTGGGACGACATCCAGCGTCCAAACGACTGGATGGCGCAGTTGGTTAAGTGCATGCCCTCAGTTAGAGGGGTCCCAGGTTCGAATCCCAGTAAAAGCAAAGTTAATACGCTTTTATCCGGTTTTTCAAATCTCGACCATTTGCCGTTGGGATCAAATTAACGACACCATCACTGGAGCAGTCGATCAGTGGTAGTAGTCTGACTGTGGGTATCACAATGGATCAACATGGTCTAAGTGTGATGGGGAATTCACTAGCAGCCCCCTAACCTAATCTATCCCATCCACACACACAGCAGCCCCCTAACCTAATATAAGAGCGTCCAATGCATCCCTAAAAAATCACTATTTTGGTGTGGATTATGGGCTGGAGGCGTCATCGGTCCAAATTTCTTTGAGAACGACGTTGGCCAGGCCATCACCATCAACGGGGAGCGCCATAGGTTAGCGATCACCAATTTCTTTCGGCCTGAATTGGATGATATGGAGACCAACGACATGTGGTTTCAACGGGACGAGGCTTCGTGCCACACAACTCACGCAACATTGGAAATTCTGCATCGAGGGCATGGTCATCTCACGTGCAGCTGATATGAACTGGCCACCAAGATCGTGCGATTTGACCCTGTTCGACTTTTTCTTGGGAGGGGCGGTTTCTGAAGTCGCAGGTCCATGCGAATAGGCCCCAAACCACAGCGGTCTTCAAGGTAAACATAACCCATAGTATCGGTAAATTCCGCCTGATTTATGCGCCAGTGTCAACGAAAATAAGATATTTCGGATGTGCACCACATAGAGAAGCCGCGGTTCAGGTTCAGTGTCAAGCATTCGAACTTGGCCGTATTCCAAGCGACGTCTCCCGGGAATATTCCTTGAGCCAGTTGCACTTTATGCGGAAACAAATGCAAATCATCGTTCAAAATGCACCATAAGTTGCACTTTCCACTTTCGCTGGTGACGATACGACACATGTGGGTTCTCAGCAACATACTCCCTTAAAACTTCAAACAGTTCATTGAAACGCCTTGGACGTTGATGATCGGCATGTGGACAATCTCTCACTGTCCCGTGCTCAACAAAATTCGACACCAAACGACAAATAGTCTTGTCAGACGATGATTGTTGCCCATGATATGCCTGTTGAGTTAATACAACTGAACGACTGTTTTTCATATACAGCGTCACTATTTCGTCACGTTGTTCCGGTGTGAAAGCGATTCATGGTTAAAATTATACTGAATTGACGTTTCAACGTCTACTCAAGTCAATCGGTTGATAAATGTCAAAGTTATTCAACGTTTATATGCCGACATAAAAGATGGCACACCCTGGAGTTCGGGGATCAATCGATGATCTCAACTTTCATCCATTTCAGCCAAGGCATAGGTTTACGAGCGACTAAATGAGCAGATGATAGCGCACCCTGTAGTTTGCTAGAAAGGAGTTTCAAGAAGGGCGTACGATATGTCATGGAAAATTTGACATTTCAGATGCACGCCATCCAAAGAAGCCGGGGCGAACATTTGACAAATGTTATATTCCATACATAATGGCATCGATAGGCCTTTCGAACAAATAAAAAATGTCCATGATATCTCGCTCACACTATGTTTTATTTAAATTTAAAGATAAGAAGCGCTTAATGAAGCACCTTTTACAATCTTGACTGTCCTTCCTCGATCTCATCTTACAAATTCCCACACCTAACGTCTTCCATTTAATTTTTTTCAGCTGCAGAATAACCATCAAAAGAACAAAATGGCGCCCATGCCCAGTATTAAAGGCTCAGCCAATGCACCGACATTCCTATTTTCCGCCGTTGATTCCGGTGACTCGAGCCCCACACCGTCGAGTCCACCCAGTACAGGTATGTATCCACCTCCATCGCCTGCATGCACGTCTCGATATGGTTTTCTGTTTTCTTTTGCAGATGTGCCAAAATCTCAGTGCTCGTCCCTGTCTGAGGGCGAGTCGTTCGAGGGCTATGGTGAGGGTGAGGGTGGCGGTAGTCTGTCCCGCAGTGGCCTCAACGATGGCAACAACAATCTAAGCAGCAGCGGTGGTGTCGAACTAGAGCTGGCTCCTCATGGCAACTCAACACCGAGTGGGTATGTACAGACACAGTCACTCGTCCACTGGATGAGACACTCTCTGAGTCATCTGGAGACTCATGAATCTGTTATTTTTTTCTTCTATCTTTCAGAGATGAGGAACGCAACATCATTCCAAGAGATAACTGGGCACGGATGAGTTTGCGGCGGACGCCCACAAGGTAAGACTGTGCTTTTGTGTTGAAATTTGAAAAGCTTTTTCAGTGAAGAGAGGGAAGCTGATTTCACTCTGATTTCTCTTGAGTGGATTTTGTGAGGTTCACACTCAAAGTTGTAGTAGATTATTGCGGAGAAGCTTTCAAAGCTCTCTCTTGCTCTTTTTTTTTGGTTTCACTCTGATTTGAGTGTCTTTTGGATGGAGGACTGAGGTTGGATGATGGAAGCACTTTTCAGTTGGATGAGACAATGTCTTGCTTGAGTGATGCAAGAAGGCTAAAGATTGGTGGACATTTGCAGTTAATCATGTGAATTCATAACTCCCCTCTCCCCTCGACCTGTAAGAGACATAAAAGGACAACAGACATTTTTTAAAAGTGAGCCATTAGGCAAGAGCAACTACGTAAGTCTGCTTTACAGGCGTTTTGGGCCGTTAAAGACTTAAACTGTGCTTTTTTAACGCTTTAAGTCTTCTTGATGGTTCAGAGCATTGGTGCTTTTGTGTATACAGGGTGGGCCAAATACAAGTTTCTTTTTAAAAATGCAATAAAATGAACCAAATTAATCGATTTTCCATGTATTATGGCTTCATTAGTAAGAAAAAGCATCCCCATTAATTATAAAATACAACGTCGTTCAAGTGGCTCCCTTGGCTGGCTTCACAGTAGCGCATTCTGTCACCCCAATTTTCCAAGACCTTGTTGATGGTTTCGGGCTGTAGCTCACGGATTGCTTGGATGATCTTGGCCTTAAGTGCTTGTTTCCCTATTGTTTCCCTATTGTTGGCATAACATCGGTCCTTCACGGTTCCCCACAAAAATAAGTCCAAAGGTTCAAATCGCAGCTCCGAGGCAGCCAATTGACATCGCCAAGACGGCTGATAAAACGATTTGGGAATTTGGTTCGCAAAAGATCGATTGTGCCATGGGCTGTGTGGCATGGCGCACCATCTCATGCAAGATGAGAGGTCGTCCAAATACATGTCTTCAATTTCAGTGAAAAATAAAAGTCGGTTAGCATGGCTCTTTAACGCCCTCTGTTGACCGAAACGTTGTTCCCAGCCGGAATGCCACCACATTTCAACTGTCACTCTCTGAGATGCATTGCCTTCTCGACAATAACGTGCAGATTTTCCGTTTTCCGAGCCCCAGATGCGGCAATATTGAGTAGTAGAGCCCTCTCTCAGAAGACCAAGCTGACTCTATACAAGACCTTGATCATCCCAGTCCTACTATACGGCGCAGAGGCATAGACAATATCCCAAGCGGATGAACAGTCTCTTGGCCTTTTCGAGAGAAAAGTTCCGCGCAAGGTCTTCGGTCCTGTTTGCATTGATGGCATTTGGAGGAGAAGGTTCGACCACGAACTGTATGGGCTGTACAGCGACATGAGTCTGGCCAGGCGTCTACGGATCCAACGCCTAAAATGGCTAAGCCATGTAGGGCATATGGACAACTTAGCTCCGGCCCGAAGAGTCTTCGACTCTGTGGGACAACGCAACAGAGGACGTCCACGAACAAGGTGGCGCACACAAGTCGAGGGGGACCTCGGCCGGCTTGGTTTGCGAAACTGGAGACAGCTGGCGAAAGATCGTGCTGGCTGGAGAAGCATGTTGAGTGAAGCCCAGGTCCATCTGTAGCGCTCAAGAAGAAGAAGAAGAAGATGCGGCAGTTTTGTTTGTTTACGTATACCACCGAGATGAAAATGCGCCTCGTCAGAAAAGATGATTTTTCGCACAAAATCGTTGTCCAATTCAAGCTGAGTCCCAAACTGCGAAGCGGATGGTCGCGCGCCTTCAATTGATGAGTCAATTGGACCTTGTGAGTGAATAATCCGAGATCTTTGTGGAGAATTCTCCTCAGGCTGGTGCGTAAAATGTGAGCGTGAGCTGTTGAGATCGATGGCGAGTTGATGTTCGTGAATTGAGTCTCACACTCTCGGCCACATTCTCATCTGTGCGCACCGAACGACGACGGGGACCATGAGTGTTGTTCACTAGCACACAAGTCTCACCAACTTTTTGAACAAACTTGCGTACAAACAGTCCCGGTGGATGCTTCATTTCGGCCAACATTTCTTTTCAAAAAACGCACTTTTGGGCTACACAGCGCTCACTTTGGAAATAAGTTTTCAATATTTCCCGACTTTGTTCAAGCGTAAAGCAACTCATTTCGTTCCGCGGAGGAATGATACTGACTTTTTGTCAAAATTTCAAGCGGGACACAGCTGTTAGTGTCAAAATAACCTATGATTTAAAAAAGAACCACTAGATGGCCCACCTCGGTTCACGTGTCTCAAACATAATTTCAAGCCTAAGAGCACTAAGTCCTGAGATACTTCTGCACCTTCGGACGCCTCATCCATTCCTCCATCGTGCCTTCTCCCGTCTTAACCACCCCACAACTTCTTTATCTATATCTCCCCCACCATCATTCTTCTCCTCCTCCTCGTCCTCGACCTCATCTTTCAATAGATTTATCGGAAAAACTAACTGTGAACCATTTATTTTTGCAGCAATCCCGATAGTTTGCCGAACCGCCGTTGGGGCTCCATGAGACAGTAAGCTCAAGACCATTAGAACTCATAAATTTCAAAACAAACGGTTGTGGGACACGCAAACGCCTCGCAAACTAATCTCTGTATCTATGATCTTTCGCTTCTCAGTATTTCTATCTGTATCTGTATCTCTAATCCCGCAAACCTATGCAATTTCGAAATAACTTCTCTCCCTCCCCCCACACACTCCTTGTATCTAAACTAATTTCAGGCGTATCTTTTCCGCTTTTAATTACGCTTTACGGCCGGAGAATGTCGCCGCGTTTGTATCTCGAACTAATTCTCATGCTCATACTGGTTGTGGTTAATTGGGTTTCGGTGTCATCGCTCATATTTCGTGGATGAATCTGGTGGTTGTATCTTTCAGCAGAAACAATTCATATTTTTCGGGTAAGTAAGGGTATCTGTGAGATATTTTGGCACAAAACCATGGGGGGGGCATTCGAAATCGGTTTGAATAGAAAGTGCTGTCATACGAGCGCGCTCCGTGGTCCACGGAAAGCAAATCAAAGCGGACACATTGCGGAAATGTCTGTAACTCGAAGCCGATTATGTGGGGCTTTGCCAGTGTCTGGCAATTTGTTGTGGTCACCATCTCTGAAGACTCTCACTCTCCCGTTCGCTTGGTTTTCTTCGACGAGTCGTCTCTTCCTGAATGAGCGGTGAGATGTGATGCAATCGAAGGCGCATCATCCACCACTGACATGAAGACGACGACGGGTGGGACGTTCATCGATGGATGGAGTGGCGTCGGAACCGGTCGCCTTTGTTGGCCTTGTTATGTGTGCGGCTTAATGGGAAGCGGATGGATTGCCGTTGAGGAAAGAAGCCTTTCTTCGTGTGAAAGATGCGTCATTGCGGTGCCAGTGACAACAGAGTTTCTTGACAGATGCGTCTGGCGGAATGATCTTTGCTATTTGTGTGGTTAGCTGGAAGCTGATAGTCGTAAGTGTATGGACAGATATGTGGCTCAGGAGATGCCTCGTGATGGAGAACGAGTTTTTGTCTTTCTTGGCGGTGGAGCGGTTGAGGCGTCTTCTCCCGCAGAGTGAGTCACTCTCGCGTCGACGGGAGTTGATGGATGAGACCACCCGTTGTTGCTGTTGGTCATGACGCATGGGCGTGGACTTTACTGCTTTCACTGTAAGCCCGGCTTATGGTGAGCAAAGGTCACAACGATTTGAGAAAATAGTCTCGCATTTAACACCAAATGACTTAAGCAGACGAAGGATGTCCTAATCAACATGAGGGGATACAACTGAATCTGGGTCTTAAGCCGAGCCTTAAGCTGAGTGTTAAGCTAGGTCGTAAGCTGTGTCCTACTCTGAGTCTTAAGCTGGGTCATAAGCTGCGGTCTAACCTGATTCTTAAACTGAGTCTTAGTTTGAGTCTCAAGCTGAGTTTTAATCTGCATGTTAAGCTGTGTCCTTAATTGGTTCTTAGGCTGATTCCTAAACGGAGTCTTAAGCTGTGTCCTAAGCGGTGTATTAAGCTGGGTCTTAGGCTGATTCCTAAGCGGAGTCTTAAGCTATGTCCTAAGCTGAGTCTTAAGCTGTGTCCTAAACGGAGTCTTAAGCTGTGTCCTAAGCGGTGTCTTAAGCTGAGGCTTAAGCTGTGGCCTAAGCGGAGTCTTAAGCTGTGTCCTAAGCTTTGTCTTAAGCTGAGTCTTAGGCTGAGGCTTAAGCTGTGTCTTAACCCGGATCTCAAGCTGAGTCTCAAGCTGAGCCTTAAGCTGAGTCTGAGATTGAAGATGAGACTGAGACTGAGTTCGTGACTCCACGCGATCGTTGTCTGACGGAAAACGAGGCTTAATCCGGATCTGTGGCTAAGCCTAAGTTTTGAACTGCATCTTGGAGCAAGGCTAAGACCGCGTGTCTAGAACTGAATTGAAGGCTTCTCCTACAAAATGACTCTGAACTCAGACAGAATCGGAGTCTAATCCTGAGTGAAGATCTCAATTCGTGACTGAGCTTGAAAATGGTCTTTATCCAAGACTGAGCCTGGTTTAGAAAACAAGGTTCTCGATAATACTGAATACGTGACTGAATCTGAGACAGAGTTTGGAACTTAATTCGAGACTGAGTCCAGGATGCAATTTAAAATTGGATTTGAGTCTGGCTTAGTCTGGGTCTAAGTCTGAATCGAATGTTGAGACTGAGGGGGATGGGATCATGGCCTTAGCTTGGGTGTAGAAGGTAATCTGTGACTGGGATTGAGAATGCGTTTGGGGATGATTATACCCTAAGACTGAGCCTGGATTAGAAATCGAGGTTCATGCTGAGACTGAATGCATGACAAAATCTAACACGGAGCTTGGAACTCAATCTTCGTTTAGACTAAGCCTGGAATGTACTTTAAGACTAAGTCGGGAAGACGGGCTTAGTGTGGGTCTGTGTCTAAATCGATTGTTGAGACTGAGATGGACGGGTCACAGACCTATGGTGATGGAATTTGGAACGTAATTTTGGCTTAGACTAAGCCTAGAAGGCAATTTAAGACTGAGTCGGGAAGTCGGGCTTAGTGTGGGTCTAGGTCTGAATCTAAGCAAGCTAAGCTTGGGTATAGAACACAACCTAGATTGAGATTGATTTTAGAGATGATCTTACCTTAAGACTGAGCCTGGCTTTGAAAACGAGGCCTAAACTGAGTCTGAGAACGGGAATACATTTAAGAATAGGGTTGAGACAGGATTTGGGACTAAATTTGTGGCTTTGACTGAGTCCAGAATGCAATCTGAGTCTGAGTTTAAGGATTTGAGCTAAGCTTGGAATTGCTTCAAAATCTTTGTTTGAAACTGAAAACTGACATTTTATTCGAATTAACGGGAAGGTGGCACTTTCACTGACTTGAAATGGATTGAAGACGATGTCTAATGTTTAGTTGCAATGCAAGGCAAAGGCAAACTGACGCAAAGGCAAACTCTCCCCCAAGTCCTTTGGCCTCTGTGATCCTCTCTCGTCTTCGAGAATACCTTCTACTGCTTCCAGCCTCCTCCTGCTCAAATTTTCCCGCAAAAATAATCCCATCAAACTTGCTATAGGCTTTCTATTGACCCACATAAGATCCACTGAACTGGAGCGTGTCGAAATGTGCCTGTCCACCAGCGTTCATTTTGTCAACCAGCAGAATTTTAAGTGTTTTCTGAGAACCGCTTAATTTGTGGCCAGTTATTGTTCATTGTGTGCAGTCCACTTCCGATGTCCCAAGTCAGTCAACGGACGCGCAAGCACTCACCTCTGAACTGCATTCAAACCCGTCAGATTCTCATGACCGTCTCGGCAAACGTCCCCACTTCGTGCCCCCCGCATGGCATGTTCTCACGCGACAATCGCTTAAACTCAGTCAACAATGACAATCATATGCAAGACAATCGCTCAGGAAGGTAGTTAATGCGCGCAAATCTTACCCAGCAGTTGCCCGTCGTGAACTTGTTCTTGTCCCGTGGGACAGTGTGTTCTTGTCGCCTTTCAACGCCGAACACTCCCATGCTCGCGTCTGCATCTGCACACAGGTATGCACTCCATAAACGCAAATTAGACACACGCAGACATGGTGAAGTGCAATGGTATCTGCACCCGTTGCCACAAGCATTTGATTTATCTCCTCTTGCGATGATGACTGTGCTCTCAACGAGCGCTTTGCAAAATGCAGGTGAATTTAATGAGCTCCGCGGTGTGAGAACGACGAGTTTTCACATTTTACTAACGCGGCGCTACAATAGAGTGGAGCGGCGGTGGCGGGAGATCTTATGCAATCGGTTTGGAGGTGGAATTTCGGAAGAGACGACCACTGATGACGCGCCTTTTGGATGGAGAAAGACCTCACGCAGGGAAAGTGAACATGAAATGGATCATGTCCCCGCTCAATCACTCAATAGATGGCGTTGAAAAAAATCTCTTCCTCCCCATCAACCTTGACTCCGAATTGGATGCGCTGAAGGTTGCGTCAAAAATACACCAATTTCCAGTACCCAACTATTTCGACTACAATTTAATTAGGTTCTAAGTTATGTTGAGCGTCTAACAAAAAAATGCCCCTCGGAGCGGTTGTGACCTTCGATTCGTGCACAACGCAGTGCCTAAGTGCCGGAAAATTGGCCGCAATTAGACGCGCGAGAGTGTAACTCTTCTCGCCGCACGGTGATGAGTCGATGTCGAGCAAAAAGCCGGTTGGCTGTTGGACATCTTGAAAGGGTGTCGGTGTCAACGTACAAAAAGGCGACTTAATTAGGTTAGGGAAAGAAAGAAGAGACTGGAGAAAGAGAGAAAGCGCTTCATGCAGCGGACATGTTCGATGGCGTCCGCTGAGGACCAGACTGAAAGCATTTTGCTCCATGGGAGCAGGGAATGGCATAGTTTGCGTAAATTCAGAAGTCGGCTGGACTAAGTTCATCGTGCCTATGGCCGATTCGAGTACTTCGCCGTGAGAGGAAATCTCGCAACACAATCTCACCCAAATTGCATATCCCACAGATAGCATCTGTCTGACTGGGCTTTAACCGCACTTAACGACCGATTAACTTGATAAATTATGATTTTTAAACGCTTCTAAGAGCCATTGTCTGCAGGGCGATGATTTCCCAGTCGGCAGCTGTGAACCGACTGACATAAGGTGCATGTTGCCTAATGACCAGCCAGTTGGGGCGGGTACGTGCATGTTCGAAGGTCTTTCGCTGATGCAATCTGTTGGTGGGCTCATTATGGTGGCCAACGCCCTATTCGTTTAAGGGATTTCATGTGGTAGCCTGTTGCGGTCTTTGTAGATATAATTTAGACAAATGGTGGGTACAGAGACGGAGTTTTCAATCAAAAAATGGTCAAGGGTGTCTTTTGTGGTGTGGGCTGAAAGGATGTCGGTTGATTTTCCTGCGAATGAACCTTAACATGGATTCAAAAGGATCTGCTGTCTTTAGAACTTTTTTAGCCACTACCAGCGGTGTAAAGATGTTGTCATCATTTAGGGCCCAAAAGTTGAGAGGTTGCAGATAAGTCTTTGGAGTGCATGGCGACTCCTGTGACTTTGTGGATTAAGAGAGAAAGATCTCGACGCTGGAATGAACAAGTGTCTTTATTCTTTTGAAGAGATAAAGAGTGCCTAAATCCCAGTCAAAATTTCGGGTTCATAGCTTACGGTGACAACTGAATTATTGTCCTAAAATCTATGTCGCGATTTACTTCATCTTATGTTTTGGGCCAAAATTGATGTCCCAAATTTGGAACACCATCAGAAAGAGCTTCGTCTTCCTCTTTCTTAGATTTTTGAACTGAAAGATGCTTTAGTACTTTACTTTAGTACACAATTTTCTCTGAACATTGATTTATATTCGTTTTTGTCAAATGTTCACCGTGACCAAAATTTGATTTCGACTAAAATTTGAACTTGACCAAAATTTGATCGTGATCAAAATTTGATCCTGACCACAATTTGATCTTGATCAAAATTTCATGACCAGAATGTGATCTTGATTGAAATTAAAACAAAAGCAGCCAAGTTTTTTGTCAAGAGCTTCAATTTTGTTTATCTAAATTGAACATTTTAAGGTTATACTCAGAATTTTGACAACCAAAATTTTGGTCACTTAAAATGAGGAATGTCTTCAGTCTTTTTTTATTCCCCGGTCGAGGTGTTGATGTTGGAAAAAGGTGTTGCTTCATGCACATGACATATGGACAGGGTGGGCCATCTAGTGGTTATTTTTTACATCATAGGTAATTTTGACACTGACAGCTGATTCCCGCTCGAAATCTTGACAGAAAGTCAGTATCATACCTCCGCGGAACGAAATGAGTCGCTCTATGCTTGAACAACGTCGGGAAATATTGAAAACTTATTTCCAAAGTGAGCGCTGTGTAGCCCAAACAGCGCGTTATTTGAAAAGAAGTTTTGGCCGAAATGGAGCATCCACCGGGACTGCTGTACGCAAGTTTGTGCAAAAAGTAGGTGAGACTTGTGTGCTAGTGGACAACACTCATGGTCCCCGCCGTCGTACGGTGCGCACATAATGAGAATGTGGATCATCTGGTGTGGCCGAGAGTGTGAGACTCAATTCACGAACATAAACTCGCCATCAATCTCAACAGCTCACGCTCACATTTCACGCACCAGCCTGAGGAGAATTCTGCACAAAGATCTCGGAAAATTCACTCACAAGGTCCAATTGACACAGCAATTAGAAGCCCTCGGCCATCCGCTTCACAGTTTGGCCCTTAGAGCAGCTCAGCTTGAATTGGACTACGATTTTGGATGAAAAATCATCTTTTCTAATGAGGCGCATTTTCATGTCGACGGCTACGTTGACAAACAAAATTGCCGCATCTTCTTCTTCTTCTTCTTGAGGCGCTACAGTCCGAGATGGACCTGGCCTCACTCAACATGCCTCTCCAGCCAGCACGATCTTTCGCCAGCTGTCTCCAGTTTCGCACACCAAGCCGGCCAAGGTCCCCCTCGACTTGTGTACGTGGACGTCCTCTGTTGCGTTGTCCCACAGGCTCAGAGTCGAAGACTCTTCGGGCCGGAGCTAAGTTCTCCATACGTTCTACATGGCCTACCCATTTTAGGCGTTGGATCAGTAGAGGCCTGGCCAGACTCATGTCACTGTACAGCCCATACAGTTCGTGGTCGAACCTTCTCCTCCAAATGCCATCAACGCAAACAGGACCAAAGATCGCGCGCAGAACTTTTTTTGAAAAGGCCAAGAGACTGTTCATCCGCTTGGGATATTGTCCATGCCTCTGCGCCGTACAGCAGGACTGGGATGATCAAGGTCTTGTATAGGGTCAGCTTGGTCTTCTGAGAGAGGGCTCTACTACTCAATCTGGAGCAGCTGGGGCTCGGAAAACGAAAAACCCGCACGTTATTGTCGAGAAGCCAATGCATCACAGAGAGTGACAGTTGGAATGGTGGCATTCCGGCTGGGAACAACGTTTCGGTCAACAGAGGGCGTTACAGAGCCATGTTAACCGACTTTTTTTCTACTGAAATTGAAGACATGGATTTGGACGACCTCTGGTTCATGCAGGATGACGCGCTGTGCCACACAGCCCATGACACAATTGATCTTTTGCGCACCAAATTCCCAAATCGTGTTATCAGCCGTCTTGGCGATGTCAATTGGCCGCCTCGGAGCTCCGATTTGAACCCTTTGGACTTTTTTTTGTGAGGAAAAGTGAAGAGCCGATGGTATGCCAACAGTCCGGAAACGATTCAAGCACTTAAGGCCAAGATCATCCAAGCAATCCGTGAGCTACAGCCCGAAACCATCAACGAGTTCTTGGAAAATTGGGGTGACAGAATAAGCTACTGCGAGGCCAGCCGAGGCAGCCACACGAACGACGTTGAATTTTAGAATTAATGGGAATGTTTGTTCTTACTAATGAAGCCATAATACATGGAGCAAATGTGATTGTGTTCATTTTATTTCATTTTTAAAAAGAAACTTGTATTTGGCCCACCCTGTATATACAAAAGCAACAATATTTTGAACCATCAAGAAGATTTAAAGCCCTTTACTCTTCGCACTTACTTCTGTCACACTGACTAACTTCTGTTGCGTTGCGATTCCTACGGAAAGTTTGTGACCTAAAATTAGACTGCCTGCAACTGAAGACGTTTCAAAAGTTTGATGGATCGTTCGTTGTCAACTTTTGTCGAATCTTTGCTCAAATTTGGGACCGATTTGTAGTTCTGGTCAATCGCAAAGTCAGTTCTGTGAAGACGGGTCTCTTGAAGGCACGTCTGGCCATATTTTGTCAGAAATTTGTTTAAATTTGAACGTTGTCCCAGAAAACATTTGAATTTTCAACGCTTCTCAGGTGACGACGATTGTTCTAAACTTGCAAACTTTGGATGGAGAATGTGAAAAAATGGCCACATTTCATCAAAATGCCCAAATTCTGAGTCAATTTTCTCCCCAAATTCCTCCTTAGATACAAACTCTCCCGCACCATCAAACATGTTGCAGAGCATGCACCTACCCTCGAACACAAAACACACACCGTCAGACTTGCGCCTCAAACAGCCATCTCGCTCTGAGCAAAAAGCTTACCACAGACAAACGGGCACAAGTTTTCTCTCTCTCCGTCCCTCCGTCTCCTCCCCCCGTTCGTCTCTCACAGTCTGTCCACCTCTGCTGGTTCTCTTCAGCTCGAATAGTTTTTTCTTTTGTTTTTGTTGTCAGTTAATGGATACCGTGCTGCCGGTTCGGATGTACTCACATGTATCTTTTCGTCTCCACAACTCGGGGAGTGTATTTTTATTTCTTGTTTACGAGTGAATAGGGGATTTCATACATTGTCCGCGTGATTGATTGACAGATACTACTCGCGATGGACTGTCTTTTCACAAAGTGCCCCCTCAACGCCCATTGATTGCAGTCGAGATCGAAGATTAAGATTTCAGATCGATCGATCCGAAGAAAGTGCATTGTGTCAATCTGTCCGTGCCGTCGCGCCGTACCGTTCGGCCTGTTCGCACACACAAGTGAATCCATTGGATGCGAGATTTTCACTGATTTCTGCGATACGCGGACGATTATTAGAGCGGCTGATGAAAAGATACGAGCGCCCAGACCGCGCATCCACGAGAAAGAATCAAGTGAAGTGCAGTGCAGTGCAGTCTCGAGATACGTGAGTGATTCCTCTTCGCCCCGTGCGTCGGATTTCGGATGGAAAAGTGAGAGGAGACCCGTGCGCCTGTTTGAATGAATGAAAGTCATCCAAAGTGTAACCAAAGTATCTACGACAAGAAATCGTAATTAACCAAAAGGTGCTGGTGCTGTGAAGCTGTTGTAAGAAGCCGCTCGCTGTGCTGCTGGTGCCTCTTCTAACACCCAACACGTACGTGTGCTAAATTTGTATCTTTACCTGCAATTAACCGTCGTGTCTGGTTGTATCTTTTGTTAAGACAAGTGAAAGAAAGTTTACCAACGCATCAGTCGTCAGTCAGGCAGCTTCCCATCGGAAGTGATGATGTCTTCATTTTGTGACTAACCATCGTCGTCGTCGCCGCCGCCCCACCAAAGTCGTTTGTATTTAAATTTGTCTGTTATTTTTTTTGTGCGCTACAGTATCTGTTCGGTTTTGTTGTCATCTGTTGGCCCTGCGTCGGTCCCTGCTCCAGTGAGGCGGTGATAATTGGCTTAAACTAATAGATTGTGAGACTTAGAAGCGGTCTGCAGTCGTCTGGCTCTCGCTGTGCGAGAGAGAACCTCAGAGATACTCGCCCGAACGAAAATCAAAAAAGGCGCATCTATGGAGGATGATTGTTTTAATTTCATCCCATACGACTACAGATACTTGAAAAAGTTCGTAAGAATCTATGAATCTATTAAGGTTATGGTCGGAGTAGCTAGTTCGGTTGTAGTTGTGGGCTTTTAATTCAATTTGTAGTGCTTCTAGATACATTGCACGTGTTTCGTTGGGGTATTCGATTTCTTCAGATGGTGGTGTGTGCGAAGTAGTGAGTGAAGGCACGTTTGAGTGATTAGTTGAATATCTTAAGTCAAATTTTCGAATGCGTTCCAATGCAACGCAGGTGGTGATGGTGTACAAATAATTGTATCTTTTGACAGTTTTTTCGATGAGAGAAGTTTGAATGAAAAGTTCGACGGCAACGATTGCCTTGGAGGCAGTCAAATGGTTGTTCCGATGTCGATGAATATGGCCCATAGGAAATTTGGACAGCGGTTTGATTTGGGTGAAGGTTAGATTACATCCACAGCACAGTTTGAATGGATGAAGGCGGCTTTTTTTGTCAAAGAAGATTGTCAAGGAGGGCTTGGTGCCTTCAGGCATGCGAGGAATTTGAATCATCTGTGAGATTGAATGACTTCCCAGAGACTTATCCTCAATTAAGAGTTCGAAGCGATCAAGGAATTGTGAGTCTTTGCATCCAAATTGTCAAAGAGCCACAATCAAAGACCATGAAGGGTATGAGCTTGAGTTCATGTTGTCCTCTACACTTGAGAGCTTCCAGTACCTAGTCAAGACGAAGCTTATCTCCGCAATCAGTAGATCTTCGTACTGAAGGCTCGGTCTTTTATTTCTTCTTGAAACAGGACGCGCAAATTCAGAGACATTCAGGCGTTCCTTACACGACTTGATGACGCAGTTGGTTAAGTGCTTGCTTGCAGTTGGAGAGTTCTCAGGTTCGGATCCCAGTGAAATCGAGTCTGATCTAGTCACCATTTGCCGTGGGGATTAAATTAACGGCACGGGAGTAGGTAGCTGGCAGTAATATGGACCAGTTTTGAGTCTGAGTACTGCAGTAGTATTTCAAAAATTGATGTGGCCGAGCCCCTTACGCCGAGGGATCTTTGCCATTGCCTCCTACTTCTTTTTATGGACATACTCGCAAGCAAGTTGAATGGGAAATGATGACCAGAGGAGAATTCAATGAATGGGAAGGTGAACTAGTCTTAATGACCTCAACATTGATCAACTTGTTTCATAGGAAGTCTGTTCGTCAACTCCTCCGATGAAGGTCCACGGTTCGATCCCGGACGCACCAACTCTCATTTCCATGCAATCAACTCTCTCTCGATTTGCTGATAATGCTCAGAGAGGAAAACTTTCAAGAAAAGCTTCTCAAACTTCGCCGTTCATGAGAGCATAGCACGAGTGGTTGTTTAAATATAAACCAAACAAAGTGTGTGTGAGCTATCATCGACATTTTTTATTCGTTCGAAAGGCCTATCGGTGCCATTATGTATAGAATATAACATCGTTCAAATGTTCGCCCCGGCTTCTTTGGGTGGCGTGCATCTAAAATGTCCTCGATGTCGTCTGAGACGCCCCCAATGTCGTCTGAGAAAGCAAGATCGTTGCGCTTGATATTTCAAAGGCATTTGACAGAGTTTGGCATCAAGCTCTCTTGCCGAAAATGCGTGCTTATGGTATCGATGAGTCTCTTCTTCTATGGATTAGAAATTACCTTTCGAACCATTCAATTCAAGTTGTTTTGGATGGATTCAAGTCTGAAATTCGCCAAATTAATGCTGGTGTTCCCCAAGGCTCTGTTTCGTCTCCGACTCTCTTCCTCATTTTTATAAATGATCTCCTGTCTGCTACTTCTAATCCAATCCACTCCTTCGCTGATGACAGTACTCTCAGCTTTTCATATTCGTTCCAAGACTCACGACCATATCCTTCGGCCGTAGAATTGAAGCGGCGTATGTTAAGCACATTATATTCCGACAGTATAGAGGACAGCATATTTGATTGGGGTAAAAACAATAGTGTGGAATTTAATGCTTCCAAAACTCAATGCTGTCTACTGTCACTTAAGCGATCCCAAAATAATCAGCCATTATCCCTGATGGCACTTGCATCGAAGAAACCGAAACCAATCCTCGGTATGTGTATCAACTCCACACTTAGTTGGAATGATCCCATATTTGAGGTCGCCAAAAATGCTGCGAAATGTCTGGGTTTCTTAAAACGATGCAAGAAATACTTCACCCCCTCTGATTTGGCCTTCATTCGCCCCAAGCTTGAGTATAACGCTCATATCTGGTCTGGTGCTCCCAAGACCTCCCTGCACCTACTTGATAGAATACAACAGCGAGCAATAAAACGTATAGTAATATCGCGAAGTCAATAGACTCGCTCGAACATCGCCGGAATGTCTCATCCTCATCACTGTTTTATCGCTATTTTAACAAACGATGCTCAAGTGAGCTAGCCAATTGCATTCCTCCCCTCCATGAAATCACCCGCAATACTCGTCTCGCCATGAATGCTCATCAGTTCACTCTCAAGCCTGTTTTCGGACGTACAGTTAAGTTTAGAGAGTCGTTTTTTAGCCGCACCGCTCGAATATGGAATGCTCTTCCCAGCCAAATATTTCCCACTCACTACAATCCGCAGACATTTAAGACCAATGTGCACAGGTACCTCCTTTCCCTTTCTCCCCCTATACCTTCGGCCCGTGCTGTGTCTTGATTCCGGACACTTAATGGTATTCGTAACCCTTTTGCGCGCGCAAATTATAAAAAAAAAATGCATACTGACATAAAAGATGGCTCACCCTGTAGATCGGGCATCATTCGATGTCTCAACTTGCGTCCTTGTCGGCCAAGGCATAGGGTCTCAAGCGAAAGGAGGAACAGTCACCAAGAAGATCTAAACCTTTGGTACACCAAGCACTTACGCTAGTACCCTCATAAATAGCCAGCCAAGTCACTTTCGTTAAAAATCGCACCTTATTGCGCTTCTCCAATCAATTTCATATCCTATTTCAACGTCCTAATAATCCCGAAAATCCTTTAAGAAAACACCATGTCTTCAAAGATTTCTTCCAATTTCATGCGACACAATAGGATCCTCAGAATATAGCTTCTTACAACCAAGCAAGTCACTCCCGTTACAAAATCTTACTTCATTCCGCTTCTCCAATCAATTTCCTTTCCATCCTGATATTTTGCATCCTTCAATTCGTCCTAGTTATCGAGAAAATCGAAAAAGTCCTGTTTAAGAACGAAGAAAATGAACTCTTGAAAAAATTACACATTTCACACGAAAAAGTGCAGTCAAGTGACATTACAACGGGGTCGCATTTTTTTGCCGAAAATGAACGAAGTTTCGTCAAAGTGGATTTTGATGATTGCAAAGTTTTGTGAGACGATTTTCTCGATAACTAGGACTGCGGGACGTCTGATATCAGAATGGAAAGGAAATTGATTGGAGAAGCGGAATAGGGTGAGACTTTGTAACGGAAGTGTCTTGATTGATTGTGTAGAAGCGAAATGTGTGACCTGTGTCATGTCACATAGGATCATGTGCCTCCAAATTGACGGAGATTCTCAAAATCGACCACATTCCTTCAGTGGATCAACGTTCAAGTCATTAAGACTAGTTCAACTCCCATTTCCTGAATTCCGCTCTTGTCGTCATTTCCAATTCAACATGCACCACAAATCACGCATGAATCCCTTCGAAAGCCAGTCACCTCTTCCCAGAGACTGCTGCACGCCAGCAGTCCCACGATCAGGCCTCGTTTCATTGTACCCTCTCGCAACAGTTCGTGCGGTAATCATCTGCACCGTGGCACGCAACTCGCAGATGCGACGCTTCATTTGTTGTGTTGTTTCCAATTCAAAGGGTCTTACATAACGATTGCGTACTGATCCACTTTCATGCACGCTGAACAAGAGCACGACTCCCTTCTGGTTCTTTCATCCATTCACCTCCGCAGACGCGATTGTTCAGAACCAAGTTCACAGATGGATCACGCTCAAGGTCGTCAGCAGTCAGCACACGATGGACTCTGTGGGTGCCACTAGGGCAATCAGCCTTAATTCGCTAAAATCGTGGGTGAGCGGGTTCAAGAACAGCCCACCGACTCGTAAACAATCATCGCATCATGGGGTTCACGAGGGGTCACGGGAGCGGTGTAAATCATTCCCCACAAGGCAACAATTTTCCGTGTACGCACCCCTTTGCCCCCGCCAACCCACTGAAACTGGGCTCCACGGAAGTCGATTGATGTCAAGTGAAGTAGCCCCTTCCTCAGGTTCGGCCGTGTAATTGCCTGGTCTTCCTGGACTAGGCGTATGACCAACTGGCTGAGCGGCTCCACGTCCCGAGGTGGTATTAATTTTTAAATGCAAACATGACTCGGCTGTGGACTGCATGCTTAAGTGAGGTGAGCCAGGGATGGGTGAGGAGAAACGAGCCCAAACGCGCAGCGAACACGTTTTGGGACCAACCACGCTGCTGTACCTGTGTGTGTTGGGTTTCTTGAACTCCCTGCTCGTCGTCGCTAATTGGTGCTGGAGTGTGTGCATTCCAGAAAATGTGAAAACAACCATTTCTGTTGTTCTTGGCTTGTTGGGTGCTTGTGACGTGTTGAGACGTCTTGGGAATCAATTAGATGGAAGAGGGGTTATTTTGTGATACAGTGGAGGCGATAAGGAAGTGGCTGTTGGGATGACTGAGTTTGAGTTGTGCGGAACGATGGGAATGGAGTTGGCCACGGGGACATTTTTTTTTCGGAGGATTTTTGAAAAACTTCTGGAGCAGTCGGACTCAAAACTGGTCAATTGTTCTGCCAGGTAGCAACCTACTCCAGTGCCGATAATTTAATCCCCACGGCAAATGGTGGCTGGACCAGATTTGATTTCACTGGGATTCGAACCTGGGAGTCCTCGAACTTGGGGCAGGCACTTAACCAACTGCGCCATCCAGACGTCGGGGACATGCTGTTGATTGTTGTCCTGACAAGGAAATTGCTCTTCGAAAACACGAGGATTGATGCGTTCGACAGAATTAGGGATCTGGAGACGAAACAGACAACACTGTCGTCACCAAGGCAAACCTTCCAAGAGACGGTTGCTGCAGCTCTGTCATACGAAGCAGCGGGACTGGCATGTATCCAGTGTACCAGAGCTCGCAGAGTGGATGTAGGGCCGAACCCTACTCAAGACAAATTTAAGGGCCGGTGCTTCGTCTGCGTCAAAATCGGGCACATGGAACGCGATTGTATTGAACGAAGGAAACATTCCAGGTCCCAGCCACCGGCTCGAAATATAAAATACGGCAGCCAGATACGAGCAAAGACAGCGGCGGCAATAAGCCGTCGTTAAACTAAAAGGTGTCAGTTTCGAGGGGTAAAAGCTGGCTCCCATAACAGATTGCCCCCACAATCCATGTTTCCCAACTCGGACGGAAGGCAAGCAATCTCCTTGTCGACGGCATCGTTGACGGTTACATTGGAAACGGGAGCATCACATTAGAAATTGACTCTGCTCTCAACTCGTTTCCTTTAGCATGTCTGACAAAGTTCGTCACTTGAACGAGGATTTTCTGGTCAAAGCTGTTCTCAGAAAACTTCCCGAGTCAGACTCTAGGAGAATGCCTTTGTCGTCCTCTTGAGGTGACGTTCAAGTTCAAAATTTCAATATTAGTCTCAACCAAAAAATCTGAGGGCGTCCTTAACGCATCATAGGGCGGGGTTGAGCTTAGCTCAAGCATCGGCTCGACTAAGAAGATGGGACCAAATCCAAGGACCGATGGTTTTCTTTTCCAGTTAGGGGAACACTTTTCTGTTCCTGGCGCCCAACGGCGAAGTCCCACGACGTCTTTTTGATAATTTGCCACCTCGAATTAATCAATTCTAACAATCACTTCCCTCGCACGCCTTTTTTCAAGGCGACTTTTTTGTCTTGACTTTTCTGTTCTTGGCGCCTAATGGCGGAGTCCGACGACGTCGTTTTGAAACTTCGCGATCTCCAATCGGTTAAAGTCAACAATCACTTCCCTCGCACGCTTATTTTCAAGGCTTTACCGTTTTTGTTTTTTCAAGGCTTCAGCTGAATGGACAACTTTTCTGTCCCTGACGCCCAACGACGGAGTCCACCACGGCGTAATTTTGAGACTGGAATCTCGATTCGGTCGAAGCCCGCACTCAGTTCTCTTGCACGCTTGCTTTTCGTGGGGCCCAACGGCTGAGTCCCCCGAGTTCAAGTCCCACGACGTCTTTTGCCATCTCGTTTCGATCAAAGCCCACATTCATTTCCCTCATCTCCTTGTTTTCCAGGCTTCAGCGTTTTTATCTTTTTATCTTTTCAAGGCTTTAGCGTTTTTTCCTTGACTTATTTGTTCCTTGCGCCCAACGACGGAGTCTACCACGGCGTCATTTTCCGACTTTTGCCATCTCGCATCGGTCAAAGCTAAGAGTCCCTTCCGTCACACGCTTGTCTTCTCGGCCTCAGCGTTTTTGTCTAGAAATTTTCGTACCTGGCGCCCAATGGCGGGGTCCCATTGTCCACTTCAAGTCCCACGACCCCTTTTTGAGACTTTGCTACCTCGAATCAGTCAAATCTAACAATCCCTTCCCTTCCCTCCCCCTTTCTTTTTTCAAGCCTTCAGCTTTTTTTGTATCGACTTTTCTGTTCTTGGCGCCCAATGGCGGAGTCCGACAACGTCGTTTTGAAACTTTCCCATCTCCAATCGGTCAAAATCAACAATCACTTCCCTCGCACGCTTGCTTTTCGTGGCGCCCAACGGTTGAGTCCAGCGAGTTCAAATCCCACGACGTCAAGTCCCACCACGTCATGTCCCACGACGCCTTTTGCCATCTCGAATCGGTCAAAGCCAACAATCACTTCGTTCAGAGTTTTTATATTTTCAAGGCGTCAGGATTTTTTGTGTCGACTTCTCTGTTCCTCACGCCCAGCTGCGGAGTCCCAAGACGTAATTTTGAGCCTTTTCATCTCGATTCGCTCAAAGCTAGACGTCACTTCCCATGCTTGATTGTTTTCAGGGCTTCAGTGTTCTTGCCTCTTCAGTCGAACAGTTTTCTGTTCATGGCGCCCAACGGCGGAGTCCACCACGGCGTCGTCTTGAAACTTTGCCACCTCAATTTGGTCAAAGCCAACACTCGTTTCCCTCGCACGCACGTTTTCAAGGCTTCAACGTTTTTTGCTTTGGCTGATATTGACTTTCGCCAGTCTTCTTGCGTCCATGCCAAACACCGTCAACCCAACCACAGCTGTCAACAAGTTCGACTGCCAACAGCGAAACTCATTACAGTCGATTAGTGATCAAAGGCACGCATCGGAGGTGACATTGACTTACACGTCAAGACCCCAGCACACGTGTGCTGCTCCTCGACCAACGCAACACGCCACAGTTTCGCCAGAGCGCGTCCCTCTCTCCATGTCACCGGATTTCTATGATCAGAACGAATCTGGACGCACAAAGGTGTGTCAACAGTGACCCCTTTTCGCAGCCGAAAATAGACTCATGACGAAAGCAGAACGCTCTTCACTTGTCCGGTCGCCGTTGTAAGTCCGGTGATGTCACTCTTGTGCGAGTGGGGGGTCTGCCGCCCGCCTCCGCGTTGCTCAATGAATTCCCACTCAGTCCCACCGTAAATCATTCCGCACACAAAATCGCCACGTTCTCCTGACAAGATGCCAGAAAAGATACACTTTTTCGCGTTCAATCGATGCACAGAATACCAAATCGCCTCGGAGTTCGATAACACTTTCCGCCGCGACGCTTGAGCGTTCTGTTAGGTGCGATGTGTTCAATTGAATCGATCTAGCGCATTCCGTCCGCGGGATGGAGCACATTTGAAAGGGAAAAATGTATCTGCGAGGCGCCTTTGATTGCCTCGGTCTGGGCCTAATTGAGTACCGTTTGCTGGTGGGGCGTTAATTGAAGTGTTAATGGCGTGTCAATGGCGAATGGCTTCGTCGAAAGTCGTAAATTGTGTGAATTTCCCGTAAAAACTGAGCTTTTATGCGCGAAGGCACCTCTCATCCCCATGGCCTGCGTTGAATTTCCCATGATTCGGATGAATCGGGTGACCTATGCGCGGAGTTAAGTGCTTTGGAAACTTGATTGGGTTCTTGGAAGAGACGTGTACCTGTGCAGACGGCGAGTTGTCAAGGGAAACGTCTTTGGAGTAATTGTGTGAATTTCGTGTAGAACAATCGGTCAGAGGTGACTGAAGGTGAAAGGGCGCATTAACTGTATCTTGGTCTACTTGTGAGTGAGCGTCTGACTTTGACCATCTGTGCTTAGAAGAAGACGGAAGTTGTGCGATGAATTTCTCCCTGTCGAAGAATGGTCTTTACCCGAGCAGTGGACTAGCGTTTCAGTGAAAGTGCATCTGCATGGGAAGTGTGATCCAATTCGAAGTTGGGCCTCAGCAGAGAGCTGAGTTTTGTGAATATCATTTCTGCTGAGTACAGATCTAAGAGGATGTGATCGATGATCGATGAATACTGGATAAATTTTGTAGATCGTTGAAGTGATCATCTTCCAGCGATGTCCGATGTCTCGACACTCGTTTTGACACTTCAGGAGCTCCTCAAGAAGCCCTTTGAGATTGTTCTGATTCATCTTGTAGCACAGATCTTCTGATGATCATTCTTCAAGTGATCATGCCCCAGGGCGACGATCGTGGAAGCAATCGATGTTTACATCGATTCAATAGAGATCCTCGTCTGTGGCACCAGATGTCATGCCTCTGAACTAGTCTGTGATCGGTTTAGGAGCAAAAATGCCTCAAGCCTTGATCCAGTGGGAGTCTGCCAAGAAGAGGTCTTCTTCGTGCTTCTGACAACCACTTAGTCGAGGACTACGGTCACGGAAAAGTGGTAATCATGCCATCGGTTTCAAGAGAGATCAAACCTCTGGCTATGACCTAGAAGCAGTCTGAGTCCGGCTAAGAGGGTGCGACTGACACGATTCTGGAGGCCAGTCTGGTTTTAGCTTCAATCCAGCAGAAGCGCACCCGATTTTCAGAGGCTTTTAAAGAGTAAACTTGCATCTAGTAACAATCTGTGCCCATTTCGGAGGTGATCATGGTGTTGACTTCGATCTAGTATCAGACTGTCATCATTTTATCACGCTTTTGGCATCGATATTCTCTTTGTTTGTGAAGGATTGAGAGGTGATCACGCTATCTGCGATCACTTTAGGTGTGATCGTGGCATTGTCCCAAATTTAGCCGAATTTTGCTACAATTTCCGAGGCGATCATGCTTCTTGCTTCTTTTTGGTGACCATCTGGGACCACTAAAGATGCGGTCATAGTGTTGGCTTCTATCTTGTAGCAAGCTGTCACGCCTTCAGCTTTGATCTTCTCTTTTTCTGTGAAGGATTGAGAGGTGATCATGTTGTCTGCGGTTACATGAATGGCGATCATGGCGAAGGCCAGGATTGAAGTCTACAATTTCAGAGGCGATCGTGGTTCTTGTTTCCTTGTTGTGACCTTCTGCGACCACTTAAAATGGTCGATCGTAGTTTCTACCTCAATCTAGGAGCAATCTGTGTCCGTTTTGGAGACGATCATGACGTTAGTTCTGATCTAGTAGCAGCATGCCGTGTGTTCAGAGACTATCATCGAGTAAGATCGAGTAGTACCAATCTGCCGTCTGCCATCGCTACTTCTTGCATCAATCGTCTCTTTATCTTTGACGCACTGAGAGGAATGTATGCTGTTGCGATCACTTAGGAACGATCATGGCGTTCTCCCGAACTGAGTAGGAGTTTCAGAAGCGATCATACATCTTGCTTCGATGCCGTGACCATTTGTGAAACCTTAAGATGTGATCATGGTGTTGGTTTCAATACTAGTAGTAGTTAAGAGGCAACCATTACATTGGCTCCAAACTAGAAGCCTCTAAAACGATTTGAGAGAAGATCGTGGCTTAAGTTTTGATAAAGTAGCAGACTGCCGGAATTCTGAAGTCGATCGTGACTTTTTTTCCCATCTAGTAGCAGTCTGCGCCGAGTTAAGTGGCGATCGTGGGGTTGCTTTGATCTAGTAGCATTCTGCGTTCACCTTAGAAGCGATCGTGGCTTTAGTTCCAATCTAAGAGATGCCACCTTCGTTTTCAGAGGCGTTCATGGAATTGACTTCGATCTTGCATTGGCTCCTTATTTGCAGCTGTTTGGAACCAAACGGGTATTTAGTAAAGAAGCGATTGTGGCGATCGTAGCAGTCTGGGTGGGGTTCAGACGCGATCATTACGCTGGCTTCAAACTAGAAGCAGTCTGCCACTATTTGCGAGGGTCTCGTGGCTTAAGTTTCGATTTAATAGCAAACTGTCACCATTCTAGAGGCGATCATGACGTTTCTTTCTATCTAGTAGAAGTCTGCGTCAGGTTAAGGGGCGATAATGGTGCTTACATTAATCTAGGACCAGCCTGTCACCTTTTTAGAGGCTGTCATGGAATAAGTTTTGATCTATGAGCAGTCTGCGTTGATCTAAGGGGAGATTATTGCGTTGTCTTCAAACTGGTTGCTGTTGTGAGCCGATCGTGGCAGTCTGCATACAGCTCAGAGGCGATCGTGGCTTGAGCTTCAATCTAGTAGCTGGCTGCCACGTTTTCAGAGGCTTTCTTGGAATTGGCTGTGATCTAGTCGTAGTCTGGGTTGAGTTCAGACGCGATCATTACGTTGACTCTAAACTAGATGGAGTGTGCCACTATTTGACAGGCGATCGTGGCCTAAGTTTCGACTTAGTAGCAGGCTGACACGAATTTTGAGTTGATCGTGGAGTTTCTTTCCATCTAGTCGCAGTCTGGTTGCAGTTAAGGACCGATCGTGGTGCAAGGTCTAATCTATCAGCAGCTGCCTTATTTTCAGACGCAACCACAAAATAAACCTAGATCTAGAAACAGTCTGCGCCCAGCTAGGAGGCGATCATGGCTTTGACTTTAATCGAGTAGTTGCCTGCCACGTTATCAGATCCTTTCATGGAATTGGCTTTGAACTAGTGAACCGTCCAGTTAATCATCAAAAAATGATCAATGCTCCGTTCTTGACGCTGTTTAGAGCCAAAAGGGAGTTGAGTTAAGAAGCGATCATGGCGTTGAATTCGAACTTGTGGCAGTCTGGTCCCTTATTAGAGATAATCGTGGAGTAAGCATTGACCTGACGGCTTTCACTTAAGAGACGATCATGATGTGGGTCTAGTAGAACCTGGGACCCTTAACTTTCAAGACGATCATGTCATTGGCTTTGATTGTAACAGTCTTTAATGTGATTTGATCTTAAGGCAATTTGAATCGCCTTCGGGTTTTCTCTTTCGATCATATGGCACTATTCGAAGGTTCTAAAGAAGATCATGCTTCGAGCGCCATCATGCCATAACTGATCATGGCTTCGGCCATAACATTAACCAGGACAGTTAGCCACAATTTCTAATGAAACCATGTCTTGGACTTCGATCGTGTTCAAACCCGCAGTAAGGGCGACAAGCAAAAGGCCAGTAGACCCTTATTCTTGGAAAAAAAACGCTGATTGCCGACATCTTCGCATTCAATAAAATGGCTGATCCCCACAATATGGCCAAGGACTCATATGAACGCCTTATTTCGTACCTCTTCTGCAAATTTTCACCGAGAATAGCTGAAGCTTCCAAATTTTACCCATTTCCCTCGCGCTATTGAATAAGGGAAGCCACCCATTTGGACAAAAATGAGGACCATTTCATTCCAAAAATATTATGGTGTCCCACAAGGTTAACTCCATTTCCCCGGACTTTTTTTTTCTAGAAAAAAACTCAACTGACCCACAGAAATACTTGAGAAAACCCTACTGAGAGCATTCCCAAGGCTCTCACAGTCAACTGCCTTCCTTAAGACAATTGAAATCTCATGTGACCACTCCATGAAAACCCATTGCAGGCCTTCGGCTTTCCTTCATCAAATGTGAACTCTCTCACCTTCAATCACTTGTAACTCTTTACGGCACGGCTCAGTCCAAGTTTAACGGCCCCCGCGTCGTAAAACACTGACACACATCCGCAGCTCCGTACGCTCCATGACATCATCGCTCGTTAACACTGAGAATTGTATCTGTAACGCAGTTACGCCGCCGCAACCGAATTCAATCACGTCTCAATCATTGTTATCACCCGCCTCCTCCATCGCTCTGGTGACCTTAAATTTCTCATTTCGCTTAGATAACACATCGCTTCTGTGCATCTGTGTGCATTTTTTCGAAACTCATAAGCGCCACGTATCGACAGCCCGGCGTGAGTGGTTCAATTCATTTTGCTACAGATACGAGCGCACACGTACCACGACACCGATGAAACGTTCTGCTGGATGAACTTTTGTGTTTCTCCTTTTCTCTGGACAACAATGTAGACCGACGCTTTCCGGTGGAAAATATGTATGCCCACTCGATGGGGGGAGCAAAAATATGAACCACGTAATTTGCCATTTGTTTCGTTGTTGTTGTTGTTGCTGTGGTCGTGGTCTTTTGTTTAACGAAAACACAAAAAAAAAAAGGTTAACGTCAGGCTTTTACATGACAAACGACGACTGTAAGGCCTGACGCACTCCGGCTGGACGTGATTGCGTCGTCGTTGGTGGCGGTGGACGGTGGACGGTGGACAAAAGCCGTTCTCAGATGTCATATGAGACGGTGGGTGGTGGACGGATTGATGTCGTGACGTGTGAGTCAACTCAATGCACGCCAAATGTGAGTGCTGGCGCGAAGTTCAATTAATTTGATACGTTCGAACTTGAGACGATGTTTTTCGGGCAATTGTGCGACTGTGGGGCTAAAATAGAGTGGAGTGCAAAAGCGGAGACATTTTTGGACAGATCAGAAGATGAACAGGAGTGGACTCAAGTCTGAACTGAGGTTAAGGTCTTATTTCGAAGTAAGCCTCCTGACTGAGATTTGGTAAAAGTTCAAAAAGTCTAATGAAGAGGCAAGCTTTTATATGACATCAACGTCAACTACGCCGGATGTTTCAGTCGAGACACGACGGGCCAAGCCTGAGTCAAAAAATGCCCTGATCAAAAACAAGACTTTTAGGTGATCTAAATTATGGCCCTTAAGTCTATCAGAATTCCCGAAAAAACACCTAAACTTTTTTCACGGCTCAATCTCAATCGGAGTCGGCATTAAACTGTAGGTCTCCTCCATTCGTGAGAGAACAACAGCACGCACAACACGAGTGGTTGCTGAGAAGTTTGGCCCAGGTCCACCTCGGACTGTAGCGCCGCCATTAATATTATTATAAGTCTATCAGAATTACGGGCCTAAAGCCCGACCAATAGGCCTTGAGTCAGATCCAAATCATATGCCCAAAGTCTGATCTAAATTTTTGGCCTGGAACCTGATGGAATGTAGGTCAGAGCAAAATTTTGTTTTTTGAAAGCGGATCGGAGTCACAGATTTGAGGCCAAATCTATATCTAGGTCGATCGTCAAACCAAGGCAACAGATTTTAATTAAATTCAGCACCAGAGAATGGCAACTTTGCTACTAATCTGCTTTAGATAAAAAAAATATACCAAAATTTGGTCGAGGCTCAAAAGATCAAAATTTTTGTCAAAATTTAGAACAGTTCCTGAAGGAATGGCTCGATCTAAATTAAATTTGGTACCAAAATTTGGCAACTTTACTACCAATTTGCTTTGGATCAGAGAATTAAACCAAATTTTGGGCTAAAATCTTTGGTCGAGATCGAAATTTGTTGTCAAAATTTAGAACAGTCCCTAAAAGAATGGAATGAGTCGATCTAAGCTAAATTTGGTACCAGAATTTGGCAAATTTATCACGAATTTGCTTAAGATCAGGAAATTAGACCAAAAATTAGGGTCAAAGATTTTGGTCGAGATCCAAATTTGTTGTCAAAATTTTGAACAGTCCCATAATGAACGGCATTTTATGTCAGACAGAGACGTCAAGTAAGGGTTGAAGATGTCCCCAAATACCTTGTCAGAATTTGGTCTCAAGTTCGTATCAAAATTTGGATCAGATTCGATCCAAAAATTTAACATCTTCCACTTATGACCCCGTGACCACACGCTCGTTATTTGCTTGTTAGTTGTCTTGACCAAACGCCCCACATATCCACGGTTGACATTCGTGCAGCAAATGGACGTCTCCCTGTAATTCGCTCGCAAACAAGATGCGCCCACACCGCTCGGGTACGAAACGGAGAGGGTGGGCTATCGATTATTTAAGTGTTTTCCCGCGACCGCTGAAATTGTGCTGCACACTTCCAGAATTGGACACTTGTACCCGAAGGCATTGAGAGAAAAAAAAACCATCCAGCCACACACGAAAATATAGCCCAAGAGCATGTGGCATGCAGCGCGTGGTCGTCGTGCCCACAGTAGGCTAGCTGGCTGGCTGACTGGCTGGCTCCGCGCGCTGAGTTTTATTCAATTTCTGAGTTTGGTTGTGGCGCTAATTAAGTCCCCGTTTGATGTGATTACATGTCGACTAGTGAAAGTGCGCGCCATGATTCAGTTGTGTGTCCATTGTCGACAGACCACGGAGCTGGAAAGAGAGAGAAAGGGAGAGAGAGATTAGTATTGGGTTGCGTTATGCAACACGACCGAGATTTTGGGTCAATTGTCGTGGGGAGTGAGGGAATAATTCGTTTTAAATTGCCGTGCCTCCTCGGGCACTTGTTGAACGCATAAATCAATGCATTCCGAGCCGACGGACTGACGCGGGCAATGTTAAGTCCCCTCAGCTGATAGCGACTGGATGTCTCCTTCAACTTGACCTTTTCGCGTTTCAGTTTGTTTTTTTTTTTATTGAAACCCTGACACGGAGCTGTGAACAGCGGCATATGGAATAATTCGGGAAGGCAACGGCGACTGGCTTGCACATGTGTCATTGGGAAATCGATTCTGTGCTCGAGTCGCCTTTAACATTCGCCGCAACAAGGTTGGCGTGTGGGGCTTCTTTCACTAACTAAGCGGATTATCTGCGCACGGATGTGTGGGAATGACGTTTAATCGAGTTTATTGAAATTTATTGCTGACGTTGTGCATTTCTTTTGACACTTTGAACAGCCTTCAGATGGTCAGTGATAAGCTGGAGTCATCACCCGAGGGGAAGTGTGACAACAACAGTCGTGTACCCTGAGGGGGATTGATATGGATTGAACGGCTCTGGAGGCTGATGTTTTGAATCATCAGCGGGAAAATGGAATGGGAACGTTGAGGGATGTCTGAGAAGTCCCAGCTTCTGAATTTTGACTGTTGGACAGCCAACACTTTTGCAAAGATCTCGAAGACAAGAAGCAATCGAATCCAGAGTCAAGTCAAACGCTCAAAATTGGGGACAAATTTTGCGCTTAACAAAGGAAAAGGGACATTTCGAGGCTGGAACACAGTTTCATTCAAGTCTGAATGACCTGACCTGGGTGCCAGAGAGTCAGTATAGATGCGTCTCAGTCACAATTGAGTGACAGTCCGCAGAAATGAACTAGTGGCAGACACCCAAGCACGGATGATCGATGGGTGATCGTCATCAACCCAAACAGGACTAAATGTTTGATTTGAGGGGAAAATTCAATCACGATTTGACAGCTGGTGAAAGACTGTGCTAGATGGAGAGTCTTGTTGGTCGAGGCCTAGGTCCAATCCGGACCGTTGTACCACACGAAGTGGAATAATCTCAGTCTCGCGATCGCGATCTTGACAAGCGATCGACAGCTCAGACTAAAGACTGCTTTACAACCACCTCCAGCTCCTGTTCTTAAGCCGCCTTTAGGCAGCAGCAAAACGCAATAATCCATCTCAAGCTGACCACCCCACATCCATAAAAGTGATCACCGATGTAGGTGACTGCAAGATCACATCGGAAAAAAACCACGATCGATTGCCCCACAATCAAACGACTGTTTCCTAGGCGCAATCACATCTCACGGCAACACCCTGAGGCACTAATTTTCGCATGGAATTGTGAAACTGCTGATCGCATGCCTCCGATGACAAATGATCGTGTCAGATACTGTATCTAGCTAAACAAAGAAATTAACTCAATGAATTCGAAAATAACTCCCCGACCACTTGACGATTCAATTCAATTCAGAACCAAAAAGAAAAAAAAAAAATCCATCCAAACATAGACACGTATCCACATCCATCGCGATCACTTTGTCAAGACCAATTCCCCCGGAGTGGAATCGAATCCACCGCAGCGTCTGCTGGGAGTATGTGTGTCATCTCGTGTCGCATGATTCACGCTCTTGTGCCGGAGGCAACATTAGCGCGTTCCCTAGGAGCGTTCCTCGAGATTTATTTATAAAATGCAAGGCATTCCACCAGCCAGAGAGTGCTTGTATCTGTGTATCTGACGTGTGGAGGATTGTGTATAATTAACAAGCTTACTACACGCGTTAAGTATGTCATCTGGCCGCGCTCCGTCTGTGTATCTGGGTCTGTTTATGAAATTCATTTTCCGTGGGCATTTGAGTGCTGCTTGTAGGCTTGAGATACTTTCGGCTGGCATATGATCGATCAGAATTTTATGGATTTTATGGCGGTGATCGTTTGCATAAATTCACTTCAGACCGAAATGGTGTTTGACCCCAACTGGTTAATGGGTGGTGGGAGTGCGGAATTGGCGGTTTGGTTGCCAATGAAACACCGATCGGTATTCAAGACACACGCGAGTAATTTAGTCTTTTTCGCGAGAAGTTTAATGGGTGCCGTGTCGCTGTGGAGGCGGTCAATGCCAGGTGGGGGTTTTTCGAGGCGTGGTGCTTAGCTTTTCATGTTCACTTCCCCGTTTCGCTGTGTCAAGTGGACTGCCAGAAAGTCACTTTCATCTGATAGCTTGACTTTGAAGACAAATGGGAGACCGAACCTTTGGTTGAGGGAAGTCATTGAATCGAATGGGTGGGGGTTTGGTGCCTAGATCTCTGTCAGGTGAACTTTCTGGAGCAGAGGAGACGGTTTGCTTTTCAGTTTTGAGCCTTAGTTAAACTGTTGGTCTCAGTTAGCCGCGACATCAGTCGCAAGGGGACCCTCTCACCTACCTACCAACCCAAGCCTCATTCCG
Organism: Myathropa florea; assembly: GCA_930367185.1. Classification (NCBI taxonomy): domain Eukaryota; kingdom Metazoa; phylum Arthropoda; class Insecta; order Diptera; family Syrphidae; genus Myathropa; species Myathropa florea. The sequence goes on along the minus strand of OV884005.1, from coordinate 30,896,297 downwards.
TGCTCGTGGGAGAAGCTGAGGTTCCAGTGATGTCTGGGCTTATGCACCAACTTATACATCTCGGGTCATTCATCTCTGGCCCAATAGAGCATGCTGCGAATTGTGATTTGAAGGGGAGGCTGCAGAGTCTGTCGTATGTTGCTACTGACAGCACAGTCGGAAGGATCTTCAGGAACTTGATATAGTTGAGGCTTATGTGGGGTCTGGGAGTGTTGCTCGCTGAAGCTAGACACTTCAGGCTTCAATTGCTAAGCAATTTTTGCTGACAGTCACAGAGAACAACTACGTCAACTGTTGACGCCTGTATTTGTTGCCACCGTAGTCAACAGAATTGCTTCCACGGCTATAGACACGGAGGTAGACAAGCAAAGACTCTCCCTACACCAATGTCCTGATTCCCATAAAGGAAATCTACAAAGCCAAGGACTTGCGAGCCCTCTATCGGTCCTATTTGACAAAAGTGACCGTGAGAATTTCATAGAAGACGGTGCAGTCGGAGCCTTGCTGCTATTGTCACGACGACCTATGGGTGTTATCAAGGCACTCATGCAACGCGAGTGACGAATTAGGCGGTGAACGTCATTCAGAGAGTGCATTCAGTGGCCTCTACTTCTTCTTCTTCTTCTTTTTCTCCTTCTTCTTCCTCCTCTTTTTCTTTTTCTTCTTCTTCTTCTTCTTCTTTTTCTTATTTTTTTCTTCTTATTCTTCTTCTTAGGGCGCAACAGTCCGAGGTGGACCTCGGCCTCACCTAACGTGCCTCTATCCGCCACGATCTCTCTCTAAATGTCTCCAGTTTTGCAAAGCAAGCCGGCTGAAGTCCCCTTCGACTTGTGTGCACCACCTTGTTCGTAGACGTCCTCTGTTGCGTTGTCCCACAGGCTCAGAGTCGAAGATTCAAGCATTCAATGGCTGGCGTTCCTCAAATTTGGAATCAGTTAAGTCAGAGCCTTACAGGAAATAGAAGGCTGTCTTCAGGGACTTGTTTTACTTTCGTCTCAAGCACGATCTTGGAGCCATCTTATTCAGTTTTTCAGGAGGTCCTCTGAATATAGCCTACCCTCACTTTACAGGAATTTCCAACATTCCATCATATCATAAATACAGATTGGTCCAACTGTTGTCCACATTTGCCTGTTAATACTGGTTAACACCAACGATGTTAGACTGGAACCCTGTGGGACTTCATTGGGACACTATATGAGGCTGACCATGGGTACAGTTTGGCTCTGTCAGTGACTCAAGTTCATTGAAAGAGCTTCTATGTTGTCAAGGCTATTGCTTGATAAAAAAAAGTGAAGAAAAATGGCCATAGACATAAACCTTGTGGGACTCCATCGGGAGATGACGTTAGGCCTACGTCGAAATTATTCGCTCGTAGCGAATTGAAACCGTTGAGAAATCGTAAGAATTCTGAAAAACATCCCTACATGTGAATGAATAGAAAGGCACGGGCCCTATACATGAGCCTTAAGGGACTTCATCATCATATAAAGGTTAGGTACGTCCAAGTGGCTTAGATCGGTTGGAATTGATTTGTCCATTTGCGGGAAACCATTTTTTTTTTGCTCTCGGAAGTTTTCAAGCACTACACTGGAGCACTCAGATTCAAAACTGGTCCATTGCACTACCAGGTAGCAACCTACTACTTGGTAGTGCAAATGGAGACTGGACCAAATTCGATTTCACTGGGACTTGAACATGGGACCCCTCTACCTTGGGCAACCACGTAGCCAACTGTGGCATCCAGTCGTCGGGAAACCATTTGCTTCGATGTAGCGAACTACATTGCTTATTGGTACCTCACTAAGGTCACACGAGATTTAGAAGAAGAAGGCCTTCTAAAATGTTCGTCGAAGGGACGCCTAAGAGGCAGTGTCCAGTGATGACATCGAAGATGGTACTGATTTTTGATCTATCGAGGGAGATCAAACATTTGGACCGTTTGGGATCTAGCTTGGGCCAGACTTCATCGTAAGACGATGCCAAGTTGATCTTAAGCTGAATTGAATTTGCCAAAAATGAGTTGAAAAGGTGCCTAAGTTTTTGGTAAAATCCCCAGCTGTTGTTAGTTAAAAAGAAGTGGTCCACGACATGAGTCATGTGGGACTCCAATGATTTATTTTTTGTTCAAACGGAATGGTCCAAGACATGATTCCTGTGGGACTTCAATGGCATCTGTTGTCTACGACTTAGTGATCTAGCAAAGGTCCAAGACATGCTTCCTGTGGAACTCCAATGGCATCTGTTGTCTACGACTTAGTGATCTAGCAATGGTCGAAGACATGCTTCCTGTGGAACTCCAATGGCATCTATTGTCTACGATTCTTAGATCTCTAAAATTCTGATTGTCAAAAGAATATCACAAAAATTGTTCACAAAAATGACTGGTTATTCCACGAAACTTCTCCGATCATTCAGTTGGTCGATGATGTCACATCCACTTAAGTGATGACTCTCATCGGAGAGTGCCCCACAGATGGCCTTGAAGATGTGTCACAGTTGGACCACTGTTCGCCCATGACGCCATCTGCCCCGATGTTTGTTTGCATTCCCACGCCAGATGCTCCACATCATACATTAATCCCTAGACCACGCTCAAACCCATCCCATTCATCCCTCAGATACATTTAAACACAACAAATCACAATCTCTTGTCCCCGCTCTAACGTCCAACTTCTCATTCTTCTCTTTCCAGCTCTGGCAGACGTCAACTTGGATCCAATGCCTTAGCCAGGTAAGTTCAGCTTTGATCAACTGCCAACTTCCGATGACGTCCATCGGTCTCGTCGTTGCCCGTCTCCATATTTGTACAGTTAACCGTTTGATAATCCATTCACGGCGCGGTCGTGGTTGTGATGTGTGGACACGAAGTGTGCCTCTGTGTGCGTTGGCATGATCGAATAAATTAGTCGCAGACTAATGAACCGCGGAGAGGCGGTGCGGCGCGCAATTTCGCAGTCTTCAGGTGTAATGCGTTGGCTTTTGTAATCGAATGTGCGGTCGAAGAAAAAAACACGCGCCTGGCAATGGTTTCATGTGAAGCACTTGAGTGCGATGGTGGGAGCAATGAGGGGCACTGCTGCTGCTGTGAGGGTGTGAGGTAAGACTTGGCACACGAGTTATTGTCCAGTGGATATTTTGCATGTGCCATGGAGTAATCGGTAATCCGCCGTCTCGAACGACAGATGGCTGATGTTGGCTGCTTGAAATTGCCGATGGGCTGCATTGAGTGGAGGGTTTGGGACTTCACTTTGTCAGCAAAATCAACTCAGCTCACAGAAAAGGGTGGCTGAGGACCCGATAAAACGGCCAATTGATCGATTTCCTAACGTCAATCCAGGATCGGATCTTCGCCATAAGACCAGGAGTTTTAGTAGCACAAGTCAAACACAGTCACCTCGCACATTTCCGTGGAGTTTCTGAAAGGTTAGGTCTGAAATGCACTTCCAAGTCCATGAAGTCCCCCCAAGTGAACCGTTTCTTGATTTACTGAAGAGCGAGGTGACCACGTTTGACTTGTGCTACGGGAGCTCCTGTTTTTATGGTGAAGATTCGACAGATTGACCACAATTTTGTGCTCCTTCTCGGTAGCCGTCTTCGGTGAGCTTTGAGTTTCATCCGATTTGACGGTATTTTTAGTTTACATGAACTCGGTCCACTTTTAAATAGTCTTAACCTGATCTGGACGGTAGGCTCTCGAAGAGCTTCACGCACAATCTGCAGCGTTGACAGAAGATTCCTCCATCTTCCTCCAAGATACTCTCCATCTCTGAAGCCGAAAGATTCTTGTTTGCGTCTCCTTTTGCACGTATTTTTCACAAATTGACGAGGAAAATCGCTTTGTCGATGTTATCGTCTCACTACGCAAGCAAGCTGCTATCTTAAGACGTTTCTATGAGACCATCAAGGAACACAAAAGATTCTACAGAAAGTCCCCAATAAGCGACACCCACAGTCATTTCGGACTGCCTCTTATTCTCCACGAGTCTTGCAAGCGTGAGTTTCAATCTCCGTTCAAACTGATCTCAAGACTGAGTCCAAAAATCGGTACCTAATCCGTGACGTCTTCCTTCAGCCGATTGCTGGAATCTTGACCGAGTCCTTAGACTGTATTCAGAAGCTGATGTCAACTGAGGGTGGGGCTTGGGACGTTTCTGTCTTCCGTCTTGCTTTCATAATTCCATGGCGGACCAAATACAAGTTTCTTTTTAAAAGTGCAATAAAATGAACAACATTAATTTTTTTCCGTGCATTATGGCTTCATTAGTAAGAGCAAACATTCCCATTAATTATAGAATACAACGTCGTTCAAGTGGCTGCCCCAGCTGGCTTCGCAGTAGCGCATTCTATCACTCTAATTTTCCAAGACCTTGTTGGTGGTTTCGGGCTGTAGCTCACGGATTGACTGGATGTCATTGGCCTCAAGTGCTTGAATCGTTTCCGGACTGTTGGCATTACATCGCTCCTTCACGGTTCCCCACAAAAAACAGTCCAAAGGGGTGAAATCGCAGCTCCGAGGCGGCCGATTGACAACGCCAAGACGGCTGATAACACGATTTGGGAATTTGGTGCGCAAAAGATCGATTGTGCCATGGGCTGTGTGGCATGGCGCGCCATCCTGCATGAATCAGAGGTCGTCCAAATCCATGTCTTCAATTTCAGTAGAAAAAAAGTCGGTTAACATGGCTCTGTAACGCCCACCGTTGACCGAAACGTTGTTCCCAGCCGGAGTGCCACCATTCCAACTGTCACTCTCTGTGATGCATTGGCTTCTCGACAATAACGTGCAGATTTTCCGTTCTCCGAGCCCCAGATTGAGTAGTAGAGCCCTCTCTCGGAAGACCAAGCTGACTCTATACAAGACCTTGATCATCCCAGTCCTGCTGTACGGCGCAGAGGCATGGACAATATCCCAAACGGATGAACAGTCTCTCGGCCTTTTCGAGAGAAATGTTCTGAGCCTGTGGGACAACGCAACTTCCACGTACAAAATGGCGCACACAAATAGAGGGAGACCTTGCCCGGTTTGGTGTGCGAAACTGGAGACAGCTGGCGAAAGATCGTGCTGGCTGGAGAGGCATGTTGAGTGAGGACAAGGTCCATCTCAGACTGTAGCGCCTCAAGAAAAAGAAGATATGGCAATTTTGTTTGTTAACGTAGCCGCCGAGATGAAAATGCGCCTCGTCAGAAAAGATGACTTTTCGCCCAAAATCGTTGTCCAATTCAAGCTGAGTCCCAAACTGTGAAGCGGATGGTCGCGCGCCTTCAATTGCTGAATCAATTGGACCTTGTGAGTGAATAATCCGAGATCTTTGTGGAGAATTCTCCTCAGGCTAGTGCGTGAAATGTGAGCGTGAGCTGTTGAGATCGATGGCGAGTTGATGTTCGTGAATTGAGTCTCACACTCTCGGCCACACCACAGGAGCCACATTCTCATCTGTGCGCTCCGTAAGACAACGGGGACCATGGGTGTTGTCCACCAGCACACCAGTCTCACGAACTTTTTGCACAAAATTGCCTACAAACAGTCGCGATGGGCGGTGGATGCTCCATTTCAGCCCAAGCTCATTTTCAAAAAACGCGCTATTTGGGCTACACAGCGCTCACTTTGGAAAACAGTTTTCAATATTTTCCAACGTTGTTCAAGAGTAAAGCGACTCATTTCGTTCCGCGACTTTCTGTCAAGATTTCGAGCGGGAATCAGCTGGCAGTGTCAAAATAACCTAAGATTTAAAAAGGAACCACTACATGGCCCACCTTGTATGTATTTATCACACCAACGACTCATGGAGGGTCTGAGTTGTATAGCTCAGTCCGTCTTCCATCTTGTACGATCCCGTTCATTATTCTTTCAGTAGAGACAAAGCTGTCTTTCATCCGTCAAGTGATTTCCAAGTGAAGGAGACCAAGTCTCGTTCCGGTTCTAAATTCTTCTGGTACTTAATACTTCGTTGCGGATATTCGATCTTCCTCTCCTTTTCAAACAAGGAGTTGCTGATTCGAAGACATTCTTAGACGGAGTATTCCTTTTCTAAGACGCTTCTATATCGCTCTTTACCAAGGATTGAAGTGCGCCTTAGCTCCAGCAAGCAGCCATTTTCTAAATGCTTCAGTGGGACAGTCTGTGCGTGTCACCCTAGTCCTCGTTGTCCTCTGCTGGGTTGTCCCGTTTGGATCGGAGTTGAGGATTGTTAAGACTGGGGGTATGCTGTCAATATGTGCTCTCACTTGTCCTAGACGGGGTGTAAGTGTGTTGTATAAGGTGGCGACATCGGCAGTCACAGCCGCGATATTCTCAGCCGAACGACCAGTCCGGTGGCGGCCACGACCTGCGTGGTCTCCTGTGATCCCAGTCTGTTCGTGTCGAATAGCTAAGCGCCGGAGTGTTTGCCCAGTTAGAGCGACACGAGTAAGAAATCGACGTCGAAACTCACGCTGCCCTAACACCACCGACCGATTATTGGTCAAAAAAACGAAACAGTTATTCCACGCTCTTGCGGAGTATAGCGCTTCATTTCTTTTTCGGAGTATTTTTGAAACTCTACTGGAGCACTCAGACTTATAACTGGTCCATTGTCCTGCCAGGTAGCAACCTACTCCAGTGCAGTTAATTTGATCCCAACGGCAAATGGTGACTGGACCAGGTTCGATTTCACTGGGATTCGAACCTAGGACCCCTTAAATTTAGGGCAGTCACCTAACCAACTACGCCATGCCCGATGAACCGACACTCCCCTCACAACCGCTTAGAGGTGCTAGAATCCAAGACATTTCCTGAACACCAACGGCTGAATAAATGTGTCAGAAGCCAACGCATTTCCAACTGTCACTTTCTCCCTTGTAGTAGATTTTCACTTCAGCAAGCATTGCCGGTTTGTGTATATGATCAAATCCACTTTGCCAAAGCAAGTGCACTCTCACCAATGTTCAGCCTGGTTAGTGTCTGTGGTAAATCATTGTAGCATGTGTTCACACCACTTGTCGACATTTTCCTCTTCGGTTGTGTTTTCAGATGATTCACAATTGTTTTGTGGTGAGACTAAGGTGCAGTCAAGTGCGCTTTGAATTCACAATCAGTCGGTGAAGATGGGTTTGTTTTTATTTCGTTAAGTAATAGATGACGCTGTAACGGTCAGAATTTTTGCCAATGGGAGGGTTTAAGATAAGTGTTGAAGGGGGGCCATACAAAAAATTATGCCTGAAAAAAACGAAAAAAATATGGATCAGTGAGCACACGATGAACTTTTGAGTTTTACACGACTGTCTGACCACATTTTGCAAGCGTCAACTTGACTTCTTCGTTTTCCATAATAACGCCGTTCTTGCTTCCTATCTCCCTTTCTCTCTCTTCATTTTTTGGACCATCGCATTTTTACTCTGGACACACCGATCCTGGGATGCGCCATATAAACACAATTTGGTCTTGGCGATGCCTTCTGTGGCCAGTATCTGGAAGAACTGTATAAAGAAGCCTTGTGTTGAGTTCACATTTGGTCACGATTTAATTGAATCTCTCCACAGAGACAAGAGACAAGTGCTGAATGGTCCATAGATGTGTGGTCTTTCGTGTTTTTTTCGTCCTCCTCATCTGCAACCCTTAACCCAAGATTGAGAGATGATTTAGCGGTGTCTGGTCCTCAGTCCTAAAATCGCTTCCAAGACTTCAGAATTGATCCTTGTCTACAGAATTGGTCCTACTGACTTTGTTTGCCGGTTGTGAATAGAGGCTTCTTCTCTGCCAGGTTTCTTCCCTGTCAGTATGCGTAGAAAGCAGTTCATTTCACTTCCGCGTAAGTATGCAAAAATGAACGTACTTAACGAAACTGAGCGAAGCAGTTACTATGGTCACAAGATATAATTTTTTGTGCATTCGCTTGGTTGCTTAAGTCATTTTAGTTGGCCCTTAAGAAGTTCGAAGACAACGTTTGAAGGCCTTTTGAATGAACCTTTGAGCCTGCCGTCCCATTTTGGGTTGAAATGTCCACATTTTTCGTACGAAACTTGCTCCTTGAGTTTTCCTCATACTTTTGAGAGGATAGACCGAGAGATTCACTCGAAATGCCGTCCACCATTGTCTTCGAACTTCTTAAGGGCCAACTAAAATTGATGCACGGAAGCTTAAAAGAACTTAAGCAACCCTGCGACCATTTTAACTGCTTCGGTCAGTTTCGTTAAGTTCTTTCACTTTTGTGTACGTACGCGAAAGCTAAATGAATCACTCTCCATTGTGAATTCAAAGCGCACTTGACCGCACCTTAGTCTCGCCACAAAATAATTGTGAATCATCTGAAGACACGGTCAGTTTCGTTAAGTTCGTTCACTTCTGTCTACTTACTGGAAACTTAAGAGAACTTCGCCAACCAAGCGAATACAAACAAAAAATTCCCTGCGACCATAGTAACTGCTTCGGTCAGTTTCGTTAAGTTCGTTCACTTCTGCCTACTTACACTGGAGCAAAATGAATCGCATTCTACGTACGCAAATCTAAGCTGACAGCTGAATCCTCCTCAAGTTTCTATACGCAATTATGGGCACTTTGAAATTTGACGATACTTCTGGTTACTTTTCGCTTGGTTTTGACATTAGCTTACATTTACGTACGGGTATTACAGTTGGTCCTTTGGAAATGATTTGAGACAACAGCAGCCTTCGAACATAAGATCCTTTGTTTCAGTAGCTGTCCTTCTAGAGGAAGGCGAGACAAATGCCTTGCTTAGCCGTCTTCCATCCACATTCACTCAACATGACCTTTTTTGCCATGAATTTCAAAGATATCGTTACTGTTCTTAAATTCGTCGTTCGATTCGTCGTTTTCCCTCGTTATGGTTGCACCCGTTGTCAGTGAAGAGCAGTGGTCTTCATGCATTCATCTTCTGCCTGAGATAAATTTCTCTGGAGCTAGAGGAGTAGCATCAGTCAGCTAAACCAAGCCAAGGATACGGGACTTTAGAGGACTGAGGTACGTGGGATAATGGTGGCTAAGCATGGCAGCAATTATAAAAGGCCAGCTGCTGACGCAAGAACGCTCATGTTCCAAGGCCGGTGTAGTTTCAAGAAGTCCCTTCCCACGCTTAGCTTAGTGAGCTTGACTGCCTCTCTGTTTAGGGAGTCTTCTGACATGACAGCCTTCTCCTCCTTCTTCTCATGTGGACATGAACCAACGATACTCTCTGACTACCTCGATCATTCGCTAACAGCCGCCATTTTTGTTAAGTGTGCCTCATCAGATTGAGTCTACAAGTCCAGGACATGTCGTCTTTTGCTCTTCTCGGAGCACTGATCACAGACCAGACAGTTTAGCAGAGCGCCCTTGGTGCCTAGTCTCTCTCAATGGCCGATGTGATGTTCCACAACTTCATTCTTCACTTAACAGAGCTGATAACAGCTCGCCTGTCCCTCAAATGAGCCCAATTGCTGCTCCTTTCCTCTCCAAATCCTCCATCTCTCGTCGTCTTCCCGCACTCGATCCCCACTCTCATCGATCCACCAACACCCACCACCACAACTCCGCTCACCCTCACCCCCTCTGACTGTACATTTAACATTTGCACTTTTGAATGAGAAATAACTTGATCCATCCAATTTCAGTCATCTTTACAGATCGTCGAGTTTCAACTCATCGGGAAGGAGCTCTAACTGTGATACAACAGAAGACATGTACAGCGATGTCAGTCTGGAGGACGTCCAAGATTTAAGTCATAAGGTGAGTACCGCTCAATGTATCTACATCTCCTAGTCGCACGGCAAGCAATCGCAGAACCAGTTCGCCTCGATCGCGGACACTTTCCTCCGATGACCTTGCAGCGGGTTTTTCTCCACTTTCGTGATTCCTCTGATGACTGGCATCAACACTCTCCCTTTTTCAGGTGAAGTGAGTGAGTGGCGTTTTCATCGGTCGAAGAAGTTGTGCGCTTTGGCGGCTGTCGGGGCTTTCTTTCTTGTCCGTCCGAAAAAGGATGGAGAGTCTGTCTGGTGGCCGGTTGAGGTCCATCTGTGGGATATGCTGTGATCGGTTAATTGGAAGTGGCCTCCCATGACGAGATGTGGTGGATAATTGCAACCAAAATGGGGGAATGCTGTGCTTGAGATCACGAAACTTGTTCCCCAAGATCGAAAACACCCTCAAGGCCTGTGGGAATGATCGACTTGTGGCAGGTGGAGAGATGGTGATCACTTGAGGATCACCTTTCTGCAGACAATTTGTGATTGAAATCCTTGGGATGTCTGAGTAGGAGATCCCATCTCCAGTTTCTGAATAGAAGATGCCTTAAAATCAGCTCCTCTCGCCAGTTTCGCGCTCTCGAAGCACAGATCTTCAAGCGATCGTGTGCAATCTCGATCGCCTCTCAGGGCACGGAATCTCTTCATTCTGTGTCAGATTTCCACCAGAAACTCCATGATCGTCTGGAAGCAATCCAATTGAGTTTCATCCACGATCTCAAATCACCTCCCGACTGATTAACGATCTAAACATCTGTCGAAGGTTGTTGGCATTGTTTTTCGGCCACCGCCTTGCACCCAGTTGGTTCCAATAAATTCTCGGATGACCCTGGAGTTGATTTGACGTGGGAACACGTGCCAGGCCTCGACAAAGGGCTGCGGAAACAAATAATTTCATCGCCATCCGTCCCATAAGATCTATGGGGTCGACAATAAAACTTGATCAGGGAATTGTTTATTGAATGCCAAGTGAAGGTGGCGATAGATCGTTGCCAAGTGCTGGATTTGATGTGCGCCCCCCTTGGGAGGTTTCACTTCCTGGTTTCTGTGGGAACTGCGGGAAATGCTTCGACTTCGAGGAAAGGGGGTTTTTGCCATTGAGAGACCTTCACTGAGAAGGAATGATTTTCGACATCATCTGATGAAGATTTGATGGGGGAAGTTGTGAGAGATGCGAAACAGATAACACAGCAGTTCGCTGAGAGAGGCCCACTTTTCAGTTTCTCAGTCAAATGACCAAGATCATTCCGCCATTGGATACCTGTCTTTGGGAACATGTGAAGTGTACTGTGTGTGTCCATGAATTTCAATAAATTTTCCAACCAGAAGTCAAAAATGGTCGCGATATCTCTGAAAAATCCTAAGAATTATACAAAAATGAACAAAAATGTAACATTTTATCAAAAGGGTGAACGACATTTAATATAATTCATAAGTTATTTTACACCAAATTATATTTTTCTTAAATGTCAACTTCTTAACTTGAAATCCATATAAAAATATCGGCAGTTGATAGAATTTTAATATTTTTTGCTTCATATTCAAATTGTAACCTCCTATTGAATCACTTATTTTTCTTTTGAATTTTTAAAATTTAATTTTTTTCTCAAAATCAAGCAAGATCTAAGATCATAAGATATTTTACACCAAATTATATTTTTCTTAAATGTCAACTTCTTACCTTCAAATCCATATAAAAATATCGGCAGTTGAAAGAATTTTAATATTTTTTGCTCCATATTCAAATTGTAACCTCCTATTGAATCACCAAGTTTTCTTTTGCATTTTTAAAATTTAATTATTTTCTCAAAATCAAGCAACGGCTAAGATCATAAGATATTTTCCACCAAATTATATTTCTCTTAAATGTCAACTTCTTACCTTGAAATCAATATAAAAATTCCGGCATTTGATTAAAATTTTATATTTTTTTGCTTCATATTAAAATTGTAACTTCCTATTGAATCACCTATTTTTCTTTTGAATTTTTAAAATTTAATTTTTTTCTCAAAATCAAGCAAGATCTAAGATCATAAGATATTTTACACCAAATTATATTTTTCTTAAATGTCAACTTTTTACCTTGCAATCCATATAAAAATGTCGGCATTTGATTGAAATTTAATATTTTTTGCTTCATATTCAAATTGTAACCTCCTCTTGAATCACCATTGTTTTTGCATTTTAATTTTTTTTTTTAAATTTTAAATCTCATTTCAAACTTAAGCAAGATCTATGAAAGGTTGGTTGCTAAATACATTTTGAATACATATTTTTTTACCTCTGATACCAAGTTTGACTGGAAGCACTGGAATTCCAGCAGATTCTTGAAAAAATGGATGCGTTCGTTTTGTATACTCATAAGTGAACGGAAAACTTAAAAATTGGTGGATAAAAGTACTGAACCTATTTAAAAATAATTGTGTCTTTTTTTATATTAAATGTCATCATCATGTCGTTACTCTCACGAAAGAAAACACCAATCTGATTGACTTAAAAATTTATTACTTTAAATTCAAAATGTAACCTCCAATTGAATCACCTTTGAATTTGAAGCACAATCTTTGTTTGTTTCCTCCTTTTTCAGTCCCAAATGTCTTTAACTCGAAAAAAATGATCATCTTATATATATTTGAGACTTTATATGGTGGAAATCACTAGAATTCCTAGGATATCATCGCATTTTTTAAACAAAATTGAGTTGGTTTGTTTTGCAATGACAAAATAGGATGGAAGGTCACATCAAATGGGCGGAGGTTAGCAAGAGCGAATACTGCCTCTATTTAAGAGAAATGTGCATTTTTATTAAATGTCATGATTTAGCCTTTTTCCTGTATAAGAATTGAGTGGTTTGTTGACACACAATTTTTCTGTACGTCGAATTGAAATTGTAACCTCCAATTGAATCACCTATCTCTTGGAATGGATGCGTGTCTTTCTCCTTCTCCAGCAACTTTTGATTATTTTCTTTAAAGTCGTTCAGGCTTTGACCTCTCCTCCTACAGACTTGCCACCCCATTTCACTGGTCACATTCGAGGATGAACCGCCTTCTGGTCAAAGACTGTATAGCTCTTGAGAATCACTTCAGTCTCTTAGCTCAGTCCCTGGAAGCCACTGAAAGCCGTTCCTCGTCGAAAATGGAGTCTTTGTGGTGGATGTGCATCCCACAGCCCCCTCCATAAGCTACACCACGACACAGAACTAAGTCCCTAACTCAAACGCACCCCTCTGTCTCTCAAGCGACAACTGCAATCCTTGTTGTGGCAGGAAAACCCTCCGTTTCGCTGTCATTGCCCCCTGATCTCTCAGTACGTCCACGTCCCCCATTCGTGCGATGCATTAAAGACCAAACGCAGCTCCGGTCGCACTTCCTCACATTCGATTTGTTTTGGTAAGCGTCCACCGCTCATCTGTACACCACCCATCGTTGCCACTTCCTCGGCAAAAAAACAAACACAGCAGCAACACGCTGTTGCTTCTGCATGCGCACAGGATGCCAAGTTCATCAAGGAGTCCCCCACACCACACGCGCTTGTTGCACTTTCCGGGCACGTATACATCCGTCGATACGTGCCAATAATGCCAAACGGTGTCTATTTTCGCCAACCGACCTCAGCTGGCGTGTGTTTACGTCGTGGCTGAGTCCATCGTCCTCCCCACACCGGGCACCCGGCACAGTTGCCAAATCGCACAGAGAAACCCCTTGTCAAGACGTCAGCAGTCACAGCCAGCCATCACTCATGCACCAACGACGACGGGGCAATCCCTCGCCCACCGATGCACTGTGTGTGGCGGCAGAAGCTCCTCCACGTTGTCTGCCTGTCCACGGCTTCCATGGAAAGTGCTACACTTCGAGGAGGCCCATGGCTGGATGGGCGAAAACAGCAAAAACAACGGACGCTTCATCAACATCAATCACCAGGGAGACAGGCGGGGGTTTGGGTGGAACAACAACAAGTGGCTGGGGTGCTGATCTCAAGTGAAATTCTCCAGATACGAGCACAAGATGCAATTTTCTTTGGGCATGTCTGGCGGGGCTACGAAAACGAAACCGGCTCCGTCTGGGATTTGAAATGAGACAACTCCCACAGCCCGGTTGCGGGAAATCGCATGCAGCATGGCATCCGTGCGCGCTGCGCGGGAGGCAGCCGAAAGAAATCTGCAAACGAGATTGTGTGAGGGAATGTTCGAGATACACACTCCTGCTGGCTGGGAGTTGGCTGGGGGTTTACTTTTGGTTTCGAATTGGGCGAGTGCGAGGCTGGGATCGGTGAACGGGACCCGTGCAGGTGTCTGAATGTCAGAAGGACGTCAAGAGGCTGTCGAACCTGATTTGGTTTTCGGAATGCGGCCACAGATGGTGGACATTCCAGAAAAGGAAAGGAACTCCTCCTCGAGAATGAGAACTTGGAGTTGATGGGAGAGGGGTTTTTGGAACGATTCAAGGCTTTTGAGTGGACAAATCGGACGGTTGACTGGGGAACAGATGGGTGAGGTCTCTAAGAAGAACTGGCTTCAGGTGATCATGGTTCAGATTTCACGACAGGACTTTGGTACCGTCCTCTGCAGGTTAGGTGGCTGTCCTCTGCACTTAGTTGAGTTCACATAGAGCAGTAACGTCCATTCTGTTGCGACTGTGTTCTGCAGCATCTAACATCTAAGCAGGTCTAATAAGACCCGAGGATCTGTAGTTTCTGTTGATTAGCAGTTGATTTCGTCATGAAATATCCATAGGAAAAGGGAGCTCGTACTAGCTTCAGTGTGTGCAGCTGTCAAGAGATTTGACTAGATAGTGGCTTGGGTGAGGATTCTTTGCCAGATTCTTAAAGTGAAATGTTGCTTTTGTTGCTGAATCGAAGTCAACAGAGGACGTCCCAGTGCAAGGTCCATAAGCGGAGCCAGATCCAAAGGCAGGCCCAGAGCCATTGGCAAAGCCATAGGCAGAGTCAGAGCCAGAGCCAGAGCCATAGTCAGAGCCAAGGCCATAGGCAGAGTCAGAGCCGGAGCCAGAGCCAGGTCCAAAGGCAGGCCCAGAGCCATAGGTAGAGCCATAGGCAGAGCCAGAGCCAGAGCCAGATCCATAGTCAGAGCCAAAGCCATAGGCAGAGGTAGAGCCAGAGCCAGAGCCAGAGCCAGAGCCAGAGCCAGAACCAGAGCCAGAGCCAGAGCCGGAGCCAGAGCCAGAGACAGAGCCAGAGCCGGAGCCAGAGCCAGAGTTTTTGAGTTTGAGTTTGAGTTTTTATTGTCTCAATATAATATAATTAATAGGGTACAATATATAATATATTAAGTATGTATGCCTTCGAACATCTCCATGGAGTTATCTCTTCAATGCTGGTTAATACCTTGAAGCTGTAGAGGAGAGTCCATGTGGGACATCCGTTGGCCTTACAGTATTATTTTTAAACGATTATTCTCATATTACATTAAAGACAATACAGAATCTGCGAAGCCTAGAGGCTTTTCTGCAGAAGGTTATTTGCATAGATTTTACATATATACAGAGTAATTCTCATTTTCAATATAGATTAAACATTGTATCATTTAATAGTTTATATTGTTTAAAAGTAGATATTTTTTGAGTTCTTTTTTTCTTCTGTGCACCGGCCGTATACTCCATAAAGAGCGTGGGAGTTGGTTGTATATTATTGGTACCGCAAAGGAAAGTTGCTTTCTTCCATACGCGTTGTGTATTCTCGGAATCTTCAGAAGTCTATGTGCCCTTTGTCTTGTGTTGACGCCGTGATCAATAGGTTGTTTAAATTGTTGATCGTCGTAGGTTTCATTAATTAAATTAAAAAGAAAAAGTTTTTGGACGTTTAGTAAGTTTAAATCTTCACTAGGACAATACAAATTTTCTACATAGTGACTACCATACTTAGCTCGTAAGAGAATCTTAAAAATTCGGTTTTGAGCCCTTTGAAGTTCCATAATTCTGTAATGCGCTGCATTACCCCACGCTGTTATACCATATTGAAGTACTGACTCCACCAAAGAGTAGTATACTTGCTTCAGTACTTCGAACGACGCGTAGTTGCTCAGGTGGTAAAGAGCGTATGTCGACTGCCGAAGTCGCTTGCCTACGTATTTTATGTGGTAGTCCCACTTAAAGTTGCAGTCAACTTCGACGCCAAGATATCGATACACACTCACTGTATCAATATACTCTGCGCAGTCATCTGTCTCAGGTATTTGATGAGGCTTGTGCAGGCACTCAAAATTATGGAACTGTATTTTTATTCGAGTTCTTATTATGTGGTTAGGTCGGATATGCATCAATTTGGTTTTTTTCGAGTTTATAATAAGGCCATTGTCGTGACACCATCGTACAATATTGTTGAACTCAGTTTGCATTGTCTGAGTAGCAATGTCAATATCTTTGTTGCTCACAACTATGGCAGTATCATCCGCATATTGGAAGCCGATGCTATTTTGCAACACAGATAGCATATCGTTCACATAAATTATGAAAAGAAGAGGCCCCAGGATTGATCCTTGAGGTACACCGAACTCAACATTTTGCAGATCACTAAAACTGGACGATAATTTTACCATGAAAAATCTATTCCGAAGATAGCTCGCAAACCAGTCTAGTATTCGACCACGAATGCCTATCTTTTCCAGCATTTGAATAATTTTTGTATGACAAAGTGTGTCAAAGGCTTTCTTGAAGTCTATAAAGATCACTAGCGAGTGAAAGTTCTTATTCAGACTACTGTTGATGCTATTGGCAAACTCTCTCAATAACTGGTTTACATTTCGGTTTCTCATGAAACCATACTGGTTTTTATTTATGACTTTGTATCTACCAATATAGTCTTGTAGTCTTCTTGCCATTACTTCTTCTAACACTTTGTCAAACACTGGTAATATGGAGATAGGCCGATAATTCGAAACATCGTTTTTCTTCCCGGACTTGTAGATAGGTCTTACAATGGCAATTTTAAGTTTCTTCGGAAATTTACTTTCCTCCAAAGATTTATTCACCAATTGTGTGACTGTGGGTGCTAAGACACTCGAGTTGTGTTTTAGGTCTTTAGCCCTGATATTATCTACGCCGGGAGATTTATTCACGTTCATTTTAGCTAGGATATTTCGTATTTCGGTTTCTGAGACATGTCCAAGGAACATTGATTGAGTTGCACTTCTATCTCTGCCATTATATGTTTTTATGTTGCATTTGTGAGTTATTGATTTAATTTCATCCGTAAATTGTGTCGCGAACTTATTTGCTATTTCTGTTGAATTTAAGTCCAATGGAAAATTTCTACTGATGATTTCGTCTATGTTATTGGTGGTTTTTCCTAGTAATTTGTTTATGAGTCGCCAGGTGTTCTTTGCATCCTTTCTATACTCTGCAAATTTTTGTTTATAATATTCCGATTTTATAGTTTTAATTCTCTTATTTACATAGTTTCGGAAATATTTATACTGATTTTCATGACTCTGGCACTGTCTGTTGTTTTTCCATTTTTTGTACAGCTTATCCCTTTCTTTGCACAGAGCGAGAGTTTCCGCTGTTATCCATGGATTAGGCTTTTCTCTTTCTTTTACTTTAGTATTTAAATAGGACTTTTCGTACACACCATTAAATATATCAGAAAACTTATTATAGAAATCTTCAACATTGTTTTCATTATTCAGAAGGTTCCAGTTAACTTTCGATAATTGTTCACGTACTTTGTTTTCGCTTAACACTGTTTTCGTCGTTGCTTTGCTCTGTGGTTTAAGATCTTTAGGTATTCCACATATCAGCGCGTAGTGGTCGGATATGTTCGATTCTACAGTAGCTGCATAAATTCTTTTAAACTCACATCGTACCAAACAATGATCGATTGTTGTACTGGAACCTCTGTTTATGTCCACTCTGGTATTTGATTGAACAATATTTTGAAGGCCTTTTCCACTTATCATTTCAATGTATCTCGCAGCATAAATATTTTGATCGTTGCTTACATCTATGTTCATGTCACCAATTACTAATAAATTTCGATTTTTGCCTACAGAATTTATTTGGTTTTCTAGTTCTTCTGTAAAATCATATGCGTTTAGACTTGGTGATTTATAAATCGCTAGAAGGCTATATTCTTTGTTGTCTACTTTAGCTTCTATCTGTATGTTTTCATAATTTGTTGTTCTGTGGACGATTCTTTCATATCGAACTTCTTTTCTAACATACAGAGCAATTCCACCACCACTTCTATGTGGCCTATTTAAAAACTCTACATTAAAGTCATCTAATTGATACAGACAATTTTCTTCATCATAGATGTTTGTTTCTATTAATATAATAATTTTAATATATTTAATTATGTTATTTATGCTACACACAAAGTTATCCCAGTTCCGTCTTAAAGATCTTATATTCATGTACAAACAAAGACAATCCAATTTTTTTATATCACTATTACTTATGTCGGTAAACGTGTTATACACCCTATAATCCACACTTGACATCAGAACACACTCATTTTCGTTGCTGTCATTTTCGTTGTTGCCAAACATTTTGACGTTTTGATGTTTATTTACTGTGTTTGACTTGTGAATTAAAGGGGTTTTTATATAATTTTGTTTATGTCTTCAGCCTCAGTGATTCTTAATACTGTTGCACCCTCATTTTTACGTGCCAGTATATTATAATCGTGAATCCACACAAACTTCCAACCGGCAGTTCTGGCTTTAGTTTTTGCTTGCCACAAAAGTTTCTTATTTGCTGCCGTTAGTTGGCTGTTTATGTAGATCTTACTGTTCAATAGTTCGGTTTTTCTACTTTCACTGATATTTGAATTCAGTTTCTTTACAACACTGTTTGCTTTTAACGGACCTCGGGTTTTGGCAGCTTTTAAGATCTTTTGTTTACAGATCGAGTTTGTAAAAGATATCACTAATTTTGGTGATTCTGAGGTTTGTCGTGTGTTAGTGCGATATACGCTTTCAATATCAGTTTCTTTTATTTCAGAACCGACCGCTTCAGCAATATCCTTCACTACGTCCAATAGATTTTCATCTCTACTATGTGGAACGTTTGTTATTTCTATGTTGTTCTTGATAATTTCTTGTTCCATTTTATTCATTCGTTTTTGCATGTTTGTGATGATCGTGTCTTTATGTTCACATTGTGTTTTTAGCTCGTTGATCTGTCCCGTCAGTGCGTGCAGGAGTTCATTATTTTTTCGTATTATCTCCTTCACGTCGTCATAGCCCTTAGACAAGAAGTCTACGGATCTCACATATTCTTTTAGCGTTTCTTTGATTTCAGTGATGTCTTTTGAAACATCTGCGCTGATGATGATCTCCGTAGGCGCATTCGCATCAGGACGTGTGTCTTCTCTTCGGGCTTGATCACTTGGAGTTGCGGGACGAGAGCGGCAGTATTGACACTTCCAGGATTTTTTCTGTTCGGTCGACATCCCCCTGAAAGTTCTGGCTGTGATGGTGGTGCAGCCGAAGTGTAATTTTCTGGTGCAAACGGAGCACCTGACACATTCGCTTTCATTGTGGATATCTTCCTCACAGTTTCCACACCTTACCATTTTTTTTTTTTTTTTTCTTATATTTTTACGTAAATTATATATATATATATTTGAATGTAAAAATTACTAAGAGCTTGAGAAATAAAATTTTACAAACCCTTGTGTTTAATTTGCGAAAAAATCTGCTTGAGATTGATATCAAAAATAAAAAGTAAAATCTGGAAGGCACTTTATATTGACTTTGGCACTTGAAGACACTTCTAAAAAATACGTCTTTAGCTTTCGAGAGTTACTCAAAGAGGCCAACTAAAGTAAGGCCGCGATTATGGTGCCCTCTATTTTGTTCGGGTAGTGCTGCAATAATATTCAACAGAGGAACTCCACAATTAAGGTGGCACACACATGTGGAGAAGGACCTTGACTAGGAAGAGGCTTGTGTTGGCTCGAGAGGCTTGTTGTTTGAGTCCCATGTCCATCTAAGGATGTAACGCCATACAAAGAAAGAAAGAATGTAGAACAACAACATGATGACGATTTATAAGACATGTGGTTCTATTTTAAATGTCAAAATCTATTTTAAATGTCAAAAAAAAAAATTATAACGAAGTCAAAAAGTCAACAGATTTCTTAGTATTCATGTCGTTTGTTGCAAGTTGAAATTGAAACCTCCCATTGAATCACCTTTAAAACACACACTGCTTCACTGGCGTTGTCTCTCACAATTTACCGCGCATTCAATGAGTCTGGTGTCTCCAGCTTATACCCCTTAGACGGTGTTGACTTCGCATAGCATGTGCTGAGCTCGAAATGGGCAGGATAGCCACGACTTCTAGGACTCTTCTCGCAATCCAATGAGACAGTTGCTGATGGTTTTCTGATGGAGTTTGCCGCATCGGACGTTGGCGTAAGAAGAAAAGAACTGCTTGTGAATGCGATTCCTTCAGGTAGGCGACCGCTTGGCAGGATGAGACGGTTGGACCAAGTTCAAAAAAATCGCCTGATTGCGCTTGGGCATAGGTCCTGATGGGTTAGAGTCGATGGCGGAGGATGGGGTAGCCTGGAGATCTCGCGGGCATGCATTGCTTTCGAAACCCCTTTAGTGGAACATGTGGGCCACGGAAAATCAATCAAATGAATGAAAAAAAGAACTGGCCCAATTTCAGTCTTCTTTGATTTTTTGCTCCACCCTCCAGTCTCATGCACTATTTCCGAGGCTCTGTCTGTTTTCAAACCGGCACTCGTATGACGCGGTGTCGCTTCGCCGACTCAAACCCTTCCAAAAATCTGGGCCTTCACCAGCTCTGTTTTCGACAAATCGTCGCCCTCGCCAAACTCAAGAACCTGACCCTTCATCAGTTCTGTTTCCAACTTCAAACAGGCTCCTAAGGATGACGACTGGATGGCGCAGCTGGTTAAGTGCCTGCCCTAAGTCAGAGGGGTCCCAGGTTCGAAACCCAGCAAAGTTAATACGCTTTTATCCGGTTTTTCAAATCTGATCCAGTCACCATTTGCCGTTGAGATCAAATTAACGGCTCTATCACTGGAGCGGTCGATCAGTGGTAGCAGTCTGACTGTGGGTATCACAATGGACCAACACGGTGTGTACTGGGGAATTCATTAGCCAAACCTAGCCTAACCTAGGCTCCTAAGGACAGATCTCGCAGTACAGGCGTCTGTCACTTAGTCTCACCGAAGCCTCCCCTCAAAGAAGCCCCTTTCGAATGACGAAGCCTCGCTTCAAATTGATTGCACAAATTAGCGTCGAATCCATTTCGTTTATCAAAAACTGAATTGTGACCGTCTGAGCGCCACGAATTTCTCCTTCACTGCTCCCCGCCTTCAGCGGACTAGAAATCACAAGAAATTTGCATAAAAAAATGGAAATCATGTCAGAAAAATGTTTAGCTAATTAATTTCGTTTAATTACCGCAGCATTTGCGGCTGCTGCTCGTGTGGTTGAAGCTGAATCTTTGAAATATGCATGGTTTTTGTCTTGATTTGGCTTGTTGTTGGTCAAGTTGGAGTTGTGCTAGTGACGGGGTCTGGGAGCTGCAGAACGTGGGATCGGAATTCGTTGACATTTGTTGGGTTCTTTGCTTTGTTTTGCATACTGGAAGATGACTGGGTTTGGGTGAGAGAGTGAATGAGGGTTTGAGGCTGTGGTTTGAGGGAAAGTGTTGGTCATCTCCTTGTGATGCGTTTTGGACAGACTTTTGACAGTTGGAAAAATTAAACTCAGTAGACTCCGGTGGGCGGGACACCCAGCTCGCATGAGCGAATAGGAACCGGCACGGAAAGGTCTACAGCAGCAATTTTCTCCAACAAAACGCAAGCCGGCGCCATCCAGCCATCCAGCCATCCAGGGAGAATGATGGAGCCTTTCAGTGTCCCCTCGACTGTCCAAAGTTGAAGAACAGTCAGAAATCTACCATTTGACCACATATTCAATCCTCCTAATTGGTCCCCAGCAGGTCTTCATTGAATGAGAGTCCTAGGCTTCCTTTCTGGGCTCCAGTTTCTTTGCAAATCATCTGCATCCTGCTTTGCCGATGCACCCATCGATCAGAATCCATGACATTTAGGTTTCAAATCCTCCTCAAAGCGACCTCTCGACCTCCCGACAACTTGACACTGTCACCTGCACACGATTTGGGTGATCAAATTGCATCGAAACACTCGCAACCAATTGGAACACCTCCTGACCGCATTTTCGAAGCACCTCCAAGCACCTCCCACCTCCCAATCCTCAAGATTTGTTCCAAATTGTCGACAATTGCATGCATGCGCCACAACCCACTGGCATCCGAAACAGACGAGAGACAATGCCTCATGGTCCACATGTGCACCACCAGCATCCTCCTCCCGCACCTCCAGCAGTGCACGACAGAGAGGAATTCCATGCGACAACTGCAGCCCGGCAGAGAAATGCGTCGTTTTTATTTCTTCCACCGCTTAATTGTTGCGTAACCCAATCTGTGGAGCTAGGGTGCACCTACCAGAGCCACTGGAGATCTGCCGGTGTCCCCACACTGCAGCAGCACGGTTTGTGTCTCTCTTTTTTGTGCTCAAACACGTTTCTCTTCTGTTTTGGAGAAGACACACAGACTCTGTCGCTCGGGAACGGAGTGCCATTGTCAAACGCGAAATGGTCTAGCAGTACACATGTAGAATGGCATGTATCCAAGCGCGCCACCTTGCCAGTGGATGGAGAACCGCACCGCATCCACTCGACGGCGTTCGCAATTGTTTAGGTGGTGGGCTGGTTTTGCTGGTTTTTCCTCGCTCCGGCGGCGGTTCTGCCAGGTGGAGTACTAGTTATTAATTCATGTTCTTGCATATGTTGCGTGGTATCCCACCAGTGGTTTGGGTTGATGTCATTCTCTTGAGCGTTTCTATGCTTTTTTTGTTGTTGTTATTCTTTGCCGTGGTTTTTTGGATGCAAATTCGTTTCCTGTGACCAGAGAGATTAAGTTGGGTTCGGTCGCAGGTCTGTGGTGGTGAATTGAAAATTCCTTATAAAGCACGCAGCTGAGGCTGCAGGGGTGTTGTCGACGTTCGAACAGAGACAAATTAGTTCATTAATGAACATGCGATGGTGGGGGAATCGGATCTGTTTGGAGTTGGGGCACTTGAGAGGTGGCTTTCGGTTGGATTGAGGTGAGTCTTGCTCCTTAGATTTGTTCCCAGGTTCTATCAGTTGGTGGCATCAGTTGTTTGCCTTGAAATTGATTCATTTTTTAACTTCTCGTCCGGAAGAGAGACTAACATAATTCCTGCCTAAGGGGAAAACAGGAGATTCCTCGCGAATCTTTCCTTGTGACTGTGATCGAGTCTACCTTCGATTAGATGTAGATTTCATTGAAGCAACAATTGGATCCCAAGTGAACAGAGGCAGGGATCTTTTGCGAGTCCTTCGAAAGATCCCTGAATCTAAGCAGCAAATTTAGGCTACTTCCAGCGGAAGTGGCAGCAATAAATGAGGCGGCACTTACACCTACGCTGTCGGATCACTATATAATCCGAAAGGCAAGCAGACATTGTCCGATAGCCAGTAGTGCCAGTAGGCTATAGGTATCCTCCATAGCGACTGTTGCAGAAATTGCAGGGATGACGGGTAAATATAGTCCACCCGACACCTGCTCTGCGATTGTCCAGCTCAAAGGGGGCGGAGACTGCTAACACTAGGCAGTAGCTTCTTCGACGAGCTGGTGGATCTGAAAAAAATAGAGCTGAAGTACCTCCTGAAATATATACAACAATCTGGTTGGTTCTAATCTTCGGGATACACCCCATACCCAGAGCACAATGGACCCAACTGTTGGTCTACGTGAGCCGTGACACCAGTCACACCAGGCACCTTCTCACCTACCGACAATATCGGGTAGTGGATACTCAAAAACAACAAACGAAAATTCGAAATCCAAATGAAAAACGAAATAATAAACGAAAATAACACGGGTATCCGATGAATTAATGCGCTAGTCTTAACTTCTCAAACTGAAAAGCCTTTGTAGCGTACGTCGGTCTTAACCTGCCATTAAAAACCCTTAATTCAGCTTCTGAAGAAGATGAAACTAATTTTCAAGCGGCAGCCATTCCTTCTGTCAGTTACCTGCTCTAAGTCCTAAATTTGATGGCCCCCTTGAACTATAAAACTTACATTGAATATTTTGACAGCTGTCACTTCACAAGTGATTCAGAGAACCCTTGACCACTGAGTCGCAGAAGTCTGAAGAAATGATCGCACGTCGATTGAGCATCAACCTCTTCCAAAAGAGTCATGACTACCTGGCACCGACAACAGAAATGTCAAAACGTCTTGATGACAGATTTAAAGATCGTTTCACTTTTTAGAAGTGAAATGCTTTGTAAAGGTAATTAGTTCGCAAAATTCACTGCCTGTCCATGCGCTCGCTTGAGGGTATGTCTACTAACGACTCAGTGAAGGCATTCAGCCAGCAATATCCAGATGGGGTAACCCTGAGGTATACCAAATATCCAGACTGTAACCAGGGGGGTTTACATTTCTGTTGGTTGTTGTGTGTGGCTTCGGGGAGTGGAATTGACTTGATGAAATGTTTGACAGTTTGGTGACGTTAATTACCTGATGACAGATGATAAGGGCCAACACTAGACACAAGCAGATCTACCGAACATCTCTGTATTCGAAGAGCGGATTTGAGTATTGTCACAGGCGTCAGCAAATGTCACGTCGGAAGAATAGAAGCTCTAAGACTCTGCTCTCATCCCTGGAGTCGTATGGACTTTCTAAATGACATCCTTGGAATAACCTCTTTGATCTGAGCAAAAATGTATGAGGCAACGTCTCCGAAGAATTGAATTGCGTGCTTTGTTAAACGACCAGTGGACTCAAACATTTTAAGGCACGTTTTGTGTTTAAAAGTGTGTCTATTGGTCTACGCAAAGGGTCACACTTAATTAGCTAAGCTTGTGTCCAGAGTTTGACGAGATTTCCCATCGTGGCCCCCCTTAAATTTGAGCAAAGTCTGTGCGTACAAGCTGCCTCTAAACTTAGGCAGAACCAAGCAGAAAAATCCGTCTCAAAGCGCCCTCTAGCATTCAAATTTATTTTCTCACTCCCAATCAGTTAAAAAAAATAACCAATTTCCTGTCGCAAATCCCTCCAATCATCGCCTCAAGCAACTGACAAGCCAACTTCCATTCAGTCTCATATGCGCATAACAACACGCATGCGCATGTGTTACCTCACCCCAATCTGCGTTAAAATGCAAATCGAAAACAAAGAACAAAAGACACACACACACGCACACTCTTTCCCCACTCCATACCCTCAGGTGGCTGACGGCAAGACCCACCTGAGGCATGCGTCAGAGTGCCAACGAATTAATGCAACTCTCTTACGCAACGCAAAAGGAATAATTATTCAAATTTAATTGTTGCCTAACTGTCAGCCGGCAGTTGTTGGCGGCAATACCGTCAGAACCGAAACACAATTGACTACGATTCTTTATTTTGTGTGGACTTTTGATCTAGAATTGAGAAGAGACTCTCCAGCAACGCCCATGCATACGCTTGTGGACCTTGTAATTAACTGTTCCTCAAGAGAATCGCTCAAGACAAAGAACACTTGATACATTTTTGCTCAGTAGACCGTTACATGAAAATGAAATCTAACTCTCCGGCATGGCTTTCTCGAGGCGTGAAATCTGTTAGACGTTTGTATGAAAACAGAAAAACGGTACTTGTGAAGGGATGGCAAATGTAAAATGTGACGCGCACTTTGTCATCGCGGTGCGCGGTTGATGATGTATTCCTTTGCCTCAGATCGGAAGTGTATAAACGATGGGACTGAAATGAAAGACATTTGCCTAGATGAGAGGAGAATGTATGTCACACGCAGCGAAGTCAAACGTCGCTCTTAATTGTTTCCTATATCGCTTCAGTCAGTGTCAGTCAGTCAGTCGAGTCAATTAAGGGGAATTCATTGAAGGAGCTTGGGTCAGACAGTTTCATTGCTCAGCAATTGGCGTTGAAATTTGAATGAATATAAATTGACATTTGACAGATGTCAGTTGAGAAATGAATCGATCGTGATTGGTTGGTGATGGAAAACTTGTGATCTGGTACTGTAACCAGTGGGGTTTACATTTCTGTTGGTTGTTGTGTGTGGCGTCGGAGAGTGGAGGGGAATTGATGACATTTTTGACAGTTTGGTGGCGTAAAGTACTTGATGACAGGTCATAAGCGTTGTGGCTGGTCAAAGGGTAACTATCCATTTCTTTGTCATCAGCTACATCATGAGTTATCCAAGTTGCAGCCATCTCTTATTCTTCGACTCTGAGCTGCTGAGACAATGCAACAGAGGACGTCCATGTCTAAGGTGGCGCACCCGGTTTTTTGAAACGCTACTGGAGCACTCAGACTCAAAATTGGTCCATTGTACTGCCAGGTAGCAATCTACTCCAGTGCCGTTTATTTGATCCCAACGGCAAATGGTGACGATTTCACTGGGATTCGAACCTGGGACCCCACTAACTTAGGGCAGGCACTTAGCCAACTACGCCATCCAGTTGTGAGAAGGACCTTAACCAGCTTGGTATGCGCAATTGACGACAGATGGTGCTAGCTGGCGAGGATTGTTGGTTAAGGGTCAAGTCCACCTGAACTGTAGCCCCAAAAGAAGAAGAAGTCATCCCTCGTTGTTCTAGCACTCAATTCGCATACGCAGCGGTCCAAATATGGAACCTTGTGGAACACCATCGCTAGACCACTTCCCGTCTTCGAATCAGTTTCAAATTTCAGCTAGTTTCAGGCAGAAAATATGGAAACTTGTCAAGGTTTCTGTCATCAATTGGTAACTGAGCTGAGCCTTAACCGACGAACTGCTTTGGCCGTTCTCTGATCTTTTGCCTGAAGCCTGCAAGCGCGACCCTTTCTAGCACTGTTCCTTCCATTTGTGGACCCGCATCAAAAGATGGTCTCCTATTTTGTCGCACCGCAAACTTGTAGGAGAACATCTCTTGACGCGGGTCCACAAATAGAAGGAAGGAAGGAACAGGCAAAAGATCAGAGATCCTCGATGATCTCTAAGGCATCTTCCTCTTCAAACTTCTCAGAATTTCCTGCTGACTTGCATCTCGAGCTCACCCCCTGTCGTCAAACTTGTTTGGCTTTCTGCTTCAGGTCAATCACAAGCATGAAAGCATTATCCCTTGTAAGACATTCTAAGTCCACCGGTCCCTTTCTTATCCCCTCACCCAACTGCGCCATTCCGCCCCCACTGACTGACCAACCCTTACACAGTTTCTTGTCTTAATTTCGATGTCATGGCTAGAAGTTCACTTCATGTCTTGAAACGCCACCTCCACACAGCTCCTCTCTCTCTCTCTCTCTCTCTCCCGGCCACTGGCGTCGTCTTCACCTTTACAGCGCGTTCTTCTTTCATTCTTCTGACCGCATTCGTCCGTCTAATTGTGTTGAGTTTTATTTCACTCGAACAACGGGTAAACGACTTAAAATTCTTGTTACCCCCGCACACGGGGTATGGTTTGCTTCCTCTGTGGGCCATCGTCTGTATTGATTTGTCTCTTTGGCTTCTTCGTCTTAAGACATCCAGTTACAGTGGTGGATGTGGATTGTGAACTGAGGGGGAGAGCCGGTGTTATGCATTTGTTGCGTCAACTCTAGCCCCTGGAGGCCTAGAGAATTCTAACAGCCAACAACAACAGTCCGGTCGGTTGTGCTTTGTTTTGTAAACTCTTTTAAATGCATTTATGTAACGGGATTATAAAGTCACACACAAGCACACACACGAATTCAGAGGCAGCCAGAGACCGGCTGATAGACGTCCAGCAGAGTGGAAAAGCGATACAAACGAACGAATGTGCAGAGGTGGGGCGGAGAGTGTGCGAGAGGAGAGGCGGTTCATTTGGGTTGCGGATTTAAAGGTCGAACGAATGGGAATGTGTGCTCAATTGAATGTATCTCATGCACGTATGAATCGCGATGGAAATTAGATTCCGTAGTGGCGCCTGACCGGACCGGGACGATGTGGAGCAGATGCAATGAACTCGTCTTGGCGTCTCTTTCAACTGCTGTTACAGTTCGGGGCGGACCTGCTCCTTAAACAACAGCCTTTCTCTAGATCTTCTTCGTAGTAGTAGCGCTCTAATCTGGGCTGGACCAGCTCCTCAAGCAACAGCCTTTCTCTGTTTCTTCTTCAAGTAGCGCTCCAGTCCGGAGTGGACCAGCATTTGCCTGGTTATTCTTAAAATGGCGCTCCAGTACGGCCTGGACCTGCTGCTCAAGCAGCCTTTCTCTGGTTCTTCTCCTTCGAGTAGTGCTCCAGTCTGGGATGGACCTGATCCTCAAGCAACAGCCTTTGCCTCGTTCTTCTCCTTCGAGTAGCGCTCCAGTCTGAGGTGGACCTGCTCCTCAAGCAGCAGCCTTTGCTTCGTTCTTCTTCTTCGAGTAGCGCTCCAATCCGGGCTGGGCCTGCTCCTCAAGCAACTTCCTTCGTCTGGTTCTTCTCCTTCGAGTAGCGCTCCAGTCCGGGGTGGACCTACTGCTCAGGCGACAGCCTTTGCCTCGTTCTTCTTCTTCGAGTAGCGCCCCAGTCTGGGGTGGACCTGCTCCTCAAGCAACAGCCTTTGCCTCGTTCTTCTCCTTCGAGTAGCGCTCCACTCCGGGGTGGACCTGCTCCTCAAGCAACAGCCTTTGCCTGGTTCTCTTCGAGTAGCGCTCCAGTTCGGGGTGGAGCAGCATTTGCCTGGTTCTTCTTCAAATGGCGCTCCAGTATGGCCTGGACCTGCTGCTGAAGCAACAGCCTTTCTCTGGTTCCTCTTCTTTGGGTAGTGCTCCAGTCCGGGGAGGGCCTGCTCCTCAAGCAACAGCCACTCCAGTCCGTGGTGGAGCTACTCATCAAGCAACGCTCTTTGTCTGGTTCTTCGTCTTCAAGTAGCGCTCCAGTCCGATTGATTGGCAGCTCCCTCTAGCGGAAGACTTCGAGTTGGTTGAGGTCAACTTGTGCGTACCACAGTTTCAGTGTTCGTCTCCTGCTACATTTTTCCTCCGGCTTAGATTCTAATGTCCTCTGGTTCCGACAAAGTAAAGCCTCATCCATGTGAGGCTAAAAAAAAGTGATGCCAAACCAACGATGTAATGATTTGATAACTATTCGACGCCACATCACATATGGCACGCGTATTAAGCACTCATTTGACATTTATTGTTGTTCCAATTGAATGAGCTAATTTGTAGTCAAAGTAAAAAAGTGATGCCAAGTTAGTGAGTCGCTTTTATTAAAGATTGCAGTTTATTTTCTGTTGTTCAAGGACAATGAACATGAAACATTCGAACCATGCCGTCGAATTTATCAATCAACTGACAGATCTATGTGACACCTGTCAAACTCTGACTTAAAAAACTGTTTGTCTTGAGATCTGAAAACTGATTGTCTTGATCGGTGGAGTAAAACAGCGAAGGACCCTAGAATTTTGATATTTGACAGTATATTTGCCAACTAATTGACAGACATATTTGACATCTGTCAAAATGGAGTTTTCACATTTCTTATTTTCTGATTCATTTTCTGTTCTGATTTAAGAATTACCCGTAGTCTTTCTCAACATGTCCTTGGGGGCTGAGAAGCGAACAGAACTTAGATATTTCCTGACGTCTGACATCTGACATCTGTCACAAAGGAGTCTTCGCATTTGTCATTCTGATTCGAAAATGACTGGCAATCTTCCTCAACACGTTTTTGGGGATGACACCAAATTTCAGAAATCTGGCTGACAGGACTAAGTGACATCTGTCAAAATGAAGTCTCCGCATTTGTCATTCTGGCCTGAAAATGGCTTGTGGCCTTCGTCAATAAGTCTCCTCTCTATGAGCTGTTACTTCTTGTTCAACGAACATTTTCTGACATTTGACACCATCTGAAATCAATATTAAACGTCATTGAACTTCTGTCATGGCGTCTCATACCCAAACTTTTTTTCCATCACCTTTTTCGTTACAATTTCGACCTTAAAGCGTATAATTCCGGAATTAATCTAAGCCTCTTTCTTCTCTTTCAGGTAAGCACCAGTCTCAGTCTCACACTGACAGAGATGTCAAACTCAAAGAACAGTTGTCACCTGCTCCAGAAAAATTTTAATTAAAATTGTGTAAGTTCATCTTTCGATTATTTCTACTCGCCGCGACTCGAATTAAGGCCCAAATGTGTGCCCTCTCATGGTATGTCCAATTAGTGTTGAGTTTTAGAAACATCTCTAAGCCCTTCCAACTTTTTTTCTCCGCGTCTGAAAAACTGTAAAAGGAGAAAAACTACTCGCTGTTGCGCTCCATTGAATGCGTATCCAATATGCTTACAATTTACCACTACCACTGTGGATTGCACTAATGAACACACATTCCACATGCAATGCAACCCACAACAAGTATCTCATAGATACATGCACACAAGTACATCTGCGATGCATTCGATCACTGACATCGGTACGGCGCGCAAGAGAAATAAGAAGAAAAAACCGAATATGCATGCGCAGGCCCACTCAAGCCGACATTGAGTCCGACTTTTACAAAAACAAAAATTTCATTTCATTCATGGGACCATTGTTGTACTGCGATGCGATGTGATGTGGTGTATTGGGAGCTGTGTCGCTGGTAAGTGCTGCCGTTGTGGCGGAGTTGTGTCGGAGAGGAGGAAAATTGTGTAACAAAGAGGGTTGGAGGCTAAATATGGAACGACCAGTTGTGAGTGCTGTCAAACAGCGGCGGGGCCATGTTGGGAATTGGCTGTAAACTTGTGAGTCAGGTTTGTGTGTGGTGAATGAGCGAAATTAGTCGCGGGCGAGGAAAGTGTTGGCTGCGAAATTTGAAAGAAAATCGAGTCTTGTTGGGTAAAGGAGCTCGTTAGGGATGTTTACTTACTGCTGACAGTCCCGGCCACGCTGTCTGTAGTTAAGGGGGTTTGGGGACCTAAAATGCGATGAAATACGACATATTCCCATTGGACCACACTTGGGTAACAGCGTATGATATGAGAGCCCAGTCGTTGAACTCTGACGAAGGACCTAAATTATTCTCAAAAACTTGAAGCCACCTAAAGTCAACTCAGAGGAAAGTCCAAACGAGTTTTTTTTAAGACAGTTGTCTAAACATCAAATCCGTCCTATTTGACTTTTGGACAACGTCAAATCCGGTCTTTTTGACGTTTGAATGACCATCTGAAAATTTGTGAAGGATGATTAACACGGATTTCTGACTTTCGTGGACCCATCGGAGACCGATTTTCAAACCTTTCAAGAAACGTAATTCAAAGGCGTGTAGAAATCGGAATCTCCAACCGATTGTCTCATCGCCATCTTGTCACAAACGTCATCGCACTTGAAAAGGGACCTCATGAGCAACCGTAGTCAGTCCCTGCTCCGTGTATTCTCCCTTCAGTCTTCCTTTTGACCTCTAAAACACGCGTGGTCCAATGGTCACAGGCGTCCGAAGAGATTATAGACTGAGTGCTTCTGAGAAGTTCTTCCATTCCAGGCTGAAGTCTTTTTAAATCACCTCTTAAATGCAGACTGGATTCGTGGACTGCACTTTGAAGGGTTGAAGCAGTTGATTTCGTCGCATTAAGACACTTTTTGGTCCTCCGCTAAATTTGAAAGCTGACGTAGAACTGCGGCCTCAGTTTCTTTGCTCGTTGAAACTTTTAAGGCACTCAAAGGGCCCAGAGTGAGCTTGAGTCCTGGTTAGCCAACGTCTTCAGTCAGCAGAATCTCTCACAAACTGCCCTGAAGATGGTTGCGTCCTCTGCTCGTTGGACTTTTGATGAGGTCATCCGCCGCTCGTTGTTTCCTTGTAGTGGACGCACAATTTTTCTTCGCATCGGGGCTGTGTTCACAAACGCACTTCATCACAAACTGACCTGAGTGTTTCCTTCGGAGATGATTGCGGCCTCTGCTTGTTGGGCGTTCGACGAGGTCGTCTGCTCATCGTTGTCTCCTTGAAACGGAGGCACACTTTTTTTCGAATCGGGGCTGTGTTCACAAACGCTCTTCTTCATAAGAAACTGCCCCGAGTGTTCTCCTCGATGATGGTTGAGGCCTCTGCTCGTTGGACGTTCGACGAGTTCGTCCTCTGCTCGTTTTCTCCTCGATGTGGACACACGATTTGCCTTCGGATCTGGAGCTGTGTTCACAAACGCTCTACATTACAAACTGCCCTGAGTGTTCCCCCCGAAGAAGGTTACGGCCTCTGATTGTTGGACGTTCGACGAGGTCGTCTTCTCTTCGTTGTCTCCTTGGAACGGAGGCACACTTTTTATCGTATCGGGGGTGTGTTCATAAGCGCTTTTTATTATAAACTGCCCTGAGTGTTCGCCTTGAACATGGTTACGACCTCTGCTAGTAGGTCCCGACAAGTTTGTCGAGGTCGTCCGCTACTCGTTGTCTCCTTGAAGTAGACGCGCAAGTTTTCTTCGGATCGGAGCTGTGTTCACAAATGCTCTTCATCAGCAACCGCCCTGAGTGTTCCCCCCGAAGATGGTTACGGTCTCTGCTCGTTGGACGTTGTCCGAGGTCGTCCGCTGCTCCTTGTCTCCTTGAAGTAGATGCGCAAGTTTTTTTCGGATCGGAGCTGTGTTCAGAAATCGCTTTTCATGGGTCGGAACCACTATATACCTAAGTAGGCTGATATCTCTGGTCATCTTTTGTCGTTGAAGCATTTCTTTCGATCTTTGTTGACATAATGTGACCAGGGATTTGGCAGCGATCAGCTTGTTCATTAATTTTTTCGACAAAATTTTCTTCATAGACAAGGTCCGACAAGATGAGTGAGAATCAACTTGACCCTACAAAGGATAAACTGTCATTTAACTCAAGACAGCGATCGGTGCGAGTTTGTCGCCTGCTTGACTAAATTTTAGACGAGCACGTCAAACACAGCCGTCCAAGGTGACGTTCCTTTTCCTGGTTGTTAAAAGACCATTTTCGCTGCCTCAGGTTCCAGTCTATCTTTCGCTGAGAAGTAGCTTAGAGCAATATTCACAAACACGTTCCACAGTAAGTTTTGGACACCAAAGGCTAGCGAACTGTGCCATCTCAAGAAAGACTTGGCCCACTTACAAAGGAAGAGCCTCCTAAGCAAACGTCGAAACGTCACCTCTTGACTTGGATGTCTTTCAAGAAGCCATTGTTAGGGCGCTTTAAACCCCCTAAAATTGTTCCCACCACTCTTGTCCCTAAAACCAGTCAGATACAGAAAATCAGCGGCACGGCAACGCCGGCGATAGACCCTTCCAGAGTCAATTCGTCTTGTGCAACCGCTCTATTCCGGTTATAATCCCCGTCTATCTTTAGATCCCCCACGGACTTGCATAACCCACAATCGCAAACAAATCAAATCCCCACGCCATGGCAACACTAATTTGTTAAGTCCTACCCCCACATCGCCGGTTCGTGTTCGTTCGGTTGGTCGTGCAAGCATTTCAAACAGAATTTTCCTCACACACACACGCGATCTAATCCAACAACCAGTCAGCCAGTCGAACCGAACCGAACATTCAGTCACGCCAACCCCACAAGAGATCCCCAACAATCGGCGCGGCGGTGGTGCCCATCCGTTCGTTCGTGTTGTCTCTGCACAGCCGACCAGCAGAGTATCCGAAGCGTTTGAAGCGATAGCACACACCATGCTATGGTGGCCGGTCGTTCAGTAAAATTCCAATCCATCAGGACCGTCTTCGTGCGGGGCAAGCAGTGATAGATACGCTTGGCACGCCATCACCAAACGAATCTCCTACACACTCGCTGTTGTCCATTCCGCTTGACTTTTCAGATTTATTTTCGTTTCATTGCCAGTGGCAGCAGATTGTTTTTGGATTTTGCTCAAAACTGTTTTGAAAATTCGGTGAAAAATACAAAAGAATCTTATCGCTTATTCATCGAGACGGATTTGGTCATCGGTGATTCAAAAGACGCGTCGTGCTTGTCGCGAGTGTGAAACAAAAAAATACGCGAAATTGAAAAAAATTAATTCGCTCGTATCTCTCGGTGAGGAACGAGGAGCGGCGTGCGGCGTGAGTGTGCGTGATAAGGGCGGCGACGCTCACGGCAACGGCGGGAATTAAGTCCAATTAAAGTCAATTGAAAGTGCCTTAATGAAGCGCAAAGAAAAGAAGTGATATGAACGGTGAATTTGTGCTAGTGTGCAGAGCAGATACATCAAAAAGTTCAACGAATTCAATTGGATTACCAAAGATTTATTTTTTTTTTTTTCCACTCAATTCGATTCGCAAGTATCTAAACATGTTTTGAAAGCATCCAGCAGTTGCACATTTCTTGGATATCATCGCGAGCGGAGATACATCAGTGAGATACACGCCGAAGGACCGTCTGTGGTAAAAGAGGCCGAGAATGTGGCCCCTTGACATCCGGTTGACGTAAGACCGGTGAATGAATCTTTTGTTGGAAAATTTGCATCTTTCTCCGCTCGGTGTTTTTTTTTTTTTGAGGTCAATACGTGAACGGAGATCGTAAGCCAGCGAGTAGCTGTCGCATCACTTTCGTGCGTTTCGTTCTAGATTCGTCTTGGACTTTTACTAGTTTCGATTGTTGGACTCGATTGGCGGATGATTGGCAGTGCACACATGTGCTTGGCCGTTGAATGCTTGAAATTGATGCGAAATGTGCGCGGGGAATTTTGTGAAAACGATGGTGCAGCTGTGGTGAGACTGGTGATGGTTTTGAAATTCTTTAAAGCTGAAGAATGTCAGCCTGAGCCCCAGAGGTCTTTCTCTGAACTCAATGAAATCGATTGATGGTCAGTATCTGACTGGAGTTTTCATTGTTGACGAGTAGTTGCTTGTGAGCAAAGAAATTGAAAGAAATTAAGACCTCAAGGCTTTTCAGCTAAGCTCACGTCTCCAGTCACGAACACCAAGTTGGTTAGCGCCATCGAGTCTTGAATTGTCTGAGACTGAGCCAATACCATCTTCCATCCCTGACGGGATGGACTAATCGGACTGTAGCGCCATGGACTGGAAGCAGCATGCTCAAGCAGCATGTTCAGGCATTCTGAGGCATGCTGCTTCCAGTCCATGGCGCTACAGTCCGAGTCTCAATACACAAGCCTCTCCAGCTAGCACAATTTTTTTTGCCAATTGCCCACGACAATTTGGTTGAGGGCCCTCTCCCGTTGGGTGCGCCACCTTAGACGCGAACACCACCAGTTGCATTGTCCCAAAGACTCAGAGGCGAAATTTTCATATCTGTCGTGAAGAAATTGTAGTTCTCCATGACATCTAGTCAGGCTTCAAGGGCGTGGAACGATGCATCGCGGTGGACGTTCTTTTTTGATCGAGGCAATAAACGATTTAAAGGGGGAAGCCCTCGTCTTGATCGACCAAACGTGCTGTAAAGCGAAAAACCCTCTTTAGAGCAACGTCAACAAATTTAGAGCAAGGACAAGTGTTGGGACAGCAGTAATAGGTTTTGAAATACTGCGATGTTGGGTTTGGCAAAGTCGTTGCATTAATTCTTGTAAAAATAATAACAATAATGGCGGCACTACAGTCCGAGGTGGAGCCGGGCCTAGCTTGTCAGCAACCATTCGTGTTGTGCGTGCTATTGTTCTTTGACGAGTGGAGGGGACCTACAGTATAATGCCGACTCCGAACGGCGAGATTGAGAAGCTTTTTTCTAGACAGTGGATTCGAAAGAGGTGGAGCCGCGAACAACTTTTTTTTTGAAAAATTGTTTGTCTGAACTTGGATTCGAAACTAGACTGTGAACCCACACGGCCACGGCAGCCTCATTCCTTCTTGTAAACAAGTGAATAATTCAGCCGAGCACTGACTTCTGCCACAAGGACGTTCCATAGCTTAGGCATGACGACGTTGTTGTTGCTCTAAAGCTCGGGTTTTCTGCTTTACAACACGTTTTAGTCGACCTTTGTTGTTGTCGTTGCTCTAAAACTCGGGTTTTCTGATTTACATCAAGTTTTGGTCGACCTTTGTTGTTGTCGTTGCTACAACAAGTTTCTTACAACAAGTTTTGATCGACCTAGACTTTGCATGACGAGGACGTTGTCATTGTCAACGTCCCTACGGCGGAAGTCACTGCTCGCCTAAATCATTCACTTGTTTCCTAGAAGGCATAGAAATACGTCAATGAACCTAAATTGAAGACAGAAAGTGCTTCGGTCTATATCCTACATCCGTGCTTTTGAAGGAGATTTCAAACAGTCGTCCAAGAAATTGTTCCACGTCTGGGCCAATTACAAGTTTCTTTTTAAAAATGCAATACATTGAACAAAATTAATTAATTTTTCGTCTATTATGGCTTCATTAGTAAGAGCAAACATTCCCATTAATTATAAAATACAACGTCGTTCAAGTGGCTGCCTCGGCTGGCTTTGCAGTTGCGCATTCTGTCACCCCAATTTTTCAAGACCTCGTTGATGGTTTTGGGCTGTAGCTCACGGATTGCTTGGATCATATATGGGCTTAGGTGCTTGAATCGTTTTCGGACTGTTGGCATACCATCCGTCCTGCACGTTTTCCCACAAAAATCAGTCCAAAGGGGTGAAATCGCAGCTCCGAAGCGGCCAATTAACATCGCCAAGACGGCTGAAAAAACGATTTGGGAACTTGGTGCGCAAAAGATCGATTGTGGCATGGGCTGTGCGGCATGGCGCGCCATACTGCATGAACCAGAGGTCGTCCAAATCCATGTCTTCAATTTCAGTGGAAAAACAAGTCGATTAACATGGCTCTGTAGTCGGTTAACATGGTTAACATGGCTCTTTAACGCCCTCCGTTGACCGAAACGTTGTTCCCAGCCGGAATGCCACCATTCCAACTGTCACTCTCTGTGATGCATTGGCTTCTCGACAATAACGTGCGGGTTTTCCGTTTTCCGAGCCCCAGATGCGGCAATATTGAGTAGTAGAGCCCTCTCTCGACCAAGACCAAGCTGACTCTATACAATACCTTGATCACCCCAGTCCTGCTGTACGGCGCAGAGGCATGGACAAATCCCAAGCGGATGAACAGTCTCTTGGTCTTTTCCAGAGAAAAGTTCTGCGCGCGATCTTTGGGCCTGTTTGCGTTGATGACATTTGGAGGAGAAGGTTCGACCACGAACTGTATGGGCTGTACAGCGACATGAGTCTGGCCAGGCGTCT
Source organism: Myathropa florea (assembly GCA_930367185.1). Taxonomy (NCBI): domain Eukaryota; kingdom Metazoa; phylum Arthropoda; class Insecta; order Diptera; family Syrphidae; genus Myathropa; species Myathropa florea. The sequence continues at coordinate 30,859,433 of OV884005.1, read as the reverse complement.
ACGGATCCAACGCCTAAAATGGCTAGGCCATGTAGAGCGTATGGAGAACTTAGCTCCGGCCCGAAGAGTCTTCGACTCTGAGCCTGTGAGACAACGCTACAGAGGACGTCCACGTACAAAGTGGCGCACACAAGTCGAGGGGGACCTTGACCGGTTTGGTGTGCGAAACTGGAGACAGCTGGCGAAAGATCGTGCTGGCTGGAGAGGCATGTTGAGTGAGGTCCAGGTCCATCTCGGACTGTAGCACCCTAAGAAGAAGAAGATGAAGATGCGGCAATTTTGTTTGTTAATGTAGCCGCCGAGATGAACATGCGCCTCTTCAGAAAAGATGATTTTTCATCCAAAATCGTTGTCCAATTCAAGCTGAGTCCCAAACTGCGAAGCGGATGGTCGCGCGCCTTCAATTGCTGAGTCAATTGGACCTTATGAGTGAATTATCCGAGATCTTTGTGCAGAATTCTCCTCAGGCTGGTGCGTGAAATGTGAGCGTGAGCTGTTGAGATCCATAGTGAATTGATGCACGTGAATTGATTCTCACACTCTCGGCCACACCAGAGGAGCCACATTCTCATCTGTGCACACCGTACGATGACGGGGACCATGAGTGTTGTCCACCAGCACACCAGTTTCACCAACTTTTTACACAAATTTGAGTACCAACAGTCGCGGTGGATGCTCCATTTCGGCCAAAACTCATTTTCAAAAAACGCACTGTTTGGGCTACACAGCGCTCACTTTGGAAATAAGTTTTCAATATTTGCCGACGTTGCTCAAGCGTAAAGCGACTCATTTCGTTCCGCGGAGGTATGATACTGACTTTCTGTCAAGGTTTCGAGCGGGAAACTGCTGTCAGTGTCAAAATAACCTATGATTTAAAAAAGAACCACTAGATGGCACACCCTTTACTTTCGCCAGACCCATCAAAGCCTTTAAGGCTTAGTCCAAATTTTGGATTTTATGAATCCACCTCAAAGCGAGTCCTGACTTTTGAGGGATACTGAAATCAGACGTCTGTTGCTAGCTGCTAGTATCCATCTTAGTTAATGACTGGATGGCGCAGTTGCATAAGTGCCTGCCTTAAGTTAGAGGGGTCCCAGGTTTGAATCCCAATGAAAGCGGAGTTAATACGCTTTTATCCGTTTTTTTTTAAATCTGGTCTAGTCACTATTGGCCGTTGGGATTAAATTAACGGCGCTATCATTGGAGTGCTCGATCAGTGGTTGTTGTCTGACTGTGGGTATCACAATGGACCAACATGGTCTATGTGTGCTGGTGCATGCACTAGCAGCCCCCTAACCTAACCTAACATCCGTGCGCTTCACAAATCCCACTCGTCTAAAATTTACTCAAACACGATGCGCCCTCTCTCTGGCCAACTTTGAGAGACATTTCGAAGACGAATTTCCTAAAAGTAAACTGCTTCTCCAAGAATGCAAAAACAACCTCAACCGAACCTGATCCCTCGAAAGGTCAACCTCAGTTGCAGAACCTCTTTCAATTACGGATTCATTTCGTCACTTCAAGTTCAAGTCCATGCCCTCTCGTATCGGACGCCCATCTCCGAAATCCAAAACCGTCAAGCAATTCTCAGAATCACTCGATTACGGGGGGGACTCACTTCTCGTGAAACAATCGCTTTATACGAGTACCTTATCACCGTCGTGTACGACACTAGAACAATGGCCAAGAAAATAGTCACACGTCCGAGAACTATAAACCGCCAACAATCGTATCTTATCAGCTCCCCCCCTCCACAGCTGCTGACTAGGTTCATGTTTGTTTTTTACGTCTTACTTCGAAGATTTCCACTGATTTTGAGACGATTTTGAGACGAACTTCTAGCTGTTCCGATGTCGCATTTGGATCGATCGGATATCTGCATCCGACGGAAAATTGCAAAAACAACAAGTTGTCGAAATCTTTGGCCATGACAACACCTTTTTTTTCAGGAAAAATTCAAAAGTCCCCTTGCAACACTCAGTAATTAGTGCCGCAGCTATCTCTGCCCACAGATACAACAAAAGATAACGCGTGTATCTTTAGGCACTCACCGCCCGGGCTTAGTCGCGTTGATTAGCCTTTTCACTTTGGCAATAGTTCGGTCCGGTGGGCATGCAAGCGTGACAAAGCAACTCATAAACTATGCGTTAATTGATAAATTTAGAAGATACAAGCGACAAAAGGCGCATCATCAGCTGAACGGACGGCAAGGTCATCCTCGGAATGTGCTGTATCCGTTCACAGAGAGATGTGAACGATGTGGGGAGGGGCGGGGAGGAGAGGGAGGGAGTTTGTGTGTTTGCGAGTCGAATTAGGATTTTATTTATTTTTGTGAGATACGATGTTTTTGGGTTCTGGTGCTGTGTGAACGTAAATAGACGCACCCTGGGTTGGCATTTTATTTTGCAATTCGATTCGATGCTCTGCGGTCGAGGGGATGGCGGCCATTTGTGACTCTCTGTTTGTGGGTGTTTGTGTTTTTGGAGTTATCAACGAGATACGTAAACATTTTGTCGATAAGGATTTCAGATACGGGAAATTGGATGTCGACACACACGACGGTTGTCTGTTGTTGTTCTTACGTCACGATTTGTGAAGGGCATGGATTTGTTTCAGCAAATAAACAGTCCCGTTGATGGTTGGTGGTGACAGATGTTGACAGCTGGGAGGTTTGTCGTTTTTTTGTAGAGAGTTGAGGGAGGGAATGGGTGATCTGTCGAAAGCGGAACGGTTGGAAAGCAGAAACACAAGACGATTCTGAGAGCTGTCTGCCCATTTTTGCTTTGGAATGTTGTGTTTTGCAGGCCCTGCAATTTTTGAACTTTGATTTTGGAACTTGTCAAAAATTCGATGGAAATTTCAAAAAAGTCAGTTGTGTTTTCAATGCGGCTGGATTTCATGAGCGAATGTTTGGAGTTGCCAAAAATGACAGAAAGCGATTTCGAAAGCCCTCGTTGATTTTTTGAACTTGCCCAAAATTTGGTCGAAATTTCAAAACTCAATTGTGATTTCAAAACGATTGGACTTCAAAGGCTAAAATTTATAATAAATGCTAAAAATTAGGGAAAATGATGATGAAAGCAATCTCCTAAGTGCTTTTCAATTTTCTGAACTTGCCCAAAATTTGGTCGAAATTTCAAAACTCAATTGTGATTTCAAAACGATTGGACTTCGAAGGCTAAAATTTATAATAAATGCTAAAAATTAGGGAAAATGATTTCCCAAGACAATGATTTTTCGAACTTGTAAAAAATTTGATCGAAATTTCAAAAAAGGTCAATGGTGCTTCGAAAACGATTGAACATTAAGGGGCCAACGTTTGCAATTAATGTCAGAAGTGATAAGAAAACGAATTTCTTAAGTCCTTATCGATTTTTTGAACATGTCAGAAATATGGTAAGAATTTAAAAATATCAATTGTGGCTTAAGAACGGATAGACTTCAGACTTAAGAACGTTTGCAATCAATGTAAGAAGTAACAGCATACGATTTTCTAAGTCTTTCTCAATTTTTTGAACTTGCCCAAAATTTGGTCGAAATTTCAAAACTCAATTGTGATTTCAAAACGATTGGACTTCAAGAGCTATCGTTTGTAGTTAATGCCAGAAATGACAGAAGGCGCTTTCCTTAGTTTTTGGCGATTTTTTGAACTTTTCCAAAATTTGGTCAGAATTTAAAAATACCAACTGTGGCTTCAAATCGGTTGGACTTCAGAGGTCAACGCTTGTTGTTAATGAGAGAAATGACGGAAAGCAATCTCCTATGTGCTTTTCAATTTTCTGAACTTGACAAAAATTTGGTCAAAATTTGAAAATAGCAATCGCGGATTTCGAACTTTTGGACTCACTTGTGGCTTCAAAACAGTTAGACTTCAGTGGGTAACGCTTGCAATCAGTGCCAGAAATGACAGCACACGATTTGCGATTTTTTGAACTTGTCGAAAATTTGATCGAAATTTCAAAACAGTCTGTGGTGTTTCCAAAACGGTTGGATTTCAGGAGCGAATGTTTGGTGTTGCCACAAATGACAGAAAGCGATTTCGTTAATTTTTTGAACTTGCCCAAAATTTGGTCGAAATTTCAAAACTCAATTGTGATTTCAAAACGATTAGACTTATAGGGCTAACGTTTGTAGTTAAAATCAGAAATGACAGAAAGCGTCGTCCTCGGCGTTTATTGAAGCTTTCAAAAATTTGGTCGAAATTTCAAAACTACACTATGCTTAAAACTTTTCAACGTTCGGGACCAACGTTTGGGTTAAGGCCTTCTTGGATGAATCTCTTCGAGGGAAATGCTTAGCTACGGTCACCAGGATGATGTTGAAAGCCAAGGTTGGTCTAACAGTATCCCTCGCAAGGGAAGCCACAATAATCTAACCTAATAAGCTTCGTTAAAAAGCTTCAGTTCGAACACAACTTACCCTACCCTCAAAGTCCATCAAAAACTGCACAAAAATGGCTGATCCCAGTAAAAAATCACTCGCAAAATAAGGTCGCCTCCGCCGATAACCTAGATCACGCTGCGCTATGACAACAGTCGCCAGCAATAACTTCGTGAAATTGAATTATTTTTTCGAAAAAAAATACAAAACATTCCATTCCGCTGATAAGCGACGCGAGATAAAGTTCAAGGGAATACCAGCCAAATCTCACTAAAAGCTTCAATTAATCACACAAAACGACGATGAAAATCGATCGATAGCGAAAGAAAGCGAACACGTAACACGTCGTCTTCTGTCACTGTTTACATGCAAATTTGTATCAGTTTCACAAACAGATATCGTTCGTCTTGGCCTGCAACCAAGACACAAACCATCTCACCCCCACCAAGGTGGTCCGCATTAATTAGCTAATGGGATGTGTACACGTAGTATCTCGTAGTTCTTCTCATTTGCATGTTTAACAGCATTTTTTGCTTTTGTTTTTAGCTTGTCTATATTTTTTCGCTTTCGGATTGTCTCCGTGGAAAACTTTTACTTTTCATTTGCATATCACATCGCAGCGAAATGAAACACACAGCTAACAATGGTTTGGATACAAACAAGTTAATAACTTATCCGAAGATGAGGTCCGACGGGACAGCAATAAAAACAAAACCCATTCAAATAGTGATGCGAAAAAATGCATAAAATATCGGTTTTTGTGTGCCTTTTTGGAATTGTTTGAAGATGGAGAGACTGGAGACTGTACACAGATGCTTGTTGGACGTGACGAGTGATAATTCATTGTTCACTTGGTGACGGGAGATTGTGATTTGAGTTTATGACGAAGATTTTGTGAGTGGCCGGACTTTTGAAAGGTGTAAGGAGGCAATTGGTTAAGTACAGTCCTTTGAAGGCATGTCAGTAGAGAGAGAGACCGAGGCATTTGAAGCAAGTGTCGATAGATGGTGAATAAAACGGACTGATTCAGCAACTCCTGATTTAGGGGCAAAGAATCTCACAGGGATCCTATTTTTCTTGTCACGGTAGGTAGGTGACAAGACGGCTCACTGAGACCAACAGTGGGGTCCATTGTGCCCGTGAGACCTACACTTTCACTGCTGATTAGAAACACCAGGAGGTGCTTCAGCTCTATTTTATTCAGATCCTCCAGCTTGTCGAAGAAGTTATTGCCTGGTGTTAGCAGTCTCTTCCCTCGTAGGGCTGGACAATCGCATAGCAGGTGGCGGACGGACTCTATTTCCTCCTCGACCCTGCAACTTCTCCAGTAGTCGCTATGGGGGATACCTAACCTTCTGATTTTTATTTTGTCACACTGAAAAACACTGAACCAGTGAGACAACGCAACAGAGGACGCCCAGGTCTAAGGTGGCGCACCCAAGTGGAGAGGGACCGAAACCAACTTGGCACGCGCATTTGGAGACAGCTAGCAAAACATCGTGCTTAGATCCTCGAGAGACTTGTTGGTTAAGGATCAGGAGCACGCCGTGGCCGTGTGGGTTCGTGCGTCGACCCATGCGCATTAGACTTTCACAGTCTAGGTTCGAATCCAAGTTCAGACAAACAATTTTTAAAAAAAAAAAAATTGTTCGCGGCTCCACCTCTTTCGAGTTACTGACAATGCTCAAAGAGTATAACTGCCTAGAAAAAGCTTCTCAATCTCGCCGTTCGGAGTCGGCATTAAACTGTAGGTCCCCTCAACTCGTGAGAGAACAATAGCACGCACAACACGAGTGGTTGCTGAGAAGCTAGGCCCAGGTCCACCTCGGACTGTAGCGCCGCCATTATTATTATTATTATTATTCCTTCCAAGTCAACGTGTGCACCCACTGACGGATAAAAAATCTCTCAAACCTCGCAGCTTCTCCGGTACATTTTCCAAGATCCCAAGCATATCGGAAGTTAGTTTCAAACTTGTTGCTTACCTCTGGACACAATTTAGACCATTTACGAAATTATAGACGGCACGAGGTCCTTCTTGACACAATTTTTACGCTTCTGATGCTTGTTGTTGCACGCATTTCAAGTTCCGATTCTGAAATCAGGTCACGCCTTCACTTGACTCATTGAAAATTCTGCAAGTTCATCATCCATCCATCCATCGTCACTCTAAAAATTTGGACAGCCTCGATCAGAATTCCACACTCGGCACGTTTCTATTTCAACCATAAAACTTAACGTGGTTTAAAAATAGTTTTAAAATTCGAGTATACTACAGTCTGTCCGAAAGAAAATTCTGAGTATTTTTTTTGACAAGTGGTGACAGTTTGAATGTGGAAATTGAAGGCAATGCTGAGATCAGTCTGCACATTTGCTTTGAAATTTCGTATTGTTCAAAATTATCCCCTGGTTTTTTTTTTGTTTTCGGAGGATTTTTGAAACACTCAGACTCAAAACTCGTCCATTGTACAGTCAGGTGCAGTTAATTTGATCCCAATGGCAAATGGTGACTGGACCAGATTCGATTTCACTGGGATTCGAACCTGGGAACCCTCTAACTTGGGGCAGGCACTTAACCAACTGCGCCATCCAGTCGTATATTCCCTACTTACTTACTTACTCAAGGTAGCGCTACAGTCCGGGGTGGACTTGGGCCTCAACCAAAAAGCGTTGAGGCCCAGCCAGCTCGATCTTTAGCTAGCTGCTTCCAGTTTCGCACGCATAGTTTGCTGAGGTCCCTTTCCACTTGCGTGCTCCACCTGAGTCGCGGTTTTCCTCTACTGCGCCGTCGCCCGAAGTATTGGTTTCCATTCGCTCTACATGACCTAACCATCTTAATTGTTGGACCTTCACCCTTCTGGCTAAGTCGATGTAGCTGAACAGATCCTACAATTCGTTTTTGTATCTTCTCCTCCACTCACCTTCTATGTAGACGGGACCGAAAATCAACCGAAGAATTTTCGTCTGAAATCAGCCAAGAGCACCTCATCCTCTTTTGACAAAGTCCATGCTTCTGCGCCATATGCTGGGATGATTAAGGTCTTATACAGGGTTACCTTGATTGTTCGAGAGAGGGCTTTGTATATCAATTGCTTTCTTAGCCCAAAGAAGTAGCGATTGGCAAGGGTTATTCTTCGTTTGATTTCAGCACTGGTGTCATTGTCTAAATTGCAAGCGGTTCTTAGGTGGACAAAGTCTTTGACTACCTCAAAACTATATCCGTCTACTGTGACGTTCTGTCCGAGACGTCGATGTTGGGTGTCCTTTCTGTTTGACAGCATATACTTGGTGTTGCACTCATTTACCGTTAAACACATCTTCGCGGCCTCCGTCGCAATACTCACAAAAGTGTCATTGACATCACGCTGTGTTCTTCCGATTATTTCAATTTCGGCAAGTATTTGAAGGGACTTTTGAAAGATCGTGCCTCTTGTGTTGGCGTGAGAGTTTTGAACAATTCGTTCAAGAATGAAGTCGCATGACAGCGCGTCGCCTTGTCAGAATCCTTTTTTGACATCAAAAGTCTCGGTTACCAAACTCTCCATCGTTATCCTACACAAACGAACGAGTTTGGTAGGGATGCCAAAACTAGACGTTGCTCTGTACAGCTCGTCTCTACAGATGTTGTCATACGCGGTCTTGAAATCGATGAAAAGATCCCTGTTAATTTTTTTGAACTGGTCAAAATTTTTATCGAAATTTCAAAACTCAATTGTGAGTTCAAAACGATTGGACTTCAGGAGCTATCGTTTGTAGTTAATGCCAAAAATGACAGAAGGCGCTTTCCTTAGTTTTTGGCGATTTTTTGAACTTGTCCAAAATTTGGTTAGAATTTAAAAAAACCACCTGTGGCTTCAAATTGGTTGGACTTCAGAGGTCAACACTTGTTGTTAATGACAGAAATGACGAAAAGCAATCTCCTAGATGCTTTTCAATTCTCTGAACTTGACAAAAATCTGGTCAAAATTTAAAATCAGCAATCGTGGATTTCGAACTTTTGAACTCAATTGTGGCTTTAAAATGGTTAGACTTCAGGGGCTAACGCTTGCAATTAGTGCCAGAAATGACGTATTTTTGAACTTGTTAAAAATTTGATCGAAATTTCAAAAAAGGTCTGTGGTGTTTCTAAAACGGTTGGATTTCAGGAGCGAATGTTTGGAGTTGCCACAAATGACAGAAAGCGATTTCGAAAGTCTTTCTCGATTTTGTGAACCTGTCAAAGTAAAAAAAAAACAAAATGTAGCTTCAAAGCCGTCGTCAAATGTTTGTCATTATTGTTGGAAAAGGATTCCCAAGATCTCCTGTTGAGTTTTATCGAAATTTACAAAATCAATGCTTGTTACCAGCATTTTCTTTTTTCCTTAATTTTAGTTTGGTCTGGATTCCTTTGTCCAAAGACATGGGGATGCCTTCCCCTTCTGGGTTCTTCCGTCCAAAAAGAAACTGTTTCCTCCACTATTTTGAGGAAAAAATGCTAAGACACCGCTTGAAAAGCAATAGCCAGCAGGCGAGGAGGATTGCCTGTTAAGTTTTTCGAACAAAAACTTTTTGATCCAAAATTCAAAAGCGACTCTTTTTCAGTCAGCACATAATCCTAAGCCACTGAATTACCTGGTGCTTTTCAAAAATCGTCGTTCGAACTGTCACTTAGTTTGCAGCAGACGACGACCTTCAATAAGGTGACGCAGACAAATCTTGACATTGAGCCAGAAGTTCTAAAGAGAGGGCATTCGAACTTCTGGCTCGTTGCTGGTTTGTTTTTGAACCTGGTTTCGATTTCAGACAGCAGCTTACCATCAGTTTTTGTTTTTAAAGTTGGGCACTTATTTGCACGGTTTATGCTGTGATGCTTTAAGTTTCTTGCTGCCAAATTCTGCCGTCGTCTGACTCAATCCATGACATTTTAGTACAAAAACTTGGCAAAAAACAAAAAAAAGAGGGCCTACCAACTCCTCCTTGAGTGTGTTCAATTTTTTTTTGTCGTCTATGGAAAATGTGCAGAAGCCCCTGTCATAAGCTCTAGTCAGCTTGTGAATGAATCAACGTCAAGTCTCGGTTTGAAAAAAGAACAAATTTCATTTTCTGATCAATCAAAAAAAAATGCCACCTCACTGATGCCCTAAAATCAATTCCCACATCCTCAGACTCACGTTCTGAACTCAGTCACCGTCTCGGAAATCAACCATTCCCATCGGAAGTTCACTCAACTGGCCGTGTCATCCTCTTGATGGTCACTTGCCACCATTACGCGTTAATCCATGAAAGATTCATTTGAATCTAATAGCCGTCCGTATCCGTTGTTCTGTGAATTCATCTCTTTCCACGGAAAGAATTCACCTTTAATCGCCACCATGTCTCGGCTGACAGCATCGCGGAAATGTCCACCTGACTGGCGGCGTGTGAACATCTCTCTCCGCCGATGGGGACGCGTAATTACGCCGGGTCGCCCGTGTGGAATGCCTTTTTTGCACGACGTATTCAAAGGTGTCTCGCAATCATTGCTAAGGTCACTGTTCTACGACTGATTTTAGTTTAATGTTACCGCATCCCATTGACCCCCGCTGGCGAAAGTGGCAGTTCGCCGATTTTCTTCTGGTTTTTTTGAGTTTGTTTTCTGATGGTCCCTTGATAGTTCGGCGGACGTGCGCGATTCGCTGTGATTCACTGAAACGAAGTGTCGGGGTCAAACTCATTAGTTAATTAGACCTGGTCAGTGGTGATGACCAAGTGCTGGTGGTGGCTGGTGGTGCTGGCTGGAGGTGCTGAAGGTATGGCTTCTATGAGGAAGTGTGCGAAGACTTTTGGTGACGCCGGGGTGGGGAGTGAAGGTCACCCGTGTCCACGAGGTTTGCCATTGCCTACCGACGGGCGTGTGGATGAAATTATGCTTAAATTGATTTCCCTTCTGGGGGGTTGAAGCTGACCTACAGACGGTCTCCGGTGGGCTTATGTAAGAGCGTAACCCTTGAACGGTGGCTGGGCACTCGTATCGACTGCTGATCGGCATGTAATCTGGCGGAAAATGTCATCAATTATCACTTGGCCGCACGCTTATTCGAGTTGACTGACCGCACTGCGGGTGGTCAGTCCTGAAGGAACCCTCACTTGTCATGAATTCGACAGAATCAGTCTCTTAAGTGGTTTCCGATGAGAAACTGGATCTTTTTTGTCTCGTGTGTCTCCACGGACGCATCCCAAATTGATTGATATCCACTTGTGTCACCTACGAGGTGTAACTTCAGGAGCTGGAGACCTGAAACTAGAAAAGGCATTCAGTGCGACCAAGAGACTCTCGATCTTTCATCTAAACCTGTTCTTCGAGCAAGTCTGAACTCAAATTTGAAATGAGACACTTCCAGGCATTCCATTGGCTGGAAATAGACCTAAGTCTTCGATTTCGAGTTTCATATGACGCTGGAAAGTTCAACAAGACCCTTAGACAGTGCTTGTGAGTGTCTCCAAATTGAACTCTCATCCTGCTCCTAATGAGACATTTCCAGGCATTCCATTGACTGGAAATGGGTTTACGTTTTTGGCTTCCAGTTTCAAATCACATTGGAACATCCAACAGGACCCTAAGATAATTTGACGTCTCACTCAGCTCCTAACTTCCATGCCGCCCGAAACACCGGATGGGACGCTTTCAGGCATTCCATTGGCTGGAAATAGGCTTATGTCTTTGGCTTTCAGTTTCAAATGAAGTTGGAAAGTCCGACAAGGCACTAAGACAGTGCCTATGAGTGGCTCAAACTTGATATCCAACCTCTCACCAAACTCCTTATTTCCATGCCGCCCTAAAAACCGCCTCCCTCTTTCATCTCTTGGTCCTCGTTTCCCCTAAAATGTCCTCCACACCACCCTCCCAAGCCTGCACAAAGATTGCCTTAAGTCCATTGCCCCTGTGACTCTCAAAATAGACTTCATCCGCGCCATTCAACGGTCATCAGCCGAAAAGCCATTTACAGAGATATCATCTGTGCAGCCTCCGCCATCACCTTGTCCAAACAACAATCAGCGCCCGTCCCGCTCTACCGTAACCACGGTGTGCCTTGTTTACAACGGATTTTATGATCTATTAACAGAGACCCTTGAGTGTTTTTGTTTCTCTGCTGTTTCCCTATCGCCGATGAACATTACCCGCCAGAGGAAGCCTCTGACGCTCGGAACCGCTGATGGTGTTCAGCGAAGCATTGCGCACTACGAGTCGGATGAAGCACGGCAAACCAGAACCAGAACACGACTCCATCGTGGCCAAAGACAACTGCTGCTGGTGCTTTTCCTTGGACAGACGAATCAGTTTTCCACTTTGATGGCTACACGTCGTCGTCGTGCAGTTTGGAGGAGGAGGGACGGCGAATCAGATTCTTACGTTTCTGGTTCATTTGTCCAACCGAGCAGCTGCTTGGCGGTTGAGTGTGTGCGCGCTGGACTGAGAAGGAGACTCCTTCTGTGAGCCAAGACGACCGACACGCCAACCAGACCCGCTGCTGCTGGCGGAGGTGCCAACGACCCAGTCCAGATGCAATTTTCTGATTTGAAGAATGAAATAATTGCCGCACGGCCATCGGAAGGGTTCGTCGTCCGGCTCGATGGAGCACGGGTGGCTGCTTGGTTCTCATGGGGCGATACCGACTTATGGAAATGAGGAAGGAACCATTAAGGCCGAAGGGATTAAGCAGGAGATCGCATGAGGTTCCGCTTGAGTGGCATCTCGTTCGCCTGGGTCACACGAGATCAATGCGCACTGGCTTATGGTGCCTGGTAATTTGTGTGACTTAATTGGCTTAAGTGCAGCACTTCGAGATGAATGCGGCGATTTTCTCATTAAGCGTCGTCGGGTACAAAGACTGAGCGGTCTTGAGTGGTGTGCGGCATTAGTTTGAATCTGTAATCTCTTGTGCGACCTTGGTCTCAATTTAGATCGACTTTGTTATCGGGGCGAGTGTGCTTAAGTGAGGGTGACCTACTGTGTGTGTGTGTGTGTGGAGATGTTTTGTTTTGTTTTGTTGCACAACGATTCAGACGCGAGACTAGTGATGGGGGAGAACCAAGTCCAAGTTTTTTGGACTTGATAACCCTGTGAACCTCGGGAAGTCTAGGATTTCATGTCGTCTTTGGAGTCTGGGAATGGGATTTAAGCGCTTCAACTGACAGAATGATTGCAGATGGTGACGTTTTACGCAAACTGTCAGCAGTTTTTTCAACGCCCAGTGGACATATTCCAGATGAGCCTCTTCGATCTATTCGACTCAATTGGTTAAAGAATTTCTGAGGTATCTATCTCTCGTTTTTTAACTGCTCGGGGAACGTCAGACAGATTTTGGAACTCGTTGACTTTTGAACACACCCATTTCTGATAAACTTTTGACAGTTGATGATGTTTGAAATTTCTTTCAGATCTCAGCGCCAATGCGGCGCCTTTTACAACAGACAGTGTTTCGTCTGCTTTCCATCCCATAAATCACAGTTGACAGTTGAACACACTCATTTCTGATCAAGTTTTGACAGCAGATGACGTTTGACATTTGATTCTAGCTCCCAGTGACATAAAATCCTGCAAACGACTGTGTCTCTTCTGCTTTCCTTCCTACAAATCACAGCTGACAGTGGAACACGCCCATTTCTGATCAAATTTTGACAGATGGTGACGTTTGAACTTGATTTCGGCTCCCAGCGCCAGTAACTTTCGCAACAGACTGTGATTGATGACGTTTTGAAATGGATTTTAGATGCCAGCGACTTCAACTTCTGAAATAAACTGTCATTTCTGCTTTCTTCCCCCTTTAAACAAAGTTGACAGTTGAACATACCCTTTCCTGAACAACTTTTGACAGCCGATGACGTTTGAACTGAATTTCCATTACCAGCGATCTCCACTTTTCCAACAGACTGTCTCGTTTACCCAACCATTCCCCCACCAATCACCGTCTCAATCGTAAGTCAAGTTCAAACAAATCACTTTCCATTTGTCAAAAAACACCCAGTCAAAGAAAAATCGAAGAGAAAAAAGGGAAAGTTTCGGTCGTGTCCGCATGCATTCTGCGGTCTTCAACTTGTCTTACATAAACCATGCACCTAATGTCCTCCATGAAACGATGGTTTCATTACAAACCTCCAATCATCGTCGCAGCAGCTGTCATTGGCCACCGCAGTCGGAGCTAATGAAGCTACACATTTATTGACACTTCACCGGACCAGCACTCGAAGATCCATTATCCAGCAGAGTTGCGGAGATCTACGCCCGGCCATGTGGTCGCGCGGTGCGGTCTGTCTCAAGAACACTCGGGCGCACAACAGATGTGAGGTTAATTAAATCACGAGTGGCTCACATAATTCGACACAAGCATCCACTTGATCGTTACATAAATCCCTGAGTGCTTTTCAATTGCAGCCCGAAAGTTGCAGCAATTTGTTCGGAGTTCAAGAGACTCGTTGAAAACGTAAACAAAACTCTCATGACATAAGCTAAACATTTGCATTCACCTGTCAAAACTTTTCCACCACGGAGTCGTAAAAAATCACCGATCCCCCGGGATGCCACACGGTTGTAGACACGTCTCTGACGCACATCCGTCAATTTGGCTTGAACACACATTTAGACGTCTGATCTCACGGCATGAGTGAGCCCAAAGAACTGTCGATGAGTGTGTCCTGTCCCGGGAAAGAAGCATGATGCATCACGAGCTAATTTCGTTCGCCGACTCGGCACAGTCAGCGGAAATTTTGCAACAACTCAGCGGTGCGACTGTCAATTTGACAGTGACACGAATCGGTGGCCGGACGAAATTGGATCAGTGGAACTAGTGAAACCGCTGGAGGGTTGTGCAAAATCTTGAATAGACCAGTCCGTGGTCTTGAGATTTATCGACCCGTCTCTTGATGGGTGAAAGACTAGGTGAGAGAGATCGTTACGTAAGTTCTGTTCGTTTTGGGAGATCAGAGCCAGTTCGGTGTGAGAGGTGTTACGTCAAATCAGAGCAACACATTTGCTGTGGCCCGCGACGGGGGGAGGGTTGTGATTTATGTCTCCAGCTTTCGTGGACGACTTTTATCAGATCATTTGGTTGCGGTTTTAGCCCAGATTATGATCGTAAATATTGGCTTTGTCAGATATTTACTAAATGCCGTCCGACGCCAGTGGCGAGACGCTGAACGTGGCGTGGCGTGGCGTGGCGTGGTGTGAACTGTGTCCCAACTGGGCTCATCATGTCATTTGACAGATGATCTTAAATCAAGTGGAACTTACGAGAGTTCATTTTTGTGCTGATGGCGCGCTAAACGATTGGTGATGAGAGGGAACTGCGCAAGATTTCTGTCAAAACGTCAACAAATGGTTGGGTCAGGTTATGAGTACCAAGGTGATGTTGTGTCTGTCGAGATGTGGCAAAAATGATGATCGGTGTTGACAGAGTTTTTGACTGGAAAAAAGGGAAAGGGAGGAAGAACTTTTTTTTACTAGCGACTTGGCTTTGAAGGCGTCAACTTGAGGATGACAGGTAGACAAAAAGAGGAACGCCTTAAGCTTGCAAACTACACTTAAAATTTTTGAAAAGACCTTGTGAACATCCCCTAATGGTTTCATCGAAAGACAGGTCCGATTAACGAGTCGAAATTTGACGTCTTGGGGCTGTGTTCGTTAAGAAAGGAGGTAGACATCTGAATGTCAACTAAGTGTCAGCACATCGTTTCATTCTGTTGTAAAATTTAGTCAAAAAATTAAGCAAGACTGTTTAGTTAGCAGCTAAAAGGCGTTCAATGAACGTAGGAATAAATTTAATTGAAAATCTAGATCTTTAAGTAGAAATTTTCATTGAAAACATTGCGACCACCAAATTCGAGAAAAAAAATTAAGCAAGACCGCCCAGTTAGCAGCTGTAGGGTGCTCCAAAAATCACGTTCTGATAGAAAATTCAAGTTTTTGATCAGAAATTGTAATTGTAAAGCCTAAAGTGGGGTAGGGAGTATGTTCATCAATTCCTTCGATGAAAGCCCACGGTTTGATCACGGACACACTAACTCTCATTTTCACTGGACCACCTCTCTCGAGTTACTGACAATGCTCAGAAGGTTCAACTGTCAAGAGAAGTTTCTCAAACTTCGCCGTTCAGAGTCGGTTTCGATCTGTTTGACCCCTCCACTCGTGAGAGAGCGCTGGAACGCATAGCACGAGTGGTTGTTTTAAAGGGTCTTTCATTGAGCGCTTCCTATCTTTAAATTTAAATTAAACAAAGCGTGTGTGAGATATCATGGAAATTTTATATTCGTTTGGAAGGCATATCGATGCCATGTATGGAATATAACATCATTCAAATGTCCGCCGTGGCTTCTCTGGGTGGCGCGCATCTGAAATGCAAAATCCATGATTCCATGACTGGTACAAAAATCAGGCTGAATTTCACCGATGACATGAGTTATGCTGGCTTTAGGGGCCGCTATTTGTGGCGTATTCGTATTGTTTGTGGCGTATTCGCACAGACCTGCGACTCCAGAAAACCCCTCAAGAAATAGTCTAACGGGGTCAAATCACACGATCTCGGAGGACAGTTCACATCACCTCCACGTGAGATGACCACGCCCTCGAATCGCTCGTGCAGAATCTCCAATGTGGTGTGAGCTGTGTGATACGTAGCGCCGTCCTATTGAAACCACATGTCGTTGGTGTCCATATCATCCAATTCAGGCTAAAAGAAGTTGGCAACCATCGACCTATAGGGCTTGTCGTTGACGGTGATGGCCTGGCCAACGTGGATCTCAAAGAAATATGTACCGATGACGAAACCGCCAGCCCAAAATCCGCACCAAACGGTGGCGCTCTTGGATTTCATGTTGATTGGTATCATCCCAAATTGATAATCATCGACCGAGAGTACTCGCCGTTGACGGTGATGGTCTTATTTCTGCTTTGTCTCCTCACCGATCAGATTTGAAGTTGAACACACCCATTTCTGACTCATTTTTGACAGCCGATGACGTTTGAATTTAATTTCAGTTCCCAGTATAATCGGCTTCTACAACAGACAGTGTCCCGTCTGCTTTTTCTCCCACCAACGTCGTTCTCAAGGAAATATGGACCAGCCAAAAGTCCACACCAAACAGTGATTTTTTCGGGATGCATTGGACGCTCTTGGATCTCATGTGGATTGATGTCGTCTCAAATTCTAGAATCTAGTTTGTTGACGTACACATTCATCCAGAAATGGGCCTCATCGCTGAAGATGATTTTTCGATGATTTGGGTCCAACTGCTCCACGTCGTTGTCTATGGTCTGGTCGTTTACCTTCAGCTCCTGGGTCAATTGAAATTTGTACAGGTGCAGGGGCAGGCCCAA
The DNA here is from genome assembly GCA_930367185.1 of Myathropa florea. Classification (NCBI taxonomy): domain Eukaryota; kingdom Metazoa; phylum Arthropoda; class Insecta; order Diptera; family Syrphidae; genus Myathropa; species Myathropa florea. Next base: position 30,842,725 of record OV884005.1, on the reverse strand, counting down.
GTCACGATGCGACGCAAAATTCGCCAAGTTGTTGCCTGCGAAAGGCCGAGTTCTTGTGAGCGACGCGAAATCGACTCCTTCGGATTCTCCTGTAAGCTTTCAAGGACATCGGCTATGTTTTCGACAGATCTCTCGTTTTGTCGACGTCGACGATGTTGTTTTATCGTTTATTAAACCAGTGGACTCAAATTTATCCACCACACTGCGAATAGTTCTCTCGGCTGGGCGATTATGGCGACCGTAAAATGGGTGAATCGCCCAGAACGTTGCCCAAACAGAACACCTTTTTTATCATTTGCACGCGTTGTTAACTCTTTGTCCGTCCACGTTGTTTTGGCAAAACAGGCTGAAAAAACGAGAGCCAATTTGACAGATGCATCTTCAACAATATGACCGCTATCAGCTGTCAAAGTTCGGAAGTCCCTATTGGTCCCTATTTAGTCCCCTATTAGTCCCTAAGACTCTTTAGAATCTAAACCAAAGTCTACCCCAGACTGTGGCGCTTGAGAATCGATTTAACACATTGGCTACACTTTTTTGCCTCTCAGATTCAGTGGGACCTGAGAAAAATGTCGTTCTGTTAGATCAATGGCGCCCAACGCAGCAAAAATCGAAAATTTGCTTCCAAAATCTTCAAAAAGTGTGTCTCCTGTTGATGGTGTCTCCAAATTTATGATCCTTGTCAATATTTCAGACCCTAGGTCAGCCCGACCTGTATGTTCCTTGACAAAGGCAAAAACCTGTCATTGGCTTCCTTTTACTGTCAAAAATTGTCCCCTCTTAGTCCCAACTAGAACAGGGAATCGCGTGGTTTGCTAAATGTGTGTCCTTGGGTTTATGTTTGTTGGGAACTCTTTGGAAAACGTTAGGGCCTAAACTAGACAGACTTAGATGCCAACCTTAGACTTGTTTCTGCTACCTAAGGCTCTCCTCTCAGTCCCAACTACCTCGCCGCCTGTCATAGGACAGATAAACTGCAATTTTTTCGCGTCTTCTGCTGAAGGTGTCTCCGCGTTAAACTTTAGGCTGTAAGTCAGCCATCCCTCCACACTCCTTGACAAAAAAAAAACTCTCTCCTCTCAGTCCCAACTACGAGTATGTATCTCCCCTCTTATCGTTGACCAGTAGAAAACTCCACAAATCTCCCAAAGTGATCACTTGTTTGTCTTTCTGAAAGCAGTCAACTTGTCAGTTTGCGTCCAACGACCTTGAAGCCCATCCGCTGACCGCTCAAAGTCGCCTTGTAGCAGCAAAACCGATTAGAGCTTCAAACTCCAGCTCAGCAATCAGTTTGCATCATCATTTGAAATTGCGCACTTAAAGATTTGTCAACGAGCCAGCGATACCTCTCGTTAAATTTCTCTCTCTCTCTGTCCCAGTCCCTGTGCGCGCTCATGGCTTAATTACACACCTCAGCTGCGATTCCCATAGCACTGCAGGCACAACTTGTCCAATCGTCAATCTCCGCGTGCGCGTGTATAATTATAAGCAACCTCACGGGTAGGGGAGTCTCATAAATTCGTCTAAAAATAATCACACTGAACCACAAAATGTTTACACTATCCGCGATGTACCTCGCCAGGGAAAGATACACACGGCCAGTGTGTGTGCACACAACTTTCACTTGTATGGACGGCGACGACGGCGAAGACGGGTGGTGCACGAGTATCTCGAACCGCATAGTGAACTCTGCGCGCAAGGTAACGCCACACAATTCGCAGTCTCGCGGCGGTATCTCAAGGAAAACGAAACAAAACAAAAGTCCGTATCTCACGATGAAAAACCGCTGAAAGAAAAGTGTATCTGCTGGATGCTCGTGTGTGCGTGTGTGTTCCACATTCCACCGCGTGTGTGTGTGTGTGTGTTTGCAGTCACTTCGGCTTCCTTAATTACCATCCAAGCCCAGCAGCAGCAGCCGCAGCAGTCGCAGCTCGGTTGGTGGCAATGAGGAAGCCCAAGTGACGGTGAATTCTGAAAACTAATCGAAGCATGAAACTTCCCCGTCTGTCTCCATAGTCGAGCGCAAGACACAGTGACAGCACGAGCACAGAAGACACGACAAGTGACAGTCCTTAATGCACTCAAACGCAGCGGAACACATCGACGACCCACAAACCATGGAATGTGACACGAAAAATCATCGCGAACAGCCCATGGTGTGACACAGATCTCCGCATCGTGAAACTCTAGATACATTCTTTGAAATTTGAAATCGCAACTTGCCATACAACCAACCCCCACCGCAACCCATTTCCACAGGGGAGAAGCGTGCGTTTAGGGAGCACCCATCAGGCGGACACATCCAGACCCTTCCATTGAACATGAATAGCCAACCGGCCAGCCAGCCCGAGAGTATCGACCTGGCCTATGATATGTGGGCTGGCCAATTTGAATTCGTTGGCTCACCACAGAACAACAACAACAACAACAATAACGGATCATTGAACAACTCACAGTATAAATTTAGTGATAAACTATCTAGTCAACACTCCAGAAGCAACGAGAGTCTGGAGGATTTGAATCTGAACCTGAGCACGGGCGCCACGACGTGGAGCACGGGCGAGGACTTCAGCAAGCAGCCGATCCTGATCGACCAGGAGACCTTCCTCAGCTTGAATCCAAATGATTTCGATGACATTGTGTCATCGGGACCGAATTCGTTGGTGTTCATCGAGAATAAGTTCAACGAGACACAGACACCGGGCGGCGGCACGACGGAAGTCGGTGACAAGCTGATCAATTTGGAAGCACTGACCAACAAGCTGAACTGCAAGCCGAACAACAACAACACGAACGGATTTAAGTTGGAAAATCTGAAGAACTTCAAGAACAAGCTGTTGTGTGAGTTTCCGGAGAAGAACAACAACAACAACGGCGGCGGCGGAAGTGGTGGACTGGCCACAGCGACAGCGGGCGTCGGCGGAGTTGTTGGAGTTGTCGGTGGCGGCAAGATGAACGGCATCAATGCGGAATTGTGCGAGAATCTTAATGAGCAGGTGAGTGTTGTGGTTTTAGAATGTAAGGAGGGGGTCTTGTCAAGTATGTCTTTTTTTTGGAGTGCCGCAAGGGTCTGCAAGTGGACCTGGGCCGAATCCAAAAAGCCGATCGATCTTTTGCTGTGTATTCCCAATTTTTCAAGACCAATTTGGGGCTGGCTAGGACACATGTTGCGTCGTCAGCTGATAGCACAAATTCCACAAAGTCTGTTAAAAAAAGTTCAAAATTGTTGATCAAATTTTTTAAATTTTAGACCATCACTCCGTTGGAGTTCCTACTCGTATATACACCTTTGCAGGGCCCTATTAGGCTTCTTGAAGCCTTCTTAATTTAGAATTTTCGTTCCGTTGAAATGTTAGCAAAGGATAATGCGAAATTTTGGCCAAAAATGTTCAAAATTGTAGATCAAATTTTCTGAATTTTAGATCATCTCTAAGTTAGGTCTGCTGCTCGTATTTAAAGGGTCTTATTAGACTTCGGGAAACCCGATTGACTTAGATTGGATGTTCCATAAAGGCGTTGATCCGAAATTCTGGTCAAAAAGTTCGAAATTGTTGATTGAAACTTTTGAATTTTAGGTCATTTCTCTGTTGGAGATTCTACTCGTATTTAGACCTCAGCGGGATCTTGTTAGACCTCGTAAGAACTCTTTGATTTCGATTTGTGATTCCATGAAGGCGTTCTGATCTGAAATGTTGGTCAAAAATGTTCGATTTTTTCCTTAATTTTGTGTCTCAGTGGAGGTCATTGGCAACAGAAAACTATGATTTTCGACCTTTTCCGCCCGTTGACGAGCTTTCAATGCTGAAGTCCAAATTGTCTGTCAGAAACTGTGCCAATTTTGAGCAGTTCAAACTTGTTTTCTGGTCAATTTTGACTTATCTCTTGGAAAATGGAACCAAAGTACTGACTGAAGAGTTTTCTCTTCGACACCTCATTGGATGTCATTTTGAAATTATTTCTCTTTCGCCTCAAATGGAGTCTTAACAGTAAGGTCTTTGAGGTTATGACAGTAGTTCTTACTTACTTACTTATCAGGCCTACGTCCTATGGAGAGATTGGGCCTACGTCCCATCGAGGGACTGGGCCTGAGATACAACTGTCTTCATATTGGCGTTCCCGTCCACACTGCTTCCAGTCGTCTAGACCAAGCTGTCTTGCGTCCGCAATGACTTTTGTTTTTTTCGGAGGATTTTCTAAACACTACTGGAGCACTCTGACTCAAAACTGGTCCATTGTACTGCCAGATAGCAACCTACTCCCGTGCCGTTAATTTGATCCCCACGGCAAACGGTGACTGAACCAGATTCGATTTCACTGGGATTCGAACCTAGGACCCCTCTAACTTGGGGCAGGCACTTAACCAACTGCGCCATCCTGTCGTGTCCGCAATGACTTGGTCTTTTAATTGGTGGTTCGTCTTCTTCTCGAACCAGGAGACTCGGTTTTGAGGACCCTCTTGGCTAGAGCTATACTGTTCATACGCTCGATGTGGCCAATCCAATGTAGTTGACGGATCTTTGCTATTTGGACTGCGTCCACTTCTTGGTATAGCCTATAGATTTCGCAGTTATGCCTTCTCCTCGATTCACCATCCTCGCAGATAGCACCATATATTCGACGCAGAATCTTTCTTTCGAAGAAACCAAGAATCAGCTCTGCCGTTCCGCTTATCGTCCAGCATTCGGGCTCCATAAAGCAGGACTGCCAGAATAAGGGTTTTGTAGAGCATGATTGTGGTCCTTCGAGTTAAGAGTTTTGACCCTAGCTGTTTAGACAACGGTTGCCAAGTGCGATTCTGCGTCGGATCTCCACCAGAATGTCGTTTGTGAAGTTTACATTTGCCCCGAGGTAGACGCACTCCTTCACTTCCTCAAAATTGTAGCTGTCGATCGTGATGGTTTGTCTCAGGTGGTATGCGACGGATCCAGTTTTACTCGACAGGAGTACATGCTGTCTTCTCCTCATCTACCCTAAAACCAGCTCCTTACGCCTCTTCTTCAATCGCCGTAAAAGCTTCTACAACGGCACGCTGGGAACGCGCGACGATGTCGATTTCATCAGTGTAACCCAGCAGTTGGACAGATTTGTAGGAGATAGTGCCTTCCTTTGTTAACACACGCCCGCCGCACTATCTTTCTTCTCCAGCATCAAAAATCATAGGATAGCGCATCTCCTTGCTGAAATCTGGTGCTGGTTTCAAATGGTTCAGAGGTCTTTGAACTGAACTGCACCGTGCATCGCGTATCCCTTAGTTTGGTGCGAAACAACCGCATCAGTTTTCCCGGGATCCCGAATTCGTCCATCGCATCGTACGATTCTTTACTACGAATAGTGTCGTATGCCGCTCTGAAATCGATGAAAACGTGGTGCGTATCGAACTGAAACTCGCTGGTCTTTTCCAAAGATACTCGTATGCCTTAGTGTGAACATCTGGTCTATAAACGATTTCCCGGAATAGAAGCGGCACTGGTACATGCCGATTAGTTCGGTGCAAAACGGCTTTAGACGCTCATGCTGGACAGGATCTTGTAGGCGAGATTAAGCAGGGAAATATCTCGATAGATTTTGCAAGGGGTAGGGCCACCGTTTTTGTCGATGGGGCATATGTAGCTGGTATTCCAGTCGCCGGGCGTGCTTTCGTCCTCCCAAATTTTACAAATTATCTGGTGCATGCTCCCTACCAGAACATTGCCGTCAGCCTTGAAGAGCTCTGATGGCAATTGAGCCTGCGGCTTTGTTGTTCTTCAGGTTCCTCACTAATCGGTGTGCCAACGGGCATGGAGACTACTTTACCGACTTTTTCCTTACCACTCTCTCTTTGTCATGCCCATTATGCAACTGCTAAATACATCCACAATTCCCTGCGGGTCAGTAACAAGATTATCCTTGCAGTTTCGAAGAGCCTGGGTGCCTTTCCTAAAACCTGACTGAAACTGACAGAAGACCTACAAAGTTTTCAATTTACACAAAAGTCAGTCTGTAGAGTGTTTTAGCGTCATCTGTCCCATCTGTAGACAGGGTACGGCAAAAAGAATCAAAATGTCATCTCCATCCGACGTTTGGGATGTGTTCAGCAGGTAATCAAGCACTCGACGCACAGAGGAAAACAGCAGAGACAGCAGGCACCAGGAGTACAAATTACATGCGTCAAAAATATCTGCCTTCTCGCATAATTACTTATTTTCCAAACTATTCCCTTCCCAATTCTCGGCTTGACAGATTGGATGGACTAAGCTGTCAAAGTTGACAGTTCAAAGACATTTGCTTCTCTGTTTCGGCTTCCATCCGATTTAGATCATTTTGAGAGCCAAATTCTGGTGTCAATTGAATCTTTGCGCCTAAATTTTAGTCCCAACAAGTGTGAAATTGACGGCTGACAAAGATGACCCCTAGTCTGTTTCTGTATGCTTCTTCCTAGGTTAGGTTAAGGTGACTGTCACCGCTGAATCTGACGTTACTCACTTAGATCCTGAATGGATCCACTGTGATGTCCAGTAGGTTAGGTTAGATTAGTGACCACCAGCACACTTAGACCGTCCATTGTGAGACTCACAGTCAGACTACTACCACTGATCGACCGCTCCAGTGATAGCGCCGTTAATTTAATCCCAACGGCAAATGGTGACTGGATCAGATTTGAAAAACAGGATAAAAGCGTATTAACTTTGCTTTCACTGAGATTCGAACCTGGAACCCCTCTAACTTATTTTTTTTACGCACTTTTTGAAGCTCCCCATGGAGCACTCAGACTCAAAACTGGTCCATTGTACTGACAGGTAGCAACCTACTTCAGTGCCGTTAATTTGATCCCAACGGCAAATGGTGACTGGACCAGATTCGTTTTCACTGGGATTCGAACCTGTGAACCCACTAACTTCGGGCAAGCACTTAACCAACTGCGCCATCCAGTTGTATCTCGTCTTTTAAGTGATTAATGCATCTTCCTAGAATGTCTAGCTTTTCAAGAGGCGACTCGTAATACATGGAAATTTGTTTCCTCAAACAGGAAGTCCCTCTTTCCGTCCATCGTCTCATCTTAAAATTCCCCAAGTTCTTTGCCGTTCCTTGAGTCACCATCCCCCCATGTGGCATCTGATCTCTAACCCATCCATCCGTTCACTGAATGGAAGTAATTGCCTCTTTAATTGATGCGTCATTTCGATTTGTCAGACATGACAGATCACATGCCAAGTGAGCGTGCGTCTCCAAGAAGTCCAACGCATTTCCTCTGACTTCAGTGTCTAAGCTTATCACTTTTGAAAGTCACAAACATCCGGCGGGGCATACTGAGATAAACCTTTTGTGCAGCTGACTGGAGAATTGTGACGGAAGTGGCATGACGTTCGATAAGACTGGACGAGGAATGAATGAAAATGGGGAAATGAATGGGATTAACTTGTTGAGGTCTGCGAAAGGTCCTTCAAATGTGAGTTCTCTCTCTCTCACTCTCTCTCTCCCTTGGCCATGCCTTGGACTTCACAACCACCCCTCGTGATGACCTTTCCGCTTTCCACTCCGAGCATGGGGTGCAATTGCAAAATCGATTTGTAACCCTTCTCAGTCAGAAACTCCTTGCAACAAGGAACCACATTTCACGGCTGACATTTGAAAGAGGACCTTGGAATGTTTGGATTTCCTCGTTTTGAACGGGGTATTGATCAAACTTGGACGGATATTCTTGATTGCACGCCTTTCTTTCGCTTCACAGAATGACTGCGTGTGTGTGCTTCGTTTTGAGGTTAGACGGGCGAGAAGGGACTCTGTATAGAGGACTCGATGGGGAATGAATGAGACAAGAGTACATTGTGACATGCTATTCTTAGTTTTGACATCATTGGGTGACCCGTTTTCAGTTAAAGACGAACGTCGGTGACAAGAGACAGGACTTCAGAGAAAATAGAGTACAAGGCAGATTTTCGAGGGAAGCCAAAGAATGATTTTGAAATGGATTTCCTAGTTGGCCAACAAGCTGTTGTGTTATGTGACAATGACATCTAGCTTGGTAATCCCTTGAGTTACAATGGACTAGTTTTTGAGTCTGAGAGCTCCAATGTAGAGTCGCAACAAAATCCAACCCAAAAAACGCCTTGGGATGGTGACAGTTCAACTGATGACAGGCCAACTGGTCCAACTGTCAGATTGGTTGACACGTATGTCACTTTTGGCTTTGACACCTTTGACAAACCTTTTAGTTGACCTGAATCGTCTTTTTTTGTCCCTGATTCATCATGTCTTCGACTCTGAACCAATGAGACAGAGGGCGTCCACAAAGCAGAGGACCAGAGAGCTACCCAAGTGGAGAGGGACCTCAAATATCAGCTCTCTCTCTCTTTCTCTCTCAATATCTCTCTTAATCTCTCTCTCTCTCTCTCTCTCTCTCTCTCTCTCTCGCTCTCGCTCTCGATCTCTCTCTCTCTCTCTGGCGCTCTCTCTCTATCTCTCTCACTCTCTCTCTCTCTCTCCCCCCTCCCCCCCTCTCTCTCTCTCTATCTATCTTTCTCTCTCTCTGCAATCAGCTAGCAAAAGAGGCTTGTTGGTTACGGCCTAAATCCACTCCGGGCTATAGCTCCACCAGAAGAAGGAAAATATTCATTATGTCGGTTGTTTTGTGGTTGATGCCTTCGCTAGCTGACGTTTGTTTGATTTTGTGATTGGATGGAAGGTCAAGAGACTCCCGACAGTAATTGCTTCTAAGTAGTTGGTGACCTTGCTGATATCATTTGTTTGATTTACTGACTGGCTCCTGGGCAGGTCAAGAAACTGGAATATGCCTAGATTCTCACAGGGACATGATGCCAACCGGGCTGACATCTGCTGAACACAGCTGAAAGTTTGCTGAACCTGCATTCTGACAGCTGACAGCTGGCTGAACATGGGCTATAGATGGTTGGACATGAATGACAAAGGCGGCTGAACATGGTTTACAAGCAGCTCACATGGCGGATAGGTAGCTGAATGCAGCTGACAGAGGTGGCTGAACATGGCTTACAACCAGTTGAACACGGCGGATAGATTGCTGAATGCAGCTGACAGAAGTGGCTGAACATGGCTTACAATCACATGGCTAATAGGCTGCTGAATGCAGCTTACAAGTTGTTGAACACGGTGTATAGCTTGCTGAATGCAGCTGACAGTAGTGGCTGAACATGGCTTACAATCACATGGCTAATAGGTTGCTGAATGCAGCTGACAGAGGTGGCTGAACATGGCTTACAAGCAGTAGAACACGGTTGATAGGTTGCTGAATGCAGCTGAACATGGCTTACAAGCAGTTGAACACGGTGGATAGGTTGCTGAATGCAGCTGAAGATGACTTACAAGCAGTTGAACACGACTGATAGGTTGCTGAATGCAACTGAACATGGCTTATAAGCAGCTTAACACTGCTGGTAGGTTGCTTACAAGTAGTTCAACATGACTGATGACTTGCTGAATGCAGACAGATGTTTTTAAACTTGGCTTACAAACTGTTGAACATGGCTAATAGGCTGAAGAATGCAACTTATACAGAGCTGGCTGAAATGGTCTAATTAGTTGCTGAAAATGAATGGAAACTGATGAATATTTCTTCAGGTTGTCTCGCCGCTTTACAACGACTTTCCAGGCCAGAGTTAGAATGTGCCCAGCTGAGATCTTTGTGTACTGATGAGGCCCTTAGGCTCCTCTTCAACTCCTCCTCTAGATGCCTTGTCTTGTCAGCCAGTTGAACCAAGTTTGTGTTGACTGTTAACTGATGTCTTTGGGATCAATTTTTAGGGGGAAACAACCCTGGACTCTTTGTAGACTTGGTTCGTGACGCATTCATTCCTTCCATCGACCAACTACTCGACTGACTGACTCCTTGTCAAGCTTTGATAAAATATTGTCTTTCCAAAAGATCCTCTCGAAGAAGATGTGTGAAAATGAATGGTCCCCTCCTCCTCTAAACCTCTTTTCAAAGACATTTCCCATCTGTGACCCCGCCCGACCGCTCCCATTCTCCACCCATTCGCATCCAAAACAAACCATCAATTAATTCCCAATGTTTCTCTCACCGCTGACATCCCATCAGTGTCTGTCTCCGCGTCTCCCATGTCCCCACCGAACCACCGCCGCCAACGACGACACGTGAGACCTGGAAGAGAATTAAGTGTAATGCGGTGTTGACATGAACTTTCCCCACTGCCACAAGGTGAATGAATGCCTGCCTTCTTGCCATTAAAGGGAACCTGTCTCAGAAAACCAAAAAATTCCACAGAACCATAGAGATCGAGAGGAGGAAAACAAGAAAATCTCACACCAGCGGGAACTTGATGGGGACCAAGCTGAACATGTGTTCGCCGGGACAGCTCACTCCCGGGGCGTTTGAGTGCGTTCCCAAAACGAAAAATGTTCTTTTTTTTTCAGTTCACTTGGCCTTTGGTGTCGCTCTCTCCCTCTCTCTCTCTCTCTCTCTCTCTCTCTCTCTGTGGCACCGCACATATTAAGACTCTGTCCCCGGCGGTTGCCAAAACGGTTTGAAGATTGTTTTCCCGGTCTAAATTTAATATAGCCCCACACAAACACAGTCGCAGACGGTCGCGCGAGAGTTTGGCCGCCCTGAAGACCGCCGCAGCTGCAGCCACAGCGTTGGACTCTCAGAAGGGCAACCGGCTTCTGGGCACCGCGAAGAGGAGGAGGAGGAGGAGGAGGAAGCCGACGCATTTTATGTGTCGTCCACACTGGGTTCCCTGGAAAATTTCATCGGAAAACATCACGCGCACTTATGATGTGGGCCCCACATTAACCCTCTCCTCGTGGCTCCGTCCGTGTCACTCGCTCTCGTCGGTCGGTCGAGAGTCTGGTGCGGAAATAGAACACATTCAGCTGGCCGTCGGCGGCACAAGAAACTACGTGCTCGGAACCGCCAGTAGGCCATCGGAGAGCAACAGACAAAGAAGAGCTTCTTACGTCATTCGTTCGTCGTCGATGATTGATTCGACCGTTAAATTGAGAGAATAGCAGCGAAAGGCCGCGGCAATCGTTCGAAAAGCACAACAAGCACATCGGGCGCGAGTGTACGAGTATTTGCAACCGAAAAAGTTCAACTGACCTCAAATTATCGCTCGTGCACCCACACCAGCAGCGCGCAAGGCAGGAGGAGGGTGCTCTCCAACCCACCCAACCATTCATCCGTCCGACCGTCCCGTCCCGGGTTATGAATCACTCGCTGATTAGAATATGAATTTCACAGTGTGTGCTGTTGTGGCCCGCGAATGTGATTAGTCGACGTGCGGGAGGCGGTATCTGCGCATCTACACATGCGAAGCTCCGGACTCGGACTGCGTCTCAGCCCCGATCTTCGTGCCCGACCGTACATAGCAGTGGAATGTGAATTTGGTTCGGCGTCTGGCGCGATCTTACCGTGTGCAGCAGATGTTTTGTCCGCTTGGATACTGGTGGCTGAACCGACCGCGCAAATGTATCTGAAGCGTTCGATGGACGTTGAGGATCTTCTGGACGATATTCGTCAATTGAAGTGCTCTTGTGTTAGTCGCCCCCTCTCGCTCGCTCAATTTTCTCCCCCAAATTGCCGTTGATTGGACGAGTTGTTTACGAGTTTGTCTTTTTGTTTGTATCTTTGCAGTTGGAATTGTTGCAGCGACAAGTTACAGACTTGGCCGACACACAGAACATCGCCGAGGACAGAACCACGCGCACCAAGACGGAGTATGCTGTATTACAGGCTCGGTACCATATGCTCGAGGAGCAGTACAGAGACGTGAGTATTCATTTGTTTTCATTCATTTTTGCCCGCCATTGTGTGTATCTGTTGGACGGAATGTATCGTTCATTGACTTCGGCATTAATTTTTCGGTTGATTTTCGGGTGAAAATACATATTTTTCGGGTTTTGTTTTCTTTGCGCTGTCACGGGAGACGCCTTTTGTTGGCGGTTCATTTTTATTTTTAAAACATCAGCCTCGGGGCTGTTTGGGAACGTTTGTGCGCGCCGACTATCGGCGACGGCTATTTAGAGAGTTGTGTCAATAAAATTACACATCGTCATCGGCACTCGGTGCGGATGAAGTAATTCGCTGCAAACAAATATGGCGAGCGGTGTGCGGTTCGTATGAGGAATTCTGCTGCTTTGCATTGACGTGGGATAATGCCCACACTTGCAGTCAAGACACAGTTTTGCTGGCAGCATGTGCTCGTTAACCTTCGGGAGTTCTCTCAGCAAACACTTCGGAGTCGCCGCACACTTGGGGAGTTGTCGTTTTTTTGTTTGTGCGCAAGCTACTCCGTGTAGGGCGTTCAAATACTTAAGTTCCGGTTAGAAGGCAACGCAGTAGGTGCAACACGTGCACCACTAACACTTTCTTCTGAGAGGGAATGCTCGTTAGTTGGTGTCCAGTTCCATACAGAATTTTAGAGGAACCGCAGCTACTTCCTTGAGCCTCAAACATCAAACAGAATTTAACAAAAGAAGGCTCTAAGCCTCTGTGCGTTTGGATCTCGGTGCCTCTGAGCCTGTACGTCTCTGTGCCTGAGGGCTCGAGGTCTCAGTGACCTTAAGCATATGGGCCTCTGAGCCTCTGCGACTCTGACCCCTTTTGAGCTTTTGCGCCTCTATGCTTCTGAGTTTCTGAGCCTCAGGGCCTCTGAGCCTCTAAGCCTCTAAGTCTCTAAACCTCTGTGCCTCTGTGACTGGGTGCTTTTGTGCATCTGAGCCTCTGAGCTTGTTTGCGCCTCTGATCCTATGTGCCCTCTGAGCCTGTGTTCCTCTGAGCCTCTGAGCCTTTGAGCCTGTGTTCCTCTGAGCCTCTGTACCTTTGAGCCTCTAAGCCTCTTTTCCTCTGTGCCTCTGGGCCTCTGAGCCTCTAAGTCTCTAAGTCTCTAAACGTCGGTGCCTCTGTGACCGGGTGCTTTTGTGCCTCTGAGCCTCTGAGCTTGTCTGCGCCTCTGAGCCTGTGTTCCTCTGAGCGTTTGTGCCTCTGAGCCTTTGAGCCTCTGTTCCCTTTGAGCTTCGTTGAAACTGTGGCTCTAAGACTCTGGGCCTCTGAGCTTCTGTGCCTCTGAGAATGTGTTTCTCTGAGCCTCTAAGTCTCTGTGCCTCTAAGCCTCTGTGCCTATGAGCCTATGTGCCTCTGAACCTCTGTTCCTCGGTTCGTCTGAGCCTCTGAGCCTCTGTGCCTCTAAGTCTCCGAGCCTTTAAAACTCTGGACCTCTGAGCCTCTGTCTATCTCGTACTTTTTGAGCCTCTGTGCCTCTGTGAATGGGTGTTTCTGTGCCTCTGAGCCTCTGAGCTTGTCTGCGCCTTTGCGTCTCTGTACCTCTGAGCCTGTGTTCCTCTAAGCGTCTGTGCCTCTGAGCCTGTGTTCCTTTGAGCCTCTGTGCCTCTGAGCCTCTGTCTGAGCCTGGGGCTTGAGTTCACGGTGCCTTAGTGCCTTTGAGCCTCTGTATACACATTTTACAAAAATCTTCCGAGTCAGAAAATCCAAGATAACCGAAGCAGTAGCACATGTGCCAACGAGCTCTTTGCAAGCAGGAGGATATGACGGAAAATACCTTTTTTTATACTGCAAACGTACTTGAGCAATCTTTATTCGTCAGAGAGACTCGAGCACACCTCAAACATGACTGCGTCAAGCAGAATCGGGACTCTGTTAACGTTGCTTTTATCTTTGCAAAGGTCTTTCGGACTTATCCGCAAGCTGTTCTCAAATTCAGCAGACATGCCCGCCTCATCCAGATCTTAGAACTGCCTCAGGGCTTCTAAATCCTCAGGAGAACATCCTGCTTTGCAATCTCCAAAATTGTTTAACTCCGTGGAGGGTTTGTTGTGGCGTGAAACTTTTGAAAGCTCAAAAGGTCCTTCTTCATGCTCCTCTATCAATGAGCTGCTTTGATGAATCTATGTTGCCTCTGATCAAGAAATTTTAAACAAGTCAGAAAATGCAATTTTAAATGGGTTTTCTAAAACATTTTCCCAGCTGCTACGCCCTAAATTAACCTCTGACGACTGGATGGCGTAGTTGGTCAAGTGCTTGCCCCAAGTTAGAGGGGTCCCAGGTTCGAATCCCAGTGAAATCGAATCTGCCGGACTATACTAGACCATCGGCTCATGACGGATGGGACCCTGAGCTGAGCTGCCTTCCTGCAGTTTTCAACATCCCGTTGTCTTGCATCCGCAATCGCTTTCTCCTTATCTCTCCTTCAGCACCTTGGATCCAATTGGGGTCTAGGTAAGTCACGATTATGACAGTCACTTCAAAATAGCCCATCTCTTCCAACCCAGGAGCGTTAGATTAGAAGACTTTTCAGACGGAATATTGGCGTCAAATAGAGTCAAGGCAATATAGATCCAAAGGCAAAGCAAAGGCCTTCCACGTGCTTCTTGGCAGTCATGTTTTCTTCTCCGTCCGCCGTTCCCGCAGACAGGATCAAATGTCCGACGCAGTGTTTCAAAGAAACCAAGAAATAGCTCTTCCGTCCTGATAATCGTGAAAACGTTCCTCGTTTCAGACCTGTCTTAAATTTGAAGCCCAAATTGAGTCTTATTTCCCGCTACAGTCTGGGGTGGACCTGAGCCTGAACCAACAAACCTCCAGCTCTAAAATCTTAACCGAAAATGCACTGTCAAAATATTCATTCGAACAACGAGTCAAAACTATTCTTCTCTGAGTAGTTTTTCAGATGACCTCAAAAACGTTCGTTTTTCAAAAATCCGGAAAACAGACTCCGCAAGCCTCCCATTGTCGTTCAAAAACTCACGAATGAACTAACATCCATCGCCTAAAACCACAGACCGTTCACTGCTGTCATGTTTGCTTCCCTGCAACGTTTCGTCTGGGCCCTACATTCCGTCTTTGGTCTGAACGACTTCAACGAGATCCACCCGAAAGTCGTATTCAAATTCACTACCAAACCAAAAGATTTGACTTAATGCCCGTTTCCTTTTCTCTTTCCAGTCGGAACTGCGTGCTGAGGAGCGCCTAGCCGAGGAGCAGAAACGTCATCGTGAGCTTCTCGCTCGCGTCGAGCGTGAGGCCGCGTTACAAAATGAAAATTGCCAAATTAAAATAAGGACCATCGAAATCGAGGCGAACGCCTTGCGAGAGGAAGCACAAAGACTACGAGTATTATGTGACAAGCAAGCGAGCGATCTTCATAACACCGAGGAGAAGCTCGAACTCGCTCGCGACAGCATAGCGGCACTGCAACAGGATCTGAACGATGCCAAATTGCAGGAACGCAAGTTCGAGCAGGAGAAAAAGGCCGCCGAAGACCTTATGCTTGAGTTGAGTCGTGAATTGGAGCGACTGCGTTCGGAGAGCGGACCTGCAATGCCGAGCACTTCGCCGGAGGCGTTAAGACTGGAAGAACTCCACCAGGAGTTGGACGATCTGAGGCAGAAAAACAAAAGTAAGTTCGAATTCCCATTCAAAGACTGTGAACTGAATTTTTGCTTGTTGCAGCTCTCGAGGAGCAGAATGAAGAACTGCAAGCGGCAGTGTTGACCCGTGGTGTGGAGGAGGGCCGTCACCTGCTCAATGGAACGCTCAACAGTTTGGCACAGGAACTCGAAGAAATGTCCCAAGCGCAGGTATGTTCCTAAAGTCTCGTCCCGGGGGCGATCCCCCCCGCAGGTAACCAACCAAAGCATGCCTCACATTGTCCTTCACATATATTTAGTGTATATCTGTCGAGTAAATGAAATTTGGCAGCGGGCTGTAGTCAGTTGGTCTGTTGAAATGCAAATCAATGAAAAACAAAATCGGTATCACCTCACCTTCATTCCCATTCACACACACAAACACAATCGAAGCAAAAACAAGGCTTTCACACGTTATATTGTTTATTTTCCAGGACTCTGTGGACTCAGCCACATTGGCATCACTGAGCCAGGTAATGATTGGGTGGTGTTTCATCATTTCTATCTAACACACGCTTTTAGTTCTCTCTCTCTCTCTCTCTTTTACTTAACCTCACACAATTTGCTTGCAAAACAAAGCTTATTGCCTTTTATTCAAATTTTTTTGTTGTTTTTTTTTTACTTTTGTTGCTGTTGTTGTTTTTGTTTCCATTAACATTGGTTTTGGTTTATCTTTTGGGTTTATGTTTTCACGTTTGATTGCACTGCATTATCCGTTTCGATGCTAGTTAATTTTGGAAACATCTCTGGTGAGGGTGAGTGCGTTTGGAAGGGAGGACTTTTTTCCTCTTGTACAACCCATGCCGCCATGGCAAACAACACTGCAGCCTGAAGAGATATATTGTAGCGAAGGGTTAGAGTTAATCCAAAAGACGTACTGCTTCCCTTATGAAAGATGGTGTACGTGTTTTGTAGTGGATCTCTTTAGTTCCACTGAATTGAGTATTTCCCTACGGAGAGTAAATTTCCTTAACTACAGTATTGCCGGACATTCATAAAATGTGGTCGGATGTCTCATCCTCTTCGAGGCATAACCAGTGTTCCTTGTCCTGCCACAGGGGGTTAATGACCGCAGTGGCCGGTAAGAAAACTCGTTATCATTCTTATACTTTCCTTGCCAAAGCAGAAGGAAATGAGGTAGAAATAAGGCCTGATTAATCGTTTGGATCGCCTAAGAATATCCCCATTGATCCGGTGGTCTAGGCGAAGTTTGTTTTCCCATTCGTTAATCCGCGTTGTAGCTGCTATCCAATTGACCTTACAGTACGGTTCAGGACGCAGATTCCGAGTCAGCTCTAGGGAGCTCATTTGCAGATTCGTTGCCTGCAGTCCCCGTGTGTCCAGGGACACAGCCAGGCATAACTTTGTTGTCCGGAAAATCAAAGCCTTCCTTAGCCTAAGCAGGAATAATCTGGGTGAGCTAGTAAATGTCCTCACAGGACACTGCGCTATGGGAAGGCACGCCGCAAGACTATGGTTACCATTTAACAACTACTGTAGTAGATGCATGGGGCGATGTGGCGTAGTGGGTAGGTGCGTCGACTCCTACGCTCGAGATTGTCGGTTCGAATCTCGAAAAAAAAAACATCAAACATTTTTTCACGGCTCCACCTCTTTAGAGTCACTGGCAATGCTCAAAGAGTAAAACTGTCTAGAAAAAGCTTCTCAATCTCGCCGTTCGGAGTCGGCATTAAACTGGAGGTCCCCTCCGCTCGTGAGAGAACAATAGCACGCACAACACGAGTGGTTGCTGAGAAGCTAGGCCCAGGTCCACCTCGGACTGTAGCGCCGCCATTGTTATAATTATTACTTAGGTGGCGCTTCAGTTCGGGGTGAACCTAGGCCTCAACTACCAAGCTTGTCCTGCTAGCATGGTCCTTGGGTAGCTGACTCCAGTTGGGCACTCCAAGCCCTTGAGGTCCCCTTCAACTTGTGCGCGCCATCTAAGGCGAAGTCTTCCTCTACTGCGTCATCAAACTGGGTTAGATTCGAAGATTCTGCGGGCCGAAGCATTGGTGTCCATTCGCAGTTATTGCAGTTTTGCTAATTCGTTTCAACTGACAGGAGATTCGAATCAGCTTCGCAAGAATCCGTCATTAAGGATTGCGGCTACGGAAATGAAGGAAAGGCCAAGCACATCATTTGCAGGGAGAATACTCAAGAATTGATTATGAGTCTGATGGCTCTACAGTCATTATTATTATTATTATTTGTAGATGCATGGATGAAGAGGAAGAGGAATCCCCCTCACACCTACTATGCAACTGTCCAGCCTTAGCCTCCATAAGGAAGAAAACCCTGGGAGAATATAATCTAAGCTCACTAACTGATATATCCAAAAAGGACGTCAAGAAATTATGGATATTCGTCCAGAAATGAGCGGCAGGAAGCCGGATGTCGCAACACAATGGACCCTATGGCTCTAAGTGAATCTAATGTGCATATGTTGCAAGCCACCCTATCTACCTTCACTTTGTTGTGTCTGGCGAGGGATTGTATTGCTTCGTAGCAAAATTTGGCCGTGTTGGAAAGGAAGATTACGGAGGGCAAAATCCTCTTTTCCCTTGATTCGTTTGCATTGGAATGGCAAGTTTATGTGAAGTGGATTCAAAAATGAAGCAGACTCAAGTCAGGTATCAAGAGTTATTTGGAAAAATTCTCGTAGAGTTGAAACCTGTGGTCAGTGGTCTTGCCTTTCCTGGACGTAACCTTCCTTCTTCTGTTTCTTTACACGGAGCTACAGTCCGTGGTGGTCCTGGGCCTTAACAAACAAACCTCTCTAACTGGAACGATCACTGTCTCCAGCTGCGCACATCAAGTTGGTTGAAATCCTTCTCCACTATTGTGCGCCACCTCATTCGTTGACGCCCTCTGACACAGTCTACCTTAAGTATGTAAACGGTTTCAAAGGGTGCCATGACATTGTGCCAAACTAACGACGAGTACAACTGTCTGAAGCTTAGCTTTGGAACGATGCCGTCACATTGTGCCGAACGACATTGTGCCAAATTGGCATAATGACGCTTTTGAAAGTGTCATTAGGCTGAATTTTTCCAGCACGCAGCGTGCCCCCCCCCCTCCCCATACCTATTCCACAGTTTATTAGTTTGCTGCAAATTTAGACAATCTTGCGCCATTTGGCATAATGTCACTTCTACAAAGTGTCATAGGGCCAAATTTGGCACAATGTCGCAAACTAATTTGGCCCTATGACATTTGGCATAATTTCGCTTTCAAAAGCGT
This sequence comes from Myathropa florea, assembly GCA_930367185.1. Taxonomy (NCBI): domain Eukaryota; kingdom Metazoa; phylum Arthropoda; class Insecta; order Diptera; family Syrphidae; genus Myathropa; species Myathropa florea. The sequence goes on along the minus strand of OV884005.1, from coordinate 30,824,086 downwards.
CATAGAGCCAAATTAATTTGGCCCTATGACATTTGGCATAATTTCGCTTTCAAAAGCGTCATAGAGCCAAATTAGTTTACGACATTGTACCAAATTTGGCCCTATGACGCTTTTGAAAGCGAAATTATGCCAAATGTTGCCAGGTTGTTGAGGAAACTGAAAGAGTCTCTTTATAAGAAGCTAATCAGTCGCGATCCATCGCCACTAATGTACACAGGACCAAAGATCCCAAGCACAAGAGCTTTTTCATCCGGTTTCAATACTTTCTATGTCATACCCTGGGCCATATAAAGAAATATTTAAGCCACTGACAAAAAAACCCAAAATGATAACAGATCCAGAGCAGACATTCCTAGATCGGTTGATGTCTTAAGGTACGATTAGCCTAAGGATATCCTGTCTTGGCGTTACTGGAGCACTCAAATCTACCCCTCAGATGGGGCTGGAAACGATTCTTCACCTTCAACCTATGCAACTATTCATCAAGAGCTCTGCCACCAAGCTCAGCCCTCAGACTACGGGAATGTCATAACTGGCATCCAAACAGCTACGGACATTCAAGTCTGCTCGAATCTTTCAGTCGCAGGGGTCTCTGGACTACGACAAACCCGAGTATAACTTTGACAAGAACTTCACGATCTTTATCCCAGATAGGCAGGATTGGGAGAAGCCTGACTTCATCAAAGGCACACCCATTTTCACTCATGTATCGAAAACAGAAGACGATACGGGAGCGGGAATCTTCTGTAAGACACTAACTGACTATTCTAGTGTATTTCAATCAGAAATCTTTGCCATTAATGAAGCAGATTGTACAGCAAATGGACCTGACATGGAAATCACCTTCTGCTCGGACAGTCAAGCGGCCTTGAGGGCATTGAATTCCCATCTCGTAAACTCCAAGTCCGTCAAGGATTGCATTAAAGAGCTTAAAAGCCTGAGCCGCAACAAAATCCTTCTGTGCTGGGTTCCTGGACACTCCAACATTGAAGGAAACGAAAAGGCAGATGAACAGGCACTGACAGGTTCAAATTCAGGCGCAGAATCGGCTGAGAATACTATCCATCCTCCTATTATAACATTAATAATAATGCCGGCGCTACAGTCTGAGGTGGACCTGGGCCTAGCTTCTCAGCAACCACTCGTGTTGTGCGTGCTATTGATCTCTCACGAGCGGAGGGGACCTACAGGTTAATGCCGACTCCGAACGGCGAGATTGAGAAGCTCTTTCTAGACAGTTATACTCTTTGAGCATTGTCAGTGACTCGAAAGAGGTGGAGCCTTGAAAAAATGTTTGATGTTTTTTTCGAGATTCGAACCGACGACCTCGAGCGTAGGAGTCGACGCACCTACCCACTACGCCACGGCGGCGCCCACCTCCTATTAGCTCAGCCAAAAGATTCATTGAGCAAGTATCTGTGTCATCAGCAAACGAACAGTGGCAAAGCCATCCAGGCTGCGTCATATCCCACTGCTTATGGCACAAATATGATATCAAGAAGATCAAATCCCTTATATCTTAACAGGGGTTCTCACTGGCCACTGCACGATGGGTGCAATGGCTAAGAGACTAAACCTCCCGGCGAACGATTTCTGTAGGAGCTATAGGGATGATGAAGAAATTGAATCAGTGGAGCATCTCATTTGCCATTGTCCTGCTCTACAAGAGCGACGGCTCACTCACTTGAAAGCAAGGTTCTTTCACAAGCTCTGCGATGTGGCGAAGGTACAGATCCCTGACCTAAGGAAATTTTTGACTAGAATGGGGTGGTTTTGGTAATTGCATACTGATCCTGCGTTAATTCTCGGTAAGCATGCAATCCTTACAGGGCATACACAATGGACCTTCACGGCCTCTGGGTGTAATTGCTAGTAACAGCATAAAGCCCTCCTAACCTAACCTAACCTTGACAATTCCCATAACACTCTCTGCAGTAGCTGCACGACATAGACATGAGAGGGAAATTCTTGTTCACCTTCTGGACAGATGCCATGTCCTTGCATGTCCTGACCAGGGATCGCTAATTCTATCCAGGGATATAAATATCCCCATAGAAATAAATGATTCGCTAAGAAACATTAAAAATCTTAAAGCTGTCGACGATGATTGGGAGTAAATAAATCGCAGGCGTTGGAATTTGGAATTTGTTGCAAGTCTCTCCAGAATTTTCAACTCCTGAACGATCCTAGATAAATCTGGGAAATGATGGCGAGATGCATCAGTGCAACAAAGACTCAATCAATCGGGGGATTGGTTCTTTACGAATCACTCGTAAGTTTATGTTAGCTCTTCAGCTTAATGACGATGAGATATTGATGACGCAGGGTTCATCTTTTGAAAGTACCAGGAATCAGCTGTGCGTTCCTACTTATCGTCCAGCTTTTTTTTTCCGAGGATTTTTGAAAGACTACTGGAGCACTCAGACTCAAAACTGGCCCATTGTACTGCCAGGTAACCTACTCCAGCCCAGTTAATTTGATCCCAACAACAAATGGTGACTGGACCAGATTCGATTTCACTGGGATCCGAACCTGGGACCCCTCGAACTTGGGGCAGGTACTTAACCAACTGCGCCATCCAGTCGTATATCGCCAAGCGTAATAAAGCAAAACTGACAGGATAAGGCTCTTGTAGAGCATGATGATGGTCCTCCGAGTCAAGAGTTTTATTTAAAGCTGCTTCGGCATTCGTAAGTAGCGCGATTCTGCCTCGTATCTCTACCAAAATGTCGTTTGTGGAGTTCTATCGATTGTTCGTTTATTCCTAGATGATGGGGGTAGCATATATTTCTTCTCATTCATTCGCCCTGAATGCTACGAAATCGGTACGCTGGGAACGCGCGGTAATGTCAATGTCTTCTGCGGAATCCAGCAGCTAGACCGATTTGTAAAAGATAGTGCCTCCCGTTTTTACACCTGTCTGTTGTTTCGATAAACCGAAGTAGCAGCGATTGTTGAGGGTGATTCTGCGTCGGATCTCCACGAAAATTCCGTTTGTGGATTTCACAGGTTCAACCTGGTCACGAGGAGGACTTAAAACAACTAAAGTCTTTTTATTTGATATAACAGTTGTGCGGAAACTCAAAAGAACTGAACATACCGAGCGAATCCACTGTAACCAAAGAAACTTCGCCCAGTTTCGTTAAGTTCGTTCACTTTTGCGTACTTGCGCGAGAGACTAAAATTAACCGCTCTCTACGTATGCAAATCTCAGTTGTTGTTGAAATTACATCCCAATTCTTCTTCAATTTATCTAAGCAGCTCTGGATAGATTTCAGATATTTCTGGTTACTTTTCGTCAGCTTTTGACATAAGCTTACGTCTTGGAATGGCTACTATAGCTGATCTTTTTGTCTTCAATTTTCTAATTGTCTTGCTTCTGAATTCATCTTCTCATGATTCACTTTCATTGGATGAGGGAATAATTAGCTTTAGACCAGAAATCAACTATATGACTGATTTCTGCTTCAGACACTCGCAGTCAGTCAAAAGTGTCGTTCAAACAATGCAGCCACGACTTTGAAAACTAGCTCTCTTCTCCAGATTCCCCGCTTCGAGGGTCTCGCCTTTCTACAACAAAGTCGTGGATTTGGAAAACCAGCTGCCTTCTCCAGATTCCTCGCCTCAAGGGTCTCGCCTTCCTACAACTAATCCGCTTCTTGCTTTTGTTTAACCATTAATTCGTTCTTAATTTTCTCAAACACCCGTTCAGTTCGAGCAAAACACGACTAACAGCTAATATTCTTCTTCTCTTTTGCAGCTCCAACAGGCCTTCCAAGAGAAAGAAGACGAGAACACTCGCCTCAAGCACTACATCGACACCATCCTCCTGAACATCGTCGAAAACTATCCACAACTGCTCGAAGTGAAGCCCATCAACCGGAGTGCGCAAAATTGAACACATTTCAAAACAAACACACACCAACTAAACCATAAGCAACTAGATTTAACAAAACAACAAGGGAATGGATCAACACAACATAAGATCCCGTCTTGAAACAAATAAGGAAACGCATCTCCCGTCAGATTGTTCCTGTCAAATCATCAGGAAAACTAAATCACATCAAAACACTGCACGAAAAGCAGAGAAGAACAATCAAAATTCCGAAAAACGGAACCTGTTTGCTACTAAATATTTTATAAGAATAAAAAAAAACAATCCGATCACACTTGTACATTGTTATACAACGTTCAGCTGCAGGCTAAGAGACGAACCAACCACCAGCAGTCCACAAAATGCTGCGTTTTTTCTGTTTGTTTGCTTGTTTGTTGCATGCTGTAGTCCGTAGAGAATCAGAATCAGAATCAAAATCAAAATTCAAAAGAGAAATGCCTTATTAATGATAAATATTTTATAGTTCACTTGTTTATGCGTTCAGTTTTGTTGTTCGATTCTTTTTTTACCGTAGATTTGTAGGAAACTAATGTAGTTTGGGTTAAGACTTAGTGTTTATGTTAAGCAGAGTTTTAAGAGGATGCATATGAAGCGATCATTCAATTGTTTTGTAGCGCGCGCAATCGTTACTTCGTTTAAATGTCTAACATAAGAAGCAAACAACAACAACAACAATACATTTGTATAGTATATATTTATGAGAAAATTTAGGTTAAGTGAGAGATGATATCTTTGTTTTGTTAACCCGAATGCTTGTTCTTTGTTTGTTTTGCAAAAGAAGTCCTCGATAGGAGATGTTTTCCAGAATCGATGTAATCTTTGTGTTCATCTTGAGCGCTTTCTGTTGGAAATCCATCGTAGTGGCGTTGAGTGCGTTGCTGTTCAATGTTCAACGTTTGGTTTCTTAGACGTCTGTCCGCAATCATCATGAGGCATTATTTTGAGAAGCGAATGGTGTTGAATTTGCAATTTTCTGTCATCTCTATGAACAGTCGAGGTCAGGTTTGGAGTTCTATAGTTCCAATGTTGAATTTGAAGGCTCTAATAGTTGCAAAGATCGTCTATTCCAGTACAAGTTGTGGCTGGACTTGTTTTTCTATGATCTGTTTGAACAGTCTAACTTTCTTCTTCTTCTTTGTGTGGCGCTACAGTCTGGGGTGGACCTGGGCCTCAAGCAACAAACTTCTCCAGTTGGCTGCCTCCAATTCCGTACACCATGTTGATTGAGGTCCTTCTCCACTTGGGTGTATCACTAAAAATGTCCATTGTAAGCAAGGTGATTTCACTCATTGTAGAGACTGCCTAAATTCCTTCTCAGGCCAGCGACACATGGTCTGTCTGAATCCGAGCTAATGCTGCTTTCAATCCCTGATGCCCTCAAGCACGGTGCTTCCAGTGATCAAGACCAAGTTGTTTTGAATGCGCGATCTTCTTCTGATGGCGCTCCAGTCCGAGCCTCAGTATACAAGTCTTTCCAGCTCCACGATCTGTTCCTAGTTGTCGCCAGTAGCCCACGACAAGTTGGTTCAAGTCCTTCTCCATTTGTGTGCGTCACCTTAGTCGTGGACGTCCTCTGTTGCCTTGGCTCACAGGATTTTCAAAGACAGCCAACGTAAGTAGGTGAGGCCCAGGTCCACCTTTAGAGCTCTATGAAGAAGAAGGTCTTAAGTAGGTAGATAACTGAATGCTGTAACGATTTACAGCCACGGTTGACGTAGACCATACACATAGAGACAGACAATACGTAGAGTCCATCGTGACAGCCAACTTACTTTAGACAAAAGTATGTGTTGGCTAGCAACTTTAACAGACCAGTCTTTTCTCTGGAAGTTCTCATGTGAAGGGAGCGAGAATACGTTCCTTATTCTGTGTCTTCACATGGTTGTTGCTACAACCATCATTTTGGGGTTATATCAACCATTTTGTGATTCCATCCATCATTTTGTTACTCCATCCACCATTTTGTGACTACAACCATCATTTTGAGATTATATCCTCCATTTTGTGACCCCATTCACCATTTTGTGACTACAACCATCATTTTGAGGTTATATCAACCATTTTGTGACTCCATCCATCATTTTCTGACTCCATTCACCATTTTGTGACTACAACCAACATTTTGACTACAACCCCCATTTTGTGACTCCATCCACCACTTTATTCCAAAGCTTAATGAAACCCATGAAATTACTGTTCGAAAAGACAGCCCATCTAGTCGTCTATGGCAAGATTGAGAAATTCTGTAAAATGTCTGGGAAAAAATAGACTCTTTTGTCTAGCATGATAGTCCCGAAAAACTTGAAGCTCTTAGCAGGTTGCCAGCTCTGGAAATTGATGGAATCCTCTCTAAAAATAGCTCTGATTAGGACGGACAAATGCGCATGTTTTAGTCCGACTCCTTTTCTGAAAACATCAACCTCTGGTGGCGTGCCAATAGCCGTACAAAAATGTAAGCTTATGTCCAAAACCTAACGAAAAGGAAACATAACCATCGTCAGAATTTCAAAGTATCCAAAGTTGCTTGAAGGAATGCAAAGAGAATTCCAGCTGTCAACTGACATTTGCTTACGTAGAGATCCATTTGACTTCCACGGAAATAGCCAAAGTGAACGAACTTAACGAAACTGAGCAAAGCGGTTACATGGTTGCATTGTATCGAGTTTTTTGAGTTTTCGCTTGATTGCTTTAGTTCTCTTAAGTTTCTATACGAACGTTATGGTTTGACTCCTTTTCTTAAAACATCAACCTGTCATGGCATTCAACCAACTAGGCGTACAAAACTTAAGCTTATGTCAAAACCAATCAAAAACGTCGTCAAATTTCAAAGTGTCCAGAACTGTTCACAAATGTCAACTGACATTTGCATACGTAGAGAGCGATTCATTTCGCTTCCGCGTACATAAACAAAAGTGAACGAACTTAACGAAACTGAATGAAGCGGTTACTATAGTCACAGTACACCATTTTTGTGTACTCGCTCGGTTGCTTCAGTTCTCTTGAGTTGCTTGAAGAAATTTGAGGCGAATTCAGTTGTAATTTCAACACTAACTGAAATAGAAAGCGATTAATTTCGCTTCCTCGCGTAAACAAAAGTTAACGAACTTAACGAAACTACGGTCACAGTTTTTGTGCATTCTCTCGGTTCCTTCAGTTCTCTCTGCGGTTGAAGTGGCTAAGAAGTGCACTCAAACCAGAGTTAATCCATGGATGGATTGATTGGAATCAATTCACTGACCATTTTGAGCTTTCTACGTAGCGTAGTAGACTGCCAATTGGTGCCTTACTGAGGCCACACATGCTTTCAAAGAAGACCAACTTCTTCCCAAAGTTCAGTTCTCTTGAGGTTGCGTAGGTTTTTGAACGAGATTCATTACAGCGGTTCCTTTTATCAACTGACAGTCAAGTAAAGTCGCTCTCAAGCAACGTTTGGGGGCTGAAAGGGGTAACTTCCTCCTCTGGGTAGAGGAGATGTTAACACGATGATCTGACCAATGAATTGACCCTGAATGAATAATCAGTGAGAGTTCTGATGCACTTCACTTCATCAACAGCAAGGAGCATAGAGTGCATATATTCTATGTTCTATGTTCCTTTCTACTCAGTCCCTGATGCACTTTACTTCATCGAAAGCAAGGAACATAGAACATAGAATGTATGCACTCTCTGCTGCTTGCTGTTGGTGAAGTGAAGTACATCAGGGTCTGAGTATTCTGAGTATTCATTCAGGCGCAAAAGTCAGGTGAACAGAATTATCTCAATTTTACCGACGGCATTTGTTTTCGTTTCTGGAGTAGGAAAAACAAAGATTCGCTATGATTTCCATCTCAACAACACTGAATTTCCTCTCATATGCCTTGACACGACACTCACGTCATACACACGCCACAGATTGTAGTCGATTTCACAAATGAATCCTAAACTCAGATCCATCAAATCCCACCTTCCTTTCATTCCCATCCCATCCCACCCATCCCAAAACCGCAATCCAAGCAAATTCGTGCCAACAACAATCACAAAAAAAACCCACTCAAGCCCATCCCGAAGCAAACAAAGAACCAGCGATATTAATTAACTAACAAATTCTGTTTTAATAAAATATATTTTATTTTACATTTACACACACGTATGAATAAATCAAACGAAAGGGACAGCAATATGTAGCTCGTATTACTACGAATGTAAGAGCAGATGTTTATTTTAGTACTCGTTTTATTCGTTCGGCCACGTGAGAATTGTTGTTCGCTGCAGTTGACAAACTGAAAAGCTAATATTAGTTGATAACGAGTAAGGCAAGATGAAAAGATATTTAATAAAAATTTACAAAAAGATTGAACGCCGCGGTGTTTGTTGTTTTGATTCTTTGAGAGAAGTGAAGGAACGACCGTATTTATTGAAAGAATAGATACATCCACTTACTTGGGTAATGAGTTTCTATCACAACCCAGTGTGGAGGTAGGTAAGTGATAGGGTGTCCTTGCGACCGGGTCGCGGCTCACTGAGACCAACAGTTGGGTCCACATAGGGCCCCGTGAGACGTACACTTTTGCTGTTTATTAGAACCACCCAGATTGTTGTATATATCTCAGGAGGTGCTTTAGCTCTATTTTTTCCCAGATCCTTCTGCTCATTGAAGAAGTTCCTGCCTATTATTAGCAGTCTCCTTCCCGACGGACGGACTCTATTTCCTCCTCGTCCCTGCAACTTCTACAATAGTCGCCATGGGGGATACCTAACCTGGCATGGGTGCTTCCTGGAACTCCCACTACCGTCCGTATATCCTTGCCACTTAGGCTAATCATTCATAATGATTTCCTCCTGTCCAACATCGGCCATAGGGCTCTCGTCGTTGACCCAATATCCAGATTCAGCCATCGCGCATTTGCTCTTTCTAAGGCTTCGTCCTCTATTTCCTTCCTTAGGAAACTTAACGGTATATCGACATAAGGTAGTGCTAGGGATTTGGATGAGTTCGTAAACGTCAACAAAATGCGCATCACGTAAATATCACTGCGTATGTGATGCGACGCAACGATTTTTTAATGTTGCGATGCATCACGATGCTTTAATTTTGTTGGCGTTTTGGAACGGCTTATTGTTTTGTGTTTCAATTGTTTCTTTTTTTTTTGTGAAAATGTCAAAGAAATTGGAGACGATTTTTTTTATAATTTGCTCGCGCAAAAGGGGTTAAATACCCTTAAGTGTCCGGAATCAAGACACAGCATGGGCCGAAGGTATAGAAGGAGAAAGGGAGACGAGGTACCTGTGCACATTGGTCTTAAATGTCTGCGGATTGTAGTGAGTGGGAAATATTGGGCTGGGAAGAGCATTCCATATTCGTGTGGTGCGGCTAAAAAACGACTCTCTAAACTTAACTGTACGTCTGAAAACAGGCTTGAGGGTGAACTGATGAGCATTCCTGGCTTGCGGGTGAATTCATGAAGGGGAGGAATGCAATTGGCTAGCTCACTTGAGCATCGTTTGTTAAAATAGCGATAAAACAGTGATGAGGATGAGACATTCCGGCGATGTTCGAGCGAGTCTATCGACTTCGCGATATTACTATTCCCTATAAGTTTTATCGCTCGCTGTTGTATTCTATCTAGCAGGTGCAGAGAGTTCTTGGGAGCACCAGACCAGATATGAGCGTTGTACTCAAGTTTGGGGCGGATGTAGGCCTTGTAAATTGAAGCCAAATCAGAGGGGGTGAAGTATTTCTTGCATCGTTTAAGGAAACCTAGACATTTCGCAGCATTTTTGGCGACCTCGAATATGTGATCATTCCAACTAAGTGTTGAGTTGATACACATACCGAGGGTGGATAGCTTTTCGGTTTCATCGATGCAAGTGCAAGGATAATGGCTGATTATTTTGGGATCGCTTAAGTGACAGTAGACAGCATTGAGTTTTGGAAGCATTAAATTCCACCCTATTGTTTTTACCCCAATTAAATATGCTGTCAAGGTCGGAATTTAATGTGCTTAACATACGCTGCCGCTCCAATTCTACGGCCGAAGAACAGGGACGTGAGTTTTGGAACGAATATGAAAAGCTGAGAGTACTGTCATCAGCGAAGGAATGGATTGGATTAGAAGTAGCAGAGAGGAGATCATTTATAAAAATGAGGAAGAGAGTCGGAGACAAAACAGAGCCTTGGGGAACACTAGCATTAATTTGGTGAATATCAGACTTGAACCCATCCAAAACGACTTGAATTGAACGGTTCATAAGGTAATTTCTAATCCATAGAAGAAGAGACTCATCGATACCATAAGAACGCATTTTCGACAAAAGAGCTTGATGTCAGACTGTCAAATGCCTTAGAAATATCAAGCGCAACGATCTTACTTTCTCCTGCATTGTGCAAGGATTGATTCCACTTTTCGGTGAGATATGCCATCAAATCACCAGGGGACCTGTTGCTGCGGAACCCGTACTGCCGGTCATGAAGAAGCTTCCGGGAATCAAGATATTCCATAAGCTGACGGTTTATCAGCGTTTCCATGACCTTCGAAAGAAGGGAAGTTAGTGCTATGGGTCGGTAGGAGGAGGGGGACGAAGATTTGCCCTTTTTAGGGACGGGCTGGACAAATGCTGTTTTACATCCACTCGGAAAGAGACCAGAAGAATAGGACAGATGAAAAAGCAGTGGTTTTGCCAGCACAGAAGAACACCTCTTCAGAAGTATCTGGGGGATACCATCCGGGCCATGCAACTGTACGAGTGCGGAAATGGATTTGTCCCATGGTACAATCGACGCTCTCAAGTACAGGCGGAAACAAAGTCGAATCTGGCAGCGTTGAGCTGGTCGCGAAATGCGCAGCAAGCAGATTGGCCTTGTCTAAAGAGCTGACAGCTGGAATGTTATTGCAAATGAGCGTGGGAATTGAAGATGAGGCTGAATTCCTTATATTTTTAACAAATGACAAATGAAATTTTTTTAAACAATTTGGTTAATATTGTTGGCAATTACAAAGCCGTATACTTCAATATATTTTAGACAAGAAAAAGAAACAATTGAGTCGGAAAATAAAAAAAAATCCATCGCATCACAAAAAACTATGATGCGCTGGTTGCTTTTGTTTGCGCATCGTTGCTTTCATGTTGCATTTTAAAACGTGATGCAAAGCATCATTGCCAAATGTTTGCAATTAAGAACGCTTGACGTTGCAGTACTGCACTAATGTTGCGATTACGAACTCACCCTTTATCTAACTCTGAGCCCTCCTTTGCCAACACGTCCGCTCTCTCGTTTCCTTGAGCTCCTGTGTGTCCCAGTACCCAGCAGAGAGTCACCGTGTTTAGACAGGAGTTTTCGTTGACGTTTTGTCTGCATAGCTTATCTAGTTTCGACTTTACAATATCCAACTCTACGGCTCTTATAGCCGCTTGGCTGTCGGAGTATATGGTTATCGTTTTTTACAGTCAAACTAAGCTCTTTAAGCACTCTAGCGCTCAAGAACTCAAGCGCCCTTGATGCGAAAGGAATAGTTATATGTGCTTACTTGGATATTGAAGGAGCATTTGACAACACATCCCATGATGCAATTGTTTGGGCTTTGGACAAAAAGGAAGTAAATCAGACAGTATCGAAATGGATGTATGAACTCCTGAGCGCACGATCAGCGGAGACTCACACACCAGGAGGCATAATAAAAGTCGACACAACAAGAGGAAGCCCACAAGGAGGAGTTCTATCTCCTCTCATGTGGAGCCTAGTTGTAGACGAGCTTCTAGAGATACTAACTAACCATGGCATTAGATGTCAGGCATATGCCGATGACATAGTAATCATAGCCAGAGGAAAAATGGAAAAGACCCTATGCGATATTATCAAATGGGGGCTAATTCTAACTAAAGAATGGTGCCTGTCGGCTGGGCTAAGCCTAAGTCCGGCAAAAACCACCATAGTACCTTTCACAAGAAAACGAAAACTGGAACGACTAAAACCAATAAGTCTGTCGGGTACAACACCGACTCCGGTAAAAGAAGTTAAATATCTGGGAGTAATCGTGGACAGCAAGCTCATCTGGAAAAAACATACAGAAGAGATAACCAGGAAAGCGACGCATGCTCTGATGGAGATGCAGTCCAAGTATTCTTAGATGGATGTACATCTCTATTGTTCGACCTACAATAACCTATGGTGCAATAGCATGGACCAAGAGAACCAATCTGATCAGCGCGAGAGAGACACTCAGCAAAGTTCAAAGGTTGACATGCCTCTGTATTACAGGAGCCATGAGAACTTGCCCAACTGCGGCCATGGAGGTGCTACTGGAGCTGACTGCTTTCCATCTAGTGGTAGCAGAGTGTGCAAACAAAACGAATGGCAAAAGGGATAGGTAAACACAGGTGCATTACATCGAGGCAAACTAGTCAAAAAGCTACCATTCCTGGCCATTCCGAAAGATGACGTGATTAGGAAATTCAACTTCCAAAAAAAATTGACCAGCAAGCTCAGCACCAAAAGGGACTGGAGCAATGAATCCATGGTCCACAGACTGTGGACCATAGACACGGTAAAATGGTACACAGACGGATCGAGAACTGATGAAGGACCTGGAGCAGGAGTTTTTGGACCCAGGACAAAATACTTCGAATCCATGGGCAAATGTACCAGCATCTCTCAAGCGGAAATTTATGCCATAGACAAATGCGTTCAGATCAATTTTGAAAGGAATTATACCCACTGCGACATAACAGTAATGTCGGACAGTCGAGCCGCGGGCGGGGTACTCGTGAGTTCGAGATCAGAGAAGTTGATACAATCAACATCCTCATCTCGAGCCTCTGGATCTGGTGAGGGCTCTGGAGTGCCCTCTCTCTCCCCCTCATCCTCCATGGGAGCCAAAGAGGTTGACGGGATAGCTCCCGTTTTGGCGATGGAAGATGAGGTGGAGGGAGACGGCTCCACCGCGGCAGAGCCTCCCCCCTCCTCCTCAATGACTGCGGCCGGTGTATTACCGGCAGGTTTAGCAGACGATGAGGTGGAGGGAGAGTGATCAACCATCGCAGAGTCCTCCCCATCCTTTTTATAAACCCTCAGAGTTACACTAGTGAAGCCATAATGAATGACTCCACTAGATTTCGTGAGGGGGGTGAGCGACTCCTTATTGATGACAATAGTAGCCGCTCGCGTGTCACCTTTGGGATCCTCCAGTTTCGCGATCTTCCAGTCGTGAGTTGGAAGATCCGGGTTGCAAACCTGGATGAATTTGAGAATGGTGGGAGCATCGGAGGGGATGAACGGTAACCAGGCACGAGTCCTGGGCCTACTAGGGATATTATCCTTAGTCACGACATCAAGCCGTGCCCCCTCCCATACTTCCCCCAATTTAAGGACGGCTGATCTGAAAAGATCAGCCGATCGTAGGTCCCCGAAGGACAACAACTTAATTCTACCTTGGTACCATCCAGCATCGAGCCCGACAGGTGCCAGGCCTCCGCTTTCCTGCACAAGGCTGAGGTAGAAGTTGTTCAAACCTCGTTCAATTTTCCTCCAGTTGGAGGGCGAAATGCTGCCATCGACGTCGCTTTTATCAATCACGGCGTAAGTGAGGTTGTTTTTAACTACCTCATACGGCCTATTGAGCCTATTGGCATTAGAGGATCCTCCGGCAGTTTTTGACCTTTTGGGCTCGGAGGTCGAAGAGTCGGCCGATCTGGCACGCTTAGCTGTCGATGGCTCGGGGGCATTCGCGCTATCGCTTTCGATGCTTTTAGCTACCTTGGTTGCCCAAGCTAGCGAGCGTTTCTTTTGCTCAGAAAGCGACTCCGGAGGAACACCACTAAAGCGCTCCAAAATCCGGGCTGCAGTATTCCGCTCCCTGCGTTTCCTTGTAGAAAGGCCAATGACCTTTGAGGAGGCAGCGGTACTGCGGGCGTTGTTTGGATCCGAGATGGATGTAGAGGGCTCCACGCGGCTATTGGCGAGCCTAGCCGAAATTGGCTTGGTCGCCAGCACTTTAGGAGCTGAAGGGCCTTTAGAGGCGCTGGGAGTTGAAGTCCCAGCCGGTGAGTGAGCACCGGACTCATTTTTATTTTTTTTTGAGAAGGGGTTTTATTGGATTTTGCATTTGTTCCCACGAGTGGCGGAGAAGGGAAGGTCCGGCTGCGCAGAGATCCGCAATACGCAGCTAAGGCTGATTGATCCGAAAGGTCGCCAGGTATTTCGGATACTCCGTTAGCGACTGGGCTTTAGTTTAGGGTGGGCCCCCAGCCAGGCTGATCCTCGGCACGGAACGGTTGACACCTTGATCCGGCCCACCGGAGAGGGAGAGAGAAAGGAAGGAAGGAAGGGAGAGGGAGGAATTGGGACTGGTTGCATCTTAGCTTCGGGTCTCATCATAGAGAATAAATTCTCAAGAGTCTTTGACCTTTACTAAGCCTTCGCACCGCGTCAAGGTGTACAACCACGCGACAGGCAAGGAAAGGAGCATCAGAACCCCTCATAGACCCTGAACCATTCTGCGCTGTAGGAGACCATCTCCTCGGAGAAGAATTCAGGGAACTAGAAAGAAGGAACCGAATAGAAACCTGGGATAACGCTCGCGGAATGAAACAGGCCAAGAAACTCCTAGGGCAATATAACCGGAAGAGATTCGAGGCATGCATCAAATTGAGCAAGAATATCCTCCGTATCCTAACAGGCTTCCTAACGGGGCACTGTAGACTCAGGGAGCATTTAAGGAAACTAGGGGTATCAGAAGAAGGTCTCTGCAGATTTTGTGGAGAATTTAATGAAATTCCAGAACATATACTGGGATTTTGTGAGGCACCTACTATCAGAAGAAGAAATGCAATCACTAGAACCATCTCTCATTCTCAGATTCCTGAAGGAAACTGGCTTAGAGAGAATACTCTAGAACAAATTGCTTCACCTATGCGCAATAGGAGTCCATTACCCTCAATACAACTCTGAAAAGAACTGTATTTGAGGGAAACTCGTAATTGTGCTAAGGTATTGAAAGGGGGCACAATAGATCTAAAGGTCGCGGTGCAATATACCCTCAACCATAATAATAATAAGCTCTTTAAGCGTAAGTGCCTCCTCATTTATAGCTACTACTTCTGCTCGGAAAACGCTACATTCGTCGCTTACGTTTAGCGATCTTTCAAAGGGATCGCAAAAGACCCCTGCCCCCGTTACTGCACCTGTTTACAGCCAGTATATATATATAACATCTCCTGTCCGGAATTCGGGTAGAGAACTTCCACGTGGTAGTCAGAGTTGATGGCAGATAATTCGACGTTTTGTATCTGTGTGATCCTGTCCATTTTGAGAGGATGGACGCGTGCCCATGTGGCTTGTTTTTCCACATCTTAACTTCCCTGAGTCTCATTGCGGTAATAGCCGTTCTGCTACTACAGAAGATGTCAAGAGGGATAAAATAGAGTCGGACCTCGAGCGCTGCTGTCGGCGTCGTCCTTAAGGCACGCGTGATTCCTAAGCAGGCCGATCTTTGGACCTTCGTCAAGCTAGAAAGAAGGTATTTCTTCTCCAGTGCTTGCCACCAGACTGTAAGTTAAGATGGGTCTTAGGTTAGGTTAGGTATGATGTGGCTTATCTGTATGTGCACCTAGACCAGAGTTGATCCATTATGCCGCCACATGGTTTGACCGGGATCAAACCAATAAGTTGTCCGAGGGAAACCATTTGAAGCCTATAATGAAGCGAAGTAGATTATTAATGGGAACCGTACTAAGTTCACACAAGTCATCAAAAAAGTAGGCCCCTAGATATTGGCCAGGGCCGGACAGGAGCAGAGGAGGTGTGGGACGCTTTCCACTTCCTCCTCATCTAGGCAGCTTCTACAGAAATCATTAGCCGGGACACCTAGTCTGATGGCATGGTTTCCTATGAGGCAGTGTCCTGTGATGACACCGACGATTGAGCTTATATGCGATCTGTGAAGAGATATTAAATCCTTAGATCTTTTGGAATCTAGCCTAGGCCAGATGATCCTGGAGGTGTGACACGTAGTGCCACTCGCCCATCTGTTATCTATTTCACGAGTTGCCTCTAATGAGAGCAACAATTTGCAAGTTATGAGGGGCATACCCAAGCTACTGTGTTTGGGAAGTAAAGGCTGTGAAGTTGCGAACTTGGCAAGTTCATCTGCTTTGCTGGAAGGTCTCTATGTCCTGGCACCCAGCACAGGCAAATATTGAACTGGTCGGCCATCTTGTCCAAAGATGAGCGGCAGTCTATTACAGACTTGGAAGATGGGTCTTACTACCGCTGTGTCTGGCCAGTATACCACACGTGACCTAAGATCCCTGGTGTTTCCGAAGGCTCGCTTACATGTGTAGAAAGCTACACACGCTTTTTTGATCCGCTCCTCGATGTTCTCTTTCCAGTTTAGTTTAGAATCAAGTATGATACCCAGATACTTAGCCATCCTTGAGAGTTTGAGTTCCACCCCGTTAATATGCAGGCTTGTACACTCCGGAATTCTGCTTTTTCTCGTGAAGAGCATCAGTTCTGTCTTCTCTGGGTTCACTTTCAAGCCTCGAGTGGCAGTCCAATTGTTGACCAACTTCAATCTATGATTGAGGCGCTCGCTTAGCGTTGATAGGAACTTCCCAGATATCAAGATAGCTACATCGTCTGCATATGCAGTGATAGTAAGTCCATTCCTCTCCAGCGTCTTGAGGATTTCGTCCACTATTAGAATCCACAGAAGAGGTGAGAGGACCCCACCTTGCTGCGTTCCCCTATCCACATTCCTAGAGAGGAATTGAGCTGACGTGTTCGCAGCATAAGGCCGATCCATTCGCACAGACCCTCATCGATTCCTATTCTTTGAAGGCTTGCTTGAATTGCAGCTTTAGTAACATTTTTAAACGCTCCCTCTATGTCGAGGAACGCGCCTTTTGTTTACTCTGACTGTTGAAGCATAATTGAGCGTATGTTGTCCACGCCTGGTGCCTTGAGTGGGGAGAAAGTTCTAATCGCCCATGCTATCTTGTTATCGTCTACCATGTCGTCAATCTTTATAGTATCCATGCCTCGTACTGCCTCGTGAGTGCCAGTGTTCGACATCGACACCTCTTCGCATCCTGGGAAGTGGGTACTGAGAAGATTGTCCAATATCCTTGCGACTGATGCTACAATGATAATGATTTCCTCCTGTTCAGCACCGGCCATAGCGCTCTCGTCGTTGACCCAATGTCCAGATCCAGCCATCGCTCATTTGCTTTCTTTTCGGCTTCCTCCTCTCGTCGTTGACCCAATGTCTAGATCCAGCCATCGTTCATTTGCTTTCTTTTAGGCTTCCTCCTCTCGTCGTTGACCCAATGTCTAGATCCAGCCATCGCTCATTTGCTTTCTTTTAGGCTTCCGCCTCTACTTTTGCCTCTACTCAACGGCATGTTGACACAAGGCAGGAATTTAGCGAGCTCTGAACCCTCCCTTGCCAGCACGTTTTCCTGAGACGACAGACTCGAATTAAGTTTAATGTCGCTATACACCTCGTAAGGTTCGTCTTCATGTCTCCTTTTCCGAACTCAATCAGAGGTTATGAGGCTGAAGTTAATACAAAGGGCCTCTAGAAGCGACCAGGTATCTCCTCCTAGAAGGAATCAAGGATCTCCTTGGAAAATGTCCAAAAAAATTTGTTTGCAACGTTAATTTCATTCAAAGACTTCTTTACAGAATCTTAGCTGCAACCATGATGTGAGTGAATCAGGATTGTTCGACTCCAAATGCCAGAAAAAAAAATCAACGAAGGAAATCAAAACGAAGAAGATCACCTTCACGAGCGTCTAAGACCAGAATTACATTCTTAGCTTTCCCTCGGTGCGACAAACCGCTTGCAACAAAATTCACCTGAATCCCAAAGCCTCAACTACTCCTATACTCCATCGCTTTCATTCCACGCAATGTCTTCCAATCTCTCAAACTTCTCCCCAAATGACGCACCTCGTTCTCCACTCTATTGTGCCATGTTTTCCCCAGACTCCCACGTTTTCTACCGTTCTGCTTTGAAGCGCAGTTGGTCCCCCTTCCATAAGGTGTGGCCGATTCCCTCGCCGTCGTTGTATGATGGTGCCTAATAGTTTTTGGTTTCTTCTTTTGTTAAGATGTTCGTTGGACGTATGTATAATTGGGCCAGAAAATCGACTGAATGTGGCATAGACACCAACGCACATGATAGCTGTTGTCTTTCTCCACGTACTTCAGCCGTACAACAGCTCGAATACAGCATCGGTGCTGAACAGATTCAGTTTGGTGTTGTTGCTGATTGGACTGCTTTTCGGAACGGATCACAGACGCGGGACCAAGTTTGCTTTATTTGGGAATATCCAGTTAGTCCAACTGCCCCTAATCTCTCGTAATAAGTCTAAGGTGCGACTGTTTTTAAAGTAATTCCCCATAAATTCCTCCCCCAAAAACGTTCACCACAACGCTTGGACTCAAAACTGTAACACGAACAGTCTGCAGCAAGTTGAGTCCAATTTCAACTCACAATTCATGATTTTTATCACGCGAATCAGAAGTTTTTCCAATCGTCCACGTTTGTTTGCCGACCTGAACGCACCCTCTTTCGATTCTTCCTCCACCTCTTTTCATCGCATCGCACTCGCGTCTGACGTTCACACAAGCTGTCACTTATTCTCCATCGACTGAAGAAAGAGGAGAAAAAACACTTTTGTTTTGATGTGGTGGATTTGTGAAAAAAGTACACAAGTGGAGAGTCGAACCAAGAGGAGTGCAATTAATAAATGAATTCTGGATCAAAAGTGAAAAATGGACGAAGCATTGGCCAATGTTAAGCGTCTCGAATCTCTGATCGATTGCGATGGAACAATTTTCGAACGAATCCGACTGGCTACGGACGAGTTTAAGAAAGTGTGTCGCACTTGTCTGCGTGAGACAACAGCCAACGACCTGGAGAACTACTTGCTCCCCACCGACGACGATACCCAAATGTCATTGATCACAATCAGGCAAATCTTGGAAGCATCCACGGGAGTGAAGGTAACAGAAGAGAGATCTGCGAATGTACACTTAACCTGCCTCTTTTCCATTTCAGATTGAAACAGTCGACTGTTTGCCCAATCACATCTGCAACGAGTGCCTGGAGCAGATTAGGACGATTTACAAGTTTCGACTGCAGAGCCAGCTGATAGACGAGGCGCTCAAAGGTTTCCTGAGGAACATTGAAATTGCAGAACCGATTGCAGAGGTGCAGGCCGCTCCGATGGTGGTGGGAAAAGTCGATGACCAAGTGGATACCACCATAAAATTCGATCAATTTCAAGTGACCTACTTAAATGAAACTCGCGCTACGGTAGAACCTTCACTTTTCTCTTCGCCTGAGAGGTCAATTTAAGGCTTTTTCTATCCCCCCAGACCAGTGCTGTCCAGGCGGAACTTGAGAACATGGAGCCCGACCAGTGTACGCCTACGGGAAAGAAGAAACTCTTCCGCTGTGGAATCTGTTTGCGGGAGTACACCTTTCGCAATGGGCTGCACGATCACATGCGATCTGCACATGTGCAGAATAAGGAGAGGCATTGTCAGATCTGCGGCCGGATGTTTAGGACAAGCACAAGAATGCTGCTGCACCAGAAGAGGAATTGTGGCAATCCGAATCTGCTGCCGCGGGTGGAGAAGGCACCGTGGCAAGCAGTGGTCATCGTTAAGGAGGACGTGATTGAAATCAGTAATTTTCAATGCGCTCTCTGTGAGGAGGTAAGAATCTGACGTCTGAATTGAAGGGTTTTGGCTCCAAATTGCTCTCATTGCAGGTCATCGAACTGGAGAAGGACTTCCTGGCCCACTTGCAGTTGCATTTCAACGAGAAGACCTGCAAGTACTGCAACAAGAAGGTCTCTCGGCCGTCGTATCTGGAGAGTCATGTTCGAGCTCACAGTAAAGTGAAACCGTATGTGTGTCCCTTATGTTCGAAGGCGTTCACGGCGACGCAGTCATTGCGCTGCCACCTCAAATCTGCCAGCAAGAGACAGGCTCAAACGTGCAAGATATGCGGAACCGTATTCTGCTCCATCAGGGACTATCTGAAGCATTACAGCGCACATGGACCGATGGGGGAGATGGTCACCTATAAGGATGTTGTGTCGAAGGAACCAGACACCGGTTCAATGTACGGGGGCAGTTCGAAGGATACCGAGTCAAATAATTCCAGCGAAGCAGCAGAGGAGGTCTTCGAACAACAGGAGGAGCAAAGCCACGACATGGTGGTGGTGAAAGAGGAACGGGTGGATGAGGAACCTGTCACTGTGAAGGAAGAGCAGGAGGTTGTGGACCACTCGAAGTTTGTTGTAATGAATGAACCACTCAGCGAAGACGACCATGAGCTGCAACGGATGCAGTTGCTCAACAATATCGAGGTCAAAACCGAACCGGAGGACATCAATGAGGGCCTGAACACATTCCCCGACATGGACGAGGAGAGCGAGAAACTCGAGGCAACGATGATTGCGGGACAAGACACCGATATGTCAAAGGTTCAGGTCACCAGTGAGGACGAGGAGTACTTCAAGACGGGAGAAGATGGCAACTCCACGAGCAACGATGCCCCAGACGACATTACCAACTACGGCAGCTTCGTCTGCCCAGAGGCATCTTGCAAAATGGTAACGCGACGAATCAATCTCAGCCGCGCAGCTCTCAAAAGTTCTTTCACTTTTTCTTGCAGGAATACAAGTACCTTCAGGACACGATCCATCACTACACCACTCTACACTGCTTGTACCCACCGTTTGCGTGCACAGTCTGTCAGCTGCACTTCGCGCTGAAAGCCGACATAAGTCACCACTTGAAGAAGCACATCAAGTGCGTATACAGCTGCCCATACTGTCCACGCAACTACTGGGCGTCGCGTGACCTGAAGAACCACATGCGGACGCACACCGGCGAACGACCGTTTCAGTGTTCCCTGTGTCCGCAGCGGTTCAAGCAGCGACCCGCTCTAAGGGTTCACATTCAGACGCACAACACATCCAAAGAGTACAAGTGCAAGTATTGCAACAAGGAGTTCTTCTCGTACAACGGAATGTTCCTGCACCAGAAGTCTC
Source organism: Myathropa florea (assembly GCA_930367185.1). NCBI lineage: Eukaryota > Metazoa > Arthropoda > Insecta > Diptera > Syrphidae > Myathropa > Myathropa florea. The sequence continues at coordinate 30,803,142 of OV884005.1, read as the reverse complement.
ACATAAAAATCAAGGAGTTGCAGTGCAAGGCCTGCAACAAGCAGTTCCCGACACAGAGCCGATTGAAACGCCACCTCAACAGCGCATGTGGATTGGTCATTCCGAAGCTGATGGCGAGCGAACCAGAAAAAAATGCAAATTAGGCTTAGGTGCAAGCCTTTTGGCAGCTAGGCGTAAGCAGGAGTTTCATGGAAATAAATTCGGATTTGAATTAGCGAATGGCTAGCTGTTTTCTTTTTTTGGTCCGGAGATGAGCGAGGGGTGTACAGGCTTGGGGTCTGCATTTCATTGGCATCACGTGCTTCCTGCAGTTTTGACGGGGGATTCTGTGAAATCAACAGAAGCACCAGGACGACTGAAGTTGTATCTCTAGAGCTATGAATTGCACATCAGTTGTTTGATTGGAAGACAGCACGTCAGTGAATTCCCAACAGGAGCATCCTTTCCAGGACCGAAAAAAAATACTGTCAAGTTTCTGTCAAAAACTGTTCGCTCCATTTATTTTCAGAGATCTTATCCAAGCTCAATGGGAGTCGCAGAGCGTTTGGAATCTTAGTGCAGAGGGGTCGAAACCTTTCGTTGCACATAAGTGAGATGGCTGGAGAAGTGATTGAGGCGAATTCCGTTCGTGGTGCACGCGTCAGCACCTTGCACAGAGTGGAATTACTTCCCAGCTTGCATGGGAACTAAGTCCACTTCGAACGGAGTGGAGTTATTTCCCACCTTGCATGGGAACTAAGTCTTATGTGCTTATGACCTGAATTTTCAATGACGTGAGACTCAGACGATTCGATTTTTCACTCAAAAAAAAGCCAAGGCTAACCATTGCAATTTCGATGCAGTTCTGAAGCCCTGACCTTGCAACTTTGACAAGCCACAGTTTCTAAACCAGGCGTCGCCCGGACATTAAACCGCCATTTCTGGTGTACTTATGACCTGAATTTTCAATGACGTGAGTCTCAGACGATTCGATTTTTCACTCGAAAAAAATCCAAGGCTAACCATTGCAATTTCGATGCAGTTCTGAAGCCCTGACCTTGCAACTTTGACAAGCCACAGTTTCTAAACCAGGCGTCGCCCGGACATTAAACCGCCATTTCTGGTGTGCTTATGACCTGAATTTTCAATGACGTGAGTCTCAGACGATTCGATTTTTCACTCCAAAAAAATCCAAGGCTAACCATTGCAATTTCGATGCAGTTCTGAAGCCCTGACCTTGCAACTTTGACAAGCCACAGTTTCTAAACCAGGCGTCGCCCGGACATAAAACTGCCATTTCTGGTGTGCTTATGACCTGAATTTTCAATGACGTGAGTCTCAGACGATTCGATTTTTCACTCCAAAAAAATCCAAGGCTAACCATTGCAATTTCGATGCAGTTCTGAAGCCCTGACCTTGCAACTTTGACAAGCCACAGTTTCTAAACCAGGCGTCGCCCGGACATAAAACTGCCATTTCTGGTGTGCTTATGACCTGAATTTTCAATGACGTGAGTCTCAGACGATTCGATTTTTCACTCCAAAAAAATCCAAGGCTAACCATTGCAATTTCGATGCAGTTCTGAAGCCCTGACCTTGCAACTTTGACAAGCCACAGTTTCTAAACCAGGCGTCGCCCGGACATAAAACCGCCATTTCTGGTGTGCTTATGACCTGAATTTTCAATGACGTGAGTCTCAGACGATTCGATTTTTCACTCCAAAAAAATCCAAGGCTAACCATTGCAATTTCGATGCAGTTCTGAAGCTCTGACCTTGCAACTTTGACAAGCCACAGTTTCTAAACCAGGCGTCGCCCGGACATAAAACCGCCATTTCTGGTGTGCTCTTGACCTGAATTTTCATTGACGCGAGTTTCAGACAATTCGATTTTCCACCCCAAAAAAATTCCAAGGCTAACCATTGCCATTTCGATGCGATCCTGAAGCCCTGGCCCTGCAACTTTGACAAGCCACAGTTTCCAAACCAGGCGTCGCCCGGACATAAAACCGCCATTTCTGGTGTGCTCTTGACCTGAATTTTCATCGACGCGAGTTTCAGACAATTCGATTTTCCACCCCAAAAAAATTCCAAGGCTAACCATTGCCATTTCGATGCGATCCTGAAGCCCTGGCCCTGCAACTTTGACAAGCCACAGTTTCCAAACCAGGCGTCGCCCGGACATAAAACCGCCATTTCTGGTGTGCTTATGACCTGAATTTTCAATGACGCGAGTTTCAGACAATTCGATTTTCCACCCCAAAAAAATTCCAAGGCTAACCATTGCCATTTCGATGCGATCCTGAAGCCCCGGCCCTGCAACTTTGACAAGCCACAGTTTCCAAACCAGGCGTCGCCCGGACATAGAACCGCCATTTCTGGTGTGCTCTTGACCTGAATTTTCATCGACGCGAGTTTCAGACAATTCGATTTTCCACCCCAAAAAAATTCCAAGGCTAACCATTGCAATTTCGATGCAGTTCTGAAGCCCCGACCTTGCAACTTTGACAAGCCACAGTTTCTAAACCAGGCGTCGCCCGGACATAAAACCGCCATTTCTGGTGTGCTTATGACCTGAATTTTCAATGACGTGAGTCTCAGACGATTCGATTTTTCACTCCAAAAAAATCCAAGGCTAACCATTGCAATTTCGATGCAGTTCTGAAGCCCCGACCTTGCAACTTTGACAAGCCACAGTTTCTAAACCAGGCGTCGCCCGGACATAAAACCGCCATTTCTGGTGTGCTTATGACCTGAATTTTCAATGACGTGAGTCTCAGACGATTCGATTTTTCACTCCAAAAAAATCCAAGGCTAACCATTGCAATTTCGATGCAGTTCTGAAGCCCCGACCTTGCAACTTTGACAAGCCACAGTTTCTAAACCAGGCGTCGCCCGGACATAAAACCGCCATTTCTGGTGTGCTTATGACCTGAATTTTCAATGACGTGAGTCTCAGACGATTCGATTTTTCACTCCAAAAAAATCCAAGGCTAACCATTGCAATTTCGATGCAGTTCTGAAGCCCCGACCTTGCAACTTTGACAAGCCACAGTTTCTAAACCAGGCGTCGCCCGGACATAAAACCGCCATTTCTGGTGTGCTTATGACCTGAATTTTCAATGACGCGAGTTTCAGACAATTCGATTTTCCACCCCAAAAAAATTCCAAGGCTAACCATTGCCATTTCGATGCGATCCTGAAGCCCCGGCCCTGCAACTTTGACAAGCCACAGTTTCCAAACCAGGCGTCGCCCGGACATAGAACCGCCATTTCTGGTGTGCTCTTGACCTGAATTTTCATTGACGCGAGTTTCAGACAATTCGATTTTCCACCCCAAAAAAATTCCAAGGCTAACCATTGCCATTTCGATGCGATCCTGAAGCCCTGGCCCTGCAACTTTGACAAGCCACAGTTTCCAAACCAGGCGTCGCCCGGACATAAAACCGCCATTTCTGGTGTGCTCTTGACCTGAATTTTCATCGACGCGAGTTTCAGACAATTCGATTTTCCACCCCAAAAAAATTCCAAGGCTAACCATTGCAATTTCGATGCAGTTCTGAAGCCCTGACCTTGCAACTTTGACAAGCCACAGTTTCTAAACCAGGCGTCGCCCGGACATAAAACCGCCATTTCTGGTGTGCTTATGACCTGAATTTTCAATGACGTGAGTCTCAGACGATTCGATTTTTCACTCCAAAAAAATCCAAGGCTAACCATTGCAATTTCGATGCAGTTCTGAAGCCCCGACCTTGCAACTTTGACAAGCCACAGTTTCTAAACCAGGCGTCGCCCGGACATAAAACCGCCATTTCTGGTGTGCTTATGACCTGAATTTTCAATGACGTGAGTCTCAGACGATTCGATTTTTCACTCCAAAAAAATCCAAGGCTAACCATTGCAATTTCGATGCGATCCTGAAGCCCTGGCCCTGCAACTTTGACAAGCCACAGTTTCCAAACCAGGCGTCGCCCGGACATAAAACCGCCATTTCTGGTGTGCTCTTGACCTGAATTTTCATCGACGCGAGTTTCAGACAATTCGATTTTCCACCCCAAAAAAATTCCAAGGCTAACCATTGCCATTTCGATGCGATCCTGAAGCCCTGGCCCTGCAACTTTGACAAGCCACAGTTTCCAAACCAGGCGTCGCCCGGACATAAAACCGCCATTTCTGGTGTGCTTATGACCTGAATTTTCAATGACGCGAGTTTCAGACAATTCGATTTTCCACCCCAAAAAAATTCCAAGGCTAACCATTGCCATTTCGATGCGATCCTGAAGCCCCGGCCCTGCAACTTTGACAAGCCACAGTTTCCAAACCAGGCGTCGCCCGGACATAGAACCGCCATTTCTGGTGTGCTCTTGACCTGAATTTTCATCGACGCGAGTTTCAGACAATTCGATTTTCCACCCCAAAAAAATTCCAAGGCTAACCATTGCAATTTCGATGCAGTTCTGAAGCCCTGACCTTGCAACTTTGACAAGCCACAGTTTCTAAACCAGGCGTCGCCCGGACATAAAACCGCCATTTCTGGTGTGCTTATGACCTGAATTTTCAATGACGTGAGTCTCAGACGATTCGATTTTTCACTCCAAAAAAATCCAAGGCTAACCATTGCAATTTCGATGCAGTTCTGAAGCCCCGACCTTGCAACTTTGACAAGCCACAGTTTCTAAACCAGGCGTCGCCCGGACATAAAACCGCCATTTCTGGTGTGCTTATGACCTGAATTTTCAATGACGTGAGTCTCAGACGATTCGATTTTTCACTCCAAAAAAATCCAAGGCTAACCATTGCAATTTCGATGCAGTTCTGAAGCCCCGACCTTGCAACTTTGACAAGCCACAGTTTCTAAACCAGGCGTCGCCCGGACATAAAACCGCCATTTCTGGTGTGCTTATGACCTGAATTTTCAATGACGTGAGTCTCAGACGATTCGATTTTTCACTCCAAAAAAATCCAAGGCTAACCATTGCAATTTCGATGCAGTTCTGAAGCCCCGACCTTGCAACTTTGACAAGCCACAGTTTCTAAACCAGGCGTCGCCCGGACATAAAACCGCCATTTCTGGTGTGCTTATGACCTGAATTTTCAATGACGTGAGTCTCAGACGATTCGATTTTTCACTCCAAAAAAATCCAAGGCTAACCATTGCAATTTCGATGCAGTTCTGAAGCCCCGACCTTGCAACTTTGACAAGCCACAGTTTCTAAACCAGGCGTCGCCCGGACATAAAACCGCCATTTCTGGTGTGCTTATGACCTGAATTTTCAATGACGCGAGTTTCAGACAATTCGATTTTCCACCCCAAAAAAATTCCAAGGCTAACCATTGCCATTTCGATGCGATCCTGAAGCCCCGGCCCTGCAACTTTGACAAGCCACAGTTTCCAAACCAGGCGTCGCCCGGACATAGAACCGCCATTTCTGGTGTGCTCTTGACCTGAATTTTCATTGACGCGAGTTTCAGACAATTCGATTTTCCACCCCAAAAAAATTCCAAGGCTAACCATTGCCATTTCGATGCGATCCTGAAGCCCTGGCCCTGCAACTTTGACAAGCCACAGTTTCCAAACCAGGCGTCGCCCGGACATAAAACCGCCATTTCTGGTGTGCTCTTGACCTGAATTTTCATCGACGCGAGTTTCAGACAATTCGATTTTCCACCCCAAAAAAATTCCAAGGCTAACCATTGCCATTTCGATGCAGTTCTGAAGCCCTGACCTTGCAACTTTGACAAGCCACAGTTTCTAAACCAGGCGTCGCCCGGACATAAAACCGCCATTTCTGGTGTGCTTATGACCTGAATTTTCAATGACGTGAGTCTCAGACGATTCGATTTTTCACTCCAAAAAAATCCAAGGCTAACCATTGCAATTTCGATGCAGTTCTGAAGCCCCGACCTTGCAACTTTGACAAGCCACAGTTTCTAAACCAGGCGTCGCCCGGACATAAAACCGCCATTTCTGGTGTGCTTATGACCTGAATTTTCAATGACGTGAGTCTCAGACGATTCGATTTTTCACTCCAAAAAAATCCAAGGCTAACCATTGCAATTTCGATGCAGTTCTGAAGCCCCGACCTTGCAACTTTGACAAGCCACAGTTTCTAAACCAGGCGTCGCCCGGACATAAAACCGCCATTTCTGGTGTGCTTATGACCTGAATTTTCAATGACGTGAGTCTCAGACGATTCGATTTTTCACTCCAAAAAAATCCAAGGCTAACCATTGCAATTTCGATGCAGTTCTGAAGCCCCGACCTTGCAACTTTGACAAGCCACAGTTTCTAAACCAGGCGTCGCCCGGACATAAAACCGCCATTTCTGGTGTGCTTATGACCTGAATTTTCAATGACGTGAGTCTCAGACGATTCGATTTTTCACTCCAAAAAAATCCAAGGCTAACCATTGCAATTTCGATGCAGTTCTGAAGCCCCGACCTTGCAACTTTGACAAGCCACAGTTTCTAAACCAGGCGTCGCCCGGACATAAAACCGCCATTTCTGGTGTGCTCTTGACCTGAATTTTCATCGACGCGAGTTTCAGACAATTCGATTTTCCACCCCAAAAAAATTCCAAGGCTAACCATTGCCATTTCGATGCGATCCTGAAGCCCCGGCCCTGCAACTTTGACAAGCCACAGTTTCCAAACCAGGCGTCGCCCGGACATAGAACCGCCATTTCTGGTGTGCTCTTGACCTGAATTTTCATTGACGCGAGTTTCAGACAATTCGATTTTCCACCCCAAAAAAATTCCAAGGCTAACCATTGCCATTTCGATGCGATCCTGAAGCCCTGGCCCTGCAACTTTGACAAGCCACAGTTTCCAAACCAGGCGTCGCCCGGACATAAAACCGCCATTTCTGGTGTGCTCTTGACCTGAATTTTCATTGACGCGAGTTTCAGACAATTCGATTTTCCACCCCAAAAAAATTCCAAGGCTAACCATTGCAATTTCGATGCAGTTCTGAAGCCCTGACCTTGCAACTTTGACAAGCCACAGTTTCTAAACCAGGCGTCGCCCGGACATAAAACCGCCATTTCTGGTGTGCTTATGACCTGAATTTTCAATGACGTGAGTCTCAGACGATTCGATTTTTCACTCCAAAAAAATCCAAGGCTAACCATTGCAATTTCGATGCAGTTCTGAAGCCCCGACCTTGCAACTTTGACAAGCCACAGTTTCTAAACCAGGCGTCGCCCGGACATAAAACCGCCATTTCTGGTGTGCTTATGACCTGAATTTTCAATGACGTGAGTCTCAGACGATTCGATTTTTCACTCCAAAAAAATCCAAGGCTAACCATTGCAATTTCGATGCAGTTCTGAAGCCCCGACCTTGCAACTTTGACAAGCCACAGTTTCTAAACCAGGCGTCGCCCGGACATAAAACCGCCATTTCTGGTGTGCTTATGACAGTCTTTTACTCCAACAGTTCACATTTTTCACAGAAAGTGAAGGTATCAGGCGACCAAAAATCCGTGAATGTAAGTAGGTATGCCAGAGTTCATCCGCTGCTTATGCAAGAAATTTAAAAAATAGAATAAGGTTGCCCCCTTCTAGGTGCTAGTGGGTTTTTAGTCAAAGCCGCACATTCCTGTGTGCGCTTCTTCCCGCTTGAACATGAGCTCCTTCAGTTGATGCACTGTGTCACTGGAAAGCGGAAAATTTCATAGTTAGCCCTAAATCGGCCACTGTGGCAGTTGAAAGATCCCAGGTGAGACATCGAACCAGTAGTCTTCTCGACTACGGCTGGGGCAAGGATTCTGGATTCCCCAACCATCATACTACCCCCCCTCCGCCCGCCGGGGCGCTGACCATGGAATCGCTGGTACCCAATCCGAAGATTCCTGCCACTCACTCTACGACAAGTTCGATAGACTGAGTTGGAAAGTTGGAGAATGTAGCGGAGAGGCTTTGCCTGATACGCTTAATCTCCAACCACATAATCAAGTGGCTGATCAGAGTGTTGCTTCTGATGGTACGACCCGGAATGCCGAACAGGTTGAACGGGCTCCAAACGAGGCAGCCTCTGAAGGGCCCCTGACTAAGAGTCAAAAGAAGAGGAGAAAAAGGCTACCGACAATCGCACGGCGCAAAGAAACTCCGGAGGAGGTTGAAGGCGCAAGTGCTGAGAGTCGCACCCCCTTGGTGGCGACGGCAGAGAGAAACAGGTCGGCAGAGGTAACTCCAACCGAAACCGATCAGTCTATTGGAGCCAACGCTACCTCCCCTTCTGCTGACTCGAACAGGATCAAGAGGAAGAAGGTCTCAAGCGTTCCTGATCCCTCTGCCGATGGCTCTCCCCGCGCACAACGTCCGGATGAAACTAGTGCTGCAACCCTCAAAGGACGCAGTTCTGGCGGACGGAGGTTGAATGACGCGGGAACGTTATCCAACAGATACATTAAGGAGATTACAGACTGAAGGGTTCTGTCGGAAGTGTCCCTGTCAGACCATAGGTACATTGAATTCCGAATCGAATGCGAAACCACAACTTTGCTGAAGAGGAGGAATCCAAGAAAAACCACAAAAACATACATATTTTTACATATTTTCAGCTAAAAGTATGGCCTAATTTGGTTTATTTTCATTTTCTCGGAAACTAGTAGGCCTAGAATTAAGATTTTTGGTTTAAAATGTTCGTAATGAATGCCTCTACAAATCTTGTTATGGTCAAAACCACGCCAGACTTACCATTTTTGAGAAAAAATGTGTGCATCGCACAAACACATACATATTTTTACATATTTTCAGCTAAAAGTATGGCCTAATTTGGTTTATTTTCATTTTCTCGGAAACTAGTAGGCCTAGAATTAAGATTTTTGGTTTAAAATGTTCGTAATGAATGCCTCTACAAATCTTGTTATGGTCAAAACCACGCCAGACTTACCATTTTTGAGAAAAAATGTGTGCATCGCACAAAAACGTACATATTTTCAGCTAAAAATATGGCATAATTTGGTTTATTTTCATTTTCTCGGAAACTAGTAGGCCTAGAATTGAGATTTTTGGTTTAAAATGTTCGTAATGAATGCCTCTACAAATCTTGTTATGGTCAAAACCACGCCAGATTTACCATTCTTGAGAAAAAATGTGTGCATCGCACAAAAACGTACATATTTTCAGATAAAAATATGGCCTAATTTGGTTTATTTTCATTTTCTCGGAAACTAGTAGGCCTAGAATTGAGATTTTTGGTGTAAAATGTTCGTAATGAATGCCTCTACAAATCTTGTTATGGTCAAAACCACGCCAGACTTACCATTTTTGAGAAAAAATGTATGCATCGCACAAAAACATACATATTTTTACATATTTTCAGCTAAAAGTATGGCCTAATTTGGTTTATTTTAATTTTCTCGGAAACTAGTAGGCCTAGAGTTAAGATTTTTGGTGTAAAATGTTCGTAATGAATGCCTCTACAAATCTTGTTATGGTCAAAACCACGCCAGACTTACCATTTTTGAGAAAAAATGTGTGCATCGCACAAACACATACATATTTTTACATATTTTCAGCTAAAAGTATGGCCTAATTTGGTTTATTTTCATTTTCTCGGAAACTAGTAGGCCTAGAATTAAGATTTTTGGTTTAAAATGTTCGTAATGAATGCCTCTACAAATCTTGTTATGGTCAAAACCACGCCAGACTTACCATTTTTGAGAAAAAATGTGTGCATCGCACAAAAACGTACATATTTTCAGCTAAAAATATGGCATAATTTGGTTTATTTTCATTTTCTCGGAAACTAGTAGGCCTAGAATTGAGATTTTTGGTTTAAAATGTTCGTAATGAATGCCTCTACAAATCTTGTTATGGTCAAAACAACGCCAGACTTACCATTTTTGAGAAAAAATGTGTGCATCGCACAAAAACGTACATTTTTTCAGCTAAAAATATGGCATAATTTGGTTTATTTTCATTTTCTCGGAAACTAGTAGGCTTAGAATTGAGATTTTTGGTTTAAAATGTTCGTAATGAATGCCTCTACAAATCTTGTTATGGTCAAAACCACGCCAGACTTACCATTTTTGAGAAAAAATGTGTGCATCGCACAAAAACATACATATTTTTACATATTTTCAGCTAAAAATATGGCATAATTTGGTTTATTTTCATTTTCTCGGAAACTAGTAGGCCTAGAATTAAGATTTTTGGTTTAAAATGTTCGTAATGAATGCCTCCACAAATCTTGTTGTGGTCAAAACCACGCCAGACTTACCATTTTTGAGAAAAAATTCGTGCATCGCACAAAAACGTACATATTTTCAGCTAAAAATATGGCATAATTTGGTTTATTTTCATTTTCTCGGAAACTAGTAGGCCTAGAATTGAGATTTTTGGTTTAAAATGTTCGTAATGAATGCCTCTACAAGTCTTGTTATGGTCAAAACCACGCCAGACTTACCATTTTTGAGAAAAAATGTGTGCATCGCACAAAAACATACATATTTTTACATATTTTCAGCTAAAAGTATGGCCTAATTTGGTTTATTTTCATTTTCTCGGAAACTAGTAGGCCTAGAATTAAGATTTTTGGTTTAAAATGTTCGTAATGAATGCCTCCACAAATCTTGTTGTGGTCAAAACCACGCCAGACTTACCATTTTTGAGAAAAAATTCGTGCATCGCACAAAAACGTACATATTTTCAGCTAAAAATATGGCATAATTTGGTTTATTTTCATTTTCTCGGAAACTAGTAGGCCTAGAATTGAGATTTTTGGTTTAAAATGTTCGTAATGAATGCCTCTACAAATCTTGTTGTGGTCAAAACCACGCCAGACTTACCATTTTTGAGAAAAAATGTGTGCATCGCACAAAAACGTACATATTTTCAGCTAAAAATATGGCATAATTTGGTTTATTTTCATTTTCTCGGAAACTAGTAGGCCTAGAATTGAGTTTTTGGGTTTAAAATGTTCGTAATGAATGCCTCTACAAATCTTGTTATGGTCAAAACCACGCCAGACTTACCATTTTTGAGAAAAAATGTGTGCATCGCACAAAAACATACATATTTTTACATATTTTCAGCTAAAAGTATGGCCTAATTTGGTTTATTTTCATTTTCTCTGAAACTAGTAGGCCTAGAATTAAGATTTTTGGTGTAAAATGTTCGTAATGAATGCCTCTACAAATCTTGTTATGGTCAAAACCACGCCAGACTTACCATTTTTGAGAAAAAATGTGTGCATCGCACAAAAACATACATATTTTTACATATTTTCAGCTAAAAGTATGGCCTAATTTGGTTTATTTTCATTTTCTCGGAAACTAGTAGGCCTAGAATTAAGATTTTTGGTGTAAAATGTTCGTAATGAATGCCTCTACAAATCTTGTTATGGTCAAAACCACGCCAGACTTACCATTCTTGAGAAAAAATGTGTGCATCGCACAAAAACATACATATTTTTACATATTTTCAGCTAAAAGTATGGCCTAATTTGGTTTATTTTCATTTTCTCGGAAACTAGTAGGCCTAGAATTGAGATTTTTGGTTTAAAATGTTCGTAATGAATGCCTCTACAAATCTTGTTTTGGTCAAAACCACGCCAGACTTACCATTCTTGAGAAAAAATGTGTGCATCGCACAAAAACATACATATTTTTACATATTTTCAGCTAAAAGTATGGCCTAATTTGGTTTATTTTCATTTTCTCTGAAACTAGTAGGCCTAGAATTAAGATTTTTGGTGTAAAATGTTCGTAATGAATGCCTCTACAAATCTTGTTATGGTCAAAACCACGCCAGACTTACCATTTTTGAGAAAAAATGTGTGCATCGCACAAAAACATACATATTTTTACATATTTTCAGCTAAAAGTATGGCCTAATTTGGTTTATTTTCATTTTCTCGGAAACTAGTAGGCCTAGAATTAAGATTTTTAGTTTAAAATGTTCGTAATGAGTGCCTCTACAAATCTTGTTATGGTCAAAACAACGCCAGACTTACCATTTTTGAGAAAAACATCGCACAAAAACGTACATATTTTCAGCTAAAAATATGGCATAATTTGGTTTATTTTCATTTTCTCGGAAACTAGTAGGCCTAGAATTGAGATTTTTGGTTTAAAATGTTCGTAATGAATGCCTCTACAAATCTTGTTATGGTCAAAACCACGCCAGACTTACCATTCTTGAGAAAAAATGTGTGCATCGCACAAAAACATACATATTTTTACATATTTTCAGCTAAAAGTATGGCCTAATTTGGTTTATTTTCATTTTCTCTGAAACTAGTAGGCCTAGAATTAAGATTTTTGGTGTAAAATGTTCGTAATGAATGCCTCTACAAATCTTGTTATGGTCAAAACCACGCCAGACTTACCATTTTTGAGAAAAAATGTGTGCATCGCACAAAAACATACATATTTTTACATATTTTCAGCTAAAAGTATGGCCTAATTTGGTTTATTTTCATTTTCTCGGAAACTAGTAGGCCTAGAATTAAGATTTTTGGTGTAAAATGTTCGTAATGAATGCCTCTACAAATCTTGTTATGGTCAAAACAACGCCAGACTTACCATTTTTGAGAAAAAATGTGTGCATCGCACAAAAACATACATATTTTTACATATTTTCAGCTAAAAGTATGGCCTAATTTGGTTTATTTTCATTTTCTCGGAAACTAGTAGGCCTAGAATTAAGATTTTTGGTGTAAAATGTTCGTAATGAATGCCTCTACAAATCTTGTCATGGTCAAAACCACGCCAGACTTACCATTTTTGAGAAAAAATGTGTGCATCGCACAAAAACATACATATTTTTACATATTTTCAGCTAAAAGTATGGCCTAATTTGGTTTATTTTCATTTTCTCGGAAACGAGTAGGCCTAGAATTAAGATTTTTGGTGTAAAATGTTCGTAATGAATGCCTCTACAAATCTTGTTATGGTCAAAACAACGCCAGACTTACCATTTTTGAGAAAAAATGTGTGCATCGCACAAAAACGTACATATTTTCAGCTAAAAATATGGCATAATTTGGTTTATTTTTATTTTCTCGGAAACTAGTAGGCCTAGAATTAAGATTTTTGGTGTAAAATGTTCGTAATGAATGCCTCTACAAATCTTGTTATGGTCAAAACAACGCCAGACTTACCATTTTTGAGAAAAAATGTGTGCATCGCACAAAAACGTACATATTTTCAGCTAAAAATATGGCATAATTTGGTTTATTTTCATTTTCTCGGAAACTAGTAGGCCTAGAATTGAGATTTTTGGTTTAAAATGTTCGTAATGAATGCCTCTACAAATCTTGTTATGGTCAAAACCACGCCAGACTTACCATTTTTGAGAAAAAATGTGTGCATCGCACAAAAACGTACATATTTTCAACTAAAAATATGGCATAATTTGGTTTATTTTCATTTTCTCGGAAACTAGTAGGCCTAGAATTAAGATTTTTAGTTTAAAATGTTCGTAATGAATGCCTTTACAAATCTTGTTATGGTCAAAACAACGCCAGACTTACCATTTTTGAAAAAAAATGTGTGCATCGCACAAAAACGTACATATTTTCAGCTAAAAATATGGCATAATTTGGTTTATTTTCATTTTCTCGGAAACTAGTAGGCCTAGAATTGAGATTTTTAGTTTAAAATGTTCGTAATGAATGCCTCTACAAATCTTGTTATGGTCAAAACCACGCCAGAATTACCATTTTTGAGAAAAAATGTGTGCATCGCACAAAAACGTACATATTTTCAGCTAAAAATATGGCATAATTTGGTTTCTTTTAATTTTCTCGGAAACTAGTAGGCCTAGAATTAAGATTTTTAGTTTAAAATGTTCGTAATGAATGCCTTTACAAATCTTGTTATGGTCAAAACAACGCCAGACTTACCATTTTTGAAAAAAAATGTGTGCATCGCACAAAAACGTACATATTTTCAGCTAAAAATATGGCATAATTTGGTTTATTTTCATTTTCTCGGAAACTAGTAGGCCTAGAATTGAGATTTTTGGTTTAAAATGTTCGTAATGAATGCCTCTACAAATCTTGTTATGGTCAAAACCACGCCAGAATTACCATTTTTGAGAAAAAATGTGTGCATCGCACAAAAACGTACATATTTTCAGCTAAAAATATGGCATAATTTGGTTTATTTTCATTTTCTCGGAAACTAGTAGGCCTAGAATTGAGATTTTTGGTTTAAAATGTTCGTAATGAATGCCTCTACAAATCTTGTTATGGTCAAAACCACGCCAGACTTACCATTTTTGAGAAAAAATGTGTGCATCGCACAAAAACATACATATTTTTACATATTTTCAGCTAAAAGTATGGCCTAATTTGGTTTATTTTCATTTTCTCGGAAACTAGTAGGCCTAGAATTAAGATTTTTGGTGTAAAATGTTCGTAATGAATGCCTCTACAAATCTTGTTATGGTCAAAACCACGCCAGACTTACCATTTTTGAGAAAAAATGTGTGCATCGCACAAAAACATACATATTTTTACATATTTTCAGCTAAAAGTATGGCCTAATTTGGTTTATTTTCATTTTCTCGGAAACGAGTAGGCCTAGAATTAAGATTTTTGGTGTAAAATGTTCGTAATGAATGCCTCTACAAATCTTGTTATGGTCAAAACGACGCCAGACTTACCATTTTTGAGAAAAAATGTGTGCATCGCACAAAAACGTACATATTTTCAGCTAAAAATATGGCATAATTTGGTTTATTTTTATTTTCTCGGAAACTAGTAGGCCTAGAATTAAGATTTTTGGTGTAAAATGTTCGTAATGAATGCCTCTACAAATCTTGTTATGGTCAAAACAACGCCAGACTTACCATTTTTGAGAAAAAATGTGTGCATCGCACAAAAACGTACATATTTTCAGCTAAAAATATGGCATAATTTGGTTTATTTTCATTTTCTCGGAAACTAGTAGGCCTAGAATTGAGATTTTTGGTTTAAAATGTTCGTAATGAATGCCTCTACAAATCTTGTTATGGTCAAAACCACGCCAGACTTACCATTTTTGAGAAAAAATGTGTGCATCGCACAAAAACGTACATATTTTCAGCTAAAAATATGGCATAATTTGGTTTATTTTCATTTTCTCGGAAACTAGTAGGCCTAGAATTAAGATTTTTAGTTTAAAATGTTCGTAATGAATGCCTTTACAAATCTTGTTATGGTCAAAACAACGCCAGACTTACCATTTTTGAAAAAAAATGTGTGCATCGCACAAAAACGTACATATTTTCAGCTAAAAATATGGCATAATTTGGTTTATTTTCATTTTCTCGGAAACTAGTAGGCCTAGAATTGAGATTTTTGGTTTAAAATGTTCGTAATGAATGCCTCTACAAATCTTGTTATGGTCAAAACCACGCCAGAATTACCATTTTTGAGAAAAAATGTGTGCATCGCACAAAAACATACATATTTTCAGCTAAAAATATGGCATAATTTGGTTTATTTTCATTTTCTCGGAAACTAGTAGGCCTAGAATTGAGATTTTTGGTTTAAAATGTTCGTAATGAATGCCTCTACAAATCTTGTTATGGTCAAAACCACGCCAGACTTACCATTTTTGAGAAAAAATGTGTGCATCGCACAAAAACATACATATTTTTACATATTTTCAGCTAAAAGTATGGCCTAATTTGGTTTATTTTCATTTTCTCGGAAACTAGTAGGCCTAGAATTAAGATTTTTGGTGTAAAATGTTCGTAATGAATGCCTCTACAAATCTTGTTATGGTCAAAACCACGCCAGACTTACCATTTTTGAGAAAAAATGTGTGCATCGCACAAAAACATACATATTTTTACATATTTTCAGCTAAAAGTATGGCCTAATTTGGTTTATTTTCATTTTCTCGGAAACGAGTAGGCCTAGAATTAAGATTTTTGGTGTAAAATGTTCGTAATGAATGCCTCTACAAATCTTGTTATGGTCAAAACGACGCCAGACTTACCATTTTTGAGAAAAAATGTGTGCATCGCACAAAAACGTACATATTTTCAGCTAAAAATATGGCATAATTTGGTTTATTTTTATTTTCTCGGAAACTAGTAGGCCTAGAATTAAGATTTTTGGTGTAAAATGTTCGTAATGAATGCCTCTACAAATCTTGTTATGGTCAAAACAACGCCAGACTTACCATTTTTGAGAAAAAATGTGTGCATCGCACAAAAACGTACATATTTTCAGCTAAAAATATGGCATAATTTGGTTTATTTTCATTTTCTCGGAAACTAGTAGGCCTAGAATTGAGATTTTTGGTTTAAAATGTTCGTAATGAATGCCTCTACAAATCTTGTTATGGTCAAAACCACGCCAGACTTACCATTTTTGAGAAAAAATGTGTGCATCGCACAAAAACGTACATATTTTCAGCTAAAAATATGGCATAATTTGGTTTATTTTCATTTTCTCGGAAACTAGTAGGCCTAGAATTAAGATTTTTAGTTTAAAATGTTCGTAATGAATGCCTTTACAAATCTTGTTATGGTCAAAACAACGCCAGACTTACCATTTTTGAAAAAAAATGTGTGCATCGCACAAAAACGTACATATTTTCAGCTAAAAATATGGCATAATTTGGTTTATTTTCATTTTCTCGGAAACTAGTAGGCCTAGAATTGAGATTTTTGGTTTAAAATGTTCGTAAGGAATGCCTCTACAAATCTTGTTATGGTCAAAACCACGCCAGAATTACCATTTTTGAGAAAAAATGTGTGCATCGCACAAAAACGTACATATTTTCAGCTAAAAATATGGCATAATTTGGTTTCTTTTAATTTTCTCGGAAACTAGTAGGCCTAGAATTGAGATTTTTGGTTTAAAATGTTCGTAATGAATGCCTCTACAAATCTTGTTATGGTCAAAACCACGCCAGACTTACCATTTTTGAGAAAAAATGTGTGCATCGCACAAAAACGTACATATTTTCAGCTAAAAATATGGCATAATTTGGTTTATTTTCATTTTCTCGGAAACTAGTAGGCCTAGAATTAAGATTTTTGGTGTAAAATGTTCGTAATGAATGCCTCTACAAATCTTGTTATGGTCGCCAGACTTACCATTTTTGAGAAAAAATGTGTGCATCGCACAAAAACGTACATATTTTCAGCTAAAAGTATGGCCTAATTTGGTTTATTTTCATTTTCTCGGAAACTAGTAGGCCTAGAATTAAGATTTTTGGTGTAAAATGTTCGTAATGAATGCCTCTACAAATCTTGTTATGGTCAAAACAACGCCAGACTTACCATTTTTGAGAAAAAATGTGTGCATCGCACAAAAACGTACATATTTTCAGCTAAAAATATGGCATAATTTGGTTTATATTCATTTTCTCGGAAACTAGTAGGTCTAGAATTGAGATTTTTGGTTTAAAATGTTCGTAATGAATGCCTCTACAAATCTTGTTATGGTCAAAACCACGCCAGACTTACCATTTTTGAGAAAAAATGTGTGCATCGCACAAAAACATACATATTTTTACATATTTTCAGCTAAAAGTATGGCCTAATTTGGTTTATTTTCATTTTCTCGGAAACTAGTAGGCCTAGAATTAAGATTTTTGGTGTAAAATGTTCGTAATGAATGCCTCTACAAATCTTGTTATGGTCAAAACCACGCCAGACTTACCATTTTTGAGAAAAAATGTGTGCATCGCACAAAAACATACATATTTTTACATATTTTCAGCTAAAAGTATGGCCTAATTTGGTTTATTTTCATTTTCTCGGAAACTAGTAGGCCTAGAATTAAGATTTTTGGTGTAAAATGTTCGTAATGAATGCCTCTACAATTCTTGTTATGGTCAAAACCACGCCAGACTTACCATTTTTGAGAAAAAATGTGTGCATCGCACAAAAACATACATATTTTTACATATTTTCAGCTAAAAGTATGGCCTAATTTGGTTTATTTTCATTTTCTCGGAAACTAGTAGGCCTAGAATTAAGATTTTTAGTGTAAAATGTTCGTAATGAATGCCTCTACAAATCTTGTTATGGTCAAAAACACGCCAGACTTACCATTTTTGAGAAAAAATGTGTGCATCGCACAAAAACGTACATATTTTCAGCTAAAAATATGGCATAATTTGGTTTATTTTCATTTTCTCGGAAACTAGTAGGCCTAGAATTGAGATTTTTGGTGTAAAATGTTCGTAATGAATGCCTCTACAAATCTTGTTATGGCCAAAACCACGCCAGACTTACCATTTTTGAGAAAAAATGTGTGCATCGCACAAAAACATACATATTTTTACATATTTTCAGCTAAAAGTATGGCCTAATTTGGTTTATTTTCATTTTCTCGGAAACTAGTAGGCCTAGAATTAAGATTTTTAGTGTAAAATGTTCGTAATGAATGCCTCTACAAATCTTGTTATGGCCAAAACCACGCCAGACTTACCATTTTTGAGAAAAAATGTGTGCATCGCACAAAAACATACATATTTTTACATATTTTCAGCTAAAAGTATGGCCTAATTTGGTTTATTTTCATTTTCTCGGAAACTAGTAGGCCTAGAATTAAGATTTTTGGTGTAAAATGTTCGTAATGAATGCCTCTACAATTCTTGTTATGGTCAAAACCACGCCAGACTTACCATTCTTGAGAAAAAAAGTGTGCATCGCACAAAAACATACATATTTTTACATATTTTCAGCTAAAAGTATGGCCTAATTGGGTTTATTTTCATTTTCTCGGAAACTAGTAGGCCTAGAATTAAGATTTTTGGTGTAAAATGTTCGTAATGAATGGCTCTACAAATCTTGTTATGGTCAAAACCACGCCAGACTTACCATTTTTTTACATATTTTTACATATTTTTACATATTTTCAGCTAAAAGTATGGCCTAATTTGGTTTATTTTCATTTTCTCGGAAACTAGTAGGCCTAGAATTAAGATTTTTGGTTTAAAATGTTCGTAATGAATGTCTCTACAAATCTTGTTATGGTCAAAACGAAGCCAGACTTACCATTTTTGAGAAAAAATGTGTGCATCGCACAAAAACGTACATATTTTCAGCTAAAAATATGGCATAATTTGGTTTGTTTTCATTTTCTCGGAAACTAGTAGGCCTAGAATTAAGATTTTTGGTGTAAAATGTTCGTAATGAATGCCTCTACAAATCTTGTTATGGTCAAAACCACGCCAGACTTACCATTTTTGAGAAAAAATGTGTGCATCGCACAAAAACATACATATTTTTACATATTTTCAGCTAAAAATATGGCATAATTTGGTTTATTTTCATTTTCTCGGAAACTAGTAGGCCTAGAATTGAGATTTTTGGTTTAAAATGTTTGTAATGAATGCCTCTACAAATCTTGTTATGGTCAAAATCACGCCAGGCTTACCATTCTTGAGAAAAAATGTGTGCATCGCACAAAAACATACATATTTTTACATATTTTCAGCTAAAAGTATGGCATAATTTGGTTTATTTTCATTTTCTCGGAAACTAGTAGGCCTAGAATCAAGATTTTTGGTTTAAAATGTTCGTAATGAATGCCTCTACAAATCTTGTTATGGTCAAAACAACGCCAGACTTACCATTTTTGAGAAAAAATGTGTGCATCGCACAAAAACGTACATATTTTCAGCTAAAAATATGGCATAATTTGGTTTATTTTCATTTTCTCGGAAACTAGTAGGCCTAGAATTAAGATTTTTGGTGTAAAATGTTCGTAATGAATGCCTCTACAAATCTTGTTATGGTCAAAACCACGCCAGACTTACCATTCTTGAGAAAAAATGTGTGCATCGCACAAAAACATACATATTTTTACATATTTTCAGCTAAAAGTATGGCCTAATTTGGTTTATTTTCATTTTCTCGGAAACTAGTAGGCCTAGAATTGAGATTTTTGGTTTAAAATGTTCGTAATGAATGCCTCTACAAATCTTGTTATGGTCAAAACCACGCCAGACTTACCATTCTTGAGAAAAATGTGTGCATCGCACAAAAACATACATATTTTTACATATTTTCAGCTAAAAGTATGGCCTAATTTGGTTTATTTTCATTTTCTCGGAAACTAGTAGGCCTAGAATTAAGATTTTTAGTGTAAAATGTTCGTAATGAATGCCTCTACAAATCTTGTTATGGCCAAAACCACGCCAGACTTACCATTTTTGAGAAAAAATGTGTGCATCGCACAAAAACATACATATTTTTACATATTTTCAGCTAAAAGTATGGCCTAATTTGGTTTATTTTCATTTTCTCGGAAACTAGTAGGCCTAGAATTAAGATTTTTGGTGTAAAATGTTCGTAATGAATGCCTCTACAATTCTTGTTATGGTCAAAACCACGCCAGACTTACCATTCTTGAGAAAAAAAGTGTGCATCGCACAAAAACATACATATTTTTACATATTTTCAGCTAAAAGTATGGCCTAATTGGGTTTATTTTCATTTTCTCGGAAACTAGTAGGCCTAGAATTAAGATTTTTGGTGTAAAATGTTCGTAATGAATGGCTCTACAAATCTTGTTATGGTCAAAACCACGCCAGACTTACCATTTTTTTACATATTTTTACATATTTTTACATATTTTCAGCTAAAAGTATGGCCTAATTTGGTTTATTTTCATTTTCTCGGAAACTAGTAGGCCTAGAATTAAGATTTTTGGTTTAAAATGTTCGTAATGAATGTCTCTACAAATCTTGTTATGGTCAAAACGAAGCCAGACTTACCATTTTTGAGAAAAAATGTGTGCATCGCACAAAAACGTACATATTTTCAGCTAAAAATATGGCATAATTTGGTTTGTTTTCATTTTCTCGGAAACTAGTAGGCCTAGAATTAAGATTTTTGGTGTAAAATGTTCGTAATGAATGCCTCTACAAATCTTGTTATGGTCAAAACCACGCCAGACTTACCATTTTTGAGAAAAAATGTGTGCATCGCACAAAAACATACATATTTTTACATATTTTCAGCTAAAAATATGGCATAATTTGGTTTATTTTCATTTTCTCGGAAACTAGTAGGCCTAGAATTGAGATTTTTGGTTTAAAATGTTTGTAATGAATGCCTCTACAAATCTTGTTATGGTCAAAATCACGCCAGGCTTACCATTCTTGAGAAAAAATGTGTGCATCGCACAAAAACATACATATTTTTACATATTTTCAGCTAAAAGTATGGCATAATTTGGTTTATTTTCATTTTCTCGGAAACTAGTAGGCCTAGAATCAAGATTTTTGGTTTAAAATGTTCGTAATGAATGCCTCTACAAATCTTGTTATGGTCAAAACAACGCCAGACTTACCATTTTTGAGAAAAAATGTGTGCATCGCACAAAAAACGTACATATTTTCAGCTAAAAATATGGCATAATTTGGTTTATTTTCATTTTCTCGGAAACTAGTAGGCCTAGAATTAAGATTTTTGGTGTAAAATGTTCGTAATGAATGCCTCTACAAATCTTGTTATGGTCAAAACCACGCCAGACTTACCATTCTTGAGAAAAAATGTGTGCATCGCACAAAAACATACATATTTTTACATATTTTCAGCTAAAAGTATGGCCTAATTTGGTTTATTTTCATTTTCTCGGAAACTAGTAGGCCTAGAATTGAGATTTTTGGTTTAAAATGTTCGTAATGAATGCCTCTACAAATCTTGTTATGGTCAAAACCACGCCAGACTTACCATTCTTGAGAAAAATGTGTGCATCGCACAAAAACATACATATTTTTACATATTTTCAGCTAAAAGTATGGCCTAATTTGGTTTATTTTCATTTTCTCGGAAACTAGTAGGCCTAGAATTAAGATTTTTGGTGTAAAATGTTCGTAATGAATGCCTCTACAAATCTTGTTATGGTCAAAACCACGCCAGACTTACCATTTTTGAGAAAAAATGTGTGCATCGCACAAAAACATAGATATTTTTACATATTTTCAGATAAAAGTATGGCCTAATTTGGTTTATTTTCATTTTCTCGGAAACTAGTAGGCCTAGAATTGAGATTTTTGGTTTAAAATGTTCGTAATGAATGCCTCTACAAATCTTGTTATGGTCAAAATCACGCCAGACTTACCATTCTTGAGAAAAAATGTGTGCATCGCACAAAAACATAGATATTTTTACATATTTTCAGCTAAAAGTATGGCCTAATTTGGTTTATTTTCATTTCAAAAAAATTCCAAGGCTAACCATCGCACAAAAACATACATATTTTTACATATTTTCAGCTAAAAGTATGGCCTAATTTGGTTTATTTTCATTTTCTCGGAAACTAGTAGGCCTAGAATTGAGATTTTTGGTTTCAAATGTTCGTAATGAATGTCTCTACAAATCTTGTTATTGTCAAAACAAAGCCAGACTTACCATTTTTGAGAAAAAATGTGTGCATCGCACAAAAACGTACATATTTTCAGCTAAAAATATGGCATAATTTGGTTTATTTTCATTTTCTCGGAAACTAGTAGGCCTAGAATTAAGATTTTTGGTGTAAAATGTTCGTAATGAATGGCTCTACAAATCTTGTTATGGTCAAAACCACGCCAGACTTACCATTTTTGAGAAAAAATGTGTGCATCGCACAAAAACATACATATTTTTACATATTTTCAGCTAAAAATATGGCATAATTTGGTTTATTTTCATTTTCTCGGAAACTAGTAGGCCTAGAATTAAGATTTTTGGTGTAAAATGTTCGTAATGAATGCCTCTACAAATCTTGTTATGGTCGCCAGACTTACCATTTTTGAGAAAAAATGTGTGCATCGCACAAAAACGTACATATTTTCAGCTAAAAGTATGGCCTAATTTGGTTTATTTTCATTTTCTCGGAAACTAGTAGGCCTAGAATTAAGATTTTTGGTGTAAAATGTTCGTAATGAATGCCTCTACAAATCTTGTTATGGTCAAAACAACGCCAGACTTACCATTTTTGAGAAAAAATGTGTGCATCGCACAAAAACGTACATATTTTCAGCTAAAAATATGGCATAATTTGGTTTATATTCATTTTCTCGGAAACTAGTAGGTCTAGAATTGAGATTTTTGGTTTAAAATGTTCGTAATGAATGCCTCTACAAATCTTGTTATGGTCAAAACCACGCCAGACTTACCATTTTTGAGAAAAAATGTGTGCATCGCACAAAAACATACATATTTTTACATATTTTCAGCTAAAAGTATGGCCTAATTTGGTTTATTTTCATTTTCTCGGAAACTAGTAGGCCTAGAATTAAGATTTTTGGTGTAAAATGTTCGTAATGAATGCCTCTACAAATCTTGTTATGGTCAAAACCACGCCAGACTTACCATTTTTGAGAAAAAATGTGTGCATCGCACAAAAACATACATATTTTTACATATTTTCAGCTAAAAGTATGGCCTAATTTGGTTTATTTTCATTTTCTCGGAAACTAGTAGGCCTAGAATTAAGATTTTTGGTGTAAAATGTTCGTAATGAATGCCTCTACAATTCTTGTTATGGTCAAAACCACGCCAGACTTACCATTTTTGAGAAAAAATGTGTGCATCGCACAAAAACATACATATTTTTACATATTTTCAGCTAAAAGTATGGCCTAATTTGGTTTATTTTCATTTTCTCGGAAACTAGTAGGCCTAGAATTAAGATTTTTAGTGTAAAATGTTCGTAATGAATGCCTCTACAAATCTTGTTATGGCCAAAACCACGCCAGACTTACCATTTTTGAGAAAAAATGTGTGCATCGCACAAAAACATACATATTTTTACATATTTTCAGCTAAAAGTATGGCCTAATTTGGTTTATTTTCATTTTCTCGGAAACTAGTAGGCCTAGAATTAAGATTTTTGGTGTAAAATGTTCGTAATGAATGCCTCTACAATTCTTGTTATGGTCAAAACCACGCCAGATTTACCATTCTTGAGAAAAAAAGTGTGCATCGCACAAAAACATACATATTTTTACATATTTTCAGCTAAAAGTATGGCCTAATTTGGTTTATTTTCATTTTCTCGGAAACTAGTAGGCCTAGAATTAAGATTTTTGGTGTAAAATGTTCGTAATGAATGGCTCTACAAATCTTGTTATGGTCAAAACCACGCCAGACTTACCATTTTTTTACATATTTTTACATATTTTTACATATTTTCAGCTAAAAGTATGGCCTAATTTGGTTTATTTTCATTTTCTCGGAAACTAGTAGGCCTAGAATTAAGATTTTTGGTTTAAAATGTTCGTAATGAATGTCTCTACAAATCTTGTTATGGTCAAAACGAAGCCAGACTTACCATTTTTGAGAAAAAATGTGTGCATCGCACAAAAACGTACATATTTTCAGCTAAAAATATGGCATAATTTGGTTTGTTTTCATTTTCTCGGAAACTAGTAGGCCTAGAATTAAGATTTTTGGTGTAAAATGTTCGTAATGAATGCCTCTACAAATCTTGTTATGGTCAAAACCACGCCAGACTTACCATTTTTGAGAAAAAATGTGTGCATCGCACAAAAACATACATATTTTTACATATTTTCAGCTAAAAATATGGCATAATTTGGTTTATTTTCATTTTCTCGGAAACTAGTAGGCCTAGAATTGAGATTTTTGGTTTAAAATGTTTGTAATGAATGCCTCTACAAATCTTGTTATGGTCAAAATCACGCCAGGCTTACCATTCTTGAGAAAAAATGTGTGCATCGCACAAAAACATACATATTTTTACATATTTTCAGCTAAAAGTATGGCATAATTTGGTTTATTTTCATTTTCTCGGAAACTAGTAGGCCTAGAATCAAGATTTTTGGTTTAAAATGTTCGTAATGAATGCCTCTACAAATCTTGTTATGGTCAAAACAACGCCAGACTTACCATTTTTGAGAAAAAATGTGTGCATCGCACAAAAACGTACATATTTTCAGCTAAAAATATGGCATAATTTGGTTTATTTTCATTTTCTCGGAAACTAGTAGGCCTAGAATTAAGATTTTTGGTGTAAAATGTTCGTAATGAATGCCTCTACAAATCTTGTTATGGTCAAAACCACGCCAGACTTACCATTCTTGAGAAAAAATGTGTGCATCGCACAAAAACATACATATTTTTACATATTTTCAGCTAAAAGTATGGCCTAATTTGGTTTATTTTCATTTTCTCGGAAACTAGTAGGCCTAGAATTGAGATTTTTGGTTTAAAATGTTCGTAATGAATGCCTCTACAAATCTTGTTATGGTCAAAACCACGCCAGACTTACCATTCTTGAGAAAAATGTGTGCATCGCACAAAAACATACATATTTTTACATATTTTCAGCTAAAAGTATGGCCTAATTTGGTTTATTTTCATTTTCTCGGAAACTAGTAGGCCTAGAATTAAGATTTTTGGTGTAAAATGTTCGTAATGAATGCCTCTACAAATCTTGTTATGGTCAAAACCACGCCAGACTTACCATTTTTGAGAAAAAATGTGTGCATCGCACAAAAACATAGATATTTTTACATATTTTCAGATAAAAGTATGGCCTAATTTGGTTTATTTTCATTTTCTCGGAAACTAGTAGGCCTAGAATTGAGATTTTTGGTTTAAAATGTTCGTAATGAATGCCTCTACAAATCTTGTTATGGTCAAAATCACGCCAGACTTACCATTCTTGAGAAAAAATGTGTGCATCGCACAAAAACATAGATATTTTTACATATTTTCAGCTAAAAGTATGGCCTAATTTGGTTTATTTTCATTTCAAAAAAATTCCAAGGCTAACCATCGCACAAAAACATACATATTTTTACATATTTTCAGCTAAAAGTATGGCCTAATTTGGTTTATTTTCATTTTCTCGGAAACTAGTAGGCCTAGAATTGAGATTTTTGGTTTCAAATGTTCGTAATGAATGTCTCTACAAATCTTGTTATTGTCAAAACAAAGCCAGACTTACCATTTTTGAGAAAAAATGTGTGCATCGCACAAAAACGTACATATTTTCAGCTAAAAATATGGCATAATTTGGTTTATTTTCATTTTCTCGGAAACTAGTAGGCCTAGAATTAAGATTTTTGGTGTAAAATGTTCGTAATGAATGGCTCTACAAATCTTGTTATGGTCAAAACCACGCCAGACTTACCATTTTTGAGAAAAAATGTGTGCATCGCACAAAAACATACATATTTTTACATATTTTCAGCTAAAAATATGGCATAATTTGGTTTATTTTCATTTTCTCGGAAACTAGTAGGCCTAGAATTAAGATTTTTGGTGTAAAATGTTCGTAATGAATGCCTCTACAAATCTTGTTATGGTCAAAACCACGCCAGACTTACCATTTTTGAGAAAAAATGAGTGCATCGCACAAAAACATAGATATTTTTACATATTTTCAGATAAAAGTATGGCCTAATTTGGTTTATTTTCATTTTCTCGGAAACTAGTAGGCCTAGAATTGAGATTTTTGGTTTAAAATGTTCGTAATGAATGCCTCTACAAATCTCGTTATGGTCAAAACCACGCCAGACTTACCATTCTTGAGAAAAAATGTGTGCATCGCACAAAAACATAGATATTTTTACATATTTTCAGCTAAAAGTATGGCCTAATTTGGTTTATTTTCATTTTCTCGGAAACTAGTAGGCCTAGAATTGAGATTTTTGGTTTAAAATGTTCGTAATGAATGCCTCTACAAATCTCGTTATGGTCAAAACCACGCCAGACTTACCATTCTTGAGAAAAAATGTGTGCATCGCACAAAAACATACATATTTTTACATATTTTCAGCTAAAAGTATGGCCTAATTTGGTTTATTTTCATTTTCTCAGAAACTAGTAGGCCTAGAATTAAGATTTTTGGTGTAAAATGTTCGTAATGAATGCCTCTACAAATCTTGTTATGGTCAAAACCACGCCAGACTTACCATTTTTGAGAAAAAATGTGTGCATCGCACAACAACATACATATTTTTACATACTTTCAGCTAAAAGTATGGCCTAATTTGGTTTATTTTCATTTTCTCGGAAACTAGTAGGCCTAGAATTAGGATTTTCGGTGTAAAATGTTCGTAATGAATGCCTCTACAAATCTTGTTATGGTCAAAACCACGCCAGACTTACCATTCTTGAGAAAAAATGTGTGCATCGCACAAAAACATACATATTTTTACATATTTTCAGCTAAAAGTATGGCCTAATTTGGTTTATTTTCATTTTCTCGGAAACTAGTACGCCTAGAATTGAGATTTTTGGTTTAAAATGTTCGTAATGAATGCCTCTACAAATCTTGTTATGGTCAAAACCACGCCAGACTTACCATTCTTGAGAAAAAATGTGTGCATCGCACAAAAACATAGATATTTTTACATATTTTCAGCTAAAAGTATGGCCTAATTTGGTTTATTTTCATTTTCTCGGAAACTAGTAGGCCTAGAATTGAGATTTTTGGTTTAAAATGTTCGTAATGAATGCCTCTACAAATCTTGTTATGGTCAAAACAACGCCAGACTTACCATTTTTGAGAAAAAATGTGTGCATCGCACAAAAACGTACATATTTTTAGCTAAAAATATGGCATAATTTGGTTTATTTTCATTTTCTCGGAAATTAGTAGGCCTAGAATTAAGATTTTTGGTGTAAAATGTTCGTAATGAATGCCTCTACAAATCTTGTTATGGTCAAAACCACGCCAGACTTACCATTCTTGAGAAAAAATGTGTGCATCGCACAAAAACATACATATTTTTACATATTTTCAGCTAAAAGTATGGCCTAATTTGGTTTATTTTCATTTTCTCGGAAACTAGTAGGCCTAGAATTAAGATTTTTGGTGTAAAATGTTCGTAATGAATGCCTCTACAAATCTTGTTATGGTCAAAACCACGCCAGACTTACCATTTTTGAGAAAAAATGTGTGCATCGCACAAAAACATTCATATTTTTACATATTTTCAGCTAAAAGTATGGCCTAATTTGGTTTATTTTCATTTTCTCGGAAACTAACTAGTAGGCCTAGAATTGAGATTTTTGGTTTAAAATGTTCGTAATGAATGCCTCTACAAATCTTGTTATGGTCAAAACCACGCCAGACTTACCATTTTTGAGAAAAAATGTGTGCATCGCACAAAAACATACATATTTTTACATATTTTCAGCTAAAAGTATGGCCTAATTTGGTTTATTTTCATTTTCTCGGAAACTAGTAGGCCTAGAATTAAGATTTTTGATGTAAAATGTTCGTAATGAATGCCTCTACAAATCTTGTTATGGTCAAAACCACGCCAGACTTACCATTTTTGAGAAAAAATGTGTGCATCGCACAAAAACATAGATATTTTTACATATTTTCAGATAAAAGTATGGCCTAATTTGGTTTATTTTCATTTTCTCGGAATCTAGTAGGCCTAGAATTGAGATTTTTGGTTTAAAATGTTCGTAATGAATGCCTCTACAAATCTTGTTATGGTCAAAACCACGCCAGACTTACCATTTTTGAGAAAAAATGTGTGCATCGCACAACAACATACATATTTTTACATACTTTCAGCTAAAAGTATGGCCTAATTTGGTTTATTTTCATTTTCTCGGAAACTAGTAGGCCTAGAATTAGGATTTTCGGTGTAAAATGTTCGTAATGAATGCCTCTACAAATCTTGTTATGGTCAAAACCACGCCAGACTTACCACACACATTACATATTTTCAGCTAAAAGTATGGCCTAATTTGGTTTATTTTCATTTTCTCGCAAACTAGTAGGCCTAGAACTGAGATTTTTGGTTTAAAATGTTCGTAATGAATGCCTCTACAAATCTTGTTATGGTCAAAACCACGCCAGACTTACCATTCTTGAGAAAAAATGTGTGCATCGCACAAAAACTTACATATTTTTACATATTTTCAGCTAAAAGTATGGCCTAATTTGGTTTATTCTCATTTTCTCGGAAACTAGTAGGCCTAGAATTAAGATTTTTGGTTCAAAATGTTCGTAATGAATGCCTCTACAAATCTTGTTATGGTCAAAACAACGCCAGACTTACCATTTTTGAGAAAAAATGTGTGCATCGCACAAAAACGTACATATTTTTAGCTAAAAATATGGCATAATTTGGTTTATTTTCATTTTCTCGGAAACTAGTAGGCCTAGAATTAAGATTTTTGGTGTAAAATGTTCGTAATGAATGCCTCTACAAATCTTGTTATGGTCAAAACCACGCCAGACTTACCAATCTTGAGAAAAAATGTGTGCATCGCACAAAAACATACATATTTTTACATATTTTCAGCTAAAAGTATGGCCTAATTTGGTTTATTTTCATTTTCTCGGAAACTAGTAGGCCTAGAATTAAGATTTTTGGTTTAAAATGTTCGTAATGAATGTCTCTACAAATCTTGTTATGGTCAAAACGAAGCCAGACTTACCATTTTTGAGAAAAAATGTGTGCATCGCACAAAAACATTCATATTTTTACATATTTTCAGCTAAAAGTATGGCCTAATTTGGTTTATTTTCATTTTCTCGGAAACTAACTAGTAGGCCTAGAATTGAGATTTTTGGTTTAAAATGTTCGTAATGAATGCCTCTACAAATCTTGTTATGGTCAAAACCACGCCAGACTTACCATTCTTGAGAAAAAATGTGTGCATCGCACAAAAACATACATATTTTTACATAATTTCAGCTAAAAGTATGGCCTAATTTGGTTTATTTTCATTTTCTCGGAAACTAGTAGGCCTAGAATTGAGATTTTTGGTTTAAAATGTTCGTAATGAATGCCTCTACAAATCTTGTTATGGTCAAAACCACGCCAGACTTACCATTTTTGAGAAAAAATGTGTGCATCGCACAAAAACGTACATATTTTCAGCTAAAAATATGGCATAATTTGGTTTATTTTCATTTTCTCGGAAACTAGTAGGCCTAGAATTAAGATTTTTGGTGTAAAATGTTCGTAATGAATGCCTCTACAAATCTTGTTATGGTCAAAACCACGCCAGACTTACCATTTTTGAGAAAAAATGTGTGCATCGCACAAAAACATTCATATTTTTACATATTTTCAGCTAAAAGTATGGCCTAATTTGGTTTATTTTCATTTTCTCGGAAACTAACTAGTAGGCCTAGAATTGAGATTTTTGGTTTAAAATGTTCGTAATGAATGCCTCTACAAATCTTGTTATGGTCAAAACCACGCCAGACTTACCATTCTTGAGAAAAAATGTGTGCATCGCACAAAAACATACATATTTTTACATAATTTCAGCTAAAAGTATGGCATAATTTGGTTTATTTTCATTTTCTCGGAAACTAGTAGGCCTAGAATTGAGATTTTTGGTTTAAAATGTTCGTAATGAATGCCTCTACAAATCTTGTTATGGTCAAAACCACGCCAGACTTACCATTTTTGAGAAAAAATGTGTGCATCGCACAAAAACGTACATATTTTCAGCTAAAAATATGGCATAATTTGGTTTATTTTCATTTTCTCGGAAACTAGTAGGCCTAGAATTGAGATTTTTGGTTTAAAATGTTCGTAATGAATGCCTCTACAAATCTTGTTATGGTCAAAACCACGCCAGACTTACCATTTTTGAGAAAAAATGTGTGCATCGCACAAAAACGTACATATTTTCAGCTAAAAATATGGCATAATTTGGTTTATTTTCATTTTCTCGGAAACTAGTAGGCCTAGAATTAAGATTTTTAGTTTAAAATGTTCGTAATGAATGCCTTTACAAATCTTGTTATGGTCAAAACAACGCCAGACTTACCATTTTTGAAAAAAAATGTGTGCATCGCACAAAAACGTACATATTTTCAGCTAAAAATATGGCATAATTTGGTTTATTTTCATTTTCTCGGAAACTAGTAGGCCTAGAATTGAGATTTTTGGTTTAAAATGTTCGTAATGAATGCCTCTACAAATCTTGTTATGGTCAAAACCACGCCAGACTTACCATTTTTGAGAAAAAATGTGTGCATCGCACAAAAACGTACATATTTTCAGCTAAAAATATGGCATAATTTGGTTTATTTTCATTTTCTCGGAAACTAGTAGGCCTAGAATTGAGATTTTTGGTTTAAAATGTTCGTAATGAATGCCTCTACAAATCTTGTTATGGTCAAAACCACGCCAGACTTACCATTTTTGAGAAAAAATGTGTGCATCGCACAAAAACGTACATATTATCAGCTAAAAATATGGCATAATTTGGTTTATTTTCATTTTCTCGGAAACTAGTAGGCCTAGAATTAAGATTTTTGGTGTAAAATGTTCGTAATGAATGCCTCTACAAATCTTGTTATGGTCAAAACCACGCCAGACTTACCATTCTTGAGAAAAAATGTGTGCATCGCACAAAAACATACATATTTTTACATATTTTCAGCTAAAAATATGGCATAATTTGGTTTATTTTCATTTTCTCGGAAACTAGTAGGCCTAGAATTGAGATTTTTGGTTTAAAATGTTCGTAATGAATGCCTCTACAAATCTTGTTATGGTCAAAACCACGCCAGACTTACCATTTTTGAGAAAAAATGTGTGCATCGCACAAAAACATACATATTTTTACATATTTTCAGCTAAAAGTATGGCCTAATTTGGTTTATTTTCATTTTCTCGGAAACTAGTAGGCCTAGAATTAAGATTTTTAGTTTAAAATGTTCGTAATGAATGCCTCTACAAATCTTGTTATGGTCAAAACAACGCCAGACTTACGATTTTTGAGAAAAAATGTGTGCATCGCACAAAAACGTACATATTTTCAGCTAAAAATATGGCATAATTTGGTTTCTTTTAATTTTCTCGGAAACTAGTAGGCCTAGAATTGAGATTTTTGGTTTAAAATGTTCGTAAGGAATGCCTCTACAAATCTTGTTATGGTCAAAACCACGCCAGACTTACCATTCTTGAGAAAAAATGTGTGCATCGCACAAAAACATACATATTTTTACATATTTTCAGCTAAAAGTATGGCCTAATTTGGTTTATTTTCATTTTCTCGGAAACTAACTAGTAGGCCTAGAATTGAGATTTTTGGTTTAAAATGTTCGTAATGAATGCCTCTACAAATCTTGTTATGGTCAAAACCACGCCAGACTTACCATTCTTGAGAAAAAATGTGTGCATCGCACAAAAACATACATATTTTTACATAATTTCAGCTAAAAGTATGGCATAATTTGGTTTATTTTCATTTTCTCGGAAACTAGTAGGCCTAGAATTGAGATTTTTGGTTTAAAATGTTCGTAATGAATGCCTCTACAAATCTTGTTATGGTCAAAACCACGCCAGACTTACCATTTTTGAGAAAAAATGTGTGCATCGCACAAAAACGTACATATTTTCAGCTAAAAATATGGCATAATTTGGTTTATTTTCATTTTCTCGGAAACTAGTAGGCCTAGAATTGAGATTTTTGGTTTAAAATGTTCGTAATGAATGCCTCTACAAATCTTGCTATGGTCAAAACCACGCCAGACTTACCATTTTTGAGAAAAAATGTGTGCATCGCACAAAAACGTACATATTTTCAGCTAAAAATATGGCATAATTTGGTTTATTTTCATTTTCTCGGAAACTAGTAGGCCTAGAATTAAGATTTTTAGTTTAAAATGTTCGTAATGAATGCCTTTACAAATCTTGTTATGGTCAAAACAACGCCAGACTTACCATTTTTGAAAAAAAATGTGTGCATCGCACAAAAACGTACATATTTTCAGCTAAAAATATGGCATAATTTGGTTTATTTTCATTTTCTCGGAAACTAGTAGGCCTAGAATTGAGATTTTTGGTTTAAAATGTTCGTAATGAATGCCTCTACAAATCTTGTTATGGTCAAAACCACGCCAGACTTACCATTTTTGAGAAAAAATGTGTGCATCGCACAAAAACGTACATATTTTCAGCTAAAAATATGGCATAATTTGGTTTATTTTCATTTTCTCGGAAACTAGTAGGCCTAGAATTGAGATTTTTGGTTTAAAATGTTCGTAATGAATGCCTCTACAAATCTTGTTATGGTCAAAACCACGCCAGACTTACCATTTTTGAGAAAAAATGTGTGCATCGCACAAAAACGTACATATTTTCAGCTAAAAATATGGCATAATTTGGTTTATTTTCATTTTCTCGGAAACTAGTAGGCCTAGAATTAAGATTTTTGGTGTAAAATGTTCGTAATGAATGCCTCTACAAATCTTGTTATGGTCAAAACCACGCCAGACTTACCATTCTTGAGAAAAAATGTGTGCATCGCACAAAAACATACATATTTTTACATATTTTCAGCTAAAAATATGGCATAATTTGGTTTATTTTCATTTTCTCGGAAACTAGTAGGCCTAGAATTGAGATTTTTGGTTTAAAATGTTCGTAATGAATGCCTCTACAAATCTTGTTA
The DNA here is from genome assembly GCA_930367185.1 of Myathropa florea. NCBI lineage: Eukaryota > Metazoa > Arthropoda > Insecta > Diptera > Syrphidae > Myathropa > Myathropa florea. The sequence goes on along the minus strand of OV884005.1, from coordinate 30,769,848 downwards.
TGGTCAAAACCACGCCAGACTTACCATTTTTGAGAAAAAATGTGTGCATCGCACAAAAACATACATATTTTTACATATTTTCAGCTAAAAGTATGGCCTAATTTGGTTTATTTTCATTTTCTCGGAAACTAGTAGGCCTAGAATTAAGATTTTTAGTTTAAAATGTTCGTAATGAATGCCTCTACAAATCTTGTTATGGTCAAAACAACGCCAGACTTACGATTTTTGAGAAAAAATGTGTGCATCGCACAAAAACGTACATATTTTCAGCTAAAAATATGGCATAATTTGGTTTCTTTTAATTTTCTCGGAAACTAGTAGGCCTAGAATTGAGATTTTTGGTTTAAAATGTTCGTAAGGAATGCCTCTACAAATCTTGTTATGGTCAAAACCACGCCAGACTTACCATTCTTGAGAAAAAATGTGTGCATCGCACAAAAACATACATATTTTTACATATTTTCAGCTAAAAGTATGGCCTAATTTGGTTTATTTTCATTTTCTCGGAAACTAGTAGGCCTAGAATTAAGATTTTTGGTGTAAAATGTTCGTAATGAATGCCTCTACAAATCTTGTTATGGTCAAAACAACGCCAGACTCACCATTTTTGAGAAAAAATGTGTGCATCGCACAAAAACGTACATATTTTCAGCTAAAAATATGGCATAATTTGGTTTATTTTCATTTTCTCGGAAACTAGTAGGCCTAGAATTGAGATTTTTGGTTTAAAATGTTCGTAATGAATGCCTCTACAAATCTTGTTATGGTCAAAACCACGCCAGACTTACCATTTTTGAGAAAAAATGTGTGCATCGCACAAAAACGTACATATTTTCAGCTAAAAATATGGCATAATTTGGTTTATTTTCATTTTCTCGGAAACTAGTAGGCCTAGAATTAAGATTTTTGGTGTAAAATGTTCGTAATGAATGCCTCTACAAATCTTGTTATGGTCAAAACCACGCCAGACTTACCATTCTTGAGAAAAAATGTGTGCATCGCACAAAAACGTACATATTTTCAGCTAAAAATATGGCATAATTTGGTTTATTTTCATTTTCTCGGAAACTAGTAGGCCTAGAATTAAGATTTTTAGTTTAAAATGTTCGTAATGAGTGCCTCTACAAATCTTGTTATGGTCAAAACAACGCCAGACTTACCATTTTTGAGAAAAAATGTGTGCATCGCACAAAAACGTACATATTTTCAGCTAAAAATATGGCATAATTTGGTTTATTTTCATTTTCTCGGAAACTAGTAGGCCTAGAATTGAGATTTTTGGTTTAAAATGTTCGTAATGAATGCCTCTACAAATCTTGTTATGGTCAAAACCACGCCAGACTTACCATTTTTGAGAAAAAATGTGTGCATCGCACAAAAACGTACATATTTTCAGCTAAAAATATGGCATAATTTGGTTTATTTTCATTTTCTCGGAAACTAGTAGGCCTAGAATTGAGATTTTTGGTTTAAAATGTTCGTAATGAATGCCTCTACAAATCTTGTTATCGTCAAAACCACGCCAGACTTACCATTTTTGAGAAAAAATGTGTGCATCGCACAAAAACGTACATATTTTCAGCTAAAAATTATGGCATAATTTGGTTTATTTTCATTTTCTCGGAAACTAGTAGGCCTAGAATTGAGATTTTTGGTTTAAAATGTTCGTAATGAATGCCTCTACAAATCTTGTTATGGTCAAAACCACGCCAGACTTACCATTCTTGAGAAAAAATGTGTGCATCGCACAAAAACATACATATTTTTACATATTTTCAGCTAAAAGTATGGCCTAATTTGGTTTATTTTCATTTTCTCGGAAACTAGTAGGCCTAGAATTAAGATTTTTAGTTTAAAATGTTCGTAATGAGTGCCTCTACAAATCTTGTTATGGTCAAAACAACGCCAGACTTACCATTTTTGAGAAAAAAATGTGTGCATCGCACAAAAACGTACATATTTTCAGCTAAAAATATGGCATAATTTGGTTTATTTTCATTTTCTCGGAAACTAGTAGGCCTAGAATTGAGATTTTTGGTTTAAAATGTTCGTAATGAATGCCTCTACAAATCTTGTTATGGTCAAAACCACGCCAGACTTACCATTTTTGAGAAAAAATGTGTGCATCGCACAAAAACGTACATATTTTCAGCTAAAAATATGGCATAATTTGGTTTATTTTCATTTTCTCGGAAACTAGTAGGCCTAGAATTGAGATTTTTGGTTTAAAATGTTCGTAATGAATGCCTCTACAAATCTTGTTATGGTCAAAACCACGCCAGACTTACCATTTTTGAGAAAAAATGTGTGCATCGCACAAAAACATACATATTTTTACATATTTTCAGCTAAAAGTATGGCCTAATTTGGTTTATTTTCATTTTCTCGGAAACTAGTAGGCCTAGAATTAAGATTTTTAGTTTAAAATGTTCGTAATGAGTGCCTCTACAAATCTTGTTATGGTCAAAACAACGCCAGACTTACCATTTTTGAGAAAAAATGTGTGCATCGCACAAAAACGTACATATTTTCAGCTAAAAATATGGCATAATTTGGTTTATTTTCATTTTCTCGGAAACTAGTAGGCCTAGAATTGAGATTTTTGGTTTAAAATGTTCGTAATGAATGCCTCTACAAATCTTGTTATGGTCAAAACCACGCCAGACTTACCATTCTTGAGAAAAAATGTGTGCATCGCACAAAAACATACATATTTTTACATATTTTCAGCTAAAAGTATGGCCTAATTTGGTTTATTTTCATTTTCTCGGAAACTAGTAGGCCTAGAATTAAGATTTTTAGTTTAAAATGTTCGTAATGAGTGCCTCTACAAATCTTGTTATGGTCAAAACAACGCCAGACTTACCATTTTTGAGAAAAAATGTGTGCATCGCACAAAAACGTACATATTTTCAGCTAAAAATATGGCATAATTTGGTTTATTTTCATTTTCTCGGAAACTAGTAGGCCTAGAATTGAGATTTTTGGTTTAAAATGTTCGTAATGAATGCCTCTACAAATCTTGTTATGGTCAAAACCACGCCAGACTTACCATTTTTGAGAAAAAATGTGTGCATCGCACAAAAACGTACATATTTTCAGCTAAAAATATGGCCTAATTTGGTTTATTTTCATTTTCTCGGAAACTAGTAGGCCTAGAATTGAGATTTTTGGTTTAAAATGTTCGTAATGAATGCCTCTACAAATCTTGTTATGGTCAAAACCACGCCAGACTTACCATTTTTGAGAAAAAATGTGTGCATCGCACAAAAACGTACATATTTTCAGCTAAAAATATGGCATAATTTGGTTTATTTTCATTTTCTCGGAAACTAGTAGGCCTAGAATTGAGATTTTTGGTTTAAAATGTTCGTAATGAATGCCTCTACAAATCTTGTTATGGTCAAAACCACGCCAGACTTACCATTCTTGAGAAAAAATGTGTGCATCGCACAAAAACATACATATTTTTACATATTTTCAGCTAAAAGTATGGCCTAATTTGGTTTATTTTCATTTTCTCGGAAACTAGTAGGCCTAGAATTAAGATTTTTAGTTTAAAATGTTCGTAATGAGTGCCTTTACAAATCTTGTTATGGTCAAAACAACGCCAGACTTACCATTTTTGAGAAAAAATGTGTGCATCGCACAAAAACGTACATATTTTCAGCTAAAAATATGGCATAATTTGGTTTATTTTCATTTTCTCGGAAACTAGTAGGCCTAGAATTGAGATTTTTGGTTTAAAATGTTCGTAATGAATGCCTCTACAAATCTTGTTATGGTCAAAACCACGCCAGACTTACCATTTTTGAGAAAAAATGTGTGCATCGCACAAAAACGTACATATTTTCAGCTAAAAATATGGCATAATTTGGTTTATTTTCATTTTCTCGGAAACTAGTAGGCCTAGAATTGAGATTTTTGGTTTAAAATGTTCGTAATGAATGCCTCTACAAATCTTGTTATGGTCAAAACCACGCCAGACTTACCATTTTTGAGAAAAAATGTGTGCATCGCACAAAAACGTACATATTTTCAGCTAAAAATTATGGCATAATTTGGTTTATTTTCATTTTCTCGGAAACTAGTAGGCCTAGAATTGAGATTTTTGGTTTAAAATGTTCGTAATGAATGCCTCTACAAATCTTGTTATGGTCAAAACCACGCCAGACTTACCATTTTTGAGAAAAAATGTGTGCATCGCACAAAAACGTACATATTTTCAGCTAAAAATATGGCATAATTTGGTTTATTTTCATTTTCTCGGAAACTAGTAGGCCTAGAATTGAGATTTTTGGTTTAAAATGTTCGTAATGAATGCCTCTACAAATCTTGTTATGGTCAAAACCACGCCAGACTTACCATTTTTGAGAAAAAATGTGTGCATCGCACAAAAACGTACATATTTTCAGCTAAAAATTATGGCATAATTTGGTTTATTTTCATTTTCTCGGAAACTAGTAGGCCTAGAATTGAGATTTTTGGTTTAAAATGTTCGTAATGAATGCCTCTACAAATCTTGTTATGGTCAAAACCACGCCAGACTTACCATTCTTGAGAAAAAATGTGTGCATCGCACAAAAACATACATATTTTTACATATTTTCAGCTAAAAGTATGGCCTAATTTGGTTTATTTTCATTTTCTCGGAAACTAGTAGGCCTAGAATTAAGATTTTTAGTTTAAAATGTTCGTAATGAGTGCCTCTACAAATCTTGTAATGGTCAAAACAACGCCAGACTTACCATTTTTGAGAAAAAAATGTGTGCATCGCACAAAAACGTACATATTTTCAGCTAAAAATATGGCATAATTTGGTTTATTTTCATTTTCTCGGAAACTAGTAGGCCTAGAATTGAGATTTTTGGTTTAAAATGTTCGTAATGAATGCCTCTACAAATCTTGTTATGGTCAAAACCACGCCAGACTTACCATTCTTGAGAAAAAATGTGTGCATCGCACAAAAACATACATATTTTTACATATTTTCAGCTAAAAGTATGGCCTAATTTGGTTTATTTTCATTTTCTCGGAAACTAGTAGGCCTAGAATTAAGATTTTTAGTTTAAAATGTTCGTAATGAGTGCCTCTACAAATCTTGTTATGGTCAAAACAACGCCAGACTTACCATTTTTGAGAAAAAATGTGTGCATCGCACAAAAACGTACATATTTTCAGCTAAAAATATGGCATAATTTGGTTTATTTTCATTTTCTCGGAAACTAGTAGGCCTAGAATTGAGATTTTTGGTTTAAAATGTTCGTAATGAATGCCTCTACAAATCTTGTTCTGGTCAAAACCACGCCAGACTTACCATTCTTGAGAAAAAATGTGTGCATCGCACAAAAACATACATATTTTTACATATTTTCAGCTAAAAGTATGGCCTAATTTGGTTTATTTTCATTTTCTCGGAAACTAGTAGGCCTAGAATTAAGATTTTTAGTTTAAAATGTTCGTAATGAGTGCCTCTACAAATCTTGTTATGGTCAAAACAACGCCAGACTTACCATTTTTGAGAAAAAATGTGTGCATCGCACAAAAACGTACATATTTTCAGCTAAAAATATGGCATAATTTGGTTTATTTTCATTTTCTCGGAAACTAGTAGGCCTAGAATTGAGATTTTTGGTTTAAAATGTTCGTAATGAATGCCTCTACAAATCTTGTTATGGTCAAAACCACGCCAGACTTACCATTTTTGAGAAAAAATGTGTGCATCGCACAAAAACGTACATATTTTCAGCTAAAAATATGGCATAATTTGGTTTATTTTCATTTTCTCGGAAACTAGTAGGCCTAGAATTGAGATTTTTGGTTTAAAATGTTCGTAATGAATGCCTCTACAAATCTTGTTATGGTCAAAACCACGCCAGACTTACCATTTTTGAGAAAAAATGTGTGCATCGCACAAAAACGTACATATTTTCAGCTAAAAATTATGGCATAATTTGGTTTATTTTCATTTTCTCGGAAACTAGTAGGCCTAGAATTGAGATTTTTGGTTTAAAATGTTCGTAATGAATGCCTCTACAAATCTTGTTATGGTCAAAACCACGCCAGACTTACCATTCTTGAGAAAAAATGTGTGCATCGCACAAAAACATACATATTTTTACATATTTTCAGCTAAAAGTATGGCCTAATTTGGTTTATTTTCATTTTCTCGGAAACTAGTAGGCCTAGAATTAAGATTTTTAGTTTAAAATGTTCGTAATGAGTGCCTCTACAAATCTTCTTATGGTCAAAACAACGCCAGACTTACCATTTTTCAGAAAAAAATGTGTGCATCGCACAAAAACGTACATATTTTCAGCTAAAAATATGGCATAATTTGGTTTATTTTCATTTTCTCGGAAACTAGTAGGCCTAGAATTGAGATTTTTGGTTTAAAATGTTCGTAATGAATGCCTCTACAAATCTTGTTATGGTCAAAACCACGCCAGACTTACCATTTTTGAGAAAAAATGTGTGCATCGCACAAAAACGTACATATTTTCAGCTAAAAATATGGCATAATTTGGTTTATTTTCATTTTCTCGGAAACTAGTAGGCCTAGAATTGAGATTTTTGGTTTAAAATGTTCGTAATGAATGCCTCTACAAATCTTGTTATGGTCAAAACCACGCCAGACTTACCATTCTTGAGAAAAAATGTGTGCATCGCACAAAAACATACATATTTTTACATATTTTCAGCTAAAAGTATGGCCTAATTTGGTTTATTTTCATTTTCTCGGAAACTAGTAGGCCTAGAATTAAGATTTTTAGTTTAAAATGTTCGTAATGAGTGCCTCTACAAATCTTGTTATGGTCAAAACAACGCCAGACTTACCATTTTTGAGAAAAAATGTGTGCATCGCACAAAAACGTACATATTTTCAGCTAAAAATATGGCATAATTTGGTTTATTTTCATTTTCTCGGAAACTAGTAGGCCTAGAATTGAGATTTTTGGTTTAAAATGTTCGTAATGAATGCCTCTACAAATCTTGTTATGGTCAAAACAACGCCAGACTTACCATTTTTGAGAAAAAATGTGTGCATCGCACAAAAACGTACATATTTTCAGCTAAAAATATGGCATAATTTGGTTTATTTTCATTTTCTCGGAAACTAGTAGGCCTAGAATTAAGATTTTTGGTGTAAAATGTTCGTAATGAATGCCTCTACAAATCTTGTTATGGTCAAAACCACGCCAGACTTACCATTTTTGAGAAAAAATGTGTGCATCGCACAAAAACATACATATTTTTACATATTTTCAGCTAAAGTATGGCCTAATTTGGTTTATTTTCATTTTCTCGGAAACTAGTAGGCCTAGAATTAAGATTTTTAGTTTAAAATGTTCGTAATGAATGCCTCTACAAATCTTGTTATGGTCAAAACAACGCCAGACTTACCATTTTTGAGAAAAAATGTGTGCATCGCCCAAAAACGTACATATTTTCAGCTAAAAATATGGCATAATTTGGTTTATTTTCATTTTCTCGGAAACTAGTAGGCCTAGAATTGAGATTTTTGGTTTAAAATGTTCGTATTGAATGCCTCTACAAATCTTGTTATGGTCAAAACCACGCCAGACTTACCATTTTTGAGAAAAAATGTGTGCATCGCACAAAAACATGAAAGTATGGCCTAATTTGGTTTATTTTCATTTTCTCGGAAACTAGTAGGCCTAGAATTGAGATTTTTGGTTTAAAATGTTCGTAATGAATGCCTCTACAAATCTTGTTATGGTCAAAACCACGCCAGACTTACCATTTTTGAGAAAAAATGTGTGCATCGCACAAAAACATAAAAGTATGGCCTAATTTGGTTTATTTTCATTTTCTCGGAAACTAGTAGGCCTAGAATTGAGATTTTTGGCTTAAAATGTTCGTAATGAATGCCTCTACAAATCTTGTTATGGTCAAAACCACGCCAGACTTACCATTTTTGAGAAAAAATGTGTGCATCGCACAAAAACGTACATATTTTCAGCTAAAAATATGGCATAATTTGGTTTATTTTCATTTTCTCGGAAACTAGTAGGCCTAGAATTGAGATTTCTGGTTCAAAATGTTCGTAATGAATGCCTCTACAAATCTTGTTATGGTCAAAACCACGCCAGACTTACCATTCTTGAGAAAAAATGTGTGCATCGCACAAAAACATACATATTTTTACATATTTTCAGCTAAAAGTATGGCCTAATTTGGTTTATTTTCATTTTCTCGGAAACTAGTAGGCCTAGAATTAAGATTTTTAGTTTAAAATGTTCGTAATGAATGCCTCTACAAATCTTGTTATGGTCAAAACAACGCCAGACTTACCATTTTTGAGAAAAAATGTGTGCATCGCACAAAAACGTACATATTTTCAGCTAAAAATATGGCATAATTTGGTTTATTTTCATTTTCTCGGAAACTAGTAGGCCTAGAATTGAGATTTTTGGTTTAAAATGTTCGTAATGAATGCCTCTACAAATCTTGTTATGGTCAAAACCACGCCAGACTTACCATTCTTGAGAAAAAATGTGTGCATCGCACAAAAACATATATATTTTTACATATTTTCAGCTAAAAGTATGGCCTAATTTGGTTTATTTTCATTTTCTCGGAAACTAGTAGGCCTAGAATTAAGATTTTTGGTTTAAAATGTTCGTAATGAGTGCCTCTACAAATCTTGTTATGGTCAAAACAACGCCAGACTTACCATTTTTGAGAAAAAATGTGTGCATCGCACAAAAACGTACATATTTTCAGCTAAAAATATGGCATAATTTTGTTTATTTTCATTTTCTCGGAAACTAGTAGGCCTAGAATTGAGATTTTTGGTTTAAAATGTTCGTAATGAATGCCTCTACAAATCTTGTTATGGTCAAAACCACGTCAGACTTACCATTTTTGAGAAAAAATGTGTGCATCGCACAAAAACGTACATATTTTCAGCTAAAAATATGGCATAATTTGGTTTATTTTCATTTTCTCGGAAACTAGTAGGCCTAGAATTAAGATTTTTAGTTTAAAATGTTCGTAATGAGTGCCTCTACAAATCTTGTTATGGTCAAAACAACGCCAGACTTACCATTTTTGAGAAAAAATGTGTGCATCGCACAAAAACGTACATATTTTCATCTAAAAATATGGCATAATTTTGTTTATTTTCATTTTCTCGGAAACTAGTAGGCCTAGAATTGAGATTTTTGGTTTAAAATGTTCGTAATGAATGCCTCTACAAATCTTGTTATGGTCAAAACCACGCCAGACTTACCATTTTTGAGAAAAAATGTGTGCATCGCACAAAAACATAAAAGTATGGCCTAATTTGGTTTATTTTCATTTTCTCGGAAACTAGTAGGCCTAGAATTGAGATTTTTGGCTTAAAATGTTCGTAATGAATGCCTCTACAAATCTTGTTATGGTCAAAACCACGCCAGACTTACCATTTTTGAGAAAAAATGTGTGCATCGCACAAAAACGTACATATTTTCAGCTAAAAATATGGCATAATTTGGTTTATTTTCATTTTCTCGGAAACTAGTAGGCCTAGAATTGAGATTTCTGGTTCAAAATGTTCGTAATGAATGCCTCTACAAATCTTGTTATGGTCAAAACCACGCCAGACTTACCATTCTTGAGAAAAAATGTGTGCATCGCACAAAAACATACATATTTTTACATATTTTCAGCTAAAAGTATGGCCTAATTTGGTTTATTTTCATTTTCTCGGAAACTAGTAGGCCTAGAATTAAGATTTTTAGTTTAAAATGTTCGTAATGAATGCCTCTACAAATCTTGTTATGGTCAAAACAACGCCAGACTTACCATTTTTGAGAAAAAATGTGTGCATCGCACAAAAACGTACATATTTTCAGCTAAAAATATGGCATAATTTGGTTTATTTTCATTTTCTCGGAAACTAGTAGGCCTAGAATTGAGATTTTTGGTTTAAAATGTTCGTAATGAATGCCTCTACAAATCTTGTTATGGTCAAAACCACGCCAGACTTACCATTCTTGAGAAAAAATGTGTGCATCGCACAAAAACATATATATTTTTACATATTTTCAGCTAAAAGTATGGCCTAATTTGGTTTATTTTCATTTTCTCGGAAACTAGTAGGCCTAGAATTAAGATTTTTGGTGTAAAATGTTCGTAATGAATGCCTCTACAAATCTTGTTATGGTCAAAACGACGCCAGACTTACCATTTTTGAGAAAAAAAGTGTGCATCGCACCAAAACGTACATATTTTCAGCTAAAAGTATGGCATAATTTGGTTTATTTTCATTTTCTCGGAAACTAGTAGGCCTAGAATTAAGATTTTTGGTTTAAAATGTTTGTAATGAATGCCTCTACAAATCTTATTATGTTCAAAACCACGCCAGACTTACCATTTTTGAGAAAAATGTGTGCATCGCACAAAAACATACATATTTTTACATATTTTCAGCTAAAAGTATGGCCTAATTTGGTTTATTTTCATTTTCTCGGAAACTAGTAGGCCTAGAATTAAGATTTTTGGTGTAAAATGTTCGTAATGAATGCCTCTACAAATCTTGTTATGGTCAAAACAACGCCAGACTTACCATTTTTGAGAAAAAATGTGTGCATCGCACAAAAACGTACATATTTTCAGCTAAAAATATGGCATAATTTGGTTTATTTTCATTTTCTCGGAAACTAGTAGGCCTAGAATTGAGATTTTTGGTTTAAAATGTTCGTAATGAATGCCTCTACAAATCTTGTTATCGTCAAAACCACGCCAGACTTACCATTCTTGAGAAAAAATGTGTGCATCGCACAAAAACATATATATTTTTACATATTTTCAGCTAAAAGTATGGCCTAATTTGGTTTATTTTCATTTTCTCGGAAACTAGTAGGCCTAGAATTAAGATTTTTGGTTTAAAATGTTCGTAATGAGTGCCTCTACAAATCTTGTTATGGTCAAAACAACGCCAGACTTACCATTTTTGAGAAAAAATGTGTGCATCGCACAAAAACGTACATATTTTCAGCTAAAAATATGGCATAATTTTGTTTATTTTCATTTTCTCGGAAACTAGTAGGCCTAGAATTGAGATTTTTGGTTTAAAATGTTCGTAATGAATGCCTCTACAAATCTTGTTATGGTCAAAACCACGCCAGACTTACCATTTTTGAGAAAAAATGTGTGCATCGCACAAAAACGTACATATTTTCAGCTAAAAATATGGCATAATTTGGTTTATTTTCATTTTCTCGGAAACTAGTAGGCCTAGAATTAAGATTTTTAGTTTAAAATGTTCGTAATGAGTGCCTCTACAAATCTTGTTATGGTCAAAACAACGCCAGACTTACCATTTTTGAGAAAAAATGTGTGCATCGTACAAAAACGTACATATTTTCAGCTAAAAATATGGCATAATTTTGTTTATTTTCATTTTCTCGGAAACTAGTAGGCCTAGAATTGAGATTTTTGGTTTAAAATGTTCGTAATGAATGCCTCTACAAATCTTGTTATGGTCAAAACCACGCCAGACTTACCATTTTTGAGAAAAAATGTGTGCATCGCACAAAAACGTACATATTTTCAGCTAAAAATATGGCATAATTTGGTTTATTTTCATTTTCTCGGAAACTAGTAGGCCTAGAATTGAGATTTTTGGTTTAAAATGTTCGTAATGAATGCCTCTACAAATCTTGTTATGGTCAAAACCACGCCAGACTTACCATTTTTGAGAAAAAATGTGTGCATCGCACAAAAACGTACATATTTTCAGCTAAAAATATGGCATAATTTGGTTTATTTTCATTTTCTCGGAAACTAGTAGGCCTAGAATTGAGATTTTTGGTTTAAAATGTTCGTAATGAATGCCTCTACAAATCTTGTTATGGTCAAAACCACGCCAGACTTACCATTCTTGAGAAAAAATGTGTGCATCGCACAAAAACATACATATTTTTACATATTTTCAGCTAAAAGTATGGCCTAATTTGGTTTATTTTCATTTTCTCGGAAACGAGTAGGCCTAGAATTAAGATTTTTGGTGTAAAATGTTCGTAATGAATGCCTCTACAAATCTTGTTATGGTCAAAACCACGCCAGACTTACCATTTCTGAGAAAAAATGTGTGCATCGCACAAAAACATACATATTTTTACATATTTTCAGCTAAAAGTATGGCCTAATTTGGTTTATTTTCATTTTCTCGGAAACTAGTAGGCCTAGAATTAAGATTTTTGGTGTAAAATGTTCGTAATGAATGCCTCTACAAATCTTGTTATGGTCAAAACCACGCCAGACTTACCATTTTTGAGAAAAAATGTGTGCATCGCACAAAAACGTACATATTTTCAGCTAAAAATATGGCATAATTTGGTTTATTTTCATTTTCTCGGAAACTAGTAGGCCTAGAATTAAGATTTTCGGTGTAAAATGTTCGTAATGAATGCCTCTACAAATCTTGTTATGGTCAAAACCACGCCAGACTTACCATTTTTGGGAAAAAATGTGTGCATCGCACAAAAACATACATATTTTTACATATTTTCAGCTAAAAGTATGGCCTAATTTGGTTTATTTTCATTTTCTCGGAAACTAGTAGGCCTAGAATTAAGATTTTTGGTGTAAAATGTTCGTAATGAATGCCTCTACAAATCTTGTTATGGTCAAAACGACGCCAGACTTACCATTTTTGAGAAAAAAAGTGTGCATCGCACAAAAACGTACATATTTTCAGCTAAAAGTATGGCCTAATTTGGTTTATTTTCATTTTCTCGGAAACTAGTAGGCCTAGAATTAAGATTTTTGGTTTAAAATGTTTGTAATGAATGCCTCTACAAATCTTATTATGTTCAAAACCACGCCAGACTTACCATTTTTGAGAAAAATGTGTGCATCGCACAAAAACATACATATTTTTACATATTTTCAGCTAAAAGTATGGCCTAATTTGGTTTATTTTCATTTTCTCGGAAACTAGTAGGCCTAGAATTAAGATTTTTGGTGTAAAATGTTCGTAATGAATGCCTCTACAAATCTTGTTATGGTCAAAACAACGCCAGACTTACCATTCTTGAGAAAAAATGTGTGCATCGCACAAAAACGTACATATTTTCAGCTAAAAATATGGCATAATTTTGTTTATTTTCATTTTCTCGGAAACTAGTAGGCCTAGAATTGAGATTTTTGGTTTAAAATGTTCGTAATGAATGCCTCTACAAATCTTGTTATCGTCAAAACCACGCCAGACTTACCATTTTTGAGAAAAAATGTGTGCATCGCACAAAAACATACATATTTTTACATATTTTCAGCTAAAAGTATGGCCTAATTTGGTTTATTTTTATTTTCTCGGAAACTAGTAGGCCTAGAATTAAGATTTTTGGTGTAAAATGTTCGTAATGAATGCCTCTACAAATCTTGTTGTGGTCAAAATAACGCCAGACCTACCATTTTTGAGAAAAAATGTGTGCATCGCACAAAAACGTACATATTTTCAGCTAAAAATATGGCATAATTTGGTTTATTTTCATTTTCTCGGAAACTAGTAGGCCTAGAATTGAGATTTTTGGTTTAAAATGTTCGTAATGAATGCCTCTACAAATCTTGTTATGGTCAAAACCACGCCAGACTTACCATTTTTGAGAAAAAATGTGTGCATCGCACAAAAACGTACATATTTTCAGCTAAAAATATGGCATAATTTGGTTTATTTTCATTTTCTCGGAAACTAGTAGGCCTAGAATTGAGATTTTTGGTTTAAAATGTTCGTAATGAATGCCTCTACAAATCTTGTTATGGTCAAAACCACGCCAGACTTACCATTTTTGAGAAAAAATGTGTGCATCGCACAAAAACGTACATATTTTCAGCTAAAAATATGGCATAATTTGGTTTATTTTCATTTTCTCGGAAACTAGTAGGCCTAGAATTGAGATTTTTGGTTTAAAATGTTCGTAATGAATGCCTCTACAAATCTTGTTATGGTCAAAACCACGCCAGACTTACCATTCTTGAGAAAAAATGTGTGCATCGCACAAAAACATACATATTTTTACATATTTTCAGCTAAAAGTATGGCCTAATTTGGTTTATTTTCATTTTCTCGGAAACTAGTAGGCCTAGAATAAAGATTTTTAGTTTAAAATGTTCGTAATGAATGCCTTTACAAATCTTGTTATGGTCAAAACAACGCCAGACTTACCATTTTTGAGAAAAAATGTGTGCATCGCACAAAAACGTACACATTTTCAGCTAAAAATATGGCATAATTTGGTTTATTTTCATTTTCTCGGAAACTAGTGGGCCTAGAATTGAGATTTTTGGTTTAAAATGTTCGTAATGAATGCCTCTACAAATCTTGTTATGGTCAAAACCACGCCAGACTTACCATTTTTGAGAAAAAATGTGTGCATCGCACAAAAACGTACATATTTTCAGCTAAAAATATGGCATAATTTGGTTTATTTTCATTTTCTCGGAAACTAGTAGGCCTAGAATTGAGTTTTTGGGTTTAAAATGTTCGTAATGAATGCCTCTACAAATCTTGTTATGGTCAAAACCACGCCAGACTTACCATTTTTGAGAAAAAATGTGTGCATCGCACAAAAACATACATATTTTTACATATTTTCAGCTAAAAGTATGGCCTAATTTGGTTTATTTTCATTTTCTCTGAAACTAGTAGGCCTAGAATTAAGATTTTTGGTGTAAAATGTTCGTAATGAATGCCTCTACAAATCTTGTTATGGTCAAAACCACGCCAGACTTACCATTTTTGAGAAAAAATGTGTGCATCGCACAAAAACATACATATTTTTACATATTTTCAGCTAAAAGCATGGCCTAATTTGGTTTATTTTCATTTTCTCGGAAACTAGTAGGCCTAGAATTAAGATTTTTGGTGTAAAATGTTCGTAATGAATGCCTCTACAAATCTTGTTATGGTCAAAACCACGCCAGACTTACCATTTTTGAGAAAAAATGTGTGCATCGCACAAAAACGTACATATTTTCAGCTAAAAATATGGCATAATTTGGTTTATTTTCATTTTCTCGGAAACTAGTAGGCCTAGAATTGAGTTTTTGGGTTTAAAATGTTCGTAATGAATGCCTCTACAAATCTTGTTATGGTCAAAACCACGCCAGACTTACCATTTTTGAGAAAAAATGTGTGCATCGCACAAAAACATACATATTTTTACATATTTTCAGCTAAAAGTATGGCCTAATTTGGTTTATTTTCATTTTCTCGGAAACTAGTAGGCCTAGAATTAAGATTTTTGGTGTAAAATGTTCGTAATGAATGCCTCTACAAATCTTGTTATGGTCAAAACCACGCCAGACTTACCATTTTTGAGAAAAAATGTGTGCATCGCACAAAAACGTACATATTTTCAGCTAAAAATATGGCATAATTTGGTTTATTTTCATTTTCTCGGAAACTAGTAGGCCTAGAATTGAGATTTTTGGTGTAAAATGTTCGTAATGAATGCCTCTACAAATCTTGTTATGGCCAAAACCACGCCAGACTTACCATTTTTGAGAAAAAATGTGTGCATCGCACAAAAACATACATATTTTTACATATTTTCAGCTAAAAGTATGGCCTAATTTGGTTTATTTTCATTTTCTCGGAAACTAGTAGGCCTAGAATTAAGATTTTTGGTTTAAAATGTTCGTAATGAATGCCTCTACAAATCTTGTTATGGTCAAAACAACGCCAGACTTACCATTTTTGAGAAAAAATGTGTGCATCGCACAAAAACGTACATATTTTCAGCTAAAAATATGGCATAATTTGGTTTATTTTCATTTTCTCGGAAACTAGTAGGCCTAGAATTGAGATTTTTGGTTTAAAATGTTCGTAATGAATGCCTCTACAAATCTTGTTAAGGTCAAAACCACGCCAGACTTACCATTTTTGAGAAAAAATATGTGCATCGCACAAAAACGTACATATTTTCAGCTAAAAATATGGCATAATTTGGTTTATTTTCATTTTCTCGGAAACTAGTAGGCCTAGAATTGAGATTTTCGATTTAAAATGTTCGTAATGAATGCCTCTACAAATCTTGTTATGGTCAAAACCACGCCAGACTTACCATTTTTGAGAAAAAATGTGTGCATCGCACAAAAACGTACATATTTTCAGCTAAAAATATGGCATAATTTGGTTTATTTTAATTTTCTCGGAAACTAGTAGGCCTAGAATTGAGATTTTTGGTTTAAAATGTTCGTAATGAATGCCTCTACAAATCTTGTTATGGTCAAAACCACGCCAGACTTACCATTATTGAGAAAAAATGTGTGCATCGCACAAACACATACATATTTTTACATATTTTCAGCTAAAAGTATGGCCTAATTTGGTTTATTTTCATTTTCTCGGAAACTAGTAGGCCTAGAATTAAGATTTTTGGTTTAAAATGTTCGTAATGAATGCCTCTACAAATCTTGTTATGGTCAAAACCACGCCAGACTTACCATTTTTGAGAAAAAATGTGTGCATCGCACAAACACATACATATTTTTACATATTTTCAGCTAAAAGTATGGCCTAATTTGGTTTATTTTAATTTTCTCGGAAACTAGTAGGCCTAGAATTGAGATTTTTGGTTTAAAATGTTCGTAATGAATGCCTCTACAAATCTTGTTATGGTCAAAACAACGCCAGACTTACCATTTTTGAGAAAAAATGTGTGCATCGCACAAAAACGTACATATTTTCAGCTAAAAATATGGCATAATTTGGTTTATTTTCATTTTCTCGGAAACTAGTAGGCCTAGAATTGAGATTTTTGGTTTAAAATGTTCGTAATGAATGCCTCTACAAATCTTGTTATGGTCAAAACCACGCCAGACTTACCATTTTTGAGAAAAAATGTATGCATCGCACAAAAACATACATATTTTTACATATTTTCAGCTAAAAGTATGGCCTAATTTGGTTTATTTTAATTTTCTCGGAGACTAGTAGGCCTAGAATTAAGATTTTTGGTGTAAAATGTTCGTAATGAATGCCTCTACAAATCTTGTTATGGTCAAAACCACGCCAGACTTACCATTTTCGAGAAAAAATGTATGCATCGCACAAAAACATACATATTTTTACATATTTTCAGCTAAAAGTATGGCCTAATTTGGTTTATTTTCATTTTCTCGGAAACTAGTAGGCCTAGAATTGAGATTTTTGGTTTAAAATGTTCGTAATGAATGCCTCTACAAATCTTGTTATGGTCAAAACCACGCCAGACTTACCATTTTTGAGAAAAAATGTGTGCATCGCACAAAAACATACATATTTTTACATATTTTCAGCTAAAAGTATGGCCTAATTTGGTTTATTTTCATTTTCTCGGAAACTAGTAGGCCTAGAATTAAGATTTTTGGTGTAAAATGTTCGTAATGAATGCCTCTACAAATCTTGTTATGGTCAAAACCACGCCAGACTTACCATTTTTGAGAAAAAATGTGTGCATCGCACAAAAACGTACATATTTTCAGCTAAAAATATGGCATAATTTGGTTTATTTTCATTTTCTCGGAAACTAGTAGGCCTAGAATTGAGATTTTTGGTTTAAAATGTTCGTAATGAATGCCTCTACAAATCTTGTTATGGTCAAAACCACGCCAGACTTACCATTTTTGAGAAAAAATGTGTGCATCGCACAAAAACATGCATATTTTTACATATTTTCAGCTAAAAGTATGGCCTAATTTGGTTTATTTTCATTTTCTCGGAAACTAGTAGGCCTAGAATTAAGATTTTTGGTTTAAAATGTTCGTAATGAATGCCTCTACAAATCTTGTTATGGTCAAAACAACGCCAGACTTACCATTTTTGAGAAAAAATGTGTGCATCGCACAAAAACGTACATATTTTCAGCTAAAAATATGGCATAATTTGGTTTATTTTCATTTTCTCGGAAACTAGTAGGCCTAGAATTGAGATTTTTGGTTTAAAATGTTCGTAATGAATGCCTCTACAAATCTTGTTATGGTCAAAACCACGCCAGACTTACCATTTTTGAGAAAAAATATGTGCATCGCACAAAAACGTACATATTTTCAGCTAAAAATATGGCATAATTTGGTTTATTTTCATTTTCTCGGAAACTAGTAGGCCTAGAATTGAGATTTTCGATTTAAAATGTTCGTAATGAATGCCTCTACAAATCTTGTTATGGTCAAAACCACGCCAGACTTACCATTTTTGAGAAAAAATGAGTGCATCGCACAAAAACGTACATATTTTCAGCTAAAAATATGGCATAATTTGGTTTATTTTAATTTTCTCAGAAACTAGTAGGCCTAGAATTGAGATTTTTGGTTTAAAATGTTCGTAATGAATGCCTCTACAAATCTTGTTATGGTCAAAACCACGCCAGACTTACCATTTTTGAGAAAAAATGTGTGCATCGCACAAAAACATACATATTTTTACATATTTTCAGCTAAAAGTATGGCCTAATTTGGTTTATTTTCATTTTCTCGGAAACTAGTAGGCCTAGAATTAAGATTTTTGGTTTAAAATGTTCGTAATGAATGCCTCTACAAATCTTGTTATGGTCAAAACCACGCCAGACTTACCATTTTTGAGAAAAAATGTGTGCATCGCACAAACACATACATATTTTTACATATTTTCAGCTAAAAGTATGGCCTAATTTGGTTTATTTTCATTTTCTCGGAAACTAGTAGGCCTAGAATTAAGATTTTTGGTTTAAAATGTTCGTAATGAATGCCTCTACAAATCTTGTTATGGTCAAAACCACGCCAGACTTACCATTTTTGAGAAAAAATGTGTGCATCGCACAAAAACGTACATATTTTCAGCTAAAAATATGGCATAATTTGGTTTATTTTCATTTTCTCGGAAACTAGTAGGCCTAGAATTGAGATTTTTGGTTTAAAATGTTCGTAATGAATGCCTCTACAAATCTTGTTATGGTCAAAACCACGCCAGATTTACCATTCTTGAGAAAAAATGTGTGCATCGCACAAAAACGTACATATTTTCAGCTAAAAATATGGCCTAATTTGGTTTATTTTCATTTTCTCCGAAACTAGTAGGCCTAGAATTGAGATTTTTGGTGTAAAATGTTCGTAATGAATGCCTCTACAAATCTTGTTATGGTCAAAACCACGCCAGACTTACCATTTTTGAGAAAAAATGTATGCATCGCACAAAAACATACATATTTTTACATATTTTCAGCTAAAAGTATGGCCTAATTTGGTTTATTTTCATTTTCTCGGAAACTAGTAGGCCTAGAATTAAGATTTTTGGTTTAAAATGTTCGTAATGAATGCCTCTACAAATCTTGTTATGGTCAAAACCACGCCAGACTTACCATTATTGAGAAAAAATGTGTGCATCGCACAAAAACATACATATTTTTACATATTTTCAGCTAAAAGTATGGCCTAATTTGGTTTATTTTCATTTTCTCGGAAACTAGTAGGCCTAGAATTAAGATTTTTGGTTTAAAATGTTCGTAATGAATGCCTCTACAAATCTTGTTATGGTCAAAACCACGCCAGACTTACCATTTTTGAGAAAAAATGTGTGCATCGCACAAACACATGCATATTTTTACATATTTTCAGCTAAAAGTATGGCCTAATTTGGTTTATTTTCATTTTCTCGGAAACTAGTAGGCCTAGAATTAAGATTTTTGGTTTAAAATGTTCGTAATGAATGCCTCTACAAATCTTGTTATGGTCAAAACCACGCCAGACTTACCATTTTTGAGAAAAAATGTGTGCATCGCACAAAAACGTACATATTTTCAGCTAAAAATATGGCATAATTTGGTTTATTTTCATTTTCTCGGAAACTAGTAGGCCTAGAATTGAGATTTTTGGTTTAAAATGTTCGTAATGAATGCCTCTACAAATCTTGTTATGGCCAAAACCACGCCAGATTTACCATTCTTGAGAAAAAATGTGTGCATCGCACAAAAACGTACATATTTTCAGCTAAAAATATGGCCTAATTTGGTTTATTTTCATTTTCTCGGAAACTAGTAGGCCTAGAATTGAGATTTTTGGTGTAAAATGTTCGTAATGAATGCCTCTACAAATCTTGTTATGGTCAAAACCACGCCAGACTTACCATTTTTGAGAAAAAATGAGTGCATCGCACAAAAACGTACATATTTTCAGCTAAAAATATGGCATAATTTGGTTTATTTTCATTTTCTCGGAAACTAGTAGGCCTAGAATTGAGATTTTTGGTTTAAAATGTTCGTAATGAATGCCTCTACAAATCTTGTTATGGTCAAAACCACGCCAGACCTACCATTTTTGAGAAAAAATATGTGCATCGCACAAAAACGTACATATTTTCAGCTAAAAATATGGCATAATTTGGTTTATTTTCATTTTCTCGGAAACTAGTAGGCCTAGAATTAAGATTTTTAGTGTAAAATGTTCGTAATGAATGCCTCTACAAATCTTGTTATGGTCAAAACCACGCCAGACTTACCATTTTTGAGAAAAAATGTGTGCATCGCACAAAAACGTACATATTTTCAGCTAAAAATATGGCATAATTTGGTTTATTTTAATTTTCTCGGAAACTAGTAGGCCTAGAATTGAGATTTTTGGTTTAAAATGTTCGTAATGAATGCCTCTACAAATCTTGTTATGGTCAAAACCACGCCAGACTTACCATTATTGAGAAAAAATGTGTGCATCGCACAAAAACATACATATTTTTACATATTTTCAGCTAAAAGTATGGCCTAATTTGGTTTATTTTCATTTTCTCGGAAACTAGTAGGCCTAGAATTAAGATTTTTGGTTTAAAATGTTCGTAATGAATGCCTCTACAAATCTTGTTATGGTCAAAACAACGCCAGACTTACCATTTTTGAGAAAAAATGTGTGCATCGCACAAAAACGTACATATTTTCAGCTAAAAACATGGCATAATTTGGTTTATTTTCATTTTCTCGGAAACTAGTAGGCCTAGAATTGAGATTTTTGGTTTAAAATGTTCGTAATGAATGCCTCTACAAATCTTGTTATGGTCAAAACCACGCCAGACTTACCATTTTTGAGAAAAAATATGTGCATCGCACAAAAACGTACATATTTTCAGCTAAAAATATGGCATAATTTGGTTTATTTTCATTTTCTCGGAAACTAGTAGGCCTAGAATTGAGATTTTCGATTTAAAATGTTCGTAATGAATGCCTCTACAAATCTTGTTATGGTCAAAACCACGCCAGACTTACCATTTTTGAGAAAAAATGAGTGCATCGCACAAAAACGTACATATTTTCAGCTAAAAATATGGCATAATTTGGTTTATTTTAATTTTCTCGGAAACTAGTAGGCCTAGAATTGAGATTTTTGGTTTAAAATGTTCGTAATGAATGCCTCTACAAATCTTGTTATGGTCAAAACCACGCCAGACTTACCATTATTGAGAAAAAATGTGTGCATCGCACAAAAACATACATATTTTTACATATTTTCAGCTAAAAGTATGGCCTAATTTGGTTTATTTTCATTTTCTCGGAAACTAGTAGGCCTAGAATTAAGATTTTTGGTTTAAAATGTTCGTAATGAATGCCTCTACAAATCTTGTTATGGTCAAAACCACGCCAGACTTACCATTTTTGAGAAAAAATGTGTGCATCGCACAAACACATACATATTTTTACATATTTTCAGCTAAAAGTATGGCCTAATTTGGTTTATTTTCATTTTCTCGGAAACTAGTAGGCCTAGAATTAAGATTTTTGGTTTAAAATGTTCGTAATGAATGCCTCTACAAATCTTGTTATGGTCAAAACCACGCCAGACTTACCATTTTTGAGAAAAAATGTGTGCATCGCACAAAAACGTACATATTTTCAGCTAAAAATATGGCATAATTTGGTTTATTTTCATTTTCTCGGAAACTAGTAGGCCTAGAATTGAGATTTTTGGTTTAAAATGTTCGTAATGAATGCCTCTACAAATCTTGTTATGGTCAAAACCACGCCAGATTTACCATTCTTGAGAAAAAATGTGTGCATCGCACAAAAACGTACATATTTTCAGATAAAAATATGGCCTAATTTGGTTTATTTTCATTTTCTCGGAAACTAGTAGGCCTAGAATTGAGATTTTTGGTGTAAAATGTTCGTAATGAATGCCTCTACAAATCTTGTTATGGTCAAAACCACGCCAGACTTACCATTTTTGAGAAAAAATGTATGCATCGCACAAAAACATACATATTTTTACATATTTTCAGCTAAAAGTATGGCCTAATTTGGTTTATTTTAATTTTCTCGGAGACTAGTAGGCCTAGAGTTAAGATTTTTGGTGTAAAATGTTCGTAATGAATGCCTCTACAAATCTTGTTATGGTCAAAACCACGCCAGACTTACCATTTTTGAGAAAAAATGTATGCATCGCACAAAAACATACATATTTTTACATATTTTCAGCTAAAAGTATGGCCTAATTTGGTTTATTTTCATTTTCTCGGAAACTAGTAGGCCTAGAATTGAGATTTTTGGTTTAAAATGTTCGTAATGAATGCCTCTACAAATCTTGTTATGGTCAAAACCACGCCAGACTTACCATTTTTGAGAAAAAATGTGTGCATCGCACAAAAACATACATATTTTTACATATTTTCAGCTAAAAGTATGGCCTAATTTGGTTTATTTTCATTTTCTCGGAAACTAGTAGGCCTAGAATTAAGATTTTTGGTGTAAAATGTTCGTAATGAATGCCTCTACAAATCTTGTTATGGTCAAAACCACGCCAGACTTACCATTTTTGAGAAAAAATGTGTGCATCGCACAAAAACGTACATATTTTCAGCTAAAAATATGGCATAATTTGGTTTATTTTCATTTTCTCGGAAACTAGTAGGCCTAGAATTGAGATTTTTGGTTTAAAATGTTCGTAATGAATGCCTCTACAAATCTTGTTATGGTCAAAACCACGCCAGACTTACCATTTTTGAGAAAAAATATGTGCATCGCACAAAAACGTACATATTTTCAGGTAAAAATATGGCATAATTTGGTTTATTTTCATTTTCTCGGAAACTAGTAGGCCTAGAATTAAGATTTTTAGTGTAAAATGTTCGTAATGAATGCCTCTACAAATCTTGTTATGGTCAAAACCACGCCAGACTTACCATTTTTGAGAAAAAATGTGTGCATCGCACAAAAACGTACATATTTTCAGCTAAAAATATGGCATAATTTGGTTTATTTTAATTTTCTCGGAAACTAGTAGGCCTAGAATTGAGATTTTTGGTTTAAAATGTTCGTAATGAATGCCTCTACAAATCTTGTTATGGTCAAAACCACGCCAGACTTACCATTATTGAGAAAAAATGTGTGCATCGCACAAAAACATACATATTTTTACATATTTTCAGCTAAAAGTATGGCCTAATTTGGTTTATTTTCATTTTCTCGGAAACTAGTAGGCCTAGAATTAAGATTTTTGGTTTAAAATGTTCGTAATGAATGCCTCTACAAATCTTGTTATGGTCAAAACCACGCCAGACTTACCATTTTTGAGAAAAAATGTGTGCATCGCACAAACACATACATATTTTTACATATTTTCAGCTAAAAGTATGGCCTAATTTGGTTTATTTTAATTTTCTCGGAAACTAGTAGGCCTAGAATTAAGATTTTTGGTTTAAAATGTTCGTAATGAATGCCTCTACAAATCTTGTTATGGTCAAAACAACGCCAGACTTACCATTTTTGAGAAAAAATGTGTGCATCGCACAAAAACGTACATTTTTTCAGCTAAAAATATGGCATAATTTGGTTTATTTTCATTTTCTCGGAAACTAGTAGGCTTAGAATTGAGATTTTTGGTTTAAAATGTTCGTAATGAATGCCTCTACAAATCTTGTTATGGTCAAAACCACGCCAGACTTACCATTTTTGAGAAAAAATGTGTGCATCGCACAAAAACATACATATTTTTACATATTTTCAGCTAAAAGTATGGCCTAATTTGGTTTATTTTCATTTTCTCGGAAACTAGTAGGCCTAGAATTAAGATTTTTGGTGTAAAATGTTCGTAATGAATGCCTCTACAAATCTTGTTATGGTCAAAACCACGCCAGACTTACCATTTTTGAGAAAAAATGTGTGCATCGCACAAAAACGTACATATTTTCAGCTAAAAATATGGCATAATTTGGTTTATTTTCATTTTCTCGGAAACTAGTAGGCCTAGAATTGAGATTTTTGGTGTAAAATGTTCGTAATGAATGCCTCTACAAATCTTGTTATGGTCAAAACCACGCCAGACTTACCATTTTTGAGAAAAAATGTGTGCATCGCACAAAAACATACATATTTTTACATATTTTCAGCTAAAAGTATGGCCTAATTTGGTTTATTTTCATTTTCTCGGAAACTAGTAGGCCTAGAATTGAGATTTTTGGTGTAAAATGTTCGTAATGAATGCCTCTACAAATCTTGTTATGGTCAAAACAACGCCAGACTTATCATTTTTGAGAAAAAATGTGTGCATCGCACAAAAACGTACATTTTTTCAGCTAAAAATATGGCATAATTTGGTTTATTTTCATTTTCTCGGAAACTAGTAGGCTTAGAATTGAGATTTTTGGTTTAAAATGTTCGTAATGAATGCCTCTACAAATCTTGTTATGGTCAAAACCACGCCAGACTTACCATTTTTGAGAAAAAATGTGTGCATCGCACAAAAACATACATATTTTTACATATTTTCAGCTAAAAGTATGGCCTAATTTGGTTTATTTTTATTTTCTCGGAAACTAGTAGGCCTAGAATTGAGATTTTTGGTTTAAAATGTTCGTAATGAATGCTTCTACAAATCTTGTTATGGTCAAAACCACGCCAGACTTACCATTTTTGAGAAAAAATGTGTGCATCGCACAAAAACATACATATTTTTACATATTTTCAGCTAAAAGTATGGCCTAATTTGGTTTATTTTCATTTTCTCGGAAACTAGTAGGCCTAGAATTAAGATTTGTGGTGTAAAATGTTCGTAATGAATGCCTCTACAAATCTTGTTATGGTCAAAACCACGCCAGACTTACCATTTTTGAGAAAAAATGTGTGCATCGCACAAAAACATACATATTTTTACATATTTTCAGCTAAAAGTATGGCCTAATTTGGTTTATTTTCATTTTCTCGGAAACTAGTAGGCCTAGAATTGAGATTTTTGGTTTAAAATGTTCGTAATGAATGCCTCTACAAATCTTGTTATGGTCAAAACCACGCCAGACTTACCATTTTTGAGAAAAAATGTGTGCATCGCACAAAAACATACATATTTTTACATATTTTCAGCTAAAAGTATGGCCTAATTTGGTTTATTTTCATTTTCTCGGAAACTAGTAGGCCTAGAATTAAGATTTGTGGTGTAAAATGTTCGTAATGAATGCCTCTACAAATCTTGTTATGGTCAAAACCACGCCAGACTTACCATTCTTGAGAAAAAATGTGTGCATCGCACAAAAACGTACATATTTTCAGCTAAAAATATGGCATAATTTGGTTTATTTTCATTTTCTCGGAAACTAGTAGGCCTAGAATTGAGATTTTTGGTTTAAAATGTTCGTAATGAATGCCTCTACAAATCTTGTTATGGTCAAAACCACGCCAGACTTACCATTTTTGAGAAAAAATGTGTGCATCGCACAAAAACATACATATTTTTACATATTTTCAGCTAAAAGTATGGCCTAATTTGGTTTATTTTCATTTTCTCGGAAACTAGTAGGCCTAGAATTAAGATTTGTGGTGTAAAATGTTCGTAATGAATGCCTCTACAAATCTTGTTATGGTCAAAACCACGCCAGACTTACCATTTTTGAGAAAAAATGTGTGCATCGCACAAAAACGTACATATTTTCAGCTAAAAATATGGCATAATTTGGTTTATTTTCATTTTCTCGGAAACTAGTAGGCCTAGAATTAAGATTTTTGGTTTAAAATGTTCGTAATGAATGCCTCTACAAATCTTGTTATGGTCAAAACCACGCCAGACTTACCATTTTTGAGAAAAAATGTGTGCATCGCACAAAAACATACATATTTTTACATATTTTCAGCTAAAAGTATGGCCTAATTTGGTTTATTTTCATTTTCTCGGAAACTAGTAGGCCTAGAATTAAGATTTTTGGTTTAAAATGTTCGTAATGAATGCCTCTACAAATCTTGTTATGGTCAAAACAACGCCAGACTTACCATTTTTGAGAAAAAATGTGTGCATCGCACAAAAACGTACATATTTTCAGCTAAAAATATGGCATAATTTGGTTTATTTTCATTTTCTCGGAAACTAGTAGGCCTAGAATTAAGATTTTTGGTTTAAAATGTTCGTAATGAATGCCTCTACAAATCTTGTTATGGTCAAAACCACGCCAGACTTACCATTTTTGAGAAAAAATGTGTGCATCGCACAAAAACATACATATTTTTACATATTTTCAGCTAAAAGTATGGCCTAATTTGGTTTATTTTCATTTTCTCGGAAACTAGTAGGCCTAGAATTAAGATTTTTGGTGTAAAATGTTCGTAATGAATGCCTCTACAAATCTTGTTATGGTCAAAACCACGCCAGACTTACCATTTTTGAGAAAAAATATGTGCATCGCACAAAAACGTACATATTTTCAGCTAAAAATATGGCATAATTTGGTTTATTTTCATTTTCTCGGAAACTAGTAGGCCTAGAATTGAGATTTTTGGTTTAAAATGTTCGTAATGAATGCCTCTACAAATCTTGTTATGGTCAAAACCACGCCAGACTTACCATTATTGAGAAAAAATGTGTGCATCGCACAAAAACATACATATTTTTACATATTTTCAGCTAAAAGTATGGCCTAATTTGGTTTATTTTCATTTTCTCGGAAACTAGTAGGCCTAGAATTAAGATTTTTGGTTTAAAATGTTCGTAATGAATGCCTCTACAAATCTTGTTATGGTCAAAACCACGCCAGACTTACCATTTTTGAGAAAAAATGTGTGCATCGCACAAAAACATACATATTTTTACATATTTTCAGCTAAAAGTATGGCCTAATTTGGTTTATTTTCATTTTCTCGGAAACTAGTAGGCCTAGAATTGAGATTTTTGGTTTAAAATGTTCGTAATGAATGCCTCTACAAATCTTGTTATGGTCAAAACCACGCCAGACTTACCATTTTTGAGAAAAAATGTGTGCATCGCACAAAAACGTACATATTTTCAGCTAAAAATATGGCATAATTTGGTTTATTTTCATTTTCTCGGAAACTAGTAGGCCTAGAATTGAGATTTTTGGTTTAAAATGTTCGTAATGAATGCCTCTACAAATCTTGTTATGGTCAAAACCACGCCAGACTTACCATTTTTGAGAAAAAATGTGTGCATCGCACAAAAACATACATATTTTTACATATTTTCAGCTAAAAGTATGGCCTAATTTGGTTTATTTTCATTTTCTCGGAAACTAGTAGGCCTAGAATTAAGATTTTTGGTTTAAAATGTTCGTAATGAATGCCTCTACAAATCTTGTTATGGTCAAAACCACGCCAGACTTACCATTTTTGAGAAAAAATGTGTGCATCGCACAAAAACGTACATATTTTCAGCTAAAAATATGGCATAATTTGGTTTATTTTCATTTTCTCGGAAACTAGTAGGCCTAGAATTAAGATTTTTGGTGTAAAATGTTCGTAATGAATGCCTCTACAAATCTTGTTATGGTCAAAACCACGCCAGACTTACCATTCTTGAGAAAAAATGTGTGCATCGCACAAAAACATACATATTTTTACATATTTTCAGCTAAAAGTATGGCCTAATTTGGTTTATTTTCATTTTCTCGGAAACTAGTAGGCCTAGAATTAAGATTTTTGGTGTAAAATGTTCGTAATGAATGCCTCTACAAATCTTGTTATGGTCAAAACCACGCCAGACTTACCATTCTTGAGAAAAAATGTGTGCATCGCACAAAAACGTACATATTTTCAGCTAAAAATATGGCATAATTTGGTTTATTTTCATTTTCTCGGAAACTAGTAGGCCTAGAATTGAGATTTTTGGTTTAAAATGTTCGTAATGAATGCCTCTACAAATCTTGTTATGGTCAAAACCACGCCAGACTTACCATTTTTGAGAAAAAATGTGTGCATCGCACAAAAACATACATATTTTTACATATTTTCAGCTAAAAGTATGGCCTAATTTGGTTTATTTTCATTTTCTCGGAAACTAGTAGGCCTAGAATTAAGATTTGTGGTGTAAAATGTTCGTAATGAATGCCTCTACAAATCTTGTTATGGTCAAAACCACGCCAGACTTACCATTTTTGAGAAAAAATGTGTGCATCGCACAAAAACGTACATATTTTCAGCTAAAAATATGGCATAATTTGGTTTATTTTCATTTTCTCGGAAACTAGTAGGCCTAGAATTAAGATTTTTGGTGTAAAATGTTCGTAATGAATGCCTCTACAAATCTTGTTATGGTCAAAACCACGCCAGACTTACCATTTTTGAGAAAAAATGTGTGCATCGCACAAAAACATACATATTTTTACATATTTTCAGCTAAAAGTATGGCCTAATTTGGTTTATTTTCATTTTCTCGGAAACTAGTAGGCCTAGAATTAAGATTTTTGGTGTAAAATGTTCGTAATGAATGCCTCTACAAATCTTGTTATGGTCAAAACAACGCCAGACTTACCATTTTTGAGAAAAAATGTGTGCATCGCACAAAAACGTACATATTTTCAGCTAAAAATATGGCATAATTTGGTTTATTTTCATTTTCTCGGAAACTAGTAGGCCTAGAATTAAGATTTTTGGTTTAAAATGTTCGTAATGAATGCCTCTACAAATCTTGTTATGGTCAAAACCACGCCAGACTTACCATTTTTGAGAAAAAATGTGTGCATCGCACAAAAACATACATATTTTTACATATTTTCAGCTAAAAGTATGGCCTAATTTGGTTTATTTTCATTTTCTCGGAAACTAGTAGGCCTAGAATTAAGATTTTTGGTGTAAAATGTTCGTAATGAATGCCTCTACAAATCTTGTTATGGTCAAAACCACGCCAGACTTACCATTTTTGAGAAAAAATATGTGCATCGCACAAAAACGTACATATTTTCAGCTAAAAATATGGCATAATTTGGTTTATTTTCATTTTCTCGGAAACTAGTAGGCCTAGAATTGAGATTTTTGGTTTAAAATGTTCGTAATGAATGCCTCTACAAATCTTGTTATGGTCAAAACCACGCCAGACTTACCATTATTGAGAAAAAATGTGTGCATCGCACAAAAACATACATATTTTTACATATTTTCAGCTAAAAGTATGGCCTAATTTGGTTTATTTTCATTTTCTCGGAAACTAGTAGGCCTAGAATTAAGATTTTTGGTTTAAAATGTTCGTAATGAATGCCTCTACAAATCTTGTTATGGTCAAAACCACGCCAGACTTACCATTTTTCGAGAAAAAATGTGTGCATCGCACAAAAACATACATATTTTTACATATTTTCAGCTAAAAGTATGGCCTAATTTGGTTTATTTTCATTTTCTCGGAAACTAGTAGGCCTAGAATTAAGATTTTTAGTTTAAAATGTTCGTAATGAATGCCTCTACAAATCTTGTTATGGTCAAAACAACGCCAGACTTACCATTTTTGAGAAAAAATGTGTGCATCGCACAAAAACGTACATATTTTCAGCTAAAAATATGGCATAATTTGGTTTGTTTTCATTTTCTCGGAAACTAGTAGGCCTAGAATTGAGATTTTTGGTTTAAAATGTTCGTAATGAATGCCTCTACAAATCTTGTTATGGTCAAAACCACGCCAGACTTACCATTTTTGAGAAAAAATGCGTGCATCGCACAAAAACATACATATTTTTACATATTTTCAGCTAAAAGTATGGCCTAATTTGGTTTATTTTCATTTTCTCGGAAACTAGTAGGCCTAGAATTAAGATTTTTGGTTTAAAATGTTCGTAATGAATGCCTCTACAAATCTTGTTATGGTCAAAACAACGCCAGACTTACCATTTTTGAGAAAAAATGTGTGCATCGCACAAAAACGTACATATTTTCAGCTAAAAATATGGCATAATTTGGTTTATTTTCATTTTCTCGGAAACTAGTAGGCCTAGAATTGAGATTTTTGGTTTAAAATGTTCGTAATGAATGCCTCTACAAATCTTGTTATGGTCAAAACCACGCCAGACTTACCATTTTTGAGAAAAAATGTGTGCATCGCACAAAAACATACATATTTTTACATATTTTCAGCTAAAAGTATGGCCTAATTTGGTTTATTTTCATTTTCTCGGAAACTAGTAGGCCTAGAATTAAGATTTTTGGTGTAAAATGTTCGTAATGAATGCCTCTACAAATCTTGTTGTGGTCAAAACCACGCCAGACTTACCATTTTTGAGAAAAAATGTGTGCATCGCACAAAAACGTACATATTTTCAGCTAAAAATATGGCATAATTTGGTTTATTTTCATTTTCTCGGAAACTAGTAGGCCTAGAATTGATATTTTTGGTTTAAAATGTTCGTAATGAATGCCTCTACAAATCTTGTTATGGTCAAAACCACGCCAGACTTACCATTTTTGAGAAAAAATGTGTGCATCGCACAAAAACATACATATTTTTACATATTTTCAGCTAAAAGTATGGCCTAATTTGGTTTATTTTCATTTTCTCGGAAACTAGTAGGCCTAGAATTAAGATTTTTGGTGTAAAATGTTCGTAATGAATGCCTCTACAAATCTTTTTATGGTCAAAACCACGCCAGACTTACAATTTTTGAGAAAAAATGTGTGCATCGCACAAAAACATACATATTTTTACATATTTTCAGCTAAAAGTATGGCCTAATTTGGTTTATTTTCATTTTCTCGGAAACTAGTAGGCCTAGAATTAAGATTTTTGGTTTAAAATGTTCGTAATGAATGCCTCTACAAATCTTGTTATGGTCAAAACAACGCCAGACTTACCATTTTTGAGAAAAAATGTGTGCATCGCACAAAAACGTACATATTTTCAGCTAAAAATATGGCATAATTTGGTTTATTTTCATTTTCTCGGAAACTAGTAGGCCTAGAATTGAGATTTTTGGTTTAAAATGTTCGTAATGAATGCCTCTACAAATCTTGTTATGATCAAAACAACGCCAGACTTACCATTTTTGAGAAAAAATGTGTGCATCGCACAAAAACATACATATTTTTACATATTTTCAGCTAAAAGTATGGCCTAATTTGGTTTATTTTAATTTTCTCGGAAACTAGTAGGCCTAGAATTAAGATTTTTGGTGTAAAATGTTCGTAATGAATGCCTCTACAAATCTTGTTATGGTCAAAACCACGCCAGACCTACCATTTTTGAGAAAAAATGTGTGCATCGCACAAAAACGTACATATTTTCAGCTAAAAATATGGCATAATTTGGTTTATTTTAATTTTCTCGGAAACTAGTAGGCCTAGAATTGAGATTTTTGGTTTAAAATGTTCGTAATGAATGCCTCTACAAATCTTGTTACGGTCAAAGCAACGCCAGACTTACCATTTTTGAGAAAAAATGTGTGCATCGCACAAAAACGTACATATTTTCAGCTAAAAATATGGCATAATTTGGTTTATTTTCATTTTCTCGGAAACTAGTAGGCCTAGAATTAAGATTTTTGGTTTTAAATGTTCGTAATGAATGCCTCTACAAATCTTGTTACGGTCAAAGCAACGCCAGACTTACCATTTTTGAGAAAAAATGTGTGCATCGCACAAAAACGTACATATTTTCAGCTAAAAATATGGCATAATTTGGTTTATTTTCATTTTCTCGGAAACTAGTAGGCCTAGAATTAAGATTTTTAGTGTAAAATGTTCGTAATGAATGCCTCTACAATTCTTCAATTCTTGTTATGGTCAAAACCACGCCAGACTTACCATTCTTGAGAAAAAATGTGTGCATCGCACAAAAACATA
The DNA here is from genome assembly GCA_930367185.1 of Myathropa florea. NCBI lineage: Eukaryota > Metazoa > Arthropoda > Insecta > Diptera > Syrphidae > Myathropa > Myathropa florea. The sequence goes on along the minus strand of OV884005.1, from coordinate 30,737,866 downwards.
CATATTTTTACATATTTTCAGCTAAAAGTATGGCCTAATTTGGTTTATTTTCATTTTCTCGGAAACTAGTAGGCCTAGAATTAAGATTTTTGGTGTAAAATGTTCGTAATGAATGCCTCTACAAATCTTGTTATGGTCAAAACCACGCCAGACTTACCATTTTTGAGAAAAAATGTGTGCATCGCACAAAAACATACATATTTTTACATATTTTCAGCTAAAAGTATGGCCTAATTTGGTTTATTTTCATTTTCTCGGAAACTAGTAGGCCTAGAATTAAGATTTTTGGTGTAAAATGTTCGTAATGAATGCCTCTACAAAACTTGTTATGGTCAAAACAACGCCAGACTTACCATTTTTGAGAAAAAATGTGTGCATCGCACAAAAACATACATATTTTTACATATTTTCAGCTAAAAGTATGGCCTAATTTGGTTTATTTTCATTTTCTCGGAAACTAGTAGGCCTAGAATTAAGATTTTTGGTGTAAAATGTTCGTAATGAATGCCTCTACAATTCTTCAATTCTTGTTATGGTCAAAACCACGCCAGACTTACCATTTTTGAGAAAAAATGTGTGCATCGCACAAAAACATACATATTTTTACATATTTTCAGCTAAAAGTATGGCCTAATTTGGTTTATTTTCATTTTCTCGGAAACTAGTAGGCCTAGAATTGAGATTTTTGGTTTAAAATGTTCGTAATGAATGCCTCTACAAATCTTGTTATGGTCAAAACCACGCCAGACTTACCATTTTTGAGAAAAAATGTGTGCATCGCACAAAAACATACATATTTTTACATATTTTCAGCTAAAAGTATGGCCTAATTTGGTTTATTTTCATTTTCTCGGAAACTAGTAGGCCTAGAATTAAGATTTTTGGTTTAAAATGTTCGTAATGAATGCCTCCACAAATCTTGTTGTGGTCAAAACCACGCCAGACTTACCATTTTTGAGAAAAAATTCGTGCATCGCACAAAAACGTACATATTTTCAGCTAAAAATATGGCATAATTTGGTTTATTTTCATTTTCTCGGAAACTAGTAGGCCTAGAATTGAGATTTTTGGTTTAAAATGTTCGTAATGAATGCCTCTACAAGTCTTGTTATGGTCAAAACCACGCCAGACTTACCATTTTTGAGAAAAAATGTGTGCATCGCACAAAAACATACATATTTTTACATATTTTCAGCTAAAAGTATGGCCTAATTTGGTTTATTTTCATTTTCTCGGAAACTAGTAGGCCTAGAATTAAGATTTTTGGTGTAAAATGTTCGTAATGAATGCCTCTACAATTCTTGTTATGGTCAAAACCACGCCAGACTTACAATTCTTGAGAAAAAATGTGTGCATCGCACAAAAACATACATATTTTTACATATTTTCAGCTAAAAGTATGGCCTAATTTGGTTTATTTTCATTTTCTCGGAAACTAGTAGGCCTAGAATTAAGATTTTTGGTGTAAAATGTTCGTAATGAATGCCTCTACAAATCTTGTTATGGTCAAAACCACGCCAGACTTACCATTCTTGAGAAAAAATGTGTGCATCGCACAAAAACATACATATTTTTACATATTTTCAGCTAAAAGTATGGCCTAATTTGGTTTATTTTCATTTTCTCGGAAACTAGTAGGCCTAGAATTAAGATTTTTGGTGTAAAATGTTCGTAATGAATGCCTCTACAAATCTTGTTATGGTCAAAACAACGCCAGACTTACCATTTTTGAGAAAAAATGTGTGCATCGCACAAAAACGTACATATTTTCAGCTAAAAACATGGCATAATTTGGTTTATTTTCATTTTCTCGGAAACTAGTAGGCCTAGAATTGAGATTTTTGGTTTAAAATGTTCGTAATGAATGCCTCTACAAATCTTGTTATGGTCAAAACCACGCCAGACTTACCATTTTTGAGAAAAAATGTGTGCATCGCACAAAAACATACATATTTTTACATATTTTCAGCTAAAAGTATGGCCTAATTTGGTTTATTTTCATTTTCTCGGAAACTAGTAGGCCTAGAATTAAGATTTTTGGTGTAAAATGTTCGTAATGAATGCCTCTACAAATCTTGTTATGGTCAAAACCACGCCAGACTTACCATTTTTGAGAAAAAATGTGTGCATCGCACAAAAACATACATATTTTTACATATTTTCAGCTAAAAGTATGGCCTAATTTGGTTTATTTTCATTTTCTCGGAAACTAGTAGGCCTAGAATTAAGATTTTTGGTGTAAAATGTTCGTAATGAATGCCTCTACAAATCTTGTTATGGTCAAAACCACGCCAGACTTACCATTTTTGAGAAAAAATGTGTGCATCGCACAAAAACATACATATTTTTACATATTTTCAGCTAAAAGTATGGCCTAATTTGGTTTATTTTCATTTTCTCGGAAACTAGTAGGCCTAGAATTAAGATTTTTGGTGTAAAATGTTCGTAATGAATGCCTCTACAAATCTTGTTATGGTCAAAACCACGCCAGACTTACCATTTTTGAGAAAAAATGTGTGCATCGCACAAAAACGTACATATTTTCAGCTAAAAATATGGCATAATTTGGTTTATTTTCATATTCTCGGAAACTAGTAGGCCTAGAATTGAGATTTTTGGTCTAAAATGTTCGTAATGAATGCCTCTACAAATCTTGTTATGGTCAAAACCACGCCAGACTTACCATTTTTGACAAAAAAATGTGTGCATCGCACAAAAACATACATATTTTTACATATTTTCAGCTAAAAGTATGGCCTAATTTGGTTTATTTTCATTTTCTCGGAAACTAGTAGGCCTGGAATTGAGATTTTTGGTGTAAAATGTTCGTAATGAATGCCTCTACAAATCTTGTTATGGTCAAAATAACGCCAGACCTACCATTTTTGAGAAAAAATGTGTGCATCGCACAAAAACGTACATATTTTCAGCTAAAAATATGGCATAATTTGGTTTATTTTCATTTTCTCAGAAACTAGTAGGCCTAGAATTGAGATTTTTTGTTTAAAATGTTCGTAATGAATGCCTCTACAAATCTTGTTATGGTCAAAACCACGCCAGACTTACCATTTTTGAGAAAAAATGTGTGCATCGCACAAAAACATACATATTTTTACATATTTTCAGCTAAAAGTATGGCCTAATTTGGTTTATTTTCATTTTCTCGGAAACGAGTAGGCCTAGAATTAAGATTTTTGGTGTAAAATGTTCGTAATGAATGCCTCAACAAATCTTGTTATGGTCAAAACCACGCCAGACTTACCATTTTTGAGAAAAAATGTGTGCATCGCACAAAAACATACATATTTTTACATATTTTCAGCTAAAAGTATGGCCTAATTTGGTTTATTTTCATTTTCTCGGAAACTAGTAGGCCTAGAATTAAGATTTTTGGTGTAAAATGTTCGTAATGAATGCCTCTACAAATCTTGTTATGGTCAAAACCACGCCAGACTTACCATTTTTGAGAAAAAATGTGTGCATCGCACAAAAACATACATATTTTTACATATTTTCAGCTAAAAGTATGGCCTAATTTGGTTTATTTTCATTTTCTCGGAAACTAGTAGGCCTAGAATTGAGATTTTTTTTGTTTAAAATGTTCGTAATGAATGCCTCTACAAATCTTGTTATGGTCAAAACCACGCCAGACTTACCATTTTTGAGAAAAAATGTGTGCATCGCACAAAAACATACATATTTTTACATATTTTCAGCTAAAAGTATGGCCTAATTTGGTTTATTTTCATTTTCTCGGAAACTAGTAGGCCTAGAATTAAGATTTTTGGTGTAAAATGTTCGTAATGAATGCCTCTACAAATCTTGTTATGGTCAAAACCACGCCAGACTTACCATTTTTGAGAAAAAATGTGTGCATCGCACAAAAACGTACATATTTTCAGCTAAAAATATGGCATAATTTGGTTTATTTTCATATTCTCGGAAACTAGTAGGCCTAGAATTGAGATTTTTGGTCTAAAATGTTCGTAATGAATGCCTCTACAAATCTTGTTATGGACAAAACCACGCCAGACTTACCATTTTTGACAAAAAAATGTGTGCATCGCACAAAAACATACATATTTTTACATATTTTCAGCTAAAAGTATGGCCTAATTTGGTTTATTTTCATTTTCTCGGAAACTAGTAGGCCTAGAATTAAGATTTTTGGTGTAAAATGTTCGTAATGAATGCCTCTACAAATCTTGTTATGGTCAAAACCACGCCAGACTTACCATTTTTGAGAAAAAATGTGTGCATCGCACAAAAACATACATATTTTTACATATTTTCAGCTAAAAGTATGGCCTAATTTGGTTTATTTTCATTTTCTCGGAAACTAGTAGGCCTAGAATTGAGATTTTTGGTTTAAAATGTTCGTAATGAATGCCTCTACAAATCTTGTTATGGTCAAAACAACGCCAGACTTACCATTTTTGAGAAAAAATGTGTGCATCGCACAAAAACATACATATTTTTACATATTTTCAGCTAAAAGTATTGCCTAATTTGGTTTATTTTCATTTTCTCGGAAACTAGTAGGACTAGAATTAAGATTTTTGGTGTAAAATGTTCGTAATGAATGCCTCTACAAATCTTGTTATGGTCAAAACCACGCCAGACTTACCATTTTTGAGAAAAAATGTGTGCATCGCACAAAAACGTACATATTTTCAGCTAAAAATATGGCATAATTTGGTTTATTTTCATTTTCTCGGAAACTAGTAGGCCTAGAATTGAGATTTTTGGTGTAAAATGTTCGTAATGAATGCCTCTACAAATCTTGTTATGGTCAAAACCACGCCAGACTTACCATTTTTGAGAAAAAATGTGTGCATCGCACAAAAACATACATATTTTTACATATTTTCAGCTAAAAGTATGGCCTAATTTGGTTTATTTTCATTTTCTCGGAAACTAGTAGGCCTAGAATTAAGATTTTTGGTGTAAAATGTTCGTAATGAATGCCTCTACAAATCTTGTTATGGTCAAAATAACGCCAGACTTACCATTTTTGAGAAAAAATGTGTGCATCGCACAAAAACGTACATATTTTCAGCTAAAAATATGGCATAATTTGGTTTATTTTCATTTTCTCGGAAACTAGTAGGCCTAGAATTGAGATTTTTGGTTTAAAATGTTCGTAATGAATGCCTTTACAAATCTCGTTATGGTCAAAACCACGCCAGACTTACCATTTTTGAGAAAAAATGTGTGCATCGCACAAAAACATACATATTTTTACATATTTTCAGCTAAAAGTATGGCCTAATTTGGTTTATTTTCATTTTCTCGGAAACTAGTAGGCCTAGAATTAAGATTTTTGGTTTAAAATGTTCGTAATGAATGCCTCTACAAATCTTGTTACGGTCAATATAACGCCAGACTTACCATTTTTGAGAAAAAATGTGTGCATCGCACAAAAACGTACATATTTTCAGCTAAAAATATGGCATAATTTGGTTTATTTTCATTTTCTCGGAAACTAGTAGGCCTAGAATTGAGATTTTTGGTTTAAAATGTTCGTAATGAATGCCTCTATAAATCTTGTTATGGTCAAAACCACGCCAGACTTACCATTTTTGAGAAAAAATGTGTGCATCGCACAAAAACGTACATATTTTCAGCTAAAAATATGGCATAATTTGGTTTATTTTCATTTTCTCGGAAACTAGTAGGCCTAGAATTGAGATTTTTGGTTTAAAATGTTCGTAATGAATGCCTCTACAAATCTTGTTATGGTCAAAACCACGCCAGACTTACCATTTTTGAGAAAAAATGTGTGCATCGCACAAAAACATACATATTTTTACATATTTTCAGCTAAAAGTATGGCCTAATTTGGTTTATTTTCATTTTCTCGGAAACTAGTAGGCCTAGAATTGAGATTTTTGGTTTAAAATGTTCGTAATGAATGCCTCTATAAATCTTGTTATGGTCAAAACCACGCCAGACTTACCATTTTTGAGAAAAAATGTGTGCATCGCACAAAAACATACATATTTTTACATATTTTCAGCTAAAAGTATGGCCTAATTTGGTTTATTTTCATTTTCTCGGAAACTAGTAGGCCTAGAATTAAGATTTTTGGTGTAAAATGTTCGTAATGAATGCCTCTACAAATCTTGTTATGGTCAAAACCACGCCAGACTTACCATTTTTGAGAAAAAATGTGTGCATCGCACAAAAACGTACTTATTTTCAGCTAAAAATATGGCATAATTTGGTTTATTTTCATTTTCTCGGAAACTAGTAGGCCTAGAATTGAGATTTTTAGTTTAAAATGTTCGTAATGAATGCCTCTATAAATCTTGTTATGGTCAAAACCACGCCAGACTTACCATTTTTGAGAAAAAATGTGTGCATCGCACAAAAACATACATATTTTTACATATTTTCAGCTAAAAGTATGGCCTAATTTGGTTTATTTTCATTTTCTCGGAAACTAGTAGGCCTAGAATTAAGATTTTTGGTGTAAAATGTTCGTAATGAATGCCTCTACAAATCTTGTTATGGTCAAAACAACGCCAGACTTACCATTTTTGAGAAAAAATGTGTGCATCGCACAAAAACGTACATATTTTCAGCTAAAAATATGGCATAATTTGGTTTATTTTCATTTTCTCGGAGACTAGTAAGCCTAGAATTAAGATTTTTGGTGTAAAATGTTCGTAATGAATGCCTCTACAAATCTTGTTATGGTCAAAACCACGCCAGACTTACCATTTTTGAGAAAAAATGTGTGCATCGCACAAAAACATACATATTTTTACATATTTTCAGCTAAAAGTATGGCATAATTTGGTTTATTTTCATTTTCTCGGAAACTAGTAGGCCTAGAATTGAGATTTTTGGTTTAAAATGTTCGTAATGAATGCCTCTACAAAATCTTGTTATGGTCAAAACCACGCCAGACTTACCATTTTTGAGAAAAAATGTGTGCATCGCACAAAAACATACATATTTTTACATATTTTCAGCTAAAAGTATTGCCTAATTTGGTTTATTTTCATTTTCTCGGAAACTAGTAGGCCTAGAATTAAGATTTTTGGTGTAGAATGTTCGTAATGAATGCCTCTACAAATCTTGTTATGGTCAAAACCACGCCAGACTTACCATTTTTGAGAAAAAATGTGTGCATCGCACAAAAACGTAGATATTTTCAGCTAAAAATATGGCATAATTTGGTTTATTTTCATTTTCTCGGAAACTAGTTGGCCTAGAATTGAGATTTTTGGTTTAAAATGTTCGTAATGAATGCCTCTACAAATCTTGTTATGGTCAAAACCACGCCAGACCTACCATTTTTGAGAAAAAATGTGTGCATCGCACAAAAACATACATATTTTTACATATTTTCAGCTAAGAGTATGGCCTAATTTGGTTTATTTTCATTTTCTCGGAAACTAGTAGGCCTAGAATTAAGATTTTTGGTGTAAAATGTTCGTAATGAATGCCTCTACAAATCTTGTTATGGTCAAAACCACGCCAGACTTACCATTTTTGAGAAAAAATGTGTGCATCGCACAAAAACATATATATTTTTACATATTTTCAGCTAAAAGTATGGCCTAATTTGGTTTATTTTCATTTTCTCGGAAACTAGTAGGACTAGAATTAAGATTTTTGGTGTAAAATGTTCGTAATGAATGCCTCTACAAATCTTGTTATGGTCAAAACCACGCCAGACTTACCATTTTTGAGAAAAAATGTGTGCATCGCACAAAAACGTACATATTTTCAGCTAAAAATATGGCATAATTTGGTTTATTTTCATTTTCTCGGAAACTAGTAGGCCTAGAATTGAGATTTTTGGTTTAAAATGTTCGTAATGAATGCCTCTACAAATCTTGTTATGGTCAAAACCACGCCAGACTTACCATTTTTGAGAAAAAATGTGTGCATCGCACAAAAACATACATATTTTTACATATTTTCAGCTAAAAGTATGGCCTAATTTGGTTTATTTTCATTTTCTCGGAAACTAGTAGGCCTAGAATTAAGATTTTTGGTGTAAAATGTTCGTAATGAATGCCTCTACAAATCTTGTTATGGTCAAAATAACGCCAGACTTACCATTTTTGAGAAAAAATGTGTGCATCGCACAAAAACGTACATATTTTCAGCTAAAAATATGGCATAATTTGGTTTATTTTCATTTTCTCGGAAACTAGTAGGCCTAGAATTGAGATTTTTGGTTTAAAATGTTCGTAATGAATGCCTTTACAAATCTTGTTATGGTCAAAACCACGCCAGACTTACCATTTTTGAGAAAAAATGTGTGCATCGCACAAAAACATACATATTTTTACATATTTTCAGCTAAAAGTATGGCCTAATTTGGTTTATTTTCATTTTCTCGGAAACTAGTAGGCCTAGAATTAAGATTTTTGGTGTAAAATGTTCGTAATGAATGCCTCTACAAATCTTGTTGCGGTCAATATAACGCCAGACTTACCATTTTTGAGAAAAAATGTGTGCATCGCACAAAAACGTACATATTTTCAGCTAAAAATATGGCATAATTTGGTTTATTTTCATTTTCTCGGAAACTAGTAGGCCTAGAATTGAGATTTTTGGTTTAAAATGTTCGTAATGAATGCCTCTACAAATCTTGTTATGGTCAAAACCACGCCAGACTTACCATTTTTGAGAAAAAATGCGTGCATCGCACAAAAACATACATATTTTTACATATTTTCAGCTAAAAGTATGGCCTAATTTGGTTTATTTTCATTTTCTCGGAAACTAGTAGGCCTAGAATTAAGATTTTTGGTGTAAAATGTTCGTAATGAATGCCTCTACAAATCTTGTTGTGGTCAAAACCACGCCAGACTTACCATTTTTGAGAAAAAAATGTGTGCATCGCACAAAAACATACATATTTTTACATATTTTCAGCTAAAAGTATGGCCTAATTTGGTTTATTTTCATTTTCTCGGAAACTAGTAGGCCTAGAATTGAGATTTTTGGTTTAAAATGTTCGTAATGAATGCCTCTACAAATCTTGTTATGGTCAAAACCACGCCAGACTTACCATTTTTGAGAAAAAATGTGTGCATCGCACAAAAACGTACTTATTTTCAGCTAAAAATATGGCATAATTTGGTTTATTTTCATTTTCTCGGAAACTAGTAGGCCTAGAATTGAGATTTTTGGTTTAAAATGTTCGTAATGAATGCCTCTATAAATCTTGTTATGGTCAAAACCACGCCAGACTTACCATTTTTGAGAAAAAATGTGTGCATCGCACAAAAACATACATATTTTTACATATTTTCAGCTAAAAGTATGGCCTAATTTGGTTTATTTTCATTTTCTCGGAAACTAGTAGGCCTATAATTGAGATTTTTGGTTTAAAATGTTCGTAATGAATGCCTCTACAAATCTTGTTATGGTCAAAACCACGCCAGACTTACCATTTTTGAGAAAAAATGTGTGCATCGCACAAAAACGTACATATTTTCAGCTAAAAATATGGCATAATTTGGTTTATTTTCATTTTCTCGGAAACTAGTAGGCCTAGAATTAAGATTTTTGGTTTAAAATGTTCGTAATGAATGCCTCTACAAATCTTGCTATGGTCAAAAACACGGCAGACTTACCATTTTTGAGAAAAAATGTGTGCATCGCACGAAAACGTACATATTTTCAGCTAAAAGAATGGCCTAATTTGGTTTATTTTCATTTTCTCGGAAACTAGTAGGCCTAGAATTAAGATTTTTGGTTTAAAATATTCGTAATGAATGCCTCTACAAATCTTGTTATGGTCAAAACAACGCCATACTTACCATTTTTGAGAAAAAATGTGTGCATCGCACAAAAACGTACATATTTTCAGCTAAAAATATGGCATAATTTGGTTTATTTTCATTTTCTCGGAAACTAGTAGGCCTAGAATTAAGATTTTTGGTGTAAAATGTTCGTAATGAATGCCTCTACAAATCTTGTTATGGCCAAAACCACGCCAGACTTACCATTTTTGAGAAAAAATGTGTGCATCGCACAAAAACATACATATTTTTACATATTTTCAGCTAAAAGTATTGCCTAATTTGGTTTATTTTCATTTTCTCGGAAACTAGTAGGCCTAGAATTGAGATTTTTGGTTTAAAATGTTCGTAATGAATGCCTCTACAAATCTTGTTATGGTCAAAACCACGCCAGACTTACCATTTTTGAGAAAAAATGTGTGCATCGCACAAAAACGTACATATTTTCAGCTAAAAATATGGCATAATTTGGTTTATTTTCATTTTCTCGGAAACTAGTAGGCCTAGAATTAAGATTTTTGGTGTAAAATGTTCGTAATGAATGCCTCTACAAATCTTGTTATGGTCAAAACCACGCCAGACTTACCATTTTTGAGAAAAAATGTGTGCATCGCACAAAAACATACATATTTTTACATATTTTCAGCTAAAAGTATTGCCTAATTTGGTTTATTTTCATTTTCTCGGAAACTAGTAGGCCTAGAATTGAGATTTTTGGTTTAAAATGTTCGTAATGAATGCCTCTACAAATCTTGTTATGGTCAAAACCACGCCAGACTTACCATTTTTGAGAAAAAATGTGTGCATCGCACAAACACATACATATTTTTACATATTTTCAGCTAAAAGTATGGCCTAATTTGGTTTATTTTCATTTTCTCGGAAACTAGTAGGCCTAGAATTAAGATTTTTGGTGTAAAATGTTCGTAATGAATGCCTCTACAAATCTTGTTATGGTCAAAACAACGCCAGACTTACCATTTTTGAGAAAAAATGTGTGCATCGCACAAAAACGTACATATTTTCAGCTAAAAATATGGCATAATTTGGTTTATTTTCATTTTCTCGGAAACTAGTAGGCCTAGAATTGAGATTTTTGGTTTAAAATGTTCGTAATGAAAGCCTCTACAAATCTTGTTATGGTCAAAACCACGCCAGACTTACCATTTTTGAGAAAAAATGTGTGCATCGCACAAAAACATACATATTTTTACATATTTTCAGCTAAAAGTATGGCCTAATTTGGTTTATTTTCATTTTCTCGGAAACTAGTAGGCCTAGAATTAAGATTTTTGGTGTAAAATGTTCGTAATGAATGCCTCTACAAATCTTGTTATGGTCAAAACCACGCCAGACTTACCATTTTTGAGAAAAAATGTGTGCATCGCACAAAAACATACATATTTTTACATATTTTCAGCTAAAAGTATGGCCTAATTTGGTTTATTTTCATTTTCTCGGAAACTAGTAGGCCTAGAATTAAGATTTTTGGTTTAAAATGTTCGTAATGAATGCCTCTACAAATCTTGTTATGGTCAAAACCACGCCAGACTTACCATTTTTGAGAAAAAATGTGTGCATCGCACAAAAACGTACATATTTTCAGCTGAAAATATGGCATAATTTGGTTTATTTTCATTTTCTCGGAAACTAGTAGGCCTAGAATTGAGATTTTTGGTTTAAAATGTTCGTAATGAATGCCTCTACAAATCTTGTTATGGTCAAAACCACGCCAGACTTACCATTTTTGAGAAAAAATGTGTGCATCGCACAAAAACATACATATTTTTACATATTTTCAGCTAAAAGTATGGCCTAATTTGGTTTATTTTCATTTTCTCGGAAACTAGTAGGCCTAGAATTAAGATTTTTGGTGTAAAATGTTCGTAATGAATGCCTCTACAAATCTTGTTATGGTCAAAACCACGCCAGACTTACCATTTTTGAGAAAAAATGTGTGCATCGCACAAAAACATACATATTTTTACATATTTTCAGCTAAAAGTATGGCCTAATTTGGTTTATTTTCATTTTCTCGGAAACTAGTAGGCCTAGAATTGAGATTTTTGGTTTAAAATGTTCGTAATGAATGCCTCTACAAATCTTGTTATGGTCAAAACCACGCCAGACTTACCATTTTTGAGAAAAAATGTGTGCATCGCACAAAAACATACATATTTTTACATATTTTCTTCTAAAAGTATGGCCTAATTTGGTTTATTTTCATTTTCTCGGAAACTAGTATGCCTAGAATTGAGATTTTTGGTTTAAAATGTTCGTAATGAATGCCTCTACAAATCTTGTTATGGTCAAAACCACGCCAGACTTACAATTTTTGAGAAAAAATGTGTGCATCGCACAAAAACATACATATTTTTACATATTTTCAGCTAAAAGTATGGCCTAATTTGGTTTATTTTCATTTTCTCGGAAACTAGTAGGCCTAGAATTAAGATTTTTGGTGTAAAATGTTCGTAATGAATGCCTCTACAAATCTTGTTATGGTTAAAATAACGCCAGACTTACCATTTTTGAGAAAAAATGTGTGCATCGCACAAAAACGTACATATTTTCAGCTAAAAATATGGCATAATTTGGTTTATTTTCATTTTCTCGGAAACTAGTAGGCCTAGAATTGAGATTTTTGGTTTAAAATGTTCGTAATGAATGCCTCTACAAATCTTGTTATGGTCAAAACAACGCCAGACTTACCGTTTTCGAGAAAAAATGTGTGCATCGCACAAAAACATACATATTTTTACATATTTTCAGCTAAAAGTATGGCCTAATTTGGTTTATTTTCATTTTCTCGGAAACTAGTAGGCCTAGAATTAAGATTTTTGGTGTAAAATGTTCGTAATGAATGCCTCTACAAATCTTGTTATGGTCAAAACCACGCCAGACTTACCATTTTTGAGAAAAAATGTGTGCATCGCACAAAAACATACATATTTTTACATATTTTCAGCTAAAAGTATGGCCTAATTTGGTTTATTTTCATTTTCTCGGAAACTAGTAGGCCTAGAATTAAGATTTTTGGTGTAAAATGTTCGTAATGAATGCCTCTACAAATCTTGTTATGGTCAAAACCACGCCAGACTTACCATTTTTGAGAAAAAATGTGTGCATCGCACAAAAACATACATATTTTTACATATTTTCAGCTAAAAGTATGGCCTAATTTGGTTTATTTTCATTTTCTCGGAAACTAGTAGGCCTAGAATCAAGATTTTTGGTGTAAAATGTTCGTAATGAATGCCTCTACAAATCTTGTTATGGTCAAAACAACGCCAGACTTACCATTTTTGAGAAAAAATGTGTGCATCGCACAAAAACGTACATATTTTCAGCTAAAAATATGGCATAATTTGGTTTATTTTCATTTTCTCGGAAACTAGTAGGCCTAGAATTGAGATTTTTGGTTTAAAATGTTCGTAATGAATGCCTCTACAAATCTTTTTATGGTCAAAACCACGCCAGACTTACCATTTTTGAGAAAAAATGTGTGCATCGCACAAAAACATACATATTTTTACATATTTTCAGCTAAAAGTATGGCCTAATTTGGTTTATTTTCATTTTCTCGGAAACGAGTAGGCCTAGAATTAAGATTTTTGGTGTAAAATGTTCGTAATGAATGCCTCTACAAATCTTGTTATGGTCAAAACCACGCCAGACTTACCATTTTTGAGAAAAAATGTGTGCATCGCACAAAAACGTACATATTTTCAGCTAAAAATATGGCATAATTTGGTTTATTTTCATTTTCTCGGAAACGAGTAGGCCTAGAATTAAGATTTTTGGTGTAAAATGTTCGTAATGAATGCCTCTACAAATCTTGTTATGGTCAAAACAACGCCAGACTTACCATTTTTGAGAAAAAATGTGTGCATCGCACAAAAACGTACATATTTTCAGCTAAAAATATGGCATAATTTGGTTTATTTTTATTTTCTCGGAAACTAGTAGGCCTAGAATTAAGATTTTTGCTTTAAAATGTTCGTAATGAATGCCTCTACAAATCTTGTTATGGTCAAAACAACGCCAGACTTACCATTTTTGAGAAAAAATGTGTACATCGCACAAAAACATACATATTTTTACATATTTTCAGCTAAAAGTATGGCCTAATTTGGTTTATTTTCATTTTCTCGGAAACTAGTAGGCCTAGAATTAAGATTTTTGGTGTAAAATGTTCGTAATGAATGCCTCTACAAATCTTGTTATGGTCAAAACCACGCCAGACTTACCATTTTTGAGAAAAAATGTGTGCATCGCACAAAAACATACATATTTTTACATATTTTCAGCTAAAAGTATGGCCTAATTTGGTTTATTTTCATTTTCTCGGAAACGAGTAGGCCTAGAATTAAGATTTTTGGTGTAAAATGTTCGTAATGAATGCCTCTACAAATCTTGTTATGGTCAAAACCACGCCAGACTTACCATTTTTGAGAAAAAATGTGTGCATCGCACAAAAACATACATATTTTTACATATTTTCAGCTAAAAGTATGGCCTAATTTGGTTTATTTTCATTTTCTCGGAAACTAGTAGGCCTAGAATTAAGATTTTTGGTGTAAAATGTTCGTAATGAATGCCTCTACAAATCTTGTTATGGTCAAAACCACGCCAGACTTACCATTTTTGAGAAAAAATGTGTGCATCGCACAAAAACGTACATATTTTCAGCTAAAAATATGGCATAATTTGGTTTATTTTTATTTTCTCGGAAACTAGTAGGCCTAGAATTAAGATTTTTGGTGTAAAATGTTCGTAATGAATGCCTCTACAAATCTTGTTATGGTCAAAACAACGCCAGACTTACCATTTTTGAGAAAAAATGTGTGCATCGCACAAAAACGTACATATTTTCAGCTAAAAATATGGCATAATTTGGTTTATTTTCATTTTCTCGGAAACTAGTAGGCCTAGAATTAAGATTTTTGGTGTAAAATGTTCGTAATGAATGCCTCTACAAATCTTGTTATGGTCAAAACCACGCCAGACTTACCATTTTTGAGAAAAAATGTGTGCATCGCACAAAAACATACATATTTTTACATATTTTCAGCTAAAAGTATGGCCTAATTTGGTTTATTTTCATTTTCTCGGAAACTAGTAGGCCTAGAATTAAGATTTTTGGTGTAAAATGTTCGTAATGAATGCCTTTACAAATCTTGTTATGGTCAAAACCACGCCAGACTTACCATTTTTGAGAAAAAATGTGCGCATCGCACAAAAACATACATATTTTTACATATTTTCAGCTAAAAGTATGGCCTAATTTGGTTTATTTTCATTTTCTCGGAAACTAGTAGGCCTAGAATTAAGATTTTTGGTGTAAAATGTTCGTAATGAATGCCTCTACAAATCTTGTTATGGTCAAAACCACGCCAGACTTACCATTTTTGAGAAAAAATGTGTGCATCGCACAAAAACATACATATTTTTACATATTTTCAGCTAAAAGTATGGCCTAATTTGGTTTATTTTCATTTTCTCGGAAACTAGTAGGCCTAGAATTAAGATTTTTGGTGTAAAATGTTCGTAATGAATGCCTCTACAAATCTTGTTATGGTCAAAACCACGCCAGACTTACCATTTTTGAGAAAAAATGTGTGCATCGCACAAAAACGTACATATTATCAGCTAAAAATATGGCATAATTTGGTTTATTTTCATATTCTCGGAAACTAGTAGGCCTAGAATTGAGATTTTTGGTCTAAAATGTTCGTAATGAATGCCTCTACAAATCTTGTTATGGTCAAAACCACGCCAGACTTACCATTTTTGAGAAAAAAATGTGTGCATCGCACAAAAACATACATATTTTTACATATTTTCAGCTAAAAGTATGGCCTAATTTGGTTTATTTTCATTTTCTCGGAAACTAGTAGGCCTAGAATTGAGATTTTTGGTGTAAAATGTTCGTAATGAATGCCTCTACAAATCTTGTTATGGTCAAAACAACGCCAGACTTACCATTTTTGAGAAGAACTGTGTGCATCGCACAAAAACGTACATATTTTCAGCTAAAAATATGGCATAATTTGGTTTATTTTCATTTTCTCGGAAACTAGTAGGCCTAGAATTAAGATTTTTGGTGTAAAATGTTCGTAATGAATGCCTCTACAAATCTTGTTATGGTCAAAACAACGCCAGACTTACCATTTTTGAGAAAAAATGTGTGCATCGCACAAAAACATACATATTTTTACATATTTTCAGCTAAAAGTATGGCCTAATTTGGTTTATTTTCATTTTCTCGGAAACGAGTAGGCCTAGAATTAAGATTTTTGGTGCAAAATGTTCGTAATGAATGCCTCTACAAATCTTGTTATGGTCAAAACAACGCCAGACTTACCATTTTTGAGAAAAAATGTGTGCATCGCACAAAAACGTACATATTTTCAGCTAAAAATATAGCATAATTTGGTTTATTTTCATTTTCTCGGAAACTAGTAGGCCTAGAATTGAGATTTTTGGTTTAAAATGTTCGTAATGAATGCCTCTACAAATCTTGTCATAGTCAAAACCACGCCAGACTTACCATTTTTGAGAAAAAATGTGTGCATCGCACAAAAACATACATATTTTTACATATTTTCAGCTAAAAGTATGGCCTAATTTGGTTTATTTTCATTTTCTCGGAAACTAGTAGGCCTAGAATTAAGATTTTTGGTGTAAAATGTTCGTAATGAATGCCTCTACAAATCTTGTTATGGTCAAAATAACGCCAGACCTACCATTTTTGAGAAAAAATGTGTGCATCGCACAAAAACGTACATATTTTCAGCTAAAAATATGGCATAATTTGGTTTATTTTCATTTTCTCGGAAACTAGTAGGCCTAGAATTGAGATTTTTGGTTTAAAATGTTCGTAATGAATGCCTCTACAAATCTTGTCATAGTCAAAACCACGCCAGACTTACCATTTTTGAGAAAAAATGTGTGCATCGCACAAAAACATACATATTTTTACATATTTTCAGCTAAAAGTATGGCCTAATTTGGTTTATTTTCATTTTCTCGGAAACTAGTAGGCCTAGAATTGAGATTTTTGGTTTAAAATGTTCGTAATGAATGCCTCTACAAATCTTGTCATAGTCAAAACCACGCCAGACTTACCATTTTTGAGAAAAAATGTGTGCATCGCACAAAAACATACATATTTTTACATATTTTCAGCTAAAAGTATGGCCTAATTTGGTTTATTTTCATTTTCTCGGAAACTAGTAGGCCTAGAATTAAGATTTTTGGTGTAAAATGTTCGTAATGAATGCCTCTACAAATCTTGTTATGGTCAAAACCACGCCAGACTTACCATTTTTGAGAAAAAATGTGTGCATCGCACAAAAACATACATATTTTTACATATTTTCAGCTAAAAGTATGGCCTAATTTGGTTTATTTTCATTTTCTCGGAAACGAGTAGGCCTAGAATTAAGATTTTTGGTGTAAAATGTTCGTAATGAATGCCTCTACAAATCTTGTTATGGTCAAAACCACGCCAGACTTACCATTTTTGAGAAAAAATGTGTGCATCGCACAAAAACATACATATTTTTACATATTTTCAGCTAAAAGTATGGCCTAATTTGGTTTATTTTCATTTTCTCGGAAACTAGTAGGCCTAGAATTAAGATTTTTGGTGTAAAATGTTCGTAATGAATGCCTCTACAAATCTTGTTATGGTCAAAACCACGCCAGACTTACCATTTTTGAGAAAAAATGTGTGCATCGCACAAAAACGTACATATTTTCAGCTAAAAATATGGCATAATTTGGTTTATTTTTATTTTCTCGGAAACTAGTAGGCCTAGAATTAAGATTTTTGGTGTAAAATGTTCGTAATGAATGCCTCTACAAATCTTGTTATGGTCAAAACAACGCCAGACTTACCATTTTTGAGAAAAAATGTGTGCATCGCACAAAAACGTACATATTTTCAGCTAAAAATATGGCATAATTTGGTTTATTTTCATTTTCTCGGAAACTAGTAGGCCTAGAATTAAGATTTTTGGTGTAAAATGTTCGTAATGAATGCCTCTACAAATCTTGTTATGGTCAAAACCACGCCAGACTTACCATTTTTGAGAAAAAATGTGTGCATCGCACAAAAACATACATATTTTTACATATTTTCAGCTAAAAGTATGGCCTAATTTGGTTTATTTTCATTTTCTCGGAAACTAGTAGGCCTAGAATTAAGATTTTTGGTGTAAAATGTTCGTAATGAATGCCTTTACAAATCTTGTTATGGTCAAAACCACGCCAGACTTACCATTTTTGAGAAAAAATGTGCGCATCGCACAAAAACATACATATTTTTACATATTTTCAGCTAAAAGTATGGCCTAATTTGGTTTATTTTCATTTTCTCGGAAACTAGTAGGCCTAGAATTAAGATTTTTGGTGTAAAATGTTCGTAATGAATGCCTCTACAAATCTTGTTATGGTCAAAACCACGCCAGACTTACCATTTTTGAGAAAAAATGTGTGCATCGCACAAAAACATACATATTTTTACATATTTTCAGCTAAAAGTATGGCCTAATTTGGTTTATTTTCATTTTCTCGGAAACTAGTAGGCCTAGAATTAAGATTTTTGGTGTAAAATGTTCGTAATGAATGCCTCTACAAATCTTGTTATGGTCAAAACCACGCCAGACTTACCATTTTTGAGAAAAAATGTGTGCATCGCACAAAAACGTACATATTTTCAGCTAAAAATATGGCATAATTTGGTTTATTTTCATATTCTCGGAAACTAGTAGGCCTAGAATTGAGATTTTTGGTGTAAAATGTTCGTAATGAATGCCTCTACAAATCTTGTTATGGTCAAAACCACGCCAGACTTACCATTTTTGAGAAAAAAATGTGTGCATCGCACAAAAACATACATATTTTTACATATTTTCAGCTAAAAGTATGGCCTAATTTGGTTTATTTTCATTTTCTCGGAAACTAGTAGGCCTAGAATTGAGATTTTTGGTGTAAAATGTTCGTAATGAATGCCTCTACAAATCTTGTTATGGTCAAAACAACGCCAGACTTACCATTTTTGAGAAGAACTGTGTGCATCGCACAAAAACGTACATATTTTCAGCTAAAAATATGGCATAATTTGGTTTATTTTCATTTTCTCGGAAACTAGTAGGCCTAGAATTAAGATTTTTGGTGTAAAATGTTCGTAATGAATGCCTCTACAAATCTTGTTATGGTCAAAACAACGCCAGACTTACCATTTTTGAGAAAAAATGTGTGCATCGCACAAAAACATACATATTTTTACATATTTTCAGCTAAAAGTATGGCCTAATTTGGTTTATTTTCATTTTCTCGGAAACGAGTAGGCCTAGAATTAAGATTTTTGGTGCAAAATGTTCGTAATGAATGCCTCTACAAATCTTGTTATGGTCAAAACAACGCCAGACTTACCATTTTTGAGAAAAAATGTGTGCATCGCACAAAAACGTACATATTTTCAGCTAAAAATATAGCATAATTTGGTTTATTTTCATTTTCTCGGAAACTAGTAGGCCTAGAATTGAGATTTTTGGTTTAAAATGTTCGTAATGAATGCCTCTACAAATCTTGTCATAGTCAAAACCACGCCAGACTTACCATTTTTGAGAAAAAATGTGTGCATCGCACAAAAACATACATATTTTTACATATTTTCAGCTAAAAGTATGGCCTAATTTGGTTTATTTTCATTTTCTCGGAAACTAGTAGGCCTAGAATTAAGATTTTTGGTGTAAAATGTTCGTAATGAATGCCTCTACAAATCTTGTTATGGTCAAAATAACGCCAGACCTACCATTTTTGAGAAAAAATGTGTGCATCGCACAAAAACGTACATATTTTCAGCTAAAAATATGGCATAATTTGGTTTATTTTCATTTTCTCGGAAACTAGTAGGCCTAGAATTGAGATTTTTGGTGTAAAATGTTCGTAATGAATGCCTCTACAAAATCTTGTTATGGTCAAAACCACGCCAGACTTATCATTTTTGAGAAAAAATGTGTGCATCGCACAAAAACATACATATTTTTACATATTTTCAGCTAAAAGTATGGCCTAATTTGGTTTATTTTCATTTTCTCGGAAACTAGTAGGCCTAGAATTAAGATTTTTGGTGTAAAATGTTCGTAATGAATGCCTCTACAAATCTTGTTATGGTCAAAACAACGCCAGACTTACCATTTTTGAGAAAAAATGTGTGCATCGCACAAAAACGTACATATTTTCAGCTAAAAATATGGCATAATTTGGTTTATTTTCATTTTCTCTGAAACTAGTAGGCCTAGAATTAAGATTTTTGGTGTAAAATGTTCGTAATGAATGCCTCTACAAATCTTGTTATGGTCAAAACAACGCCAGACTTACCATTTTTGAGAAAAAATGTGTGCATCGCACAAAAACGTACATATTTTTAGCTAAAAATATGGCATAATTTGGTTTATTTTCATTTTCTCGGAAACTAGTAGGCCTAGAATTAAGATTTTCGATTTAAAATGTTCGTAATGAATGCCTCTACAAATCTTGTTATGGTCAAAACCACGCCAGACTTACCATTTTTGAGAAAAAATGTGTGCATCGCACAAAAACATACATATTTTTACATATTTTCAGCTAAAAGTATGGCCTAATTTGGTTTATTTTCATTTTCTCGGAAACTAGTAGGCCTAGAATTAAGATTTTTAGTGTAAAATGTTCGTAATGAATGCCTCTACAAATCTTGTTCTGGTCAAAAACACGCCAGACTTACCATTTTTGAGAAAAAATGTGTGCATCGCACAAAAACGTACATATTTTCAGCTAAAAATATGGCATAATTTGGTTTATTTTCATTTTCTCGGAAACTAGTAGGCCTAGAATTAAGATTTTTGGTGTAAAATGTTCGTAATGAATGCCTCTACAAATCTTGTTATGGTCAAAACAACGCCAGACTTACCATTTTTGAGAAAAAATGTGTGCATCGCACAAAAACGTACATATATTCAGCTAAAAATATGGCATAATTTGGTTTATTTTCATATTCTCGGAAACTAGTAGGCCTAGAATTGAGATTTTTAGTCTAAAATGTTCGTAATGAATGCCTCTACAAATCTTGTTATGGTCAAAACAACGCCAGACTTACCATTTTTGAGAAAAAATGTGTGCATCGCACAAAAACATACATATTTTTACATATTTTCAGCTAAAAGTATGGCCTAATTTGGTTTATTTTCATTTTCTCGGAAACTAGTAGGCCTAGAATTGAGATTTTTGATGTAAAATGTTCGTAATGAATGCCTCTACAAATCTTGTTATGGTCAAAACCACGCCAGACTTACCATTTTTGAGAAAAAATGTGTGCATCGCACAAAAACGTACATATTTTCAGCTAAAAATATGGCATAATTTGGTTTATTTTCATTTTCTCGGAAACTAGTAGGCCTAGAATTAAGATTTTTGGTGTAAAATGTTTGTAATGAATGCCTCTACAAATCTTGTTATGGTCAAAACAACGCCAGACTTACCATTTTTGAGAAAAAATGTGTGCATCGCACAAAAACATACATATTTTTACATATTTTCAGCTAAAAGTATGGCCTAATTTGGTTTATTTTCATTTTCTCGGAAACGAGTAGGCCTAGAATTAAGATTTTTGGTGTAAAATGTTCGTAATGAATGCCTCTACAAATCTTGTTATGGTCAAAACCACGCCAGACTTACCATTTTTGAGAAAAAATGTGTGCATCGCACAAAAACGTACATATTTTTAGCTAAAAATATGGCATAATTTGGTTTATTTTCATTTTCTCGGAAACTAGTAGGCCTAGAATTGAGATTTTTGGTTTAAAATGTTCGTAATGAATGCCTCTACAAATCTTGTTATGGTCAAAACCACGCCAGACTTACAATTTTTGAGAAAAAATGTGTGCATCGCACAAAAACATACATATTTTTACATATTTTCAGCTAAAAGTATGGCCTAATTTGGTTTATTTTCATTTTCTCGGAAACTAGTAGGCCTAGAATTAAGATTTTTGGTGTAAAATGTTCGTAATGAATGCCTCTACAAATCTTGTTATGGTCAAAATAACGCCAGACCTACCATTTTTGAGAAAAAATTTGTGCATCGCACAAAAACGTACATATTTTCAGCTAAAAATATGGCATAATTTGGTTTATTTTCATTTTCTCGGAAACTAGTAGGCCTAGAATTAAGATTTTTGGTGTAAAATGTTCGTAATGAATGCCTCTACAAATCTTGTAATGGTCAAAACCACGCCAGACTTACCATTTTTGAGAAAAAATGTGTGCATCGCACAAAAACATACATATTTTTACATATTTTCAGCTAAAAGTATGGCCTAATTTGGTTTATTTTCATTTTCTCGGAAACTAGTAGGCCTAGAATTAAGATTTTTGGTGTAAAATGTTCGTAATGAATGCCTCTACAAATCTTGTTGTGGTCAAAACAACGCCAGACTTACCATTTTTGAGAAAAACTGTGTGCATCGCACAAAAACGTACATATTTTCAGCTAAAAATATGGCATAATTTGGTTTATTTTCATTTTCTCGGAAACTAGTAGGCCTAGAATTAAGATTTTTGGTGTAAAATGTTCGTAATGAATGCCCCTACAAATCTTGTTATGGTCAAAACAACGCCAGACTTACCATTTTTGAGAAAAAATGTGTGCATCGCACAAAAACGTACATATTTTCAGCTAAAAATATGGCATAATTTGGTTTATTTTCATTTTCTCGGAAACTAGTAGGCCTAGAATTAAGATTTTTGGTGTAAAATGTTCGTAATGAATGCCTCTACAAATCTTGTTATGGTCAAAACAACGCCAGACTTACCATTTTTGAGAAAAAATGTGTGCATCGCACAAAAACATACATATTTTTACATATTTTCAGCTAAAAGTATGGCCTAATTTGGTTTATTTTCATTTTCTCGGAAACGAGTAGGCCTAGAATTAAGATTTTTGGTGTAAAATGTTCGTAATGAATGCCTCTACAAATCTTGTTATGGTCAAAACCACGCCAGACTTACCATTTTTGAGAAAAAATGTGTGCATCGCACAAAAACATACATATTTTTACATATTTTCAGCTAAAAGTATGGCCTAATTTGGTTTATTTTCATTTTCTCGGAAACGAGTAGGCCTAGAATTAAGATTTTTGGTGTAAAATGTTCGTAATGAATGCCTCTACAAATCTTGTTATGGTCAAAACCACGCCAGACTTACCATTTTTGAGAAAAAATGTGTGCATCGCACAAAAACATACATATTTTTACATATTTTCAGCTAAAAGTATGGCCTAATTTGGTTTATTTTCATTTTCTCGGAAACTAGTAGGCCTAGAATTAAGATTTTTGGTGTAAAATGTTCGTAATGAATGCCTCTACAAATCTTGTTATGGTCAAAATAACGCCAGACCTACCATTTTTGAGAAAAAATGTGTGCATCGCACAAAAACGTACATATTTTCAGCTAAAAATATGGCATAATTTGGTTTATTTTCATTTTCTCGGAAACTAGTAGGCCTAGAATTGAGATTTTTGGTCTAAAATGTTCGTAATGAATGCCTCTACAAAATCTTGTTATGGTCAAAACCACGCCAGACTTACCATTTTTGAGAAAAAATGTGTGCATCGCAGAAAAACATACATATTTTTACATATTTTCAGCTAAAAGTATGGCCTAATTTGGTTTATTTTCATTTTCTCGGAAACTAGTAGGCCTAGAATTAAGATTTTTGGTGTAAAATGTTCGTAATGAATGCCTCTACAAATCTTGTTATGGTCAAAACAACGCCAGACTTACCATTTTTGAGAAAAAATGTGTGCATCGCACAAAAACGTACATATTTTCAGCTAAAAATATGGCATAATTTGGTTTATTTTCATTTTCTCGGAAACTAGTAGGCCTAGAATTAAGATTTTTGGTGTAAAATGTTCGTAATGAATGCCTCTACAAATCTTGTTATGGTCAAAACCACGCCAGACCTACCATTTTTGAGAAAAAATGTGTGCATCGCACAAAAACGTACATATTTTCAGCTAAAAATATGGCATAATTTGGTTTATTTTCATTTTCTCGGAAACTAGTAGGCCTAGAATTGAGATTTTTGGTCTAAAATGTTCGTAATGAATGCCTCTACAAATCTTGTTATGGTCAAAACCACGCCAGACTTACCATTTTTGAGAAAAAATGTGTGCATCGCACAAAAACATACATATTTTTACATATTTTCAGCTAAAAGTATGGCCTAATTTGGTTTATTTTCATTTTCTCTGAAACTAGTAGGCCTAGAATTAAGATTTTTGGTGTAAAATGTTCGTAATGAATGCCTCTACAAATCTTCTTATGGTCAAAACCACGCCAGACTTACCATTTTTGAGAAAAAATGTGTGCATCGCACAAAAACGTACATATTTTCAGCTAAAAATATGGCATAATTTGGTTTATTTTCATTTTCTCGGAAACTAGTAGGCCTAGAATTGAGATTTTTGGTTTAAAATGTTCGTAATGAATGGCTCTACAAATCTTGTTATGGTCAAAACCACGCCAGACTTACCATTTTTGAGAAAAAATGTGTGCATCGCACAAAAACATACATATTTTTACATATTTTCAGCTAAAAGTATGGCCTAATTTGGTTTATTTTCATTTTCTCGGAAACTAGTAGGCCTAGAATTAAGATTTTTGATGTAAAATGTTCGTAATGAATGCCTCTACAAATCTTGTTATGGTCAAAACAACGCCAGACTTACCATTTCTGAGAAAAAATGTGTGCATCGCACAAAAACGTACATATTTTCAGCTAAAAATATGGCATAATTTGGTTTATTTTCATTTTCTCGGAAACTAGTAGGCCTAGAATTGAGATTTTTGGTTTAAAATGTTCGTAATGAATGCCTCTACAAATCTTGTTATGGTCAAAACAACGCCAGACTTACCATTTTTGAGAAAAAATGTGTGCATCGCACAAAAACATACATATTTTTACATATTTTCAGCTAAAAGTATGGCCTAATTTGGTTTATTTTAATTTTCTCGGAAACTAGTAGGCCTAGAATTAAGATTTTTGGTGTAAAATGTTCGTAATGAATGCCTCTACAAATCTTGTTATGGTCAAAACCACGCCAGACTTACCATTTTTGAGAAAAAATGTGTGCATCGCACAAAAACATACATATTTTTACATATTTTCAGCTAAAAGTATGGCCTAATTTGGTTTATTTTCATTTTCTCGGAAACTAGTAGGCCTAGAATTAAGTTTTTTGGTGTAAAATGTTCGTAATGAATGCCTCTACAAATCTTGTTATGGTCAAAACCACGCCAGACTTACCATTTTTGAGAAAAAATGTGTGCATCGCACAAAAACATACATATTTTTACATATTTTCAGCTAAAAGTATGGCCTAATTTGGTTTATTTTCATTTTCTCGGAAACTAGTAGGCCTAGAATTAAGATTTTTGGTGTAAAATGTTCGTAATGAATGCCTCTACAAATCTTGTTATGGTCAAAACAACGCCAGACATATTTTTACATATTTTCAGCTAAAAGTATGGCCTAATTTGGTTTATTTTCATTTTCTCGGAAACTAGTAGGCCTAGAATTAAGATTTTTGGTGTAAAATGTTCGTAATAAATGCCTCTACAAATCTTGTTATGGTCAAAACCACGCCAGACTTACCATTTTTGAGAAAAAATGTGTGCATCGCACAAAAACATACATATTTTTACATATTTTCAGCTAAAAGTATGGCCTAATTTGGTTTATTTTCATTTTCTCGGAAACTAGTAGGCCTAGAATTAAGATTTTTGGTGTAAAATGTTCGTAATGAATGCCTCTACAAATCTTGTTATGGTCAAAACAACGCCAGACTTACCATTTTTGAGAAAAAATGTGTGCATCGCACAAAAACGTACATATTTTCAGCTAAAAATATGGCATAATTTGGTTTATTTTCATTTTCTCGGAAACTAGTAGGCCTAGAATTAAGATTTTTGGTGTAAAATGTTTGTAATGAATGCCTCTACAAATCTTGTTATGGTCAAAACAACGCCAGACTTACCATTTTTGAGAAAAAATGTGTGCATCGCACAAAAACGTACATATTTTCAGCTAAAAATATGGCATAATTTGGTTTATTTTCATTTTCTCGGAAACTAGTAGGCCTAGAATTAAGATTTTTGGTGTAAAATGTTCGTAATGAATGCCTCTACAAATCTTGTTATGGTCAAAACAACGCCAGACTTACCATTTTTGAGAAAAAATGTGTGCATCGCACAAAAACGTACATATTTTCAGCTAAAAATATGGCATAATTTGGTTTATTTTCATTTTCTCGGAAACTAGTAGGCCTAGAATTGAGATTTTTGGTTTAAAATGTTCGTAATGAATGCCTCTACAAATCTTGTTGTGGTCAAAACCACGCCAGACTTACCATTTTTGAGAAAAAATGTGTGCATCGCACAAAAACATACATATTTTTACATATTTTCAGCTAAAAGTATGGCCTAATTTGGTTTATTTTCATTTTCTCGGAAACTAGTAGGCCTAGAATTAAGTTTTTTGGTGTAAAATGTTCGTAATGAATGCCTCTACAAATCTTGTTATGGTCAAAACAACGCCAGACTTACCATTTTTGAGAAAAAATGTGTGCATCGCACAAAAACATACATATTTTTACATATTTTCAGCTAAAAGTATGGCCTAATTTGGTTTATTTTCATTTTCTCGGAAACTGGTAGGCCTAGAATTAAGATTTTTGGTGTAAAATGTTCGTAATGAATGCCTCTACAAATCTTGTTATGGTCAAAACCACGCCAGACTTACCATTTTTGAGAAAAAATGTGTGCATCGCACAAAAACGTACATATTTTCAGCTAAAAATATGGCATTATTTGGTTTATTTTCATTTTCTCGGAAACTAGTAGGCCTAGAATTGAGATTTTTGGTTTAAAATGTTCGTAATGAATGCCTCTACAAATCTTGTTATGGTCAAAACAACGCCAGACTTACCATTTTTGAGAAAAAATGTGTGCATCGCACAAAAACATACATATTTTTACATATTTTCAGCTAAAAGTATGGCCTAATTTGGTTTATTTTTATTTTCTCGGAAACTAGTAGGCCTAGAATTAAGATTTTTGGTGTAAAATGTTCGTAATGAATGCCTCTACAAATCTTGTTGTGGTCAAAACCACGCCAGACTTACCATTTTTGAGAAAAAATGTGTGCATCGCACAAAAACGTACATATTTTCAGCTAAAAATATGGCATAATTTGGTTTATTTTCATTTTCTCGGAAACTAGTAGGCCTAGAATTGAGATTTTTGGTTTAAAATGTTCGTAATGAATGCCTCTACAAATCTTGTTATGGTCAAAACCACGCCAGACTTACCATTTTTGAGAAAAAATGTGTGCATCGCACAAAAACATACATATTTTTACATATTTTCAGCTAAAAGTATGGCCTAATTTGGTTTATTTTCATTTTCTCGGAAACTAGTAGGCCTAGAATTGAGATTTTTGGTTTAAAATGTTCGTAATGAATGCCTCTATAAATCTTGTTATGGTCAAAACCACGCCAGACTTACCATTTTTGAGAAAAAATGTGTGCATCGCACAAAAACATACATATTTTTACATATTTTCAGCTAAAAGTATGGCCTAATTTGGTTTATTTTCATTTTCTCGGAAACTAGTAGGCCTAGAATTAAGATTTTTGGTGTAAAATGTTCGTAATGAATGCCTCTACAAATCTTGTTATGGTCAAAACCACGCCAGACTTACCATTTTTGAGAAAAAATGTGTGCATCGCACAAAAACGTACTTATTTTCAGCTAAAAATATGGCATAATTTGGTTTATTTTCATTTTCTCGGAAACTAGTAGGCCTAGAATTGAGATTTTTGGTTTAAAATGTTCGTAATGAATGCCTCTATAAATCTTGTTATGGTCAAAACCACGCCAGACTTACCATTTTTGAGAAAAAATGTGTGCATCGCACAAAAACATACATATTTTTACATATTTTCAGCTAAAAGTATGGCCTAATTTGGTTTATTTTCATTTTCTCGGAAACTAGTAGGCCTAGAATTAAGATTTTCGGTGTAAAATGTTCGTAATGAATGCCTCTACAAATCTTGTTATGGTCAAAACCACGCCAGACTTACCATTTTTGAGAAAAAATGTGTGCATCGCACAAAAACATACATATTTTTACATATTTTCAGCTAAAAGTATGGCCTAATTTGGTTTATTTTCATTTTCTCGGAAACTAGTAGGCCTAGAATTAAGATTTTTGGTGTATAATGTTCGTAATGAATGCCTCTACAAATCTTGTTATGGTCAAAACAACGCCAGACTTACCATTTTTGAGAAAAAATGTGTGCATCGCACAAAAACATACATATATTCAGCTAAAAATATGGCATAATTTGGTTTATTTTCATTTTCTCGGAAACTAGTAGGCCTAGAATTGAGATTTTTGGTTTAAAATGTTCGTAATGAATGCCTCTACAAATCTTGTTATGGTCAAAACAACGCCAGACTTACCATTTTTGAGAAAAAATGTGTGCATCGCACAAAAACATACATATTTTTACATATTTTCAGCTAAAAGTATTGCCTAATTTGGTTTATTTTCATTTTCTCGGAAACTAGTAGGCCTAGAATTAAGATTTTTGGTGTAAAATGTTCGTAATGAATGCCTCTACAAATCTTGTTATGGTCAAAACCACGCCAGACTTACCATTTTTGAGAAAAAATGTGTGCATCGCACAAAAACATACATATTTTTACATATTTTCAGCTAAAAGTATGGCCTAATTTGGTTTATTTTCATTTTCTCGGAAACTAGTAGGCCTAGAATTAAGATTTTTGGTGTAAAATGTTCGTAATGAATGCCTCTACAAATCTTGTTATGGTCAAAACAACGCCAGACTTACCATTTTTGAGAAAAAATGTGTGCATCGCACAAAATCGTACATATTTTCAGCTAAAAATATGGCATAATTTGGTTTATTTTCATTTTCTCGGAAACTAGTAGGCCTAGAATTGAGATTTTTGGTTTAAAATGTTCGTAATGAATGCCTCTACAAATCTTGTTATGGTCAAAACCACGCCAGACTTACCATTTTTGAGAAAAAATGAGTGCATCGCACAAAAACATACATATTTTTACATATTTTCAGCTAAAAGTATGGCCTAATTTGGTTTATTTTCATTTTCTCGGAAACTAGTAGGCCTAGAATTAAGATTTTCGGTGTAAAATGTTCGTAATGAATGCCTCTACAAATCTTGTTATGGTCAAAACCACGCCAGACTTACCATTTTTGAGAAAAAATGTGTGCATCGCACAAAAACATACATATTTTTACATATTTTCAGCTAAAAGTATGGCCTAATTTGGTTTATTTTCATTTTCTCGGAAACTAGTAGGCCTAGAATTAAGATTTTTGGTGTAAAATGTTCGTAATGAATGCCTCTACAAATCTTGTTATGGTCAAAACCACGCCAGACTTACCATTTTTGAGAAAAAATGTGTGCATCGCACAAAAACGTACTTATTTTCAGCTAAAAATATGGCATAATTTGGTTTATTTTCATTTTCTCGGAAACTAGTAGGCCTAGAATTGAGATTTTTGGTTTAAAATGTTCGTAATGAATGCCTCTATAAATCTTGTTATGGTCAAAACCACGCCAGACTTACCATTTTTGAGAAAAAATGTGTGCATCGCACAAAAACATACATATTTTTACATATTTTCAGCTAAAAGTATGGCCTAATTTGGTTTATTTTCATTTTCTCGGAAACTAGTAGGCCTAGAATTAAGATTTTCGGTGTAAAATGTTCGTAATGAATGCCTCTACAAATCTTGTTATGGTCAAAACCACGCCAGACTTACCATTTTTGAGAAAAAATGTGTGCATCGCACAAAAACATACATATTTTTACATATTTTCAGCTAAAAGTATGGCCTAATTTGGTTTATTTTCATTTTCTCGGAAACTAGTAGGCCTAGAATTAAGATTTTTGGTGTATAATGTTCGTAATGAATGCCTCTACAAATCTTGTTATGGTCAAAACAACGCCAGACTTACCATTTTTGAGAAAAAATGTGTGCATCGCACAAAAACATACATATATTCAGCTAAAAATATGGCATAATTTGGTTTATTTTCATTTTCTCGGAAACTAGTAGGCCTAGAATTGAGATTTTTGGTTTAAAATGTTCGTAATGAATGCCTCTACAAATCTTGTTATGGTCAAAACAACGCCAGACTTACCATTTTTGAGAAAAAATGTGTGCATCGCACAAAAACATACATATTTTTACATATTTTCAGCTAAAAGTATTGCCTAATTTGGTTTATTTTCATTTTCTCGGAAACTAGTAGGCCTAGAATTAAGATTTTTGGTGTAAAATGTTCGTAATGAATGCCTCTACAAATCTTGTTATGGTCAAAACCACGCCAGACTTACCATTTTTGAGAAAAAATGTGTGCATCGCACAAAAACATACATATTTTTACATATTTTCAGCTAAAAGTATGGCCTAATTTGGTTTATTTTCATTTTCTCGGAAACTAGTAGGCCTAGAATTAAGATTTTTGGTGTAAAATGTTCGTAATGAATGCCTCTACAAATCTTGTTATGGTCAAAACAACGCCAGACTTACCATTTTTGAGAAAAAATGTGTGCATCGCACAAAAACGTACATATTTTCAGCTAAAAATATGGCATAATTTGGTTTAT
The DNA here is from genome assembly GCA_930367185.1 of Myathropa florea. Lineage (NCBI taxonomy): Eukaryota > Metazoa > Arthropoda > Insecta > Diptera > Syrphidae > Myathropa > Myathropa florea. The sequence continues at coordinate 30,707,310 of OV884005.1, read as the reverse complement.
TTTCATTTTCTCGGAAACTAGTAGGCCTAGAATTGAGATTTTTGGTTTAAAATGTTCGTAATGAATGCCTCTACAAATCTTGTTATGGTCAAAACCACGCCAGACTTACCATTTTTGAGAAAAAATGAGTGCATCGCACAAAAACATACATATTTTTACATATTTTCAGCTAAAAGTATGGCCTAATTTGGTTTATTTTCATTTTCTCGGAAACTAGTAGGCCTAGAATTAAGATTTTCGGTGTAAAATGTTCGTAATGAATGCCTCTACAAATCTTGTTATGGTCAAAACCACGCCAGACTTACCATTTTTGAGAAAAAATGTGTGCATCGCACAAAAACATACATATTTTTACATATTTTCAGCTAAAAGTATGGCCTAATTTGGTTTATTTTCATTTTCTCGGAAACTAGTAGGCCTAGAATTAAGATTTTTGGTGTATAATGTTCGTAATGAATGCCTCTACAAATCTCGTTATGGTCAAAACAACGCCAGACTTACCATTTTTGAGAAAAAATGTGTGCATCGCACAAAAACGTACATATTTTCAGCTAAAAATATGGCATAATTTGGTTTATTTTCATTTTCTCGGAAACTAGTAGGCCTAGAATTGAGATTTTTGGTTTAAAATGTTCGTAATGAATGCCTCTACAAATCTTGTTATGGTCAAAACAACGCCAGACTTACCATTTTTGAGAAAAAATGTGTGCATCGCACAAAAACATACATATTTTCAGCTAAAAATATGGCATAATTTGGTTTATTTTCATTTTCTCGGAAACTAGTAGGCCTAGAATTGAGATTTTTGGTTTAAAATGTTCGTAATGAATGCCTCTACAAATCTTGTTATGGTCAAAACAACGCCAGACTTACCATTTTTGAGAAAAAATGTGTGCATCGCACAAAAACATACATATTTTTACATATTTTCAGCTAAAAGTATGGCCTAATTTGGTTTATTTTCATTTTCTCGGAAACTAGTAGGCCCAGAATTAAGATTTTTGGTGTAAAATGTTCGTAATGAATGCCTCTACAAATCTTGTTATGGTCAAAACCACGCCAGACTTACCATTTTTGAGAAAAAATGTGTGCATCGCACAAAAACGTACATATTTTCAGCTAAAAATATGGCATAATTTGGTTTATTTTCATTTTCTCGGAAACTAGTAGGCCTAGAATTAAGATTTTTGGTGCAAAATGTTCGTAATGAATGCCTCTACAAATCTTGTTATGGTCAAAACAACGCCAGACTTACCATTTTTGAGAAAAAATGTGTGCATCGCACAAAAACATACATATTTTTACATATTTTCAGCTAAAAGTATGGCCTAATTTGGTTTATTTTCATTTTCTCGGAAACTGGTAGGCCTAGAATTAAGATTTTTGGTGTAAAATGTTCGTAATGAATGCCTCTACAAATCTTGTTATGGTCAAAACCACGCCAGACTTACCATTTTTGAGAAAAAATGTGTGCATCGCACAAAAACGTACATATTTTCAGCTAAAAATATGGCATAATTTGGTTTATTTTCATTTTCTCGGAAACTAGTAGGCCTAGAATTGAGATTTTTGGTTTAAAATGTTCGTAATGAATGGCTCTACAAATCTTGTTATGGTCAAAACCACGCCAGACTTACCATTTTTGAGAAAAAATGTGTGCATCGCACAAAAACATACATATTTTTACATATTTTCAGCTAAAAGTATGGCCTAATTTGGTTTATTTTCATTTTCTCGGAAACTAGTAGGCCTAGAATTAAGATTTTTGGTGTAAAATGTTCGTAATGAATGCCTCTACAAATCTTGTTATGGTCAAAACAACGCCAGACTTACCATTTTTGAGAAAAAATGTGTGCATCGCACAAAAACGTACATATTTTCAGCTAAAAATATGGCATAATTTGGTTTATTTTCATTTTCTCGGAAACTAGTAGGCCTAGAATTGAGATTTTTGGTTTAAAATGTTCGTAATGAATGCCTCTACAAATCTTGCTATGGTCAAAACAACGCCAGACTTACCATTTTTGAGAAAAAATGTGTGCATCGCACAAAAACATACATATTTTTACATATTTTCAGCTAAAAGTATGGCCTAATTTGGTTTATTTTCATTTTCTCGGAAACTAGTAGGCCTAGAATTAAGATTTTTGGTGTAAAATGTTCGTAATGAATGCCTCTACAAATCTTGTTATGGTCAAAACCACGCCAGACTTACCATTTTTGAGAAAAAATGTGTGCATCGCACAAAAACATACATATTTTTACATATTTTCAGCTAAAAGTATGGCCTAATTTGGTTTATTTTCATTTTCTCGGAAACTAGTAGGCCTAGAATTAAGATTTTTGGTTTAAAATGTTCGTAATGAATGCCTCTACAAATCTTGTTATGGTCAAAACAACGCCAGACTTACCATTTTTGAGAAAAAATGTGTGCATCGCACAAAAACGTACATATTTTCAGCTAAAAATATGGCATAATTTGGTTTATTTTTATTTTCTCGGAAACTAGTAGGCCTAGAATTAAGATTTTTGGTTTAAAATGTTCGTAATGAATGCCTCTACAAATCTTGTTATGGTCAAAACCACGCCAGACTTACCATTTTTGAGAAAAAATGTGTGCATCGCACAAAAACATACATATTTTTACATATTTTCAGCTAAAAGTATGGCCTAATTTGGTTTATTTTCATTTTCTCGGAAACTAGTAGGCCTAGAATTAAGATTTTTGGTGTAAAATGTTCGTAATGAATGGCTCTACAAATCTTGTTATCGTCAAAACCACGCCAGACTTACCATTTTTGAGAAAAAATGTGTGCATCGCACAAAAACATACATATTTTTACATATTTTCAGCTAAAAGTATGGCCTAATTTGGTTTATTTTCATTTTCTCGGAAACTAGTAGGCCTAGAATTAAGATTTTTGGTGTAAAATGTTCGTAATGAATGCCTCTACAAATCTTGTTATGGTCAAAATAACGCCAGACCTACCATTTTTGAGAAAAAATGTGTGCATCGCACAAAAACGTACATATTTTCAGCTAAAAATATGGCATAATTTGGTTTATTTTCATTTTCTCGGAAACTAGTAGGCCTAGAATTGAGATTTTTGGTGTAAAATGTTCGTAATGAATGCCTCTACAAATCTTGTTATGGTCAAAACCACGCCAGACTTACCATTTTTGAGAAAAAATGAGTGCATCGCACAAAAACATACATATTTTTACATATTTTCAGCTAAAAGTATGGCCTAATTTGGTTTATTTTCATTTTCTCGGAAACTAGTAGGCCTAGAATTAAGATTTTTGGTGTAAAATGTTCGTAATGAATGCCTCTACAAATCTTGTTATGGTCAAAACCACGCCAGACTTACCATTTTTGAGAAAAAATGTGTGCATCGCACAAAAACATACATATTTTTACATATTTTCAGCTAAAAGTATGGCCTAATTTGGTTTATTTTCATTTTCTCGGAAACTAGTAGGCCTAGAATTAAGATTTTTGGTGTAAAATGTTCGTAATGAATGCCTCTACAAATCTTGTTATGGTCAAAACCACGCCAGACTTACCATTTTTGAGAAAAAATGTGTGCATCGCACAAAAACATACATATTTTCAGCTAAAAATATGGCATTATTTGGTTTATTTTCATTTTCTCGGAAACTAGTAGGCCTAGAATTGAGATTTTTGGTTTAAAATGTTCGTAATGAATGCCTCTACAAATCTTGTTATGGTCAAAACAACGCCAGACTTACCATTTTTGAGAAAAAATGTGTGCATCGCACAAAAACATACATATTTTTACATATTTTCAGCTAAAAGTATGGCCTAATTTGGTTTATTTTCATTTTCTCGGAAACTGGTAGGCCTAGAATTAAGATTTTTGGTGTAAAATGTTCGTAATGAATGCCTCTACAAATCTTGTTGTGGTCAAAACCACGCCAGACTTACCATTTTTGAGAAAAAATGTGTGCATCGCACAAAAACGTACATATTTTCAGCTAAAAATATGGCATAATTTGGTTTATTTTCATTTTCTCGGAAACTAGTAGGCCTAGAATTGAGATTTTTGGTTTAAAATGTTCGTAATGAATGGCTCTACAAATCTTGTTATGGTCAAAACCACGCCAGACTTACCATTTTTGAGAAAAAATGTGTGCATCGCACAAAAACATACATATTTTTACATATTTTCAGCTAAAAGTATTGCCTAATTTGGTTTATTTTCATTTTCTCGGAAACTAGTAGGCCTAGAATTAAGATTTTTGGTGTAAAATGTTCGTAATGAATGCCTCTACAAATCTTGTTATGGTCAAAACCACGCCAGACTTACCATTTTTGAGAAAAAATGTGTGCATCGCACAAAAACATACATATTTTTACATATTTTCAGCTAAAAGTATGGCCTAATTTGGTTTATTTTCATTTTCTCGGAAACTAGTAGGCCTAGAATTAATATTTTTGGTGTAAAATGTTCGTAATGAATGCCTCTACAAATCTTGTTATGGTCAAAACAACGCCAGACTTACCATTTTTGAGAAAAAATGTGTGCATCGCACAAAAACGTACATATTTTCAGCTAAAAATATGGCATAATTTGGTTTATTTTCATTTTCTCGGAAACTAGTAGGCCTAGAATTGAGATTTTTGGTTTAAAATGTTCGTAATGAATGCCTCTACAAATCTTGTTATGGTCAAAACCACGCCAGACTTACCATTTTTGAGAAAAAATGAGTGCATCGCACAAAAACATACATATTTTTACATATTTTCAGCTAAAAGTATGGCCTAATTTGGTTTATTTTCATTTTCTCGGAAACTAGTAGGCCTAGAATTAAGATTTTCGGTGTAAAATGTTCGTAATGAATGCCTCTACAAATCTTGTTATGGTCAAAACCACGCCAGACTTACCATTTTTGAGAAAAAATGTGTGCATCGCACAAAAACATAGATATTTTTACATATTTTCAGCTAAAAGTATGGCCTAATTTGGTTTATTTTCATTTTCTCGGAAACTAGTAGGCATAGAATTGAGATTTTTGGTTTAAAATGTTCGTAATGAATGCCTCTACAAATCTCGTTATGGTCAAAACAACGCCAGACTTACCATTTTTGAGAAAAAATGTGTGCATCGCACAAAAACGTACATATTTTCAGCTAAAAATATGGCATAATTTGGTTTATTTTCATTTTCTCGGAAACTAGTAGGCCTAGAATTGAGATTTTTGGTTTAAAATGTTCGTAATGAATGCCTCTACAAATCTTGTTATGGTCAAAACAACGCCAGACTTACCATTTTTGAGAAAAAATGTGTGCATCGCACAAAAACATACATATTTTCAGCTAAAAATATGGCATAATTTGGTTTATTTTCATTTTCTCGGAAACTAGTAGGCCTAGAATTGAGATTTTTGGTTTAAAATGTTCGTAATGAATGGCTCTACAGATCTTGTTATGGTCAAAACCACGCCAGACTTACCATTTTTGAGAAAAAATGTGTGCATCGCACAAAAACGTACATATTTTCAGCTAAAAATATGGCATAATTTGGTTTATTTTCATTTTCTCGGAAACTAGTAGGCCTAGAATTAAGATTTTTGGTGCAAAATGTTCGTAATGAATGCCTCTACAAATCTTGTTATGGTCAAAACAACGCCAGACTTACCATTTTTGAGAAAAAATGTGTGCATCGCACAAAAACATACATATTTTTACATATTTTCAGCTAAAAGTATGGCCTAATTTGGTTTATTTTCATTTTCTCGGAAACTGGTAGGCCTAGAATTAAGATTTTTGGTGTAAAATGTTCGTAATGAATGCCTCTACAAATCTTGTTATGGTCAAAACCACGCCAGACTTACCATTTTTGAGAAAAAATGTGTGCATCGCACAAAAACGTACATATTTTCAGCTAAAAATATGGCATAATTTGGTTTATTTTCATTTTCTCGGAAACTAGTAGGCCTAGAATTAAGATTTTTGGTGTAAAATGTTCGTAATGAATGCCTCTACAAATCTTGTTATGGTCAAAACCACGCCAGACTTACCATTTTTGAGAAAAAATGTGTGCATCGCACAAAAACGTACATATTTTCAGCTAAAAATATGGCATAATTTGGTTTATTTTCATTTTCTCGGAAACTAGTAGGCCTAGAATTAAGATTTTTGGTGTAAAATGTTCGTAGTGAATGGCTCTACAAATCTTGTTATCGTCAAAACCACGCCAGACTTACCATTTTTGAGAAAAAATGTGTGCATCGCACAAAAACATACATATTTTTACATATTTTCAGCTAAAAGTATGGCCTAATTTGGTTTATTTTCATTTTCTCGGAAACTAGTAGGCCTAGAATTAAGATTTTTGGTGTAAAATGTTCGTAATGAATGCCTCTACAAATCTTGTTATGGTCAAAATAACGCCAGACTTACCATTTTTGAGAAAAAATGTGTGCATCGCACAAAAACGTACATATTTTCAGCTAAAAATATGGCATAATTTGGTTTATTTTCATTTTCTCGGAAACTAGTAGGCCTAGAATTAAGATTTTTGGTTTAAAATGTTCGTAATGAATGGCTCTACAAATCTTGTTATCGTCAAAACCACGCCAGACTTACCATTTTTGAGAAAAAATGTGTGCATCGCACAAAAACATACATATTTTTACATATTTTCAGCTAAAAGTATGGCCTAATTTGGTTTATTTTCATTTTCTCGGAAACTAGTAGGCCTAGAATTAAGATTTTTGGTGTAAAATGTTCGTAATGAATGCCTCTACAAATCTTGTTATGGTCAAAACAACGCCAGACTTACCATTTTTGAGAAAAAATGTGTGCATCGCACAAAAACGTACATATTTTCAGCTAAAAATATGGCATAATTTGGTTTATTTTCATATTCTCGGAAACTAGTAGGCCTAGAATTGAGATTTTTGGTGTAAAATGTTCGTAATGAATGCCTCTACAAATCTTGTTATGGTCAAAACCACGCCAGACTTACCATTTTTGAGAAAAAATGAGTGCATCGCACAAAAACATACATATTTTTACATATTTTCAGCTAAAAGTATGGCCTAATTTGGTTTATTTTCATTTTCTCGGAAACTAGTAGGCCTAGAATTAAGATTTTTGGTTTAAAATGTTCGTAATGAATGCCTATACAAATCTTGTTATGGTCAAAATAACGATTTTTGGTGTAAAATGTTCGTAATGAATGCCTCTACAAATCTTGTTATGGTCAAAACCACGCCAGACTTACCATTTTTGAGAAAAAATGTGTGCATCGCACAAAAACATACATATTTTTACATATTTTCAGCTAAAAGTATGGCCTAATTTGGTTTATTTTCATTTTCTCGGAAACTAGTAGGCCTAGAATTAAGATTTTTGGTGTAAAATGTTCGTAATGAATGCCTCTACAAATTTTGTAATGGTCAAAACAACGCCAGACTTACCATTTTTGAGAAAAAATGTGTGCATCGCACAAAAACGTACATATTTTCAGCTAAAAATATGGCATAATTTGGTTTATTTTCATTTTCTCGGAAACTAGTAGGCCTAGAATTAAGATTTTTGGTGTAAAATGTTCGTAATGAATGCCTCTACAAATCTTGTTATGGTCAAAACCACGCCAGACTTACCATTCTTGAGAAAAAATGTGTGCATCGCACAAAAACATACATATTTTTACATATTTTCAGCTAAAAGTATGGCCTAATTTGGTTTATTTTCATTTTCTCGGAAACTAGTAGGCCTAGAATTAAGATTTTTGGTGTAAAATGTTCGTAATGAATGGCTCTACAAATCTTGTTATCGTCAAAACCACGCCAGACTTACCATTTTTGAGAAAAAATGTGTGCATCGCACAAAAACATACATATTTTTACATATTTTCAGCTAAAAGTATGGCCTAATTTGGTTTATTTTCATTTTCTCGGAAACTAGTAGGCCTAGAATTAAGATTTTTGGTGTAAAATGTTCGTAATGAATGCCTCTACAAATCTTGTTATGGTCAAAATAACGCCAGACTTACCATTTTTGAGAAAAAATGTGTGCATCGCACAAAAACGTACATATTTTCAGCTAAAAATATGGCATAATTTGGTTTATTTTCATTTTCTCGGAAACTAGTAGGCCTAGAATTAAGATTTTTGGTTTAAAATGTTCGTAATGAATGGCTCTACAAATCTTGTTATCGTCAAAACCACGCCAGACTTACCATTTTTGAGAAAAAATGTGTGCATCGCACAAAAACATACATATTTTTACATATTTTCAGCTAAAAGTATGGCCTAATTTGGTTTATTTTTATTTTCTCGGAAACTAGTAGGCCTAGAATTAAGATTTTTGGTGTAAAATGTTCGTAATGAATGCTTCTACAAATCTTGTTATGGTCAAAATAACGCCAGACTTACCATTTTTGAGAAAAAATGTGTGCATCGCACAAAAACGTACATATTTTCAGCTAAAAATATGGCATAATTTGGTTTATTTTCATTTTCTCGGAAACTAGTAGGCCTAGAATTGAGATTTTTGGTGTAAAATGTTCGTAATGAATGCCTCTACAAATCTTGTTATGGTCAAAACCACGCCAGACTTACCATTTTTGAGAAAAAATGAGTGCATCGCACAAAAACATACATATTTTTACATATTTTCAGCTAAAAGTATGGCCTAATTTGGTTTATTTTCATTTTCTCGGAAACTAGTAGGCCTAGAATTAAGATTTTTGGTTTAAAATGTTCGTAATGAATGCCTCTACAAATCTTGTTATGGTCAAAATAACGCCAGACCTACCATTTTTGAGAAAAAATGTGTGCATCGCACAAAAACGTACATATTTTCAGCTAAAAATATGGCATAATTTGGTTTATTTTCATTTTCTCGGAAACTAGTAGGCCTAGAATTGAGATTTTTGGTGTAAAATGTTCGTAATGAATGCCTCTACAAATCTTGTTATGGTCAAAACCACGCCAGACTTACCATTTTTGAGAAAAAATGTGTGCATCGCACAAAAACATACATATTTTTACATATTTTCAGCTAAAAGTATGGCCTAATTTGGTTTATTTTCATTTTCTCGGAAACTAGTAGGCCTAGAATTAAGATTTTTGGTGTAAAATGTTCGTAATGAATGCCTCTACAAATTTTGTAATGGTCAAAACAACGCCAGACTTACCATTTTTGAGAAAAAATGTGTGCATCGCACAAAAACGTACATATTTTCAGCTAAAAATATGGCATAATTTGGTTTATTTTCATTTTCTCGGAAACTAGTAGGCCTAGAATTAAGATTTTTGGTGTAAAATGTTCGTAATGAATGCCTCTACAAATCTTGTTATGGTCAAAACCACGCCAGACTTACCATTCTTGAGAAAAAATGTGTGCATCGCACAAAAACATACATATTTTTACATATTTTCAGCTAAAAGTATGGCCTAATTTGGTTTATTTTCATTTTCTCGGAAACTAGTAGGCCTAGAATTAAGATTTTTGGTGTAAAATGTTCGTAATGAATGGCTCTACAAATCTTGTTATCGTCAAAACCACGCCAGACTTACCATTTTTGAGAAAAAATGTGTGCATCGCACAAAAACATACATATTTTTACATATTTTCAGCTAAAAGTATGGCCTAATTTGGTTTATTTTCATTTTCTCGGAAACTAGTAGGCCTAGAATTAAGATTTTTGGTGTAAAATGTTCGTAATGAATGCCTCTACAAATCTTGTTATGGTCAAAATAACGCCAGACTTACCATTTTTGAGAAAAAATGTGTGCATCGCACAAAAACGTACATATTTTCAGCTAAAAATATGGCATAATTTGGTTTATTTTCATTTTCTCGGAAACTAGTAGGCCTAGAATTAAGATTTTTGGTTTAAAATGTTCGTAATGAATGGCTCTACAAATCTTGTTATCGTCAAAACCACGCCAGACTTACCATTTTTGAGAAAAAATGTGTGCATCGCACAAAAACATACATATTTTTACATATTTTCAGCTAAAAGTATGGCCTAATTTGGTTTATTTTTATTTTCTCGGAAACTAGTAGGCCTAGAATTAAGATTTTTGGTGTAAAATGTTCGTAATGAATGCTTCTACAAATCTTGTTATGGTCAAAATAACGCCAGACCTACCATTTTTGAGAAAAAATGTGTGCATCGCACAAAAACGTACATATTTTCAGCTAAAAATATGGCATAATTTGGTTTATTTTCATTTTCTCGGAAACTAGTAGGCCTAGAATTGAGATTTTTGGTGTAAAATGTTCGTAATGAATGCCTCTACAAATCTTGTTATGGTCAAAACCACGCCAGACTTACCATTTTTGAGAAAAAATGAGTGCATCGCACAAAAACATACATATTTTTACATATTTTCAGCTAAAAGTATGGCCTAATTTGGTTTATTTTCATTTTCTCGGAAACTAGTAGGCCTAGAATTAAGATTTTTGGTTTAAAATGTTCGTAATGAATGCCTCTACAAATCTTGTTATGGTCAAAATAACGCCAGACCTACCATTTTTGAGAAAAAATGTGTGCATCGCACAAAAACGTACATATTTTCAGCTAAAAATATGGCATAATTTGGTTTATTTTCATTTTCTCGGAAACTAGTAGGCATAGAATTGAGATTTTTGGTGTAAAATGTTCGTAATGAATGCCTCTACAAATCTTGTTATGGTCAAAACCACGCCAGACTTACCATTTTTGAGAAAAAATGAGTGCATCGCACAAAAACATACATATTTTTACATATTTTCAGCTAAAAGTATGGCCTAATTTGGTTTATTTTCATTTTCTCGGAAACTAGTAGGCCTAGAATTAAGATTTTTGGTGTAAAATGTTCGTAATGAATGCCTCTACAAATTTTGTAATGGTCAAAACAACGCCAGACTTACCATTTTTGAGAAAAAATGTGTGCATCGCACAAAAACGTACATATTTTCAGCTAAAAATATGGCATAATTTGGTTTATTTTCATTTTCTCGGAAACTAGTAGGCCTAGAATTGAGATTTTTGGTGTAAAATGTTCGTAATGAATGCCTCTACAAATCTTGTTATGGTAAAAACCACGCCAGACTTACCATTTTTGAGAAAAAATGTGTGCATCGCACAAAAACATACATATTTTTACATATTTTCAGCTAAAAGTATGGCCTAATTTGGTTTATTTTCATTTTCTCGGAAACTAGTAGGCCTAGAATTAAGATTTTTGGTGTAAAATGTTCGTAATGAATGCCTCTACAAATCTTGTTATGGTCAAAACCACGCCAGACTTACCATTTTTGAGAAAAAATGTGTGCATCGCACAAAAACATACATATTTTTACATATTTTCAGCTAAAAGTATGGCCTAATTTGGTTTATTTTCATTTTCTCGGAAACTAGTAGGCCTAGAATTAAGATTTTTGGTGTAAAATGTTCGTAATGAATGCCTCTACAAATCTTGTTATGGTCAAAACCACGCCAGACTTACCATTTTTGAGAAAAAATGTGTGCATCGCACAAAAACATACATATTTTCAGCTAAAAATATGGCATAATTTGGTTTACTTTCATTTTCTCGGAAACTAGTAGGCCTAGAATTGAGATTTTTGGTTTAAAATGTTCGTAATGAATGCCTCTACAAATCTTGTTATGGTCAAAACAACGCCAGACTTACCATTCTTGAGAAAAAATGTGTGCATCGCACAAAAACATGCATATTTTTGCATATTTTCAGCTAAAAGTATGGCCTAATTTGGTTTATTTTCATTTTCTCGGAAACTAGTAGGCCTAGAATTAAGATTTTTGGTGTAAAATGTTCGTAATGAATGCCTCTACAAATCTTGTTATGGTCAAAATAACGCCAGACTTACCATTTTTGAGAAAAAATGTGTGCATCGCACAAAAACGTACATATTTTCAGCTAAAAGTATGGCCTAATTTGGTTTATTTTCATTTTCTCGGAAACTAGTATCCCTAGAATTAAGATTTTTGGTGTAAAATGTTCGTAATGAATGCCTCTACAAATCTTGTTATGGTCAAAACAACGCCAGACTTACTATTTTTGAGAAAAAATGTGTGCATCGCACAAAAACGTACATATTTTCAGCTAAAAATATGGCATAATTTGGTTTATTTTCATTTTCTCGGAAACTAGTAGGCCTAGAATTGAGATTTTTGGTTTAAAATGTTCGTAATGAATGCCTCTACAAATCTTGTTATGGTCAAAATAACGCCAGACTTACCATTTTTGAGAAAAAATGTGTGCATCGCACAAAAACGTACATATTTTTAGCTAAAAATATGGCATAATTTGGTTTATTTTCATTTTCTCGGAAACTAGTAGGCCTAGAATTAAGATTTTTGGTGTAAAATGTTCGTAATGAATGCCTCTACAAATCTTGTTATGGTCAAAATAACGCCAGACTTACCATTTTTGAGAAAAAATGTGTGCATCGCACAAAAACGTACATATTTTCAGCTAAAAATATGGCATAATTTGGTTTATTTTCATTTTCTCGGAAACGAGTAGGCCTAGAATTAAGATTTTTGGTGTAAAATGTTCGTAATGAATGCCTCTACAAATCTTTTTATGGTCAAAACAACGCCAGACTTACCATTTTTGAGAAAAAATGTGTGCATCGCACAAAAACATACATATTTTTACATATTTTCAGCTAAAAGTATGGCCTAATTTGGTTTATTTTCATTTTCTCGGAAACAAGTATTCCTAGAATTAAGATTTTTGGTGTAAAATGTTCGTAATGAATGCCTCTACAAATCTTTTTATGGTCAAAACAACGCCAGACTTACCATTTTTGAGAAAAAATGTGTGCATCGCACAAAAACATACATATTTTTACATATTTTCAGCTAAAAGTATGGCCTAATTTGGTTTATTTTCATTTTCTCGGAAACTAGTATCCCTAGAATTAAGATTTTTGGTGTAAAATGTTCGTAATGAATGCCTCTACAAATCTTGTTATGGTCAAAACAACGCCAGACTTACTATTTTTGAGAAAAAATGTGTGCATCGCACAAAAACGTACATATTTTCAGCTAAAAATATGGCATAATTTGGTTTATTTTCATTTTCTCGGAAACTAGTAGGCCTAGAATTGAGATTTTTGGTTTAAAATGTTCGTAATGAATGCCTCTACAAATCTTGTTATGGTCAAAACTACGCCAGACTTACCATTTTTGAGAAAATATGTGTGCATCGCACAAAAACATACATATTTTTACATATTTTCAGCTAAAAGTATGGCCTAATTTGGTTTATTTTCATTTTCTCGGAAACTAGTAGGCCTAGAATTGAGATTTTTGCTTTAAAATGTTCGTAATGAATGCCTCTACAAATCTTGTTATGGTCAAAACAACGCCAGACTTACCATTTTTGAGAAAAAATGTGTGCATCGCACAAAAACATACATATTTTTACATATTTTCAGCTAAAAGTATGGCCTAATTTGGTTTATTTTCATTTTCTCGGAAACTAGTAGGCCTAGAATTAAGATTTTCGGTGTAAAATGTTCGTAATGAATGCCTCTACAAATCTTGTTATGGTCAAAACCACGCCAGACTTACCATTTTTGAGAAAAAATGTGTGCATCGCACAAAAACATACATATTTTTACATATTTTCAGCTAAAAGTATGGCCTAATTTGGTTTATTTTCATTTTCTCGGAAACTAGTAGGCCTAGAATTAAGATTTTTGGTGTAAAATGTTCGTAATGAATGCCTCTACAAATCTTGTTATGGTCAAAACCACGCCAGACTTACCATTTTTGAGAAAAAATGTGTGCATCGCACAAAAACATACATATTTTTACATATTTTCAGCTAAAAGTATGGCCTAATTTGGTTTATTTTCATTTTCTCGGAAACTGGTAGGCCTAGAATTAAGATTTTTGGTGTAAAATGTTCGTAATGAATGCCTCTACAAATCTTGTTATGGTCAAAACTACGCCAGACTTACCATTTTTGAGAAAATATGTGTGCATCGCACAAAAACATACATATTTTTACATATTTTCAGCTAAAAGTATGGCCTAATTTGGTTTATTTTCATTTTCTCGGAAACTAGTAGGCCTAGAATTGAGATTTTTGGTTTAAAATGTTCGTAATGAATGCCTCTACAAATCTTGTTATGGTCAAAACCACGCCAGACTTACCATTTTTGAGAAAAAATGTGTGCATCGCACAAAAACATACATATTTTTACATATTTTCAGCTAAAAGTATGGCCTAATTTGGTTTATTTTCATTTTCTCGGAAACTAGTAGGCGTACAATTAAGATTTTTGGTGTAAAATGTTCGTAATGAATGCCTCTACAAATCTTATTATGGTCAAAACAACGCCAGACTTACCATTTTTGAGAAAAAATGTGTGCATCGCACAAAAATGTACATATTTTCAGCTAAAAATATGGCATAATTTGGTTTATTTTCATTTTCTCGGAAACTAGTAGGCCTAGAATTGAGATTTTTGGTTTAAAATGTTCGTAATGAATGGCTCTACAAATCTTGTTATGGTCAAAACCACGCCAGACTTACCATTTTTGAGAAAAAATGTGTGCATCGCACAAAAACATACATATTTTTACATATTTTCAGCTAAAAGTATGGCCTAATTTGGTTTATTTTCATTTTCTCGGAAACTAGTAGGCCTAGAATTAAGATTTTTGGTGTAAAATGTTCGTAATGAATGCCTCTATGAATCTTGTTATGGTCAAAACCACGCCAGACTTACCATTTTTGAGAAAAAATGTGTGCATATTTTTACATATTTTCAGCTAAAAGTATGGCCTAATTTGGTTTATTTTCATTTTCTCGGAAACTAGTAGGCCTAGAATTAAGATTTTTGGTGTAAAATGTTCGTAATGAATGCCTCTACAAATCTTGTTATGGTCAAAACAACGCCAGACTTACCATTCTTGAGAAAAAATGTGTGCATCGCACAAAAACGTACATATTTTCAGCTAAAAATATGGCATAATTTGGTTTATTTTCATTTTCTCGGAAACTAGTAGGCCTAGAATTAAGATTTTTGGTGTAAAATGTTCGTAATGAATGCCTCTACAAATCTTGTTATGGTCAAAACAACGCCAGACTTACCATTTTTGAGAAAAAATGTGTGCATCGCACAAAAACATACATATTTTTACATATTTTCAGCTAAAAGTATGGCCTAATTTGGTTTATTTTCATTTTCTCGGAAACAAGTATTCCTAGAATTAAGATTTTTGGTGTAAAATGTTCGTAATGAATGCCTCTACAAATCTTGTTATGGTCAAAAACACGCCAGACTTACCATTTTTGAGAAAAAATGTGTGCATCGCACAAAAACGTACATATTTTTAGCTAAAAATATGGCATAATTTGGTTTATTTTCATTTTCTCGGAAACTAGTAGGCCTAGAATTAAGATTTTTGGTGTAAAATGTTCGTAATGAATGCCTCTACAAATCTTGTTATGGTCAAAACCACGCCAGACTTACCATTTTTGAGAAAAAATGTGTGCATCGCACAAAAACGTACATATTTTCAGCTAAAAATATGGCATAATTTGGTTTATTTTCATTTTCTCGGAAACGAGTAGGCCTAGAATTAAGATTTTTGGTGTAAAATGTTCGTAATGAATGCCTCTACAAATCTTTTTATGGTCAAAACAACGCCAGACTTACCATTTTTGAGAAAAAATGTGTGCATCGCACAAAAACATACATATTTTTACATATTTTCAGCTAAAAGTATGGCCTAATTTGGTTTATTTTCATTTTCTCGGAAACTAGTAGGCCTAGAATTAAGATTTTTGGTGTAAAATGTTCGTAATGAATGCCTCTACAAATCTTGTTATGGTCAAAACCACGCCAGACTTACCATTTTTGAGAAAAAATGTGTGCATCGCACAAAAACGTACATATTTTCAGCTAAAAATATGGCATAATTTGGTTTATTTTCATTTTCTCGGAAACGAGTAGGCCTAGAATTAAGATTTTTGGTGTAAAATGTTCGTAATGAATGCCTCTACAAATCTTTTTATGGTCAAAACAACGCCAGACTTACCATTTTTGAGAAAAAATGTGTGCATCGCACAAAAACATACATATTTTTACATATTTTCAGCTAAAAGTATGGCCTAATTTGGTTTATTTTCATTTTCTCGGAAACTAGTAGGCCTAGAATTAAGATTTTTGGTGTAAAATGTTCGTAATGAATGCCTCTACAAATTTTGTAATGGTCAAAACAACGCCAGACTTACCATTTTTGAGAAAAAATGTGTGCATCGCACAAAAACATACATATTTTTACATATTTTCAGCTAAAAGTATGGCCTAATTTGGTTTATTTTCATTTTCTCGGAAACTAGTATCCCTAGAATTAAGATTTTTGGTGTAAAATGTTCGTAATGAATGCCTCTACAAATCTTGTTATGGTCAAAACAACGCCAGACTTACTATTTTTGAGAAAAAATGTGTGCATCGCACAAAAACGTACATATTTTCAGCTAAAAATATGGCATAATTTGGTTTATTTTCATTTTCTCGGAAACTAGTAGGCCTAGAATTGAGATTTTCGGTTTAAAATGTTCGTAATGAATGCCTCTACAAATCTTGTTATGGTCAAAACTACGCCAGACTTACCATTTTTGAGAAAATATGTGTGCATCGCACAAAAACATACATATTTTTACATATTTTCAGCTAAAAGTATGGCCTAATTTGGTTTATTTTCATTTTCTCGGAAACTAGTAGGCCTAGAATTGAGATTTTTGGTTTAAAATGTTCGTAATGAATGCCTCTACAAATCTTGTTATGGTCAAAACCACGCCAGACTTACCATTTTTGAGAAAAAATGTGTGCATCGCACAAAAACATATATATTTTTACATATTTTCAGCTAAAAGTATGGCCTAATTTGGTTTATTTTCATTTTCTCGGAAACTAGTAGGCCTAGAATTGAGATTTTTGCTTTAAAATGTTCGTAATGAATGCCTCTACAAATCTTGTTATGGTCAAAACAACGCCAGACTTACCATTTTTGAGAAAAAATGTGTGCATCGTACAAAAACATACATATTTTTACATATTTTCAGCTAAAAGTATGGCCTAATTTGGTTTATTTTCATTTTCTCGGAAACTAGTAGGCCTAGAATTAAGATTTTCGGTGTAAAATGTTCGTAATGAATGCCTCTACAAATCTTGTTATGGTCAAAACCACGCCAGACTTACCATTTTTGAGAAAAAATGTGTGCATCGCACAAAAACATACATATTTTTACATATTTTCAGCTAAAAGTATGGCCTAATTTGGTTTATTTTCATTTTCTCGGAAACTAGTAGGCCTAGAATTAAGATTTTTGGTGTAAAATGTTCGTAATGAATGCCTCTACAAATCTTGTTATGGTCAAAACCACGCCAGACTTACCATTTTTGAGAAAAAATGTGTGCATCGCACAAAAACATACATATTTTTACATATTTTCAGCTAAAAGTATGGCCTAATTTGGTTTATTTTCATTTTCTCGGAAACTAGTAGGCCTAGAATTAAGATTTTTGGTGTAAAATGTTCGTAATGAATGCCTCTACAGATCTTGTTATGGTCAAAATCACGCCAGACTTACCATTTTTGAGAAAAAATGTGTGCATCGCACAAAAACATACATATTTTTACATATTTTCAGCTAAAAGTATGGCCTAATTTGGTTTATTTTCATTTTCTCGGAAACTAGTAGGCCTAGAATTAAGATTTTTGGTGTAAAATGTTCGTAATGAATGCCTCTACAAATCTTGTTATGGTCAAAACAACGCCAGACTTACCATTTTTGAGAAAAAATGTGTGCATCGCACAAAAACGTACATATTTTCAGCTAAAAATATGGCATAATTTGGTTTATTTTCATTTTCTCGGAAACTAGTAGGCCTATAATTGAGATTTTTGCTTTAAAATGTTCGTAATGAATGCCTCTACAAATCTTGTTATGGTCAAAACCACGCCAGACTTACCATTTTTGAGAAAAAATGTGTGCATCGCACAAAAACACATATTTTTACATATTTTCAGCTAAAAGTATGGCCTAATTTGGTTTATTTTCATTTTCTCGGAAACTAGTAGGCCTAGAATTGAGATTTTTGGTTTAAAATGTTCGTAATGAATGCCTCTACAAATCTTGTTATGGTCAAAACCACGCCAGACTTACCATTTTTGAGAAAAAATGTGTGCATCGCACAAAAACATACATATTTTTACATATTTTCAGCTAAAAGTATGGCCTAATTTGGTTTATTTTCATTTTCTCGGAAACTAGTAGGCCTAGAATTAAGATTTTTGGTGTAAAATGTTCGTAATGAATGCCTCTACAAATCTTGTTATGGTCAAAACAACGCCAGACTTACCATTTTTGAGAAAAAAATGTGTGCATCGCACAAAAACGTACATATTTTCAGCTAAAAATATGGCATAATTTGGTTTATTTTCATTTTCTCGGAAACTAGTAGGCCTAGAATTGAGATTTTTGGTTTAAAATGTTCGTAATGAATGCCTCTACAAATCTTGTTATGGTCAAAACCACGCCAGACTTACCATTTTTGAGAAAAAATGTGTGCATCGCACAAAAACATACATATTTTTACATATTTTCAGCTAAAAGTATGGCCTAATTTGGTTTATTTTCATTTTCTCGGAAACTAGTAGGCCTAGAATTAAGATTTTTGGTGTAAAATGTTCGTAATGAATGCCTCTACAAATCTTGTTATGGTCAAAACCACGCCAGACTTACCATTTTTGAGAAAAAATGTGTGCATTGCACAAAAACATACATATTTTTACATATTTTCAGCTAAAAGTATGGTCTAATTTGGTTTATTTTCATTTTCTCGGAAACTAGTAGGCCTAGAATTAAGATTTTTGGTGTAAAATGTTCGTAATGAATGCCTCTACAAATCTTGTTATGGTCAAAACCACGCTAAACTTACCATTTTTGAGAAAAAATGTGTGCATTGCACAAAAACATACATATTTTTACATATTTTCAGCTAAAAGTATGGCCTAATTTGGTTTATTTTCATTTTCTCGGAAACTAGTAGGCCTAGAATTAAGATTTTTGGTGTAAAATGTTCGTAATGAATGCCTCTACAAATCTTGTTATGGTCAAAACCACGCCAGACTTACCATTTTTGAGAAAAAATGTGTGCATCGCACAAAAACGTACATATTTTCAGCTAAAAGTATGGCCTAATTTGGTTTATTTTCATTTTCTCGGAAACTAGTAGGCCTAGAATTAAGATTTTTGGTTTAAAATGTTCGTAATGAATGCCTCTACAAATCTGGTTATGGTCAAAACCACGCCAGACTTACCATTTTTGAGAAAAAATGTGTGCATCGCACAAAAACATACATATTTTTACATATTTTCAGCTAAAAGTATGGCCTAATTTGGTTTATTTTCATTTTCTCGGAAACTAGTAGGCCTAGAATTAAGATTTTTGGTGTAAAATGTTCGTAATGAATGCCTCTATGAATCTTGTTATGGTCAAAACCACGCCAGACTTACCATTTTTGAGAAAAAATGTGTGCATCGCACAAAAACATACATATTTTTACATATTTTCAGCTAAAAGTATGGCCTAATTTGGTTTATTTTCATTTTCTCGGAAACTAGTAGGCCTAGAATTAAGATTTTTGGTGTAAAATGTTCGTAATGAATGCCTCTACAAATCTTGTTATGGTCAAAACAACGCCAGACTTACCATTTTTGAGAAAAGAATGTGTGCATCGCACAAAAACGTACATATTTTCAGCTAAAAATATGGCATAATTTGGTTTATTTTCATTTTCTCGGAAACTAGTAGGCCTAGAATTGAGATTTTTGGTTTAAAATGTTCGTAATGAATGCCTCTACAAATCTTGTTATGGTCAAAACCACGCCAGACTTACCATTTTTGAGAAAAAATGTGTGCATCGCACAAAAACATACATATTTTTACATATTTTCAGCTAAAAGTATTGCCTAATTTGGTTTATTTTCATTTTCTCGGAAACTAGTAGGCCTAGAATTAAGATTTTTGGTGTAAAATGTTCGTAATGAATGCCTCTACAAATCTTGTTATGGTCAAAACCACGCCAGGCTTACCATTTTTGAGAAAAAATGTGTGCATTGCACAAAAACATACATATTTTTACATATTTTCAGCTAAAAGTATGGTCTAATTTGGTTTATTTTCATTTTCTCGGAAACTAGTAGGCCTAGAATTAAGATTTTTGGTGTAAAATGTTCGTAATGAATGCCTCTACAAATCTTGTTATGGTCAAAACCACGCTAAACTTACCATTTTTGAGAAAAAATGTGTGCATTGCACAAAAACATACATATTTTTACATATTTTCAGCTAAAAGTATGGCCTAATTTGGTTTATTTTCATTTTCTCGGAAACTAGTAGGCCTAGAATTAAGATTTTTGGTGTAAAATGTTCGTAATGAATGCCTCTACAAATCTTGTTATGGTCAAAACCACGCCAGACTTACCATTTTTGAGAAAAAATGTGTGCATCGCACAAAAACGTACATATTTTCAGCTAAAAGTATGGCCTAATTTGGTTTATTTTCATTTTCTCGGAAACTACTAGGCCTAGAATTAAGATTTTTGGTTTAAAATGTTCGTAATGAATGCCTCTACAAATCTGGTTATGGTCAAAACCACGCCAGACTTACCATTTTTGAGAAAAAATGTGTGCATCGCACAAAAACATACATATTTTTACATATTTTCAGCTAAAAGTATGGCCTAATTTGGTTTATTTTCATTTTCTCGGAAACTAGTAGGCCTAGAATTAAGATTTTTGGTGTAAAATGTTCGTAATGAATGCCTCTATGAATCTTGTTATGGTCAAAACAACGCCAGACTTACCATTTTTGAGAAAAAATGTGTGCATCGCACAAAAACGTACATATTTTCAGCTAAAAATATGGCATAATTTGGTTTATTTTCATTTTCTCGGAAACTAGTAGGCCTAGAATTAAGATTTTTGGTGTAAAATGTTCGTAATGAATGCCTCTACAAATCTTGTTATGGTCAAAACAACGCCAGACTTACCATTTTTGAGAAAAAATGTGTGCATCGCACAAAAACACATATTTTTACATATTTTCAGCTAAAAGTATGGCCTAATTTGGTTTATTTTCATTTTCTCGGAAACTAGTAGGCCTAGAATTAAGATTTTTGGTGTAAAATGTTTGTAATGAATGCCTCTACAAATCTTGTTATGGTCAAAACCACGCCAGACTTACCATTTTTGAGAAAAAATGTGTGCATCGCACAAAAACACATATTTTTACATATTTTCAGCTAAAAGTATGGCCTAATTTGGTTTATTTTCATTTTCTCGGAAACTAGTAGGCCTAGAATTAAGATTTTTGGTTTAAAATGTTCATAATGAATGCCTCTACAAATCTTGTTATGGTCAAAACCACGCCAGACTTACCATTTTTGAGAAAAAATGTGTGCATCGCACAAAAACATACATATTTTTACATATTTTCAGCTAAAAGTATGGCCTAATTTGGTTTATTTTCATTTTCTCGGAAACTAGTAGGCCTAGAATTAAGATTTTTGGTGTAAAATGTTCGTAATGAATGCCTCTACAAATCTTGTTATGGTCAAAACAACGCCAGACTTACCATTTTTGAGAAAAAATGTGTGCATCGCACAAAAACGTACATATTTTCAGCTAAAAATATGGCATAATTTGGTTTATTTTCATTTTCTCGGAAACTAGTAGGCCTAGAATTAAGATTTTTGGTTTGAAATGTTTGTAATGAATGCCTCTACAAATCTTGTTATGGTCAAAACCACGCCAGACTTACCATTTTTGAGAAAAAATGTGTGCATCGCACAAAAACATACATATTTTTACATATTTTCAGCTAAAAGTATTGCCTAATTTGGTTTATTTTCATTTTCTCGGAAACTAGTAGGCCTAGAATTAAGATTTTTGGTGTAAAATGTTCGTAATGAATGCCTCTACAAATCTTGTTATGGTCAAAACCACGCCAGACTTACCATTTTTGAGAAAAAATGTGTGCATTGCACAAAAACATACATATTTTTACATATTTTCAGCTAAAAGTATGGTCTAATTTGGTTTATTTTCATTTTCTCGGAAACTAGTAGGCCTAGAATTAAGATTTTTGGTGTAAAATGTTCGTAATGAATGCCTCTACAAATCTTGTTATGATCAAAACCACGCCAAACTTACCATTTTTGAGAAAAAATGTGTGCATTGCACAAAAACATACATATTTTTACATATTTTCAGCTAAAAGTATGGCCTAATTTGGTTTATTTTCATTTTCTCGGAAACTAGTAGGCCTAGAATTAAGATTTTTGGTGTAAAATGTTTGTAATGAATGCCTCTACAAATCTTGTTATGGTCAAAACCACGCCAGACTTACCATTTTTGAGAAAAAATGTGTGCATCGCACAAAAACGTACATATTTTCAGCTAAAAGTATGGCCTAATTTGGTTTATTTTCATTTTCTCGGAAACTAGTAGGCCTAGAATTAAGATTTTTGGTGTAAAATGTTCGTAATGAATGCCTCTACAAATCTTGTTATGGTCAAAACCACGCCGGACTTACCATTCTTGAGAAAAAATGTGTGCATCGCACAAAAACATACATATTTTTACATATTTTCAGCTAAAAGTATGGCCTAATTTGGTTTATTTTCATTTTCTCGGAAACTAGTAGGCCTAGAATTAAGATTTTTGGTTTAAAATGTTCATAATGAATGCCTCTACAAATCTTGTTATGGTCAAAACCACGCCAGACTTACCATTTTTGAGAAAAAATGTGTGAATCGCACAAAAACATACATATTTTTACATATTTTCAGCTAAAAGTATGGCCTAATTTGGTTTATTTTCATTTTCTCGGAAACTAGTAGGCCTAGAATTAAGATTTTTGGTGTAAAATGTTCGTAATGAATGCCTCTACAAATCTTGTTATGGTCAAAACAACGCCAGACTTACCATTTTTGAGAAAAAATGTGTGCATCGCACAAAAACGTACATATTTTCAGCTAAAAATATGGCATAATTTGGTTTATTTTCATTTTCTTGGAAACTAGTAGGCCTAGAATTAAGATTTTTGGTTTAAAATGTTTGTAATGAATGCCTCTACAAATCTTGTTATGGTCAAAATCACGCCAGACTTACCATTTTTGAGAAAAAATGTGTGCATCGCACAAAAACATACATATTTTTACATATTTTCAGCTAAAAGTATGGCCTAATTTGGTTTATTTTCATTTTCTCGGAAACTAGTAGGCCTAGAATTAAGATTTTTGGTGTAAAATGTTCGTAATGAATGCCTCTACAAATCTTGCTATGGTCAAAACAACGCCAGACTTACCGTTTTTGAGAAAAAATGTGTGCATCGCACAAAAACGTACATATTTTCAGCTAAAAATATGGCATAATTTGGTTTATATTCATTTTCTCGGAAACTAGTAGGTCTAGAATTGAGATTTTTGGTTTAAAATGTTCGTAATGAATGCCTCTACAAATCTTGTTATGGTCAAAACCACGCCAGACTTACCATTTTTGAGAAAAAATGTGTGCATCGCACAAAAACATACATATTTTTACATATTTTCAGCTAAAAGTATGGCCTAATTTGGTTTATTTTCATTTTCTCGGAAACTAGTAGGCCTAGAATTAAGATTTTTGGTGTAAAATGTTCGTAATGAATGCCTCTACAAATCTTGTTATGGTCAAAACCACGCCAGACTTACCATTTTTGAGAAAAAATGTGTGCATCGCACAAAAACATACATATTTTTACATATTTTCAGCTAAAAGTATGGCCTAATTTGGTTTATTTTCATTTTCTCGGAAACTAGTAGGCCTAGAATTAAGATTTTTGGTTTAAAATGTTTGTAATGAATGCCTCTACAAATCTTGTTATGGTCAAAACCACGCCAGACTTACCATTTTTGAGAAAAAATGTGTGCATCGCACAAAAACATACATATTTTTACATATTTTCAGCTAAAAGTATGGCCTAATTTGGTTTATTTTCATTTTCTCGGAAACTAGTAGGCCTAGAATTAAGATTTTTGGTGTAAAATGTTTGTAATGAATGCCTCTACAAATCTTGTTATGGTCAAAACCACGCCAGACTTACCATTTTTGAGAAAAAATGTGTGCATCGCACAAAAACGTACATATTTTCAGCTAAAAGTATGGCCTAATTTGGTTTATTTTCATTTTCTCGGAAACTAGTAGGCCTAGAATTAAGATTTTTGGTTTAAAATGTTCGTAATGAATGCCTCTACAAATCTTGTTATGGTCAAAACAACGCCAGACTTACCATTTTTGAGAAAAAATGTGTGCATCGCACAAAAACACATATTTTTACATATTTTCAGCTAAAAGTATAGCCTAATTTGGTTTATTTTCATTTTCTCGGAAACTAGTAGGCCTAGAATTAAGATTTTTGGTGTAAAATGTTTGTAATGAATGCCTCTACAAATCTTGTTATGGTCAAAACCACGCCAGACTTACCATTTTTGAGAAAAAATGTGTGCATCGCACAAAAACGTACATATTTTCAGCTAAAAGTATGGCCTAATTTGGTTTATTTTCATTTTCTCGGAAACTAGTAGGCCTAGAATTAAGATTTTTGGTGTAAAATGTTCGTAATGAATGCCTCTACAAATCTTGCTATGGTCAAAACAACGCCAGACTTACCGTTTTTGAGAAAAAATGTGTGCATCGCACAAAAACGTACATATTTTCAGCTAAAAATATGGCATAATTTGGTTTATATTAATTTTCTCGGAAACTAGTAGGTCTAGAATTGAGATTTTTGGTTTAAAATGTTCGTAATGAATGCCTCTACAAATCTTGTTATGGTCAAAACCACGCCAGACTTACCATTTTTGAGAAAAAATGTGTGCATCGCACAAAAACATACATATTTTTACATATTTTCAGCTAAAAGTATGGCCTAATTTGGTTTATTTTCATTTTCTCGGAAACTAGTAGGCCTAGAATTAAGATTTTTGGTGTAAAATGTTCGTAATGAATGCCTCTACAAATCTTGTTATGGTCAAAACCACGCCAGACTTACCATTTTTGAGAAAAAATGTGTGCATCGCACAAAAACATACATATTTTTACATATTTTCAGCTAAAAGTATGGCCTAATTTGGTTTATTTTCATTTTCTCGGAAACTAGTAGGCCTAGAATTAAGATTTTTGGTTTAAAATGTTTGTAATGAATGCCTCTACAAATCTTGTTATGGTCAAAACCACGCCAGACTTACCATTTTTGAGAAAAAATGTGTGCATCGCACAAAAACATACATATTTTTACATATTTTCAGCTAAAAGTATGGCCTAATTTGGTTTATTTTCATTTTCTCGGAAACTAGTAGGCCTAGAATTAAGATTTTTGGTGTAAAATGTTTGTAATGAATGCCTCTACAAATCTTGTTATGGTCAAAACCACGCCAGACTTACCATTTTTGAGAAAAAATGTGTGCATCGCACAAAAACGTACATATTTTCAGCTAAAAGTATGGCCTAATTTGGTTTATTTTCATTTTCTCGGAAACTAGTAGGCCTAGAATTAAGATTTTTGGTGTAAAATGTTCGTAATGAATGCCTCTACAAATCTTGTTATGGTCAAAACAACGCCAGACTTACCATTTTTGAGAAAAAATGTGTGCATCGCACAAAAACACATATTTTTACATATTTTCAGCTAAAAGTATGGCCTAATTTGGTTTATTTTCATTTTCTCGGAAACTAGTAGGCCTAGAATTAAGATTTTTGGTGTAAAATGTTTGTAATGAATGCCTCTACAAATCTTGTTATGGTCAAAACAACGCCAGACTTACCATTTTTGAGAAAAAATGTGTGCATCGCACAAAAACGTACATATTTTCAGCTAAAAATATGGCATAATTTGGTTTATTTTCATTTTCTCGGAAACTAGTAGGCCTAGAATTAAGATTTTTGGTTTGAAATGTTTGTAATGAATGCCTCTACAAATCTTGTTATGGTCAAAACCACGCCAGACTTACCATTTTTGAGAAAAAATGTGTGCATCGCACAAAAACATACATATTTTTACATATTTTCAGCTAAAAGTATTGCCTAATTTGGTTTATTTTCATTTTCTCGGAAACTAGTAGGCCTAGAATTAAGATTTTTGGTGTAAAATGTTCGTAATGAATGCCTCTACAAATCTTGTTATGGTCAAAACCACGCCAGACTTACCATTTTTGAGAAAAAATGTGTGCATTGCACAAAAACATACATATTTTTACATATTTTCAGCTAAAAGTATGGTCTAATTTGGTTTATTTTCATTTTCTCGGAAACTAGTAGGCCTAGAATTAAGATTTTTGGTGTAAAATGTTCGTAATGAATGCCTCTACAAATCTTGTTATGGTCAAAACCACGCCAAACTTACCATTTTTGAGAAAAAATGTGTGCATTGCACAAAAACATACATATTTTTACATATTTTCAGCTAAAAGTATGGCCTAATTTGGTTTATTTTCATTTTCTCGGAAACTAGTAGGCCTAGAATTAAGATTTTTGGTGTAAAATGTTTGTAATGAATGCCTCTACAAATCTTGTTATGGTCAAAACCACGCCAGACTTACCATTTTTGAGAAAAAATGTGTGCATCGCACAAAAACGTACATATTTTCAGCTAAAAGTATGGCCTAATTTGGTTTATTTTCATTTTCTCGGAAACTAGTAGGCCTAGAATTAAGATTTTTGGTGTAAAATGTTCGTAATGAATGCCTCTACAAATCTTGTTATGGTCAAAACCACGCCAGACTTACCATTCTTGAGAAAAAATGTGTGCATCGCACAAAAACATACATATTTTTACATATTTTCAGCTAAAAGTATGGCCTAATTTGGTTTATTTTCATTTTCTCGGAAACTAGTAGGCCTAGAATTAAGATTTTTGGTTTAAAATGTTCATAATGAATGCCTCTACAAATCTTGTTATGGTCAAAACCACGCCAGACTTACCATTTTTGAGAAAAAATGTGTGAATCGCACAAAAACATACATATTTTTACATATTTTCAGCTAAAAGTATGGCCTAATTTGGTTTATTTTCATTTTCTCGGAAACTAGTAGGCCTAGAATTAAGATTTTTGGTGTAAAATGTTCGTAATGAATGCCTCTACAAATCTTGTTATGGTCAAAACAACGCCAGACTTACCATTTTTGAGAAAAAATGTGTGCATCGCACAAAAACGTACATATTTTCAGCTAAAAATATGGCATAATTTGGTTTATTTTCATTTTCTTGGAAACTAGTAGGCCTAGAATTAAGATTTTTGGTTTAAAATGTTTGTAATGAATGCCTCTACAAATCTTGTTATGGTCAAAACCACGCCAGACTTACCATTTTTGAGAAAAAATGTGTGCATCGCACAAAAACATACATATTTTTACATATTTTCAGCTAAAAGTATGGCCTAATTTGGTTTATTTTCATTTTCTCGGAAACTAGTAGGCCTAGAATTAAGATTTTTGGTGTAAAATGTTCGTAATGAATGCCTCTACAAATCTTGCTATGGTCAAAACAACGCCAGACTTACCGTTTTTGAGAAAAAATGTGTGCATCGCACAAAAACGTACATATTTTCAGCTAAAAATATGGCATAATTTGGTTTATATTCATTTTCTCGGAAACTAGTAGGTCTAGAATTGAGATTTTTGGTTTAAAATGTTCGTAATGAATGCCTCTACAAATCTTGTTATGGTCAAAACCACGCCAGACTTACCATTTTTGAGAAAAAATGTGTGCATCGCACAAAAACATACATATTTTTACATATTTTCAGCTAAAAATATGGCATAATTTGGTTTATTTTCATTTTCTCGGAAACTAGTAGGCCTAGAATTGAGATTTTTGGTTTAAAATGTTCGTAATGAATGCCTCTACAAATCTTGTTATGGTCAAAAACACGCCAGACTTACCATTTTTGAGAAAAAATGTGTGCATCGCACAAAAACATACATATTTTTACATATTTTCAGCTAAAAGTATGGCCTAATTTGGTTTATTTTCATTTTCTCGGAAACTAGTAGGCCTAGAATTAAGATTTTTGGTGTAAAATGTTTGTAATGAATGCCTCTACAAATCTTGTTATGGTCAAAACCACGCCAGACTTACCATTTTTGAGAAAAAATGTGTGCATCGCACAAAAACGTACATATTTTCAGCTAAAAGTATGGCCTAATTTGGTTTATTTTCATTTTCTCGGAAACTAGTAGGCCTAGAATTAAGATTTTTGGTGTAAAATGTTCGTAATGAATGCCTCTACAAATCTTGTTATGGTCAAAACAACGCCAGACTTACCATTTTTGAGAAAAAATGTGTGCATCGCACAAAAACACATATTTTTACATATTTTCAGCTAAAAGTATGGCCTAATTTGGTTTATTTTCATTTTCTCGGAAACTAGTAGGCCTAGAATTAAGATTTTTGGTTTAAAATGTTCATAATGAATGCCTCTACAAATCTTGTTATGGTCAAAACCACGCCAGACTTACCATTTTTGAGAAAAAATGTGTGCATCGCACAAAAACATGCATATTTTTACATATTTTCAGCTAAAAGTATGGCCTAGTTTGGTTTATTTTCATTTTCTCGGAAACTAGTAGGCCTAGAATTAAGATTTTTGGTGTAAAATGTTCGTAATGAATGCCTCTACAAATCTTGTTATGGTCAAAAACACGCCAGACTTACCATTTTTGAGAAAAAATGTGTGCATCGCACAAAAACGTACATATTTTCAGCTAAAAATATGGCATAATTTGGTTTATTTTCATTTTCTCGGAAACTAGTAGGCCTAGAATTAAGATTTTTGGTTTGAAATGTTTGTAATGAATGCCTCTACAAATCTTGTTATGGTCAAAACCACGCCAGACTTACCATTTTTGAGAAAAAATGTGTGCATCGCACAAAAACGTACATATTTTCAGCTAAAAATATGGCATAATTTGGTTTATTTTCATTTTCTCGGAAACTAGTAGGCCTAGAATTAAGATTTTTGGTTTGAAATGTTTGTAATGAATGCCTCTACAAATCTTGTTATGGTCAAAACCACGCCAGACTTACCATTTTTGAGAAAAAATGTGTGCATCGCACAAAAACATACATATTTTTACATATTTTCAGCTAAAAGTATGGCCTAATTTGGTTTATTTTCATTTTCTCGGAAACTAGTAGGCCTAGAATTAAGATTTTTGGTGTAAAATGTTTGTAATGAATGCCTCTACAAATCTTGTTATGGTCAAAACCACGCCAGACTTACCATTTTTGAGAAAAAATGTGTGCATCGCACAAAAACGTACATATTTTCAGCTAAAAGTATGGCCTAATTTGGTTTATTTTCATTTTCTCGGAAACTAGTAGGCCTAGAATTAAGATTTTTGGTGTAAAATGTTCGTAATGAATGCCTCTACAAATCTTGTTATGGTCAAAACAACGCCAGACTTACCATTTTTGAGAAAAAATGTGTGCATCGCACAAAAACACATATTTTTACATATTTTCAGCTAAAAGTATGGCCTAATTTGGTTTATTTTCATTTTCTCGGAAACTAGTAGGCCTAGAATTAAGATTTTTGGTGTAAAATGTTTGTAATGAATGCCTCTACAAATCTTGTTATGGTCAAAACCACGCCAGACTTACCATTTTTGAGAAAAAATGTGTTCATCGCACAAAAACGTACATATTTTCAGCTAAAAGTATGGCCTAATTTGGTTTATTTTCATTTTCTCGGAAACTAGTAGGCCTAGAATTAAGATTTTTGGTTTAAAATGTTCATAATGAATGCCTCTACAAATCTTGTTATGGTCAAAACCACGCCAGACTTACCATTTTTGAGAAAAAATGTGTGCATCGCACAAAAACATGCATATTTTTACATATTTTCAGCTAAAAGTATGGCCTAGTTTGGTTTATTTTCATTTTCTCGGAAACTAGTAGGCCTAGAATTAAGATTTTTGGTGTAAAATGTTCGTAATGAATGCCTCTACAAATCTTGTTATGGTCAAAACCACGCCAGACTTACCATTTTTGAGAAAAAATGTGTGCATCGCACAAAAACGTACATATTTTCAGCTAAAAATATGGCATAATTTGGTTTATTTTCATTTTCTCGGAAACTAGTAGGCCTAGAATTAAGATTTTTGGTTTGAAATGTTTGTAATGAATGCCTCTACAAATCTTGTTATGGTCAAAACCACGCCAGACTTACCATTTTTGAGAAAAAATGTGTGCATCGCACAAAAACGTACATATTTTCAGCTAAAAATATGGCATAATTTGGTTTATTTTCATTTTCTCGGAAACTAGTAGGCCTAGAATTAAGATTTTTGGTGTAAAATGTTCGTAATGAATGCCTCTACAAATCTTGCTATGGTCAAAACAACGCCAGACTTACCGTTTTTGAGAAAAAATGTGTGCATCGCACAAAAACGTACATATTTTCAGCTAAAAATATGGCATAATTTGGTTTATATTCATTTTCTCGGAAACTAGTAGGTCTAGAATTGAGATTTTTGGTTTAAAATGTTCGTAATGAATGCCTCTACAAATCTTGTTATGGTCAAAACCACGCCAGACTTACCATTTTTGAGAAAAAATGTGTGCATCGCACAAAAACATACATATTTTTACATATTTTCAGCTAAAAGTATGGCCTAATTTGGTTTATTTTCATTTTCTCGGAAACTAGTAGGCCTAGAATTAAGATTTTTGGTGTAAAATGTTTGTAATGAATGCCTCTACAAATCTTGTTATGGTCAAAACCACGCCAGACTTACCATTTTTGAGAAAAAATGTGTGCATCGCACAAAAACGTACATATTTTCAGCTAAAAGTATGGCCTAATTTGGTTTATTTTCATTTTCTCGGAAACTAGTAGGCCTAGAATTAAGATTTTTGGTGTAAAATGTTCGTAATGAATGCCTCTACAAATCTTGTTATGGTCAAAACCACGCCAGACTTACCATTCTTGAGAAAAAATGTGTGCATCGCACAAAAACATACATATTTTTACATATTTTCAGCTAAAAGTATGGCCTAATTTGGTTTATTTTCATTTTCTCGGAAACTAGTAGGCCTAGAATTAAGATTTTTGGTTTAAAATGTTCATAATGAATGCCTCTACAAATCTTGTTATGGTCAAAACCACGCCAGACTTACCATTTTTGAGAAAAAATGTGTGAATCGCACAAAAACATACATATTTTTACATATTTTCAGCTAAAAGTATGGCCTAATTTGGTTTATTTTCATTTTCTCGGAAACTAGTAGGCCTAGAATTAAGATTTTTGGTTTAAAATGTTTGTAATGAATGCCTCTACAAATCTTGTTATGGTCAAAACCACGCCAGACTTACCATTTTTGAGAAAAAATGTGTGCATCGCACAAAAACATACATATTTTTACATATTTTCAGCTAAAAGTATGGCCTAATTTGGTTTATTTTCATTTTCTCGGAAACTAGTAGGCCTAGAATTAAGATTTTTGGTGTAAAATGTTCGTAATGAATGCCTCTACAAATCTTGCTATGGTCAAAACAACGCCAGACTTACCGTTTTTGAGAAAAAATGTGTGCATCGCACAAAAACGTACATATTTTCAGCTAAAAATATGGCATAATTTGGTTTATATTCATTTTCTCGGAAACTAGTAGGTCTAGAATTGAGATTTTTGGTTTAAAATGTTCGTAATGAATGCCTCTACAAATCTTGTTATGGTCAAAACCACGCCAGACTTACCATTTTTGAGAAAAAATGTGTGCATCGCACAAAAACATACATATTTTTACATATTTTCAGCTAAAAGTATGGCCTAATTTGGTTTATTTTCATTTTCTCGGAAACTAGTAGGCCTAGAATTAAGATTTTTGGTGTAAAATGTTCGTAATGAATGCCTCTACAAATCTTGTTATGGTCAAAACCACGCCAGACTTACCATTTTTGAGAAAAAATGTGTGCATCGCACAAAAACATACATATTTTTACATATTTTCAGCTAAAAGTATGGCCTAATTTGGTTTATTTTCATTTTCTCGGAAACTAGTAGGCCTAGAATTAAGATTTTTGGTTTAAAATGTTTGTAATGAATGCCTCTACAAATCTTGTTATGGTCAAAACCACGCCAGACTTACCATTTTTGAGAAAAAATGTGTGCATCGCACAAAAACATACATATTTTTACATATTTTCAGCTAAAAGTATGGCCTAATTTGGTTTATTTTCATTTTCTCGGAAACTAGTAGGCCTAGAATTAAGATTTTTGGTGTAAAATGTTTGTAATGAATGCCTCTACAAATCTTGTTATGGTCAAAACCACGCCAGACTTACCATTTTTGAGAAAAAATGTGTGCATCGCACAAAAACGTACATATTTTCAGCTAAAAGTATGGCCTAATTTGGTTTATTTTCATTTTCTCGGAAACTAGTAGGCCTAGAATTAAGATTTTTGGTGTAAAATGTTCGTAATGAATGCCTCTACAAATCTTGTTATGGTCAAAACAACGCCAGACTTACCATTTTTGAGAAAAAATGTGTGCATCGCACAAAAACACATATTTTTACATATTTTCAGCTAAAAGTATGGCCTAATTTGGTTTATTTTCATTTTCTCGGAAACTAGTAGGCCTAGAATTAAGATTTTTGGTGTAAAATGTTTGTAATGAATGCCTCTACAAATCTTGTTATGGTCAAAACCACGCCAGACTTACCATTTTTGAGAAAAAATGTGTTCATCGCACAAAAACGTACATATTTTCAGCTAAAAGTATGGCCTAATTTGGTTTATTTTCATTTTCTCGGAAACTAGTAGGCCTAGAATTAAGATTTTTGGTTTGAAATGTTTGTAATGAATGCCTCTACAAATCTTGTTATGGTCAAAACCACGCCAGACTTACCATTTTTGAGAAAAAATGTGTGCATCGCACAAAAACATGCATATTTTTACATATTTTCAGCTAAAAGTATGGCCTAGTTTGGTTTATTTTCATTTTCTCGGAAACTAGTAGGCCTAGAATTAAGATTTTTGGTGTAAAATGTTCGTAATGAATGCCTCTACAAATCTTGTTATGGTCAAAACCACGCCAGACTTACCATTTTTGAGAAAAAATGTGTGCATCGCACAAAAACGTACATATTTTCAGCTAAAAATATGGCATAATTTGGTTTATTTTCATTTTCTCGGAAACTAGTAGGCCTAGAATTAAGATTTTTGGTGTAAAATGTTTGTAATGAATGCCTCTACAAATCTTGTTATGGTCAAAACCACGCCAGACTTACCATTTTTGAGAAAAAATGTGTTCATCGCACAAAAACGTACATATTTTCAGCTAAAAGTATGGCCTAATTTGGTTTATTTTCATTTTCTCGGAAACTAGTAGGCCTAGAATTAAGATTTTTGGTTTAAAATGTTCATAATGAATGCCTCTACAAATCTTGTTATGGTCAAAACCACGCCAGACTTACCATTTTTGAGAAAAAATGTGTGCATCGCACAAAAACATGCATATTTTTACATATTTTCAGCTAAAAGTATGGCCTAGTTTGGTTTATTTTCATTTTCTCGGAAACTAGTAGGCCTAGAATTAAGATTTTTGGTGTAAAATGTTCGTAATGAATGCCTCTACAAATCTTGTTATGGTCAAAACCACGCCAGACTTACCATTTTTGAGAAAAAATGTGTGCATCGCACAAAAACGTACATATTTTCAGCTAAAAATATGGCATAATTTGGTTTATTTTCATTTTCTCGGAAACTAGTAGGCCTAGAATTAAGATTTTTGGTGTAAAATGTTCGTAATGAATGCCTCTACAAATCTTGCTATGGTCAAAACAACGCCAGACTTACCGTTTTTGAGAAAAAATGTGTGCATCGCACAAAAACGTACATATTTTCAGCTAAAAATATGGCATAATTTGGTTTATATTCATTTTCTCGGAAACTAGTAGGTCTAGAATTGAGATTTTTGGTTTAAAATGTTCGTAATGAATGCCTCTACAAATCTTGTTATGGTCAAAACCACGCCAGACTTACCATTTTTGAGAAAAAATGTGTGCATCGCACAAAAACATACATATTTTTACATATTTTCAGCTAAAAGTATGGCCTAATTTGGTTTATTTTCATTTTCTCGGAAACTAGTAGGCCTAGAATTAAGATTTTTGGTTTAAAATGTTCGTAATGAATGCCTCTACAAATCTTGTTATGGTCAAAACCACGCCAGACTTACCATTCTTGAGAAAAAATGTGTGCATCGCACAAAAACATACATATTTTTACATATTTTCAGCTAAAAGTATGGCCTAATTTGGTTTATTTTCATTTTCTCGGAAACTAGTAGGCCTAGAATTAAGATTTTTGGTTTAAAATGTTTGTAATGAATGCCTCTACAAATCTTGTTATGGTCAAAACCACGCCAGACTTACCATTTTTGAGAAAAAATGTGTGCATCGCACAAAAACATACATATTTTTACATATTTTCAGCTAAAAGTATGGCCTAATTTGGTTTATTTTCATTTTCTCGGAAACTAGTAGGCCTAGAATTAAGATTTTTGGTGTAAAATGTTTGTAATGAATGCCTCTACAAATCTTGTTATGGTAAAAACCACGCCAGACTTACCATTTTTGAGAAAAAATGTGTGCATCGCACAAAAACGTACATATTTTCAGCTAAAAGTATGGCCTAATTTGGTTTATTTTCATTTTCTCGGAAACTAGTAGGCCTAGAATTAAGATTTTTGGTGTAAAATGTTCGTAATGAATGCCTCTACAAATCTTGTTATGGTCAAAACAACGCCAGACTTACCATTTTTGAGAAAAAATGTGTGCATCGCACAAAAACACATATTTTTACATATTTTCAGCTAAAAGTATGGCCTAATTTGGTTTATTTTCATTTTCTCGGAAACTAGTAGGCCTAGAATTAAGATTTTTGGTGTAAAATGTTTGTAATGAATGCCTCTACAAATCTTGTTATGGTCAAAACCACGCCAGACTTACCATTTTTGAGAAAAAATGTGTTCATCGCACAAAAACGTACATATTTTCAGCTAAAAGTATGGCCTAATTTGGTTTATTTTCATTTTCTCGGAAACTAGTAGGCCTAGAATTAAGATTTTTGGTGTAAAATGTTCGTAATGAATGCCTCTACAAATCTTGTTATGGTCAAAACCACGCCAGACTTACCATTCTTGAGAAAAAATGTGTGCATCGCACAAAAACATACATATTTTTACATATTTTCAGCTAAAAGTATGGCCTAATTTGGTTTATTTTCATTTTCTCGGAAACTAGTAGGCCTAGAATTAAGATTTTTGGTTTAAAATGTTCATAATGAATGCCTCTACAAATCTTGTTATGGTCAAAACCACGCCAGACTTACCATTTTTGAGAAAAAATGTGTGCATCGCACAAAAACATACATATTTTTACATATTTTCAGCTAAAAGTATGGCCTAATTTGGTTTATTTTCATTTTCTCGGAAACTAGTAGGCCTAGAATTAAGATTTTTGGTGTAAAATGTTCGTAATGAATGCCTCTACAAATCTTGTTATGGTCAAAACCACGCCAGACTTACCATTTTTGAGAAAAAATGTGTGCATCGCACAAAAACGTACATATTTTCAGCTAAAAATATGGCATAATTTGGTTTATTTTCATTTTCTCGGAAACTAGTAGGCCTAGAATTAAGATTTTTGGTTTGAAATGTTTGTAATGAATGCCTCTACAAATCTTGTTATGGTCAAAACCACGCCAGACTTACCATTTTTGAGAAAAAATGTGTGCATCGCACAAAAACATACATATTTTTACATATTTTCAGCTAAAAGTATTGCCTAATTTGGTTTATTTTCATTTTCTCGGAAACTAATAGGCCTAGAATTAAGATTTTTGGTGTAAAATGTTCGTAATGAATGCCTCTACAAATCTTGTTATGGTCAAAACCACGCCAGACTTACCATTTTTGAGAAAAAATGTGTGCATTGCACAAAAACATACATATTTTTACATATTTTCAGCTAAAAGTATGGTCTAATTTGGTTTATTTTCATTTTCTCGGAAACTAGTAGGCCTAGAATTAAGATTTTTGGTGTAAAATGTTCGTAATGAATGCCTCTACAAATCTTGTTATGGTCAAAACCACGCCAAACTTACCATTTTTGAGAAAAAATGTGTGCATTGCACAAAAACATACATATTTTTACATATTTTCAGCTAAAAGTATGGCCTAATTTGGTTTATTTTCATTTTCTCGGAAACTAGTAGGCCTAGAATTAAGATTTTTGGTGTAAAATGTTTGTAATGAATGCCTCTACAAATCTTGTTATGGTCAAAACCACGCCAGACTTACCATTTTTGAGAAAAAAATGTGTGCATCGCACAAAAACGTACATATTTTCAGCTAAAAGTATGGCCTAATTTGGTTTATTTTCATTTTCTCGGAAACTAGTAGGCCTAGAATTAAGATTTTTGGTGTAAAATGTTCGTAATGAATGCCTCTACAAATCTTGTTATGGTCAAAACCACGCCAGACTTACCATTCTTGAGAAAAAATGTGTGCATCGCACAAAAACATACATATTTTTACATATTTTCAGCTAAAAGTATGGCCTAATTTGGTTTATTTTCATTTTCTCGGAAACTAGTAGGCCTAGAATTAAGATTTTTGGTTTAAAATGTTCATAATGAATGCCTCTACAAATCTTGTTATGGTCAAAACCACGCCAGACTTACCATTTTTGAGAAAAAATGTGTGAATCGCACAAAAACATACATATTTTTACATATTTTCAGCTAAAAGTATGGCCTAATTTGGTTTATTTTCATTTTCTCGGAAACTAGTAGGCCTAGAATTAAGATTTTTGGTGTAAAATGTTCGTAATGAATGCCTCTACAAATCTTGCTATGGTCAAAACAACGCCAGACTTACCGTTTTTGAGAAAAATGTGTGCATCGCACAAAAACGTACATATTTTCAGCTAAAAATATGGCATAATTTGGTTTATATTCATTTTCTCGGAAACTAGTAGGTCTAGAATTGAGATTTTTGGTTTAAAATGTTCGTAATGAATGCCTCTACAAATCTTGTTATGGTCAAAACCACGCCAGACTTACCATTTTTGAGAAAAAATGTGTGCATCGCACAAAAACATACATATTTTTACATATTTTCAGCTAAAAGTATGGCCTAATTTGGTTTATTTTCATTTTCTCGGAAACTAGTAGGCCTAGAATTAAGATTTTTGGTGTAAAATGTTCGTAATGAATGCCTCTACA
This sequence comes from Myathropa florea, assembly GCA_930367185.1. Lineage (NCBI taxonomy): Eukaryota > Metazoa > Arthropoda > Insecta > Diptera > Syrphidae > Myathropa > Myathropa florea. The sequence goes on along the minus strand of OV884005.1, from coordinate 30,669,952 downwards.
AATCTTGTTATGGTCAAAACCACGCCAGACTTACCATTTTTGAGAAAAAATGTGTGCATCGCACAAAAACATACATATTTTTACATATTTTCAGCTAAAAGTATGGCCTAATTTGGTTTATTTTCATTTTCTCGGAAACTAGTAGGCCTAGAATTAAGATTTTTGGTTTAAAATGTTTGTAATGAATGCCTCTACAAATCTTGTTATGGTCAAAACCACGCCAGACTTACCATTTTTGAGAAAAAATGTGTGCATCGCACAAAAACATACATATTTTTACATATTTTCAGCTAAAAGTATGGCCTAATTTGGTTTATTTTCATTTTCTCGGAAACTAGTAGGCCTAGAATTAAGATTTTTGGTGTAAAATGTTCGTAATGAATGCCTCTACAAATCTTGTTATGGTCAACACAACGCCAGACTTACCATTTTTGAGAAAAAATGTGTGAATCGCACAAAAACATACATATTTTTACATATTTTCAGCTAAAAGTATGGCCTAATTTGGTTTATTTTCATTTTCTCGGAAACTAGTAGGCCTAGAATTAAGATTTTTGGTGTAAAATGTTCGTAATGAATGCCTCTACAAATCTTGCTATGGTCAAAACAACGCCAGACTTACCGTTTTTGAGAAAAAATGTGTGCATCGCACAAAAACGTACATATTTTCAGCTAAAAATATGGCATAATTTGGTTTATATTCATTTTCTCGGAAACTAGTAGGTCTGGAATTGAGATTTTTGGTTTAAAATGTTCGTAATGAATGCCTCTACAAATCTTGTTATGGTCAAAACCACGCCAGACTTACCATTTTTGAGAAAAAATGTGTGCATCGCACAAAAACATACATATTTTTACATATTTTCAGCTAAAAGTATGGCCTAATTTGGTTTATTTTCATTTTCTCGGAAACTAGTAGGCCTAGAATTAAGATTTTTGGTGTAAAATGTTCGTAATGAATGCCTCTACAAATCTTGCTATGGTCAAAACAACGCCAGACTTACCGTTTTTGAGAAAAATGTGTGCATCGCACAAAAACGTACATATTTTCAGCTAAAAATATGGCATAATTTGGTTTATATTCATTTTCTCGGAAACTAGTAGGTCTAGAATTGAGATTTTTGGTTTAAAATGTTCGTAATGAATGCCTCTACAAATCTTGTTATGGTCAAAACCACGCCAGACTTACCATTTTTGAGAAAAAATGTGTGCATCGCACAAAAACATACATATTTTTACATATTTTCAGCTAAAAGTATGGCCTAATTTGGTTTATTTTCATTTTCTCGGAAACTAGTAGGCCTAGAATTAAGATTTTTGGTGTAAAATGTTCGTAATGAATGCCTCTACAAATCTTGTTATGGTCAAAACCACGCCAGACTTACCATTTTTGAGAAAAAATGTGTGCATCGCACAAAAACATACATATTTTTACATATTTTCAGCTAAAAGTATGGCCTAATTTGGTTTATTTTCATTTTCTCGGAAACTAGTAGGCCTAGAATTAAGATTTTTGGTTTAAAATGTTTGTAATGAATGCCTCTACAAATCTTGTTATGGTCAAAACCACGCCAGACTTACCATTTTTGAGAAAAAATGTGTGCATCGCACAAAAACATACATATTTTTACATATTTTCAGCTAAAAGTATGGCCTAATTTGGTTTATTTTCATTTTCTCGGAAACTAGTAGGCCTAGAATTAAGATTTTTGGTGTAAAATGTTCGTAATGAATGCCTCTACAAATCTTGTTATGGTCAACACAACGCCAGACTTACCATTTTTGAGAAAAAATGTGTGAATCGCACAAAAACATACATATTTTTACATATTTTCAGCTAAAAGTATGGCCTAATTTGGTTTATTTTCATTTTCTCGGAAACTAGTAGGCCTAGAATTAAGATTTTTGGTGTAAAATGTTCGTAATGAATGCCTCTACAAATCTTGCTATGGTCAAAACAACGCCAGACTTACCGTTTTTGAGAAAAAATGTGTGCATCGCACAAAAACGTACATATTTTCAGCTAAAAATATGGCATAATTTGGTTTATATTCATTTTCTCGGAAACTAGTAGGTCTGGAATTGAGATTTTTGGTTTAAAATGTTCGTAATGAATGCCTCTACAAATCTTGTTATGGTCAAAACCACGCCAGACTTACCATTTTTGAGAAAAAATGTGTGCATCGCACAAAAACATACATATTTTTACATATTTTCAGCTAAAAGTATGGCCTAATTTGGTTTATTTTCATTTTCTCGGAAACTAGTAGGCCTAGAATTAAGATTTTTGGTGTAAAATGTTCGTAATGAATGCCTCTACAAATCTTGTTATGGTCAAAACCACGCCAGACTTACCATTTTTGAGAAAAAATGTGTGCATCGCACAAAAACATACATATTTTTACATATTTTCAGCTAAAAGTATGGCCTAATTTGGTTTATTTTCATTTTCTCGGAAACTAGTAGGCCTAGAATTAAGATTTTTGGTTTAAAATGTTTGTAATGAATGCCTCTACAAATCTTGTTATGGTCAAAACCACGCCAGACTTACCATTTTTGAGAAAAAATGTGTGCATCGCACAAAAACATACATATTTTTACATATTTTCAGCTAAAAGTATGGCCTAATTTGGTTTATTTTCATTTTCTCGGAAACTAGTAGGCCTAGAATTAAGATTTTTGGTGTAAAATGTTCGTAATGAATGCCTCTACAAATCTTGTTATGGTCAAAACAACGCCAGACTTACCATTTTTGAGAAAAAATTGTGTGCATCGCACAAAAACGTACATATTTTCAGCTAAAAATATGGCATAATTTGGTTTATTTTCATTTTCTCGGAAACTAGTAGGCCTAGAATTGAGATTTTTGGTTTAAAATGTTCGTAATGAATGCCTCTACAAATCTTGTTATGGTCAAAAACACGCCAGACTTACCATTTTTGAGAAAAAATGTGTGCATTGCACAAAAACATACATATTTTTACATATTTTCAGCTAAAAGTATGGTCTAATTTGGTTTATTTTCATTTTCTCGGAAACTGGTAGGCCTAGAATTAAGATTTTTGGTGTAAAATGTTCGTAATGAATGCCTCTACAAATCTTGTTATGGTCAAAACCACGCCAAACTTACCATTTTTGAGAAAAAATGTGTGCATTGCACAAAAACATACATATTTTTACATATTTTCAGCTAAAAGTATGGCCTAATTTGGTTTATTTTCATTTTCTCGGAAACTAGTTGGCCTAGAATTAAGATTTTTGGTGTAAAATGTTCGTAATGAATGCCTCTACAAATCTTGTTATGGTCAAAACCACGCCAGACTTACCATTTTTGAGAAAAAATGTGTGCATCGCACAAAAACGTACATATTTTCAGCTAAAAGTATGGCCTAATTTGGTTTATTTTCATTTTCTCGGAAACTAGTAGGCCTAGAATTAAGATTTTTGGTTTAAAATGTTCGTAATGAATGCCTCTACAAATCTTGTTATGGTCAAAACCACGCCAGACTTACCATTTTTGAGAAAAAATGTGTGCATCGCACAAAAACATACATATTTTTACATATTTTCAGCTAAAAGTATGGCCTAATTTGGTTTATTTTCATTTTCTCGGAAACTAGTAGGCCTAGAATTAAGATTTTTGGTGTAAAATGTTCGTAATGAATGCCTCTACAAATCTTGTTATGGTCAAAACCACGCCAGACTTACCATTTTTGAGAAAAAATGTGTGCATCGCACAAAAACGTACATATTTTCAGCTAAAAATATGGCATAATTTGGTTTATTTTCATTTTCTCGGAAACTAGTAGGCCTAGAATTAAGATTTTTAGTGTAAAATGTTCGTAATGAATGCCTCTACAAATCTTGTTATGGTCAAAACAACGCCAGACTTACCATTTTTGAGAAAAAATGTGTGCATCGCACAAAAACACATATTTTTACATATTTTCAGCTAAAAGTATGGCCTAGTTTGGTTTATTTTCATTTTCTCGGAAACTAGTAGGCCTAGAATTAAGATTTTTGGTGTAAAATGTTTGTAATGAATGCCTCTACAAATCTTGTTATGGTCAAAACCACGCCAGACTTACCATTTTTGAGAAAAAATGTGTGCATCGCACAAAAACGTACATATTTTCAGCTAAAAGTATGGCCTAATTTGGTTTATTTTCATTTTCTCGGAAACTAGTAGGCCTAGAATTAAGATTTTTGGTGTAAAATGTTCGTAATGAATGCCTCTACAAATCTTGTTATGGTCAAAACCACGCCAGACTTACCATTCTTGAGAAAAAATGTGTGCATCGCACAAAAACATACATATTTTTACATATTTTCAGCTAAAAGTATGGCCTAATTTGGTTTATTTTCATTTTCTCGGAAACTAGTAGGCCTAGAATTAAGATTTTTGGTGTAAAATGTTCGTAATGAATGCCTCTACAAATCTTGTTATGGTCAAAACAACGCCAGACTTACCATTTTTGAGAAAAAATGTGTGCATCGCACAAAACCGTACATATTTTCAGCTAAAAATATGGCATAATTTGGTTTATTTTCATTTTCTCGGAAACTAGTAGGCCTAGAATTAAGATTTTTGGTTCAAAATGTTTGTAATGAATGCCTCTACAAATCTTGTTATGGTCAAAACCACGCCAGACTTACCATTTTTGAGAAAAAATGTGTGCATCGCACAAAAACATACATATTTTTACATATTTTCAGCTAAAAGTATGGCCTAATTTGGTTTATTTTCATTTTCTGGGAAACTAGTAGGCCTAAAATTAAGATTTTTGGTGTAAAATGTTCGCAATGAATGCCTCTACAAATTTTGTAATGGTCAAAACAACGCCAGACTTACCATTTTTGAGAAAAAATGTGTGCATCGCACAAAAACGTACATATTTTCAGCTAAAAATATGGCATAATTTGGTTTATTTTCATTTTCTCGGAAACTAGTAGGTCTAGAATTGAGATTTTTGGTTTAAAATGTTCGTAATGAATGCCTCTACAAATCTTGTTATGGTCAAAACCACGCCAGACTTACCATTTTTGAGAAAAAATGTGTGCATCGCACAAAAACATACATATTTTTACATATTTTCAGCTAAAAGTATGGCCTAATTTGGTTTATTTTCATTTTCTCGGAAACTAGTAGGCCTAGAATTAAGATTTTTGATTTAAAATGTTCGTAATGAATGCCTCTACAAATCTTGTTATGGCCAAAACCACGCCAGACTTACCATTTTTGAGAAAAAATGTGTGCATCGCACAAAAACATACATATTTTTACATATTTTCAGCTAAAAGTATGGCCTAATTTGGTTTATTTTCATTTTCTCGGAAACTAGTAGGCCTAGAATTAAGATTTTTGATTTAAAATGTTCGTAATGAATGCCTCTACAAATCTTGTTATGGCCAAAACCACGCCAGACTTACCATTTTTGAGAAAAAATGTGTGCATCGCACAAAAACATACATATTTTTACATATTTTCAGCTAAAAGTATGGCCTAATTTGGTTTATTTTCATTTTCTCGGAAACTAGTAGGCCTAGAATTAAGATTTTTGGTGTAAAATGTTCGTAATGAATGCCTCTACAAATTTTGTTATGGTCAAAACAACGCCAGACTTACCATTTTTGAGAAAAAATGTGTGCATCGCACAAAAACGTACATATTTTCAGCTAAAAATATGGCATAATTTGGTTTATTTTCATTTTCTCGGAAACTAGTAGGCCTAGAATTGAGATTTTTGGTTTAAAATGTTCGTAATGAATGCCTCTACAAATCTTGTTATGGTCAAAACCACGCCAGACTTACCATTTTTGAGAAAAAATGTGTGCATCGCACAAAAACATACATATTTTTACATATTTTCAGCTAAAAGTATGGCCTAATTTGGTTTATTTTCATTTTCTCGGAAACTAGTAGGCCTAGAATTGAGATTTTTGGTTTAAAATGTTCGTAATGAATGCCTCTACAAATCTTGTTATGGTCAAAACCACGCCAGACTTACCATTTTTGAGAAAAAATGTGTGCATCGCACAAAAACATACATATTTTTACATATTTTCAGCTAAAAGTATGGCCTAATTTGGTTTATTTTCATTTTCTCGGAAACTAGTAGGCCTAGAATTAAGATTTTTGGTGTAAAATGTTCGTAATGAATACCTCTACAAATCTTGTTATGGTCAAAACCACGCCAGACTTACCATTTTTGAGAAAAAATGTGTGCATCGCACAAAAACGTACATATTTTTACATATTTTCAGCTAAAAGTATGGCCTAATTTGGTTTATTTTCATTTTCTCGGAAACTAGTAGGCCTAGAATTAAGATTTTTGGTGTAAAATGTTCGTAATGAATGCCTCTACAAATCTTGTTATGGCCAAAACCACGCCAGACTTACCATTTTTGAGAAAAAATGTGTGCATCGCACAAAAACATACATATTTTTACATATTTTCAGCTAAAAGTATGGCCTAATTTGGTTTATTTTCATTTTCTCGGAAACTAGTAGGCCTAGAATTAAGATTTTTGGTGTAAAATGTTCGTAATGAATGCCTCTACAAATTTTGTAATGGTCAAAACAACGCCAGACTTACCATTTTTGAGAAAAAATGTGTGCATCGCACAAAAACGTACATATTTTCAGCTAAAAATATGGCATAATTTGGTTTATTTTCATTTTCTCGGAAACTAGTAGGCCTAGAATTGAGATTTTTGGTTTAAAATGTTCGTAATGAATGCCTCTACAAATCTTGTTATGGTCAAAACAACGCCAGACTTACCATTTTTGAGAAAAAATGTGTGCATCGCACAAAAACATACATATTTTTACATATTTTCAGCTAAAAGTATGGCCTAATTTGGTTTATTTTCATTTTCTCGGAAACTAGTAGGCCTAGAATTGAGATTTTTGGTTTAAAATGTTCGTAATGAATGCCTCTACAAATCTTGTTATGGTCAAAACCACGCCAGACTTACCATTTTTGAGAAAAAATGTGTGCATCGCACAAAAACATACATATTTTTACATATTTTCAGCTAAAAGTATGGCCTAATTTGGTTTATTTTCATTTTCTCGGAAACTAGTAGGCCTAGATTTAAGATTTTTGGTGTAAAATGTTCGTAATGAATGCCTCTACAAATCTTGTTATGGTCAAAACCACGCCAGACTTACCATTTTTGAGAAAAAATGTGTGCATCGCACAAAAACATACATATTTTTACATATTTTCAGCTAAAAGTATGGCCTAATTTGGTTTATTTTCATTTTCTCGGAAACTAGTAGGCCTAGAATTAAGATTTTTGGTTTAAAATGTTCGTAATGAATGCCTCTACAAATCTTGTTATGGTCAAAACCACGCCAGACTTACCATTTTTGAGAAAAAATGTGTGCATCGCACAAAAACATACATATTTTCAGCTAAAAATATGGCATAATTTGGTTTATTTTCATTTTCTCGGAAACTAGTAGGCCTAGAATTGAGATTTTTGGTTTAAAATGTTCGTAATGAATGCCTCTACAAATCTTGTTATGGTCAAAACCACGCCAGACTTACCATTCTTGAGAAAAAATGTGTGCATCGCACAAAAACATGCATATTTTTACATATTTTCAGCTAAAAGTATGGCCTAATTTGGTTTATTTTCATTTTCTCGGAAACTAGTAGGCCTAGAATTAAGATTTTTGATGTAAAATGTTCGTAATGAATGCCTCTACAAATCTTGTTATGGTCAAAACCACGCCAGACTTACCATTTTTGAGAAAAAATGTGTGCATCGCACAAAAACGTACATATTTTCAGCTAAAAATATGGCATAATTTGGTTTATTTTCATTTTCTCGGAAACTAGTAGGCCTAGAATTAAGATTTTTGGTGTAAAATGTTCGTAATGAATGCCTCTACAAATCTTGTTATGGTCAAAACCACGCCAGACTTACCATTTTTGAGAAAAAATGTGTGCATCGCACAAAAACATGCATATTTTTACATATTTTCAGCTAAAAATATGGCATAATTTGGTTTATTTTCATTTTCTCGGAAACTAGTAGGCCTAGAATTAAAATGTTTGGTTTAAAATGTTCGTAATGAATGCCTCTACAAATCTTGTTATGGTCAAAACCACGCCAGACTTACCATTTTTGAGAAAAAATGTGTGCATCGCACAAAAACATGCATATTTTTACATATTTTCAGCTAAAAGTATGGCCTAATTTGGTTTATTTTCATTTTCTCGGAAACTAGTAGGCCTAAAATTAAGATTTTTGGTGTAAAATGTTCGTAATGAATGCCTCTACAAATCTTGTTATGGTCAAAACCACGCCAGACTTACCATTCTTGAGAAAAAATGTGTGCATCGCACAAAAACATGCATATTTTTACATATTTTCAGCTAAAAGTATGGCCTAATTTGGTTTATTTTCATTTTCTCGGAAACTAGTAGGCCTAGAATTAAAATGTTTGGTTTAAAATGTTCGTAATGAATGCCTCTACAAATCTTGTTATGGTCAAAACCACGCCAGACTTACCATTTTTGAGAAAAAATGTGTGCATCGCACAAAAACATGCATATTTTTACATATTTTCAGCTAAAAGTATGGCCTAATTTGGTTTATTTTCATTTTCTCGGAAACTAGTAGGCCTAGAATTAAGATTTTTGGTGTAAAATGTTCGTAATGAATGCCTCTACAAATCTTGTTACGGTCAAAACAACGCCAGACTTACCATTCTTGAGAAAAAATGTGTGCATCGCACAAAAACATGCATATTTTTACATATTTTCAGCTAAAAGTATGGCCTAATTTGGTTTATTTTCATTTTCTCGGAAACTAGTAGGCCTAGAATTAAGATTTTTGGTGTAAAATGTTCGTAATGAATGCCTCTACAAATCTTGTTATGGTCAAAACTACGCCAGACTTACCATTTTTGAGAAAAAATGTGTGCATCGCACAAAAACGTACATATTTTTAGCTAAAAATATGGCATAATTTGGTTTATTTTCATTTTCTCGGAAACTAGTAGGCCTAGAATTAAGATTTTTGGTTTAAAATGTTCGTAATGAATGCCTCTACAAATCTTGTTATGGTCAAAACAACGCCAGACTTACCATTCTTGAGAAAAAATGTGTGCATCGCACAAAAACATGCATATTTTTACATATTTTCAGCTAAAAGTATGGCCTAATTTGGTTTATTTTCATTTTCTCGGAAACTAGTAGGCCTAGAATTAAGATTTTTGGTTTAAAATGTTCGTAATGAATGCCTCTACAAATCTTGTTATGGTCAAAAACACGCCAGACTTACCATTTTTGAGAAAAAATGTGTGCATCGCACAAAAACGTACATATTTTCAGCTAAAAATATGGCATAATTTGGTTTATTTTCATTTTCTCGGAAACTAGTAGGCCTAGAATTAAGATTTTTTGGTTTAAAATGTTCGTAATGAATGCCTCTACAAATCTTGTTATGGTCAAAACCACGCCAGACTTACCATTTTTGAGAAAAAATGTGTGCATCGCACAAAAACATGCATATTTTTACATATTTTCAGCTAAAAGTATGGCCTAATTTGGTTTATTTTCATTTTCTCGGAAACCAGTAGGCCTAGAATTAAGATTTTTGGTGTAAAATGTTCGTAATGAATGCCTCTACAAATCTTGTTATGGTCAAAAACACGCCAGACTTACCATTTTTGAGAAAAAATGTGTGCATCGCACAAAAACGTACATATTTTTAGCTAAAAATATGGCATAATTTGGTTTATTTTCATTTTCTCGGAAACTAGTAGGCCTAGAATTAAGATTTTTGGTGTAAAATGTTCGTAATGAATGCCTCTACAAATCTTGTTATGGTCAAAACAACGCCAGACTTACCATTCTTGAGAAAAAATGTGTGCATCGCACAAAAACATGCATATTTTTACATATTTTCAGCTAAAAGTATGGCATAATTTGGTTTATTTTCATTTTCTCGGAAACTAGTAGGCCTAGAATTAAGATTTTTGGTGTAAAATGTTCGTAATGAATGCCTCTACAAATCTTGTTATGGTCAAAAACACGCCAGACTTACCATTTTTGAGAAAAAATGTGTGCATCGCACAAAAACGTACATATTTTCAGCTAAAAATATGGCATAATTTGGTTTATTTTCATTTTCTCGGAAACTAGTAGGCCTAGAATTAAGATTTTTGGTGTAAAATGTTCGTAATGAATGCCTCTACAAATCTTGTTATGGTCAAAACAACGCCAGACTTACCATTTTTGAGAAAAAATGTGTGCATCGCACAAAAACGTACATATTTTCAGCTAAAAATATGGCATAATTTGGTTTATTTTCATTTTCTCGGAAACTAGTAGGCCTAGAATTAAGATTTTTGGTGTAAAATGTTCGTAATGAATGCCTCTACAAATCTTGTTATGGTCAAAACAACGCCAGACTTACCATTTTTGAGAAAAAATGTGTGCATCGCACAAAAACATGCATATTTTTACATATTTTCAGCTAAAAGTATGGCCTAGTTTGGTTTATTTTTATTTTCTCGGAAACTAGTAGGCCTAGAATTAAGATTTTTGGTGTAAAATGTTCGTAATGAATGCCTCTACAAATCTTGTTATGGTCAAAAACACGCCAGACTTACCATTTTTGAGAAAAAATGTGTGCATCGCACAAAAACGTACATATTTTCAGCTAAAAATATGGCATAATTTGGTTTATTTTCATTTTCTCGGAAACTAGTAGGCCTAGAATTAAGATTTTTGGTGTAAAATGTTCGTAATGAATGCCTCTACAAATCTTGTTATGGTCAAAACCACGCCAGGCTTACCATTCTTGAGAAAAAATGTGTGCATCGCACAAAAACATGCATATTTTTACATATTTTCAGCTAAAAGTATGGCATAATTTGGTTTATTTTCATTTTCTCGGAAACTAGTAGGCCTAGAATTAAGATTTTTGGTGTAAAATGTTCGTAATGAATGCCTCTACAAATCTTGTTATGGTCAAAACCACGCCAGACTTACCATTCTTGAGAAAAAATGTGTGCATCGCACAAAAACATGCATATTTTTACATATTTTCAGCTAAAAGTATGGCCTAATTTGGTTTATTTTCATTTTCTCGGAAACTAGTAGGCCTAGAATTAAGATTTTTGGTGTAAAATGTTCGTAATGAATGCCTCTACAAATCTTGTTATGGTCAAAAACACGCCAGACTTACCATTTTTGAGAAAAAATGTGTGCATCGCACAAAAACGTACATATTTTCAGCTAAAAATATGGCATAATTTGGTTTATTTTCATTTTCTCGGAAACTAGTAGGCCTAGAATTGAGATTTTTGGTTTAAAATGTTCGTAATGAATGCCTCTACAAATCCTGTTATGGTCAAAACAACGCCAGACTTACCATTTTTGAGAAAAAATGTGTGCATCGCACAAAAACGTACATATTTTCAGCTAAAAATATGGCATAATTTGGTTTATTTTCATTTTCTCGGAAACTAGTAGGCCTAGAATTAAGATTTTTGGTGTAAAATGTTCGTAATGAATGCCTCTACAAATCTTGTTATGGTCAAAACCACGCCAGACTTACCATTTTTGAGAAAAAATGTGTGCATCGCACAAAAACATACATATTTTTACATATTTTCAGCTAAAAATATGGCATAATTTGGTTTATTTTCATTTTCTCGGAAACTAGTAGGCCTAGAATTAAAATGTTTGGTTTAAAATGTTCGTAATGAATGCCTCTACAAATCTTGTTATGGTCAAAACCACGCCAGACTTACCATTTTTGAGAAAAAATGTGTGCATCGCACAAAAACATGCATATTTTTACATATTTTCAGCTAAAAGTATGGCCTAATTTGGTTTATTTTCATTTTCTCGGAAACTAGTAGGCCTAAAATTAAGATTTTTGGTGTAAAATGTTCGTAATGAATGCCTCTACAAATCTTGTTATGGTCAAAACCACGCCAGACTTACCATTCTTGAGAAAAAATGTGTGCATCGCACAAAAACATGCATATTTTTACATATTTTCAGCTAAAAGTATGGCCTAATTTGGTTTATTTTCATTTTCTCGGAAACTAGTAGGCCTAGAATTAAAATGTTTGGTTTAAAATGTTCGTAATGAATGCCTCTACAAATCTTGTTATGGTCAAAACCACGCCAGACTTACCATTTTTGAGAAAAAATGTGTGCATCGCACAAAAACATGCATATTTTTACATATTTTCAGCTAAAAGTATGGCCTAATTTGGTTTATTTTCATTTTCTCGGAAACTAGTAGGCCTAGAATTAAGATTTTTGGTGTAAAATGTTCGTAATGAATGCCTCTACAAATCTTGTTATGGTCAAAACCACGCCAGACTTACCATTCTTGAGAAAAAATGTGTGCATCGCACAAAAACATGCATATTTTTACATATTTTCAGCTAAAAGTATGGCCTAATTTGGTTTATTTTCATTTTCTCGGAAACTAGTAGGCCTAGAATTAAGATTTTTGGTGTAAAATGTTCGTAATGAATGCCTCTACAAATCTTGTTATGGTCAAAACTACGCCAGACTTACCATTTTTGAGAAAAAATGTGTGCATCGCACAAAAACGTACATATTTTTAGCTAAAAATATGGCATAATTTGGTTTATTTTCATTTTCTCGGAAACTAGTAGGCCTAGAATTAAGATTTTTGGTTTAAAATATTCGTAATGAATGCCTCTACAAATCTTGTTATGGTCAAAACAACGCAAGACTTACCATTCTTGAGAAAAAATGTGTGCATCGCACAAAAACATGCATATTTTTACATATTTTCAGCTAAAAGTATGGCCTAATTTGGTTTATTTTCATTTTCTCGGAAACTAGTAGGCCTAGAATTAAGATTTTTGGTGTAAAATGTTCGTAATGAATGCCTCTACAAATCTTGTTATGGTCAAAAACACGCCAGACTTACCATTTTTGAGAAAAAATGTGTGCATCGCACAAAAACGTACATATTTTCAGCTAAAAATATGGCATAATTTGGTTTATTTTCATTTTCTCGGAAACTAGTAGGCCTAGAATTAAGATTTTTGGTTTAAAATGTTCGTAATGAATGCCTCTACAAATCTTGCTATGGTCAAAACCACGCCAGACTTACCATTTTTGAGAAAAAATGTGTGCATCGCACGAAAACGTACATATTTTCAGCTAAAAATATGGCATAATTTGGTTTATTTTCATTTTCTCGGAAACTAGTAGGCCTAGAATTAAGATTTTTGGTGTAAAATGTTCGTAATGAATGCCTCTACAAATCTTGTTATGGTCAAAACCACGCCAGACTTACCATTTTTGAGAAAAAATGTGTGCATCGCACAAAAACATACATATTTTTACATATTTTCAGCTAAAAATATGGCATAATTTGGTTTATTTTCATTTTCTCGGAAACTAGTAGGCCTAGAATTAAAATGTTTGGTTTAAAATGTTCGTAATGAATGCCTCTACAAATCTTGTTATGGTCAAAACCACGCCAGACTTACCATTTTTGAGAAAAAATGTGTGCATCGCACAAAAACATGCATATTTTTACATATTTTCAGCTAAAAGTATGGCCTAATTTGGTTTATTTTCATTTTCTCGGAAACTAGTAGGCCTAAAATTAAGATTTTTGGTGTAAAATGTTCGTAATGAATGCCTCTACAAATCTTGTTATGGTCAAAAACACGCCAGACTTACCATTCTTGAGAAAAAATGTGTGCATCGCACAAAAACATACATATTTTTACATATTTTCAGCTAAAAGTATGGCCTAATTTGGTTTATTTTCATTTTCTCGGAAACTAGTAGGCCTAGAATTAAAATGTTTGGTTTAAAATGTTCGTAATGAATGCCTCTACAAATCTTGTTATGGTCAAAACCACGCCAGACTTACCATTTTTGAGAAAAAATGTGTGCATCGCACAAAAACATGCATATTTTTACATATTTTCAGCTAAAAGTATGGCCTAATTTGGTTTATTTTCATTTTCTCGGAAACTAGTAGGCCTAGAATTAAGATTTTTGGTGTAAAATGTTCGTAATGAATGCCTCTACAAATCTTGTTATGGTCAAAACCACGCCAGACTTACCATTCTTGAGAAAAAATGTGTGCATCGCACAAAAACATGCATATTTTTACATATTTTCAGCTAAAAGTATGGCCTAATTTGGTTTATTTTCATTTTCTCGGAAACTAGTAGGCCTAGAATTAAGATTTTTGGTGTAAAATGTTCGTAATGAATGCCTCTACAAATCTTGTTATGGTCAAAACAACGCCAGACTTACCATTCTTGAGAAAAAATGTGTGCATCGCACAAAAACATGCATATTTTTACATATTTTCAGCTAAAAGTATGGCCTAATTTGGTTTATTTTCATTTTCTCGGAAACTAGTAGGCCTAGAATTAAGATTTTTGGTGTAAAATGTTCGTAATGAATGCCTCTACAAATCTTGTTATGGTCAAAAACACGCCAGACTTACCATTTTTGAGAAAAAATGTGTGCATCGCACAAAAACGTACATATTTTCAGCTAAAAATATGGCATAATTTGGTTTATTTTCATTTTCTCGGAAACTAGTAGGCCTAGAATTAAGATTTTTGGTGTAAAATGTTCGTAATGAATGCCTCTACAAATCTTGTTATGGTCAAAACAACGCCAGACTTACCATTCTTGAGAAAAAATGTATGCATCGCACAAAAACATGCATATTTTTACATATTTTCAGCTAAAAGTATGGCCTAATTTGGTTTATTTTCATTTTCTCGGAAACTAGTAGGCCTAGAATTAAGATTTTTGGTGTAAAATGTTCGTAATGAATGCCTCTACAAATCTTGTTATGGTCAAAAACACGCCAGACTTACCATTTTTGAGAAAAAATGTGTGCATCGCACAAAAACGTACATATTTTCAGCTAAAAATATGGCATAATTTGGTTTATTTTCATTTTCTCGGAAACTAGTAGGCCTAGAATTAAGATTTTTGGTTTAAAATGTTCGTAATGAATGCCTCTACAAATCTTGTTATGGTCAAAACAACGCCAGACTTACCATTTTTGAGAAAAAATGTGTGCATCGCACAAAAACGTACATATTTTCAGCTAAAAATATGGCATAATTTGGTTTATTTTCATTTTCTCGGAAACTAGTAGGCCTAGAATTAAGATTTTTGGTGTAAAATGTTCGTAATGAATGCCTCTACAAATCTTGTTATGGTCAAAACAACGCCAGACTTACCATTTTTGAGAAAAAATGTGTGCATCGCACAAAAACATGCATATTTTTACATATTTTCAGCTAAAAGTATGGCCTAGTTTGGTTTATTTTCATTTTCTCGGAAACTAGTAGGCCTAGAATTAAGATTTTTGGTGTAAAATGTTCGTAATGAATGCCTCTACAAATCTTGTTATGGTCAAAAACACGCCAGACTTACCATTTTTGAGAAAAAATGTGTGCATCGCACAAAAACGTACATATTTTCAGCTAAAAATATGGCATAATTTGGTTTATTTTCATTTTCTCGGAAACTAGTAGGCCTAGAATTAAGATTTTTGGAGTAAAATGTTCGTAATGAATGCCTCTACAAATCTTGTTATGGTCAAAACCACGCCAGACTTACCATTTTTGAGAAAAAATGTGTGCATCGCACAAAAACATGCATATTTTTACATATTTTCAGCTAAAAGTATGGCCTAATTTGGTTTATTTTCATTTTCTCGGAAACTAGTAGGCCTAGAATTAAGATTTTTGGTGTAAAATGTTCGTAATGAATGCCTCTACAAATTTTGTAATGGTCAAAACAACGCCAGACTTACCATTTTTGAGAAAAAATGTGTGCATCGCACAAAAACGTACATATTTTCAGCTAAAAATATGGCATAATTTGGTTTATTTTCATTTTCTCGGAAACTAGTAGGCCTAGAATTGAGATTTTTGGTTTAAAATGTTCGTAATGAATGCCTCTACAAATCTTGTTATGGTCAAAACAACGCCAGACTTACCATTTTTGAGAAAAAATGTGTGCATCGCACAAAAACGTACATATTTTCAGCTAAAAATATGGCATAATTTGGTTTATTTTCATTTTCTCGGAAACTAGTAGGCCTAGAATTAAGATTTTTTGTGTAAAATGTTCGTAATGAATGCCTCTACAAATCTTGTTATGGTCAAAACCACGCCAGACTTACCATTTTTGAGAAAAAATGTGTGCATCGCACAAAAACATGCATATTTTTACATATTTTCAGCTAAAAGTATGGCCTAGTTTGGTTTATTTTCATTTTCTCGGAAACTAGTAGGCCTAGAATTAAGATTTTTGGTGTAAAATGTTCGTAATGAATGCCTCTACAAATCTTGTTATGGTCAAAACAACGCCAGACTTACCATTCTTGAGAAAAAATGTGTGCATCGCACAAAAACATGCATATTTTTACATATTTTCAGCTAAAAGTATGGCCTAATTTGGTTTATTTTCATTTTCTCGGAAACTAGTAGGCCTAGAATTAAGATTTTTGGTGTAAAATGTTCGTAATGAATGCCTCTACAAATCTTGTTATGGTCAAAAACACGCCAGACTTACCATTTTTGAGAAAAAATGTGTGCATCGCACAAAAACGTACATATTTTCAGCTAAAAATATGGCATAATTTGGTTTATTTTCATTTTCTCGGAAACTAGTAGGCCTAGAATTAAGATTTTTGGTGTAAAATGTTCGTAATGAATGCCTCTACAAATCTTGTTATGGTCAAAACAACGCCAGACTTACCATTCTTGAGAAAAAATGTATGCATCGCACAAAAACATGCATATTTTTACATATTTTCAGCTAAAAGTATGGCCTAATTTGGTTTATTTTCATTTTCTCGGAAACTAGTAGGCCTAGAATTAAGATTTTTGGTGTAAAGTGTTCGTAATGAATGCCTCTACAAATCTTGTTATGGTCAAAAACACGCCAGACTTACCATTTTTGAGAAAAAATGTGTGCATCGCACAAAAACGTACATATTTTCAGCTAAAAATATGGCATAATTTGGTTTATTTTCATTTTCTCGGAAACTAGTAGGCCTAGAATTAAGATTTTTGGTTTAAAATGTTCGTAATGAATGCCTCTACAAATCTTGTTATGGTCAAAACAACGCCAGACTTACCATTTTTGAGAAAAAATGTGTGCATCGCACAAAAACGTACATATTTTCAGCTAAAAATATGGCATAATTTGGTTTATTTTCATTTTCTCGGAAACTAGTAGGCCTATAATTGAGATTTTTGCTTTAAAATGTTCGTAATGAATGCCTCTACAAATCTTGTTATGGTCAAAACAACGCCAGACTTACCATTTTTGAGAAAAAATGTGTGCATCGCACAAAAACATGCATATTTTTACATATTTTCAGCTAAAAGTATGGCCTAGTTTGGTTTATTTTCATTTTCTCGGAAACTAGTAGGCCTAGAATTAAGATTTTTGGTGTAAAATGTTCGTAATGAATGCCTCTACAAATCTTGTTATGGTCAAAAACACGCCAGACTTACCATTTTTGAGAAAAAATGTGTGCATCGCACAAAAACGTACATATTTTCAGCTAAAAATATGGCATAATTTGGTTTATTTTCATTTTCTCGGAAACTAGTAGGCCTAGAATTGAGATTTTTGGTTTAAAATGTTCGTAATGAATGCCTCTACAAATCTTGTTATGGTCAAAACAACGCCAGACTTACCATTTTTGAGAAAAAATGTGTGCATCGCACAAAAACGTACATATTTTCAGCTAAAAATATGGCATAATTTGGTTTATTTTCATTTTCTCGGAAACTAGTAGGCCTAGAATTAAGATTTTTGGTGTAAAATGTTCGTAATGAATGCCTCTACAAATCTTGTTATGGTCAAAACAACGCCAGACTTACCATTCTTGAGAAAAAATGTGTGCATCGCACAAAAACATGCATATTTTTACATATTTTCAGCTAAAAGTATGGCCTAATTTGGTTTATTTTCATTTTCTCGGAAACTAGTAGGCCTAGAATTAAGATTTTTGGTGTAAAATGTTCGTAATGAATGCCTCTACAAATCTTGTTATGGTCAAAAACACGCCAGACTTACCATTTTTAAGAAAAAATGTGTGCATCGCACAAAAACGTACATATTTTCAGCTAAAAATATGGCATAATTTGGTTTATTTTCATTTTCTCGGAAACTAGTAGGCCTAGAATTAAGATTTTTGGTTTAAAATGTTCGTAATGAATGCCTCTACAAATCTTGTTATGGTCAAAACAACGCCAGATTTACCATTTTTGAGAAAAAATGTGTGCATCGCACAAAAACGTACATATTTTCAGTTAAAAATATGGCCTAATTTGGTTTATTTTCATTTTCTCGGAAACTAGTAGGCCTAGAATTAAGATTTTTGGTGTAAAATGTTCGTAATGAATGCCTCTACAAATCTTGTTATGGTCAAAACAACGCCAGACTTACCATTTTTGAGAAAAAATGTGTGCATCGCACAAAAACATGCATATTTTTACATATTTTCAGCTAAAAGTATGGCCTAGTTTGGTTTATTTTCATTTTCTCGGAAACTAGTAGGCCTAGAATTAAGATTTTTGGTGTAAAATGTTCGTAATGAATGCCTCTACAAATCTTGTTATGGTCAAAACAACGCCAGACTTACCATTCTTGAGAAAAAATGTGTGCATCGCACAAAAACATGCATATTTTTACATATTTTCAGCTAAAAGTATGGCCTAATTTGGTTTATTTTCATTTTCTCGGAAACTAGTAGGCCTAGAATTAAGATTTTTGGTGTAAAATGTTCGTAATGAATGCCTCTACAAATCTTGTTATGGTCAAAAACACGCCAGACTTACCATTTTTAAGAAAAAATGTGTGCATCGCACAAAAACGTACATATTTTCAGCTAAAAATATGGCATAATTTGGTTTATTTTCATTTTCTCGGAAACTAGTAGGCCTAGAATTAAGATTTTTGGTTTAAAATGTTCGTAATGAATGCCTCTACAAATCTTGTTATGGTCAAAACAACGCCAGACTTACCATTTTTGAGAAAAAATGTGTGCATCGCACAAAAACGTACATATTTTCAGTTAAAAATATGGCCTAATTTGGTTTATTTTCATTTTCTCGGAAACTAGTAGGCCTAGAATTAAGATTTTTGGTGTAAAATGTTCGTAATGAATGCCTCTACAAATCTTGTTATGGTCAAAACAACGCCAGACTTACCATTCTTGAGAAAAAATGTGTGCATCGCACAAAAACATGCATATTTTTACATATTTTCAGCTAAAAGTATGGCCTAATTTGGTTTATTTTCATTTTCTCGGAAACTAGTAGGCCTAGAATTAAGATTTTTGGTGTAAAATGTTCGTAATGAATGCCTCTACAAATCTTGTTATGGTCAAAAACACGCCAGACTTACCATTTTTAAGAAAAAATGTGTGCATCGCACAAAAACGTACATATTTTCAGCTAAAAATATGGCATAATTTGGTTTATTTTCATTTTCTCGGAAACTAGTAGGCCTAGAATTAAGATTTTTGGTTTAAAATGTTCGTAATGAATGCCTCTACAAATCTTGTTATGGTCAAAACAACGCCAGACTTACCATTTTTGAGAAAAAATGTGTGCATCGCACAAAAACGTACATATTTTCAGTTAAAAATATGGCCTAATTTGGTTTATTTTCATTTTCTCGGAAACTAGTAGGCCTAGAATTAAGATTTTTGGTGTAAAATGTTCGTAATGAATGCCTCTACAAATCTTGTTATGGTCAAAACAACGCCAGACTTACCATTTTTGAGAAAAAATGTGTGCATCGCACAAAAACATGCATATTTTTACATATTTTCAGCTAAAAGTATGGCCTAGTTTGGTTTATTTTCATTTTCTCGGAAACTAGTAGGCCTAGAATTAAGATTTTTGGTGTAAAATGTTCGTAATGAATGCCTCTACAAATCTTGTTATGGTCAAAACAACGCCAGACTTACCATTCTTGAGAAAAAATGTGTGCATCGCACAAAAACATGCATATTTTTACATATTTTCAGCTAAAAGTATGGCCTAATTTGGTTTATTTTCATTTTCTCGGAAACTAGTAGGCCTAGAATTAAGATTTTTGGTGTAAAATGTTCGTAATGAATGCCTCTACAAATCTTGTTATGGTCAAAACAACGCCAGACTTACCATTCTTGAGAAAAAATGTGTGCATCGCACAAAAACATGCATATTTTTACATATTTTCAGCTAAAAGTATGGCCTAATTTGGTTTATTTTCATTTTCTCGGAAACTAGTAGGCCTAGAATTAAGATTTTTAGTGTAAAATGTTCGTAATGAATGCCTCTACAAATCTTGTTATGGTCAAAACAACGCCAGACTTACCATTTTTGAGAAAAAATGTGTGCATCGCACAAAAACGTACATATTTTCAGCTAAAAATATGGCATAATTTGGTTTATTTTCATTTTCTCGGAAACTAGTAGGCCTAGAATTAAGATTTTTGGTGTAAAATGTTCGTAATGAATGCCTCTACAAATCTTGTTATGGTGAAAACCACGCCAGACTTACCATTTTTGAGAAAAAATGTGTGCATCGCACAAAAACATACATATTTTTACATATTTTCAGCTAAAAGTATGGCCTAATTTGGTTTATTTTCATTTTCTCGGAAACTAGTAGGCCTAGAATTAAGATTTTTAGTGTAAAATGTTCGTAATGAATGCCTCTACAAATCTTGTTATGGTCAAAAACACGCCAGACTTACCATTTTTGAGAAAAAATGTGTGCATCGCACAAAAACGTACATATTTTCAGCTAAAAATATGGCATAATTTGGTTTATTTTCATTTTCTCGGAAACTAGTAGGCCTAGAATTAAGATTTTTGGTTTAAAATGTTCGTAATGAATGCCTCTACAAATCTTGTTATGGTCAAAACCACGCCAGACTTACCATTATTGAGAAAAAATGTGTGCATCGCACAAAAACATGCATATTTTTACATATTTTCAGCTAAAAGTATGGCCTAGTTTGGTTTATTTTCATTTTCTCGGAAACTAGTAGGCCTAGAATTAAGATTTTTGGTGTAAAATGTTCGTAATGAATGCCTCTACAAATCTTGTTATGGTCAAAACAACGCCAGACTTACCATTCTTGAGAAAAAATGTGTGCATCGCACAAAAACATGCATATTTTTACATATTTTCAGCTAAAAGTATGGCCTAATTTGGTTTATTTTCATTTTCTCGGAAACTAGTAGGCCTAGAATTAAGATTTTTGGTTTAAAATGTTCGTAATGAATGCCTCTACAAATCTTGTTATGGTCAAAAACACGCCAGACTTACCATTTTTGAGAAAAAATGTGTGCATCGCACAAAAACGTACATATTTTCAGCTAAAAGTATGGCCTAATTTGGTTTATTTTCATTTTCTCGGAAACTAGTAGGCCTAGAATTGAGATTTTTGGTTTCAAATGTTCGTAATGAATGCCTCTACAAATCTTGTTATGGTCAAAACCACGCCAGACTTACCATTTTTGAGAAAAAATGAGTGCATCGCACAAAAACATACATATTTTTACATATTTTCAGCTAAAAGTATGGCCTAATTTGGTTTATTTTCATTTTCTCGGAAACTGGTAGGCCTAGAATTAAGATTTTTGGTGTAAAATGTTCGTAATGAATGCCTCTACAAATCTTGTTATGGTCAAAACCACGCCAGACTTACCATTCTTGAGAAAAAATGTGTGCATCGCACAAAAACGTACATATTTTCAGCTAAAAATATGGCATAATTTGGTTTATTTTCATTTTCTCGGAAACTAGTAGGCCTAGAATTAAGATTTTTGGTTTAAAATGTTCGTAATGAATGCCTCTACAAATCTTGTTATGGTCAAAACCACGCCAGACTTACCATTATTGAGAAAAAATGTGTGCATCGCACAAAAACATGCATATTTTTACATATTTTCAGCTAAAAGTATGGCCTAGTTTGGTTTATTTTCATTTTCTCGGAAACTAGTAGGCCTAGAATTAAGATTTTTGGTGTAAAATGTTCGTAATGAATGCCTCTACAAATCTTGTTATGGTCAAAACAACGCCAGACTTACCATTCTTGAGAAAAAATGTGTGCATCGCACAAAAACATGCATATTTTTACATATTTTCAGCTAAAAGTATGGCCTAATTTGGTTTATTTTCATTTTCTCGGAAACTAGTAGGCCTAGAATTAAGATTTTTGGTTTAAAATGTTCGTAATGAATGCCTCTACAAATCTTGTTATGGTCAAAAACACGCCAGACTTACCATTTTTGAGAAAAAATGTGTGCATCGCACAAAAACGTACATATTTTCAGCTAAAAGTATGGCCTAATTTGGTTTATTTTCATTTTCTCGGAAACTAGTAGGCCTAGAATTGAGATTTTTGGTTTCAAATGTTCGTAATGAATGCCTCTACAAATCTTGTTATGGTCAAAAACACGCCAGACTTACCATTTTTGAGAAAAAATGTGTGCATCGCACAAAAACGTACATATTTTCAGCTAAAAGTATGGCCTAATTTGGTTTATTTTCATTTTCTCGGAAACTAGTAGGCCTAGAATTGAGATTTTTGGTTTCAAATGTTCGTAATGAATGCCTCTACAAATCTTGTTATGGTCAAAACCACGCCAGACTTACCATTTTTGAGAAAAAATGAGTGCATCGCACAAAAACATACATATTTTTACATATTTTCAGCTAAAAGTATGGCCTAATTTGGTTTATTTTCATTTTCTCGGAAACTGGTAGGCCTAGAATTACGATTTTTGGTGTAAAATGTTCGTAATGAATGCCTCTACAAATCTTGTTATGGTCAAAACAACGCCAGACTTACCATTCTTGAGAAAAAATGTGTGCATCGCACAAAAACGTACATATTTTCAGCTAAAAATATGGCATAATTTGGTTTATTTTCATTTTCTCGGAAACTAGTAGGCCTAGAATTAAGATTTTTGGTTTAAAATGTTCGTAATGAATGCCTCTACAAATCTTGTTATGGTCAAAACCACGCCAGACTTACCATTATTGAGAAAAAATGTGTGCATCGCACAAAAACATGCATATTTTTACATATTTTCAGCTAAAAGTATGGCCTAGTTTGGTTTATTTTCATTTTCTCGGAAACTAGTAGGCCTAGAATTAAGATTTTTGGTGTAAAATGTTCGTAATGAATGCCTCTACAAATCTTGTTATGGTCAAAACAACGCCAGACTTACCATTCTTGAGAAAAAATGTGTGCATCGCACAAAAACATGCATATTTTTACATATTTTCAGCTAAAAGTATGGCCTAATTTGGTTTATTTTCATTTTCTCGGAAACTAGTAGGCCTAGAATTAAGATTTTTGGTTTAAAATGTTCGTAATGAATGCCTCTACAAATCTTGTTATGGTCAAAAACACGCCAGACTTACCATTTTTGAGAAAAAATGTGTGCATCGCACAAAAACGTACATATTTTCAGCTAAAAGTATGGCCTAATTTGGTTTATTTTCATTTTCTCGGAAACTAGTAGGCCTAGAATTGAGATTTTTGGTTTCAAATGTTCGTAATGAATGCCTCTACAAATCTTGTTATGGTCAAAACCACGCCAGACTTACCATTTTTGAGAAAAAATGAGTGCATCGCACAAAAACATACATATTTTTACATATTTTCAGCTAAAAGTATGGCCTAATTTGGTTTATTTTCATTTTCTCGGAAACTGGTAGGCCTAGAATTAAGATTTTTGGTGTAAAATGTTCGTAATGAATGCCTCTACAAATCTTGTTATGGTCAAAACCACGCCAGACTTACCATTTTTGAGAAAAAATGTGTGCATCGCACAAAAACGTACATATTTTCAGCTAAAAATATGGCATAATTTGGTTTATTTTCATTTTCTCGGAAACTAGTAGGCCTAGAATTAAGATTTTTGGTGTAAAATGTTCGTAATGAATGCCTCTACAAATCTTGTTATGGTCAAAACAACGCCAGACTTACCATTTTTGAGAAAAAATGTGTGCATCGCACAAAAACATGCATATTTTTACATATTTTCAGCTAAAAGTATGGCCTAATTTGGTTTATTTTCATTTTCTCGGAAACTAGTAGGCCTAGAATTAAGATTTTTGGTGTAAAATGTTCGTAATGAATGCCTCTACAAATCTTGTTATGGTCAAAACCACGCCAGACTTACCATTTTTGAGAAAAAATGTGTGCATCCCACAAAAACGTACATATTTTCAGCTAAAAATATGGCATAATTTGGTTTATTTTCATTTTCTCGGAAACTAGTAGGCCTAGAATTAAGATTTTTGGTTTAAAATGTTCGTAATGAATGCCTCTACAAATCTTGTTATGGTCAAAAACACGGCAGACTTACCATTTTTGAGAAAAAATGTGTGCATCGCACGAAAACGTACATATTTTCAGCTAAAAGAATGGCCTAATTTGGTTTATTTTCATTTTCTCGGAAACTAGTAGGCCTAGAATTAAGATTTTTGGTTTAAAATGTTCGTAATGAATGCCTCTACAAATCTTGTTATGGTCAAAACAACGCCATACTTACCATTTTTGAGAAAAAATGTGTGCATCGCACAAAAACGTACATATTTTCAGCTAAAAATATGGCATAATTTGGTTTATTTTCATTTTCTCGGAAACTAGTAGGCCTAGAATTAAGATTTTTGGTTTAAAATGTTCGTAATGAATGCCTCTACAAATCTTGTTATGGTCAAAACAACGCCAGACTTACCATTCTTGAGAAAAAATGTGTGCATCGCACAAAAACATACATATTTTTACATATTTTCAGCTAAAAGTATGGCCTAATTTGGTTTATTTTCATTTTCTCGGAAACTAGTAGGCCTAGAATTAAGATTTTTGGTGTAAAATGTTCGTAATGAATGCCTCTACAAATCTTGTTATGGTCAAAACCACGCCAGACTTACCATTTTTGAGAAAAAATGTGTGCATCGCACAAAAACGTACATATTTTCAGCTAAAAATATGGCATAATTTGGTTTATTTTCATTTTCTCGGAAACTAGTAGGCCTAGAATTAAGATGGTCAAAACCACGCCAGACTTACCATTTTTGAGAAAAAATGTGTGCATCGCACAAAAACGTACATATTTTCAGCTAAAAATATGGCATAATTTGGTTTATTTTCATTTTCTCGGAAACTAGTAGGCCTAGAATTAAGATTTTTGGTTTAAAATGTTCGTAATGAATGCCTCTACAAATCTTGTTATGGTCAAAACAACGCCAGACTTACCATTTTTGAGAAAAAATGTGTGCATCGCACAAAAACGTACATATTTTCAGCTAAAAATATGGCATAATTTGGTTTATTTTCATTTTCTCGGAAACTAGTAGGCCTAGAATTAAGATTTTTGGTGTAAAATGTTCGTAATGAATGCCTCTACAAATCTTGTTATGGTCAAAACAACGCCAGACTTACCATTTTTGAGAAAAAATGTGTGCATCGCACAAAAACATGCATATTTTTACATATTTTCAGCTAAAAGTATGGCCTAGTTTGGTTTATTTTCATTTTCTCGGAAACTAGTAGGCCTAGAATTAAGATTTTTGGTGTAAAATGTTCGTAATGAATGCCTCTACAAATCTTGTTATGGTCAAAACAACGCCAGACTTACCATTTTTGAGAAAAAATGTGTGCATCGCACAAAAACATGCATATTTTTACATATTTTCAGCTAAAAGTATGGCCTAGTTTGGTTTATTTTCATTTTCTCGGAAACTAGTAGGCCTAGAATTAAGATTTTTGGTGTAAAATGTTCGTAATGAATGCCTCTACAAATCTTGTTATGGTCAAAAACACGCCAGACTTACCATTCTTGAGAAAAAATGTGTGCATCGCACAAAAACGTACATATTTTCAGCTAAAAATATGGCATAATTTGGTTTATTTTCATTTTCTCGGAAACTAGTAGGCCTAGAATTAAGATTTTTGGTTTAAAATGTTCGTAATGAATGCCTCTACAAATCTTGTTATGGTCAAAACCACGCCAGACTTACCATTATTGAGAAAAAATGTGTGCATCGCACAAAAACATGCATATTTTTACATATTTTCAGCTAAAAGTATGGCCTAGTTTGGTTTATTTTCATTTGCTCGGAAACTAGTAGGCCTAGAATTAAGATTTTTGGTGTAAAATGTTCGTAATGAATGCCTCTACAAATCTTGTTATGGTCAAAACAACGCCAGACTTACCATTCTTGAGAAAAAATGTGTGCATCGCACAAAAACATGCATATTTTTACATATTTTCAGCTAAAAGTATGGCCTAATTTGGTTTATTTTCATTTTCTCGGAAACTAGTAGGCCTAGAATTAAGATTTTTGGTTTAAAATGTTCGTAATGAATGCCTCTACAAATCTTGTTATGGTCAAAAACACGCCAGACTTACCATTTTTGAGAAAAAATGTGTGCATCGCACAAAAACGTACATATTTTCAGCTAAAAGTATGGCCTAATTTGGTTTATTTTCATTTTCTCGGAAACTAGTAGGCCTAGAATTGAGATTTTTGGTTTCAAATGTTCGTAATGAATGCCTCTACAAATCTTGTTATGGTCAAAACAACGCCAGACTTACCATTTTTGAGAAAAAATGAGTGCATCGCACAAAAACATACATATTTTTACATATTTTCAGCTAAAAGTATGGCCTAATTTGGTTTATTTTCATTTTCTCGGAAACTGGTAGGCCTAGA
The DNA here is from genome assembly GCA_930367185.1 of Myathropa florea. NCBI lineage: Eukaryota > Metazoa > Arthropoda > Insecta > Diptera > Syrphidae > Myathropa > Myathropa florea. The sequence goes on along the minus strand of OV884005.1, from coordinate 30,643,184 downwards.
ATTAGGATTTTTGGTGTAAAATGTTCGTAATGAATGCCTCTACAAATCTTGTTATGGTCAAAACAACGCCAGACTTACCATTTTTGAGAAAAAATGTGTGCATCGCACAAAAACGTACATATTTTCAGCTAAAAATATGGCATAATTTGGTTTATTTTCATTTTCTCGGAAACTAGTAGGCCTAGAATTAAGATTTTTGGTGTAAAATGTTCGTAATGAATGCCTCTACAAATCTTGTTATGGTCAAAACAACGCCAGACTTACCATTTTTGAGAAAAAATGTGTGCATCGCACAAAAACATGCATATTTTTACATATTTTCAGCTAAAAGTATGGCCTAATTTGGTTTATTTTCATTTTCTCGGAAACTAGTAGGCCTAGAATTAAGATTTTTGGTGTAAAATGTTCGTAATGAATGCCTCTACAAATCTTGTTATGGTCAAAACCACGCCAGACTTACCATTTTTGAGAAAAAATGTGTGCATCGCACAAAAACGTACATATTTTCAGCTAAAAATATGGCATAATTTGGTTTATTTTCATTTTCTCGGAAACTAGTAGGCCTAGAATTAAGATTTTTGGTTTAAAATGTTCGTAATGAATGCCTCTACAAATCTTGTTATGGTCAAAACAACGCCATACTTACCATTTTTGAGAAAAAATGTGTGCATCGCACAAAAACGTACATATTTTCAGAATTAAGATTTTTGGTGTAAAATGTTCGTAATGAATGCCTCTACAAATCTTGTTATGGTCAAAACAACGCCAGACTTACCATTCTTGAGAAAAAATGTGTGCATCGCACAAAAACATGCATATTTTTACATATTTTCAGCTAAAAGTATGGCCTAATTTGGTTTATTTTCATTTTCTCGGAAACTAGTAGGCCTAGAATTAAGATTTTTAGTGTAAAATGTTCGTAATGAATGCCTCTACAAATCTTGTTATGGTCAAAACAACGCCAGACTTACCATTTTTGAGAAAAAATGTGTGCATCGCACAAAAACGTACATATTTTCAGCTAAAATTATGGCATAATTTGGTTTATTTTCATTTTCTCGGAAACTAGTAGGCCTAGAATTAAGATTTTTGGTTTAAAATGTTCGTAATGAATGCCTCTACAAATCTTGTTATGGTCAAAACAACGCCAGACTTACCATTCTTGAGAAAAAATGTGTGCATCGCACGAAAACGTACATATTTTCAGCTAAAAGAATGGCCTAATTTGGTTTATTTTCATTTTCTCGGAAACTAGTAGGCCTAGAATTAAGATTTTTGGTTTAAAATGTTCGTAATGAATGCCTCTACAAATCTTGTTATGGTCAAAACAACGCCATACTTACCATTTTTGAGAAAAAATGTGTGCATCGCACAAAAACGTACATATTTTCAGAATTAAGATTTTTGGTGTAAAATGTTCGTAATGAATGCCTCTACAAATCTTGTTATGGTCAAAACAACGCCAGACTTACCATTCTTGAGAAAAAATGTGTGCATCGCACAAAAACATGCATATTTTTACATATTTTCAGCTAAAAGTATGGCCTAATTTGGTTTATTTTCATTTTCTCGGAAACTAGTAGGCCTAGAATTAAGATTTTTAGTGTAAAATGTTCGTAATGAATGCCTCTACAAATCTTGTTATGGTCAAAACAACGCCAGACTTACCATTTTTGAGAAAAAATGTGTGCATCGCACAAAAACGTACATATTTTCAGCTAAAATTATGGCATAATTTGGTTTATTTTCATTTTCTCGGAAACTAGTAGGCCTAGAATTAAGATTTTTGGTTTAAAATGTTCGTAATGAATGCCTCTACAAATCTTGTTATGGTCAAAACAACGCCAGACTTACCATTCTTGAGAAAAAATGTGTGCATCGCACAAAAACATACATATTTTTACATATTTTCAGCTAAAAGTATGGCCTAGTTTGGTTTATTTTCATTTTCTCGGAAACTAGTAGGCCTAGAATTAAGATTTTTGGTGTAAAATGTTCGTAATGAATGCCTCTACAAATCTTGTTATGGTCAAAACAACGCCAGACTTACCATTTTTGAGAAAAAATGTGTGCATCGCACAAAAGCGTACATATTTTCAGCTAAAAATATGGCATAATTTGGTTTATTTTCATTTTCTCGGAAACTAGTAGGCCTAGAATTAAGATTTTTGGTTTAAAATGTTCGTAATGAATGCCTCTACAAATCTTGTTATGGTCAAAACAACGCCAGACTTACCATTCTTGAGAAAAAATGTGTGCATCGCACAAAAACATACATATTTTTACATATTTTCAGCTAAAAGTATGGCCTAGTTTGGTTTATTTTCATTTTCTCGGAAACTAGTAGGCCTAGAATTAAGATTTTTGGTGTAAAATGTTCGTAATGAATGCCTCTACAAATCTTGTTATGGTCAAAACAACGCCAGACTTACCATTTTTGAGAAAAAATGTGTGCATCGCACAAAAACATGCATATTTTTACATATTTTCAGCTAAAAGTATGGCCTAGTTTGGTTTATTTTCATTTTCTCGGAAACTAGTAGGCCTAGAATTAAGATTTTTGGTGTAAAATGTTCGTAATGAATGCCTCTACAAATCTTGTTATGGTCAAAACAACGCCAGACTTACCATTTTTGAGAAAAAATGTGTGCATCGCACAATAACATTCATATTTTTACATATTTTCAGCTAAAAGTATGGCCTAGTTTGGTTTATTTTCATTTTCTCGGAAACTAGTAGGCCTAGAATTAAGATTTTTGGTGTAAAATGTTCGTAATGAATGCCTCTACAAATCTTGTTATGATCAAAACAACGCCAGACTTACCATTCTTGAGAAAAAATGTGTGCATCGCACAAAAACATGCATATTTTTACATATTTTCAGCTAAAAGTATGGCCTAATTTGGTTTATTTTCATTTTCTCGGAAACTAGTAATTTTTGAGAAAAAATGTGTGCATCGCACAAAAACGTACATATTTTCAGCTAAAAATATGGCATAATTTGGTTTATTTTCATTTTCTCGGAAACTAGTAGGCCTAGAATTAAGATTTTTGGTTTAAAATGTTCGTAATGAATGCCTCTACAAATCTTGTTATGGTCAAAACAACGCCAGACTTACCATTTTTGAGAAAAAATGTGTGCATCGCACAAAAACGTACATATTTTCAGCTAAAAATATGGCATAATTTGGTTTATTTTCATTTTCTCGGAAACTAGTAGGCCTAGAATTAAGATTTTTGGTGTAAAATGTTCGTAATGAATGCCTCTACAAATCTTGTTATGGTCAAAACAACGCCAGACTTACCATTTTTGAGAAAAAATGTGTGCATCGCACAAAAACATGCATATTTTTACATATTTTCAGCTAAAAGTATGGCCTAGTTTGGTTTATTTTCATTTTCTCGGAAACTAGTAGGCCTAGAATTAAGATTTTTGGTGTAAAATGTTCGTAATGAATGCCTCTACAAATCTTGTTATGGTCAAAACAACGCCAGACTTACCATTTTTGAGAAAAAATGTGTGCATCGCACAAAAACATGCATATTTTTACATATTTTCAGCTAAAAGTATGGCCTAGTTTGGTTTATTTTCATTTTCTCGGAAACTAGTAGGCCTAGAATTAAGATTTTTGGTTTAAAATGTTCGTAATGAATGCCTCTACAAATCTTGTTATGGTCAAAAACACGGCAGACTTACCATTTTTGAGAAAAAATGTGTGCATCGCACGAAAACGTACATATTTTCAGCTAAAAGAATGGCCTAATTTGGTTTATTTTCATTTTCTCGGAAACTAGTAGGCCTAGAATTAAGATTTTTGGTTTAAAATGTTCGTAATGAATGCCTCTACAAATCTTGTTATGGTCAAAACAACGCCAGACTTACCATTTTTGAGAAAAACTGTGTGCATCGCACAAAAACGTACATATTTTCAGCTAAAAATATGGCATAATTTGGTTTATTTTCATTTTCTCGGAAACTAGTAGGCCTAGAATTAAGATTTTTGGTTTAAAATGTTCGTAATGAATGCCTCTACAAATCTTGTTATGGTCAAAACAACGCCAGACTTACCATTCTTGAGAAAAAATGTGTGCATCGCACAAAAACATACATATTTTTACATATTTTCAGCTAAAAGTATGGCCTAATTTGGTTTATTTTCATTTTCTCGGAAGCTAGTAGGCCTAGAATTAAGATTTTTGGTGTAAAATGTTCGTAATGAATGCCTCTACAAATCTTGTTACGGTCAAAACCACGCCAGACTTACCATTTTTGAGAAAAAATGTGTGCATCGCACAAAAACGTACATATTTTCAGCTAAAAATATGGCATAATTTGGTTTATTTTCATTTTCTCGGAAACTAGTAGGCCTAGAATTAAGATTTTTGGTTTAAAATGTTCGTAATGAATGCCTCTACAAATCTTGTTATGGTCAAAACAACGCCAGACTTACCATTTTTGAGAAAAAATGTGTGCATCGCACAAAAACGTACATATTTTCAGCTAAAAATATGGCATAATTTGGTTTATTTTCATTTTCTCGGAAACTAGTAGGCCTAGAATTAAGATTTTTGGTGTAAAATGTTCGTAATGAATGCCTCTACAAATCTTGTTATGGTCAAAACAACGCCAGACTTACCATTTTTGAGAAAAAATGTGTGCATCGCACAAAAACATGCATATTTTTACATATTTTCAGCTAAAAGTATGGCCTAGTTTGGTTTATTTTCATTTTCTCGGAAACTAGTAGGCCTAGAATTAAGATTTTTGGTGTAAAATGTTCGTAATGAATGCCTCTACAAATCTTGTTATGGTCAAAACAACGCCAGACTTACCATTTTTGAGAAAAAATGTGTGCATCGCACAAAAACATGCATATTTTTTACATATTTTCAGCTAAAAGTATGGCCTAGTTTGGTTTATTTTCATTTTCTCGGAAACTAGTAGGCCTAGAATTAAGATTTTTGGTGTAAAGTGTTCGTAATGAATGCCTCTACAAATCTTGTTATGGTCAAAACAACGCCAGACTTACCATTCTTGAGAAAAAATGTGTGCATCGCACAAAAACATGCATATTTTTACATATTTTCAGCTAAAAGTATGGCCTAATTTGGTTTATTTTCATTTTCTCGGAAACTAGTAGGCCTAGAATTAAGATTTTTAGTGTAAAATGTTCGTAATGAATGCCTCTACAAATCTTGTTATGGTCAAAAACACGCCAGACTTACCATTTTTGAGAAAAAATGTGTGCATCGCACAAAAACGTACATATTTTCAGCTAAAAATATGGCATAATTTGGTTTATTTTCATTTTCTCGGAAACTAGTAGGCCTAGAATTGAGATTTTTGGTGTAAAATGTTCGTAATGAATGCCTCTACAAATCTTGTTATGGTCAAAACAACGCCAGACTTACCATTCTTGAGAAAAAATGTGTGCATCGCACAAAAACATGCATATTTTTACATATTTTCAGCTAAAAGTATGGCCTAATTTGGTTTATTTTCATTTTCTCGGAAACTAGTAGGCCTAGAATTAAAATGTTTGGTTTAAAATGTTCGTAATGAATGCCTCTACAAATCTTGTTATGGTCAAAACCACGCCAGACTTACCATTTTTGAGAAAAAATGTGTGCATCGCACAAAAACATGCATATTTTTACATATTTTCAGCTAAAAGTATGGCCTAGTTTGGTTTATTTTCATTTTCTCGGAAACTAGTAGGCCTAGAATTAAGATTTTTGGTGTAAAATGTTCGTAATGAATGCCTCTACAAATCTTGTTATGGTCAAAACAACGCCAGACTTACCATTCTTGAGAAAAAATGTGTGCATCGCACAAAAACATGCATATTTTTACATATTTTCAGCTAAAAGTATGGCCTAATTTGGTTTATTTTCATTTTCTCGGAAACTAGTAGGCCTAGAATTAAGATTTTTAGTGTAAAATGTTCGTAATGAATGCCTCTACAAATCTTGTTATGGTCAAAACAACGCCAGACTTACCATTTTTGAGAAAAAATGTGTGCATCGCACAAAAACGTACATATTTTCAGCTAAAAATATGGCATAATTTGGTTTATTTTCATTTTCTCGGAAACTAGTAGGCCTAGAATTAAGATTTTTGGTGTAAAATGTTCGTAATGAATGCCTCTACAAATCTTGTTATGGTCAAAACAACGCCAGACTTACCATTTTTGAGAAAAAATGTGTGCATCGCACAAAAACATGCATATTTTTACATATTTTCAGCTAAAAGTATGGCCTAGTTTGGTTTATTTTCATTTTCTCGGAAACTAGTAGGCCTAGAATTAAGATTTTTGGTGTAAAATGTTCGTAATGAATGCCTCTACAAATCTTGTTATGGTCAAAACAACGCCAGACTTACCATTTTTGAGAAAAAATGTGTGCATCGCACAAAAGCGTACATATTTTCAGCTAAAAATATGGCATAATTTGGTTTATTTTCATTTTCTCGGAAACTAGTAGGCCTAGAATTAAGATTTTTGGTGTAAAATGTTCGTAATGAATGCCTCTACAAATCTTGTTATGGTCAAAACAACGCCAGACTTACCATTTTTGAGAAAAAATGTGTGCATCGCACAAAAACATGCATATTTTTACATATTTTCAGCTAAAAGTATGGCCTAGTTTGGTTTATTTTCATTTTCTCGGAAACTAGTAGGCCTAGAATTAAGATTTTTGGTGTAAAATGTTCGTAATGAATGCCTCTACAAATCTTGTTATGGTCAAAACAACGCCAGACTTACCATTTTTGAGAAAAAATGTGTGCATCGCACAAAAACATGCATATTTTTACATATTTTCAGCTAAAAGTATGGCCTAGTTTGGTTTATTTTCATTTTCTCGGAAACTAGTAGGCCTAGAATTAAGATTTTTGGTGTAAAATGTTCGTAATGAATGCCTCTACAAATCTTGTTATGGTCAAAACAACGCCAGACTTACCATTCTTGAGAAAAAATGTGTGCATCGCACAAAAACATGCATATTTTTACATATTTTCAGCTAAAAGTATGGCCTAATTTGGTTTATTTTCATTTTCTCGGAAACTAGTAGGCCTAGAATTAAGATTTTTAGTGTAAAATGTTCGTAATGAATGCCTCTACAAATCTTGTTATGGTCAAAAACACGCCAGACTTACCATTTTTGAGAAAAAATGTGTGCATCGCACAAAAACGTACATATTTTCAGCTAAAAATATGGCATAATTTGGTTTATTTTCATTTTCTCGGAAACTAGTAGGCCTAGAATTGAGATTTTTGGTGTAAAATGTTCGTAATGAATGCCTCTACAAATCTTGTTATGGTCAAAACAACGCCAGACTTACCATTCTTGAGAAAAAATGTGTGCATCGCACAAAAACATGCATATTTTTACATATTTTCAGCTAAAAGTATGGCCTAATTTGGTTTATTTTCATTTTCTCGGAAACTAGTAGGCCTAGAATTAAAATGTTTGGTTTAAAATGTTCGTAATGAATGCCTCTACAAATCTTGTTATGGTCAAAACCACGCCAGACTTACCATTTTTGAGAAAAAATGTGTGCATCGCACAAAAACATGCATATTTTTACATATTTTCAGCTAAAAGTATGGCCTAGTTTGGTTTATTTTCATTTTCTCGGAAACTAGTAGGCCTAGAATTAAGATTTTTGGTGTAAAATGTTCGTAATTAATGCCTCTACAAATCTTGTTATGGTCAAAACAACGCCAGACTTACCATTCTTGAGAAAAAATGTGTGCATCGCACAAAAACATGCATATTTTTACATATTTTCAGCTAAAAGTATGGCCTAATTTGGTTTATTTTCATTTTCTCGGAAACTAGTAGGCCTAGAATTAAGATTTTTAGTATAAAATGTTCGTAATGAATGCCTCTAGAAATCTTGTTATGGTCAAAAACACGCCAGACTTACCATTTTTGAGAAAAAATGTGTGCATCGCACAAAAACGTACATATTTTCAGCTAAAAATATGGCATAATTTGGTTTATTTTCATTTTCTCGGAAACTAGTAGGCCTAGAATTGAGATTTTTGGTTTAAAATGTTCGTAATGAATGCCTCTACAAATCTTGTTATGGTCAAAACAACGCCAGACTTACCATTTTTGAGAAAAAATGTGTGCATCGCACAAAAACGTACATATTTTCAGCTAAAAATATGGCATAATTTGGTTTATTTTCATTTTCTCGGAAACTAGTAGGCCTAGAATTGAGATTTTTGGTTTAAAATGTTCGTAATGAATGCCTCTACAAATCTTGTTATGGTCAAAACAACGCCAGACTTACCATTTTTGAGAAAAAATGTGTGCATCGCACAAAAACGTACATATTTTCAGCTAAAAATATGGCATAATTTGGTTTATTTTCATTTTCTCGGAAACTAGTAGGCCTAGAATTAAGATTTTTGGTGTAAAATGTTCGTAATGAATGCCTCTACAAATCTTGTTATGGTCAAAACAACGCCAGACTTACCATTTTTGAGAAAAAATGTGTGCATCGCACAAAAACATGCATATTTTTACATATTTTCAGCTAAAAGTATGGCCTAGTTTGGTTTATTTTCATTTTCTCGGAAACTAGTAGGCCTAGAATTAAGATTTTTGGTGTAAAATGTTCGTAATGAATGCCTCTACAAATCTTGTTATGGTCAAAACAACGCCAGACTTACCATTTTTGAGAAAAAATGTGTGCATCGCACAAAAACATGCATATTTTTACATATTTTCAGCTAAAAGTATGGCCTAGTTTGGTTTATTTTCATTTTCTCGGAAACTAGTAGGCCTAGAATTAAGATTTTTGGTGTAAAATGTTCGTAATGAATGCCTCTACAAATCTTGTTATGGTCAAAACAACGCCAGACTTACCATTCTTGAGAAAAAATGTGTGCATCGCACAAAAACATGCATATTTTTACATATTTTCAGCTAAAAGTATGGCCTAATTTGGTTTATTTTCATTTTCTCGGAAACTAGTAGGCCTAGAATTAAGATTTTTAGTGTAAAATGTTCGTAATGAATGCCTCTACAAATCTTGTTATGGTCAAAAACACGCCAGACTTACCATTTTTGAGAAAAAATGTGTGCATCGCACAAAAACGTACATATTTTCAGCTAAAAATATGGCATAATTTGGTTTATTTTCATTTTCTCGGAAACTAGTAGGCCTAGAATTGAGATTTTTGGTGTAAAATGTTCGTAATGAATGCCTCTACAAATCTTGTTATGGTCAAAACAACGCCAGACTTACCATTCTTGAGAAAAAATGTGTGCATCGCACAAAAACATGCATATTTTTACATATTTTCAGCTAAAAGTATGGCCTAATTTGGTTTATTTTCATTTTCTCGGAAACTAGTAGGCCTAGAATTAAAATGTTTGGTTTAAAATGTTCGTAATGAATGCCTCTACAAATCTTGTTATGGTCAAAACCACGCCAGACTTACCATTTTTGAGAAAAAATGTGTGCATCGCACAAAAACATGCATATTTTTACATATTTTCAGCTAAAAGTATGGCCTAGTTTGGTTTATTTTCATTTTCTCGGAAACTAGTAGGCCTAGAATTAAGATTTTTGGTGTAAAATGTTCGTAATTAATGCCTCTACAAATCTTGTTATGGTCAAAACAACGCCAGACTTACCATTCTTGAGAAAAAATGTGTGCATCGCACAAAAACATGCATATTTTTACATATTTTCAGCTAAAAGTATGGCCTAATTTGGTTTATTTTCATTTTCTCGGAAACTAGTAGGCCTAGAATTAAGATTTTTAGTATAAAATGTTCGTAATGAATGCCTCTAGAAATCTTGTTATGGTCAAAAACACGCCAGACTTACCATTTTTGAGAAAAAATGTGTGCATCGCACAAAAACGTACATATTTTCAGCTAAAAATATGGCATAATTTGGTTTATTTTCATTTTCTCGGAAACTAGTAGGCCTAGAATTGAGATTTTTGGTTTAAAATGTTCGTAATGAATGCCTCTACAAATCTTGTTATGGTCAAAACAACGCCAGACTTACCATTTTTGAGAAAAAATGTGTGCATCGCACAAAAACGTACATATTTTCAGCTAAAAATATGGCATAATTTGGTTTATTTTCATTTTCTCGGAAACTAGTAGGCCTAGAATTGAGATTTTTGGTTTAAAATGTTCGTAATGAATGCCTCTACAAATCTTGTTATGGTCAAAACAACGCCAGACTTACCATTTTTGAGAAAAAATGTGTGCATCGCACAAAAACGTACATATTTTCAGCTAAAAATATGGCATAATTTGGTTTATTTTCATTTTCTCGGAAACTAGTAGGCCTAGAATTAAGATTTTTGGTGTAAAATGTTCGTTATGAATGCCTCTACAAATCTTGTTATGGTCAAAACAACGCCAGACTTACCATTATTGAGAAAAAATGTGTGCATCGCACAAAAACATGCATATTTTTACATATTTTCAGCTAAAAGTATGGCCTAGTTTGGTTTATTTTCATTTTCTCGGAAACTAGTAGGCCTAGAATTAAGATTTTTGGTGTAAAATGTTCGTAATGAATGCCTCTACAAATCTTGTTATGGTCAAAACAACGCCAGACTTACCATTCTTGAGAAAAAATGTGTGCATCGCACAAAAACATGCATATTTTTACATATTTTCAGCTAAAAGTATGGCCTAATTTGGTTTATTTTCATTTTCTCGGAAACTAGTAGGCCTAGAATTGAGATTTTTGGTTTAAAATGTTCGTAATGAATGCCTCTACAAATCTTGTTATGGTCAAAACCACGCCAGACTTACCATTTTTGAGAAAAAATGTGTGCATCGCACAAAAACGTACATATTTTCAGCTAAAAGTATGGCCTAGTTTGGTTTATTTTCATTTTCTCGGAAACTAGTAGGCCTAGAATTGAGATTTTTGGTTTCAAATGTTCGTAATGAATGCCTCTACAAATCTTGTTATGGTCAAAACAACGCCAGACTTACCATTTTTGAGAAAAAATGTGTGCATCGCACAAAAACATACATATTTTTACATATTTTCAGCTAAAAGTATGGCCTAATTTGGTTTATTTTCATTTTCTCGGAAACTGGTAGGCCTAGAATTAAGATTTTTGGTGTAAAATGTTCGTAATGAATGCCTCTACAAATCTTGTTATGGTCAAAACCACGCCAGACTTACCATTTTTGAGAAAAAATGTGTGCATCGCACAAAAACATACATATTTTTACATATTTTCAGCTAAAAGTATGGCCTAATTTGGTTTATTTTCATTTTCTCGGAAACTAGTAGGCCTAGAATTAAAATGTTTGGTTTAAAATGTTCGTAATGAATGCCTCCACAAATCTTGTTATGGTCAAAACCACGCCAGACTTACCATTCTTGAGAAAAAATGTGTGCATCGCACAAAAACATACATATTTTTACATATTTTCAGCTAAAAGTATGGCCTAATTTGGTTTATTTTCATTTTCTCGGAAACTAGTAGGCCTAGAATTAAGATTTTTGGTGTAAAATGTTCGTAATGAATGCCTCTACAAATCTTGTTATGGTCAAAACCACGCCAGACTTACCATTTTTGAGAAAAAATGTGTGCATCGCACAAAAACATACATATTTTTACATATTTTCAGCTAAAAGTATGGCCTAATTTGGTTTATTTTCATTTTCTCGGAAACTAGTAGGCCCAGAATTAGGATTTTTGGTGTAAAATGTTCGTAATGAATGCCTCTACAAATCCCCAAAAAAATTCCAAGGCTAACCATTGCAATTTCGATGCGATCCTGAAGCCCTGACCCTGCACCTTTGACAAGCCACAGTTTCCAAACCAGGCGTCGCCCGGACATAAAACCGCCATTTCTGGTGTGCTCATGACCCGAATTTTCATTGACGCGAGTTTCAGACAATTCGATTTTCCACCCCAAAAAAATTCCAAGGCTAACCATTGCAATTTCGATGCGATCCTGAAGCCCTGACCCTGCACCTTTGACAAGCCACAGTTTCCAAACCAGGCGTCGCCCGGACATAAAACCGCCATTTCTGGTGTGCTCATGACCCGAATTTTCATTGACGCGAGCTTCAGACAATTCGATTTTCCACCCCAAAAAAATTCCAAGGCTAACCATTGCAATTTCGATGCGATCCTGAAGCCCTGACCCTGCACCTTTGACAAGCCACAGTTTCCAAACCAGGCGTCGCCCGGACATAAAACCGCCATTTCTGATGTGCTCTTGACCCGAATTTTCATTGACGCGAGTTTCAGACAATTCGATTTTCCACCCCAAAAAAATTCCAAATCTAACCATTGCAATTTCGATGCGATCCTGAAGCCCTGACCCTGCACCTTTGACAAGCCACAGTTTCCAAACCAGGCGTCGCCCGGACATAAAACCGCCATTTCTGGTGTGCTCATGACCCGAATTTTCATTGACGCGAGTTTCAGACAATTCGATTTTCCACCCCAAAAAAATTCCAAGGCTAACCATTGCAATTTCGATGCGATCCTGAAGCCCTGACCCTGCACCTTTGACAAGCCACAGTTTCCAAACCAGGCGTCGCCCGGACATAAAACCGCCATTTCTGGTGTGCTCATGACCCGAATTTTCATTGACGCGAGTTTCAGACAATTCGATTTTCCACCCCAAAAAAATTCCAAGGCCATTGCAATTTCGATGCGATCCTGAAGCCCTGACCCTTCACCTTTGACAAGCCACAGTTTCCAAACCAGGCGTCGCCCGGACATAAAACCGCCATTTCTGGTGTGCTCATGACCCGAATTTTCATTGACGCGAGTTTCAGACAATTCGATTTTCCACCCCAAAAAAATTCCAAGGCTAACCATTGCAATTTCGATGCGATCCTGAAGCCCTGACCCTGCACCTTTGACAAGCCACAGTTTCCAAACCAGGCGTCGCCCGGACATAAAACCGCCATTTCTGGTGTGCTCATGACCCGAATTTTCATTGACGCGAGTTTCAGACAATTCGATTTTCCACCCCAAAAAAATTCCAAGGCTAACCATTGCAATTTCGATGCGATCCTGAAGCCCTGACCCTGCACCTTTGACAAGCCACAGTTTCCAAACCAGGCGTCGCCCGGACATAAAACCGCCATTTCTGGTGTGCTCATGACCCGAATTTTCATTGACGCAAGTTTCAGACAATTCGATTTTCCACCCCAAAAAAATTCCAAGGCCATTGCAATTTCGATGCGATCCTGAAGCCCTGACCCTTCACCTTTGACAAGCCACAGTTTCCAAACCAGGCGTCGCCCGGACATAAAACCGCCATTTCTGGTGTGCTCATGACCCGAATTTTTATTGACGCGAGTTTCAGACAATTCGATTTTTCACCCCAAAAAAATTCCAAGGCTAACCATTGCAATTTCGATGCGATCCTGAAGCCCTGACCCTGCACCTTTGACAAGCCACAGTTTCCAAACCAGGCGTCGCCCGGACATAAAACCGCCATTTCTGGTGTGCTCATGACCCGAATTTTCATTGACGCGAGTTTCAGACAATTCGATTTTCCACCCCAAAAAAATTCCAAGGCTAACCATTGCAATTTCGATGCGATCCTGAAGCCCTGACCCTGCACCTTTGACAAGCCACAGTTTCCAAACCAGGCGTCGCCCGGACATAAAACCGTCATTTCTGGTGTGCTCATGACCCGAATTTTCATTGACGCGAGTTTCAGACAATTCGATTTTCCACCCCAAAAAAATTCCAAGGCTAACCATTGCAATTTCGATGCGATCCTGAAGCCCTGACCCTGCACCTTTGACAAGCCACAGTTTCCAAACCAGGCGTCGCCCGGACATAAAACCGCCATTTCTGGTGTGCTCATGACCCGAATTTTCATTGACGCGAGTTTCAGACAATTCGATTTTCCACCCCAAAAAAATTCCAAGGCTAACCATTGCAATTTCGATGCGATCCTGAAGCCCTGACCCTGCACCTTTGACAAGCCACAGTTTCCAAACCAGGCGTCGCCCGGACATAAAACTGCCATTTCTGGTGTGCTCATGACCCGAATTTTCATTGACGCGAGTTTCAGACAATTCGATTTTCCACCCCAAAAAAATTCCAAGGCCATTGCAATTTCGATGCGATCCTGAAGCCCTGACCCTTCACCTTTGACAAGCCACAGTTTCCAAACCAGGCGTCGCCCGGACATAAAACCGCCATTTCTGGTGTGCTCATGACCCGAATTTTTATTGACGCGAGTTTCAGACAATTCGATTTTCCACCCCAAAAAAATTCCAAGGCAATAACCATTGCAATTTCGATGCGATCCTGAAGCCCTGACCCTGCACCTTTGACAAGCCACAGTTTCCAAACCAGGCGTCGCCCGGACATAAAGCCGCCATTTCTGGTGTGCTCATGACCCGAATTTTCATTGACGCGAGTTTCAGACAATTCGATTTTCCACCCCAAAAAAATTCCAAGGCTAACCATTGCAATTTCGATGCGATCCTGAAGCCCTGACCCTGCACCTTTGACAAGCCACAGTTTCCAAACCAGGCGTCGCCCGGACATAAAACCGCCATTTCTGGTGTGCTCATGACCCGAATTTTCATTGACGCGAGTTTCAGACAATTCGATTTTCCACCCCAAAAAAATTCCAAGGCTAACCATTGCCATTTCGATGCGATCCTGAAGCCCTGGCCCTGCAACTTTGACAAGCCACAGTTTCCAAACCAGGCGTCGCCCGGACATAAAACCGCCATTTCTGGTGTGCTCTTGACCTGAATTTTCATTGACGCGAGTTTCAGACAATTCGATTTTCCACCCCAAAAAAATTCCAAGGCTAACCATTGCCATTTCGATGCGATCCTGAAGCCCTGGCCCTGCAACTTTGACAAGCCACAGTTTCCAAACCAGGCGTCGCCCGGACATAAAACCGCCATTTCTGGTGTGCTCTTGACCTGAATTTTCATTGACGCGAGTTTCAGACAATTCGATTTTCCACCCCAAAAAAATTCCAAGGCTAACCATTGCCATTTCGATGCGATCCTGAAGCCCTGGCCCTGCAACTTTGACAAGCCACAGTTTCCAAACCAGGCGTCGCCCGGACATAAAACCGCCATTTCTGGTGTGCTCATGACCCGAATTTTCATTGACGCGAGTTTCAGACAATTCGATTTTCCACCCCAAAAAAATTCCAAGGCTAACCATTGCCATTTCGATGCGATCCTGAAGCCCTGGCCCTGCAACTTTGACAAGCCACAGTTTCCAAACCAGGCGTCGCCCGGACATAAAACCGCCATTTCTGGTGTGCTCATGACCCGAATTTTCATTGACGCGAGTTTCAGACAATTCGATTTTCCACCCCAAAAAAATTCCAAGGCTAACCATTGCCATTTCGATGCGATCCTGAAGCCCTGGCCCTGCAACTTTGACAAGCCACAGTTTCCAAACCAGGCGTCGCCCGGACATAAAACCGCCATTTCTGGTGTGCTCTTGACCTGAATTTTCATTGACGCGAGTTTCAGACAATTCGATTTTCCACCCCAAAAAAATTCCAAGGCTAACCATTGCCATTTCGATGCGATCCTGAAGCCCTGACCCTGCACCTTTGACAAGCCACAGTTTCCAAACCAGGCGTCGCCCGGACATAAAACCGCCATTTCTGGTGTGCTCATGACCCGAATTTTCATTGACGCGAGTTTCAGACAATTCGATTTTCCACCCCAAAAAAATTCCAAGGCTAACCATTGCCATTGTGGAGTTATTTCCCACCTCGCATGGGAATCAAGTCCACTTCGCTAAAAGTGGAGTTATTTCCCACCTCGCATGAGCAGTAAGTCCACTTCGCTAAAAGTGGAGTTATTTCCCACCTCGCATGGGAATCAAGTCCACTTCGCTAAAAGTGGAGTTATTTCCCACCTCGCATGAGTAGTAAGTCCACCTCGCAAAAAGTGTACTTATTGTCCACCTCGCATGAGCAGTAAGTCCTCCTCGCAGAAAGTGTACTTATTGCCCACCTCGCATGAGCAGTATTTTTTTTTTTTATCGTTGGTTTTTGTCACACTACACTGGAGCACTCAGACTCAAGACTGGACCATTGTACTACAAGGAAGACCAGCAGGCGCTTCTGTGATGAGGAGCCTACATCATCAGCTCTCACCTCATCAGCGCCGAATAACTGCCACCTGATCCGAGCAAAGGCGGGACAATGGCAGAGGAAGTGCTCTGCAGTGTCATCGTCTTCTCCACAGGCGTCACAGAGGGTTTCGTCACTTAGGCCAAGCACACTTAGGTGTTTAGCGAAGGTGTAGTGCCCCGTTAGTACGCCAATAAGTTGTCTGCAGTCTTTTCTGTTAAGAGATAACAAGAAAGCCGCGGATTTCTTACAGACGTTGGGGAGCATGCGCTTGGACTGTCTACAGAGTCATGTCTGGAGAGTCATGCCACCTGCGGTTGTGCTCTCGAAAAGTCCAACCATCGATGGAAGCCCTAACCAAGGACGCGGGCAGTCACAGCGTAGGTTCAGGTCCTGAGAAAGCCTCATCTGATCCTCGCCTAGCAAGTTCATCAGCGATCTCATTCCCCGTGATCCCGTGATGACCCGGGAAAAATAACAAGTCTTAGCGAATTCAAGCTACCGATCAAATTCAGAGAAGACTTGCATTCCTGAACTATTCTGGAAGTGGTTAAAGGGTTGAGCAAGGCCCTAAGCACAGCTTGGCTGTCGCTACAGACACAAATACTTCGCCCCTTCCACCTATTCTTCACAATATAGCTCGTAGCCATTAGGATCGCATAGGTTTCCGCTTGGAAAACCGACGCAAATTTATCTAACGAGGTGTGCAGTCTAAAGTTGTCGCTCTCCACGAAGGCACCAGCACCTGATCCTTCACTGGTCTTGCAGCCGTCCGTGAAGATTCGACTACAGTCGTGGGTACGGGGAAAGTCGACTTTGTATGTTCGTCGCAGCTGGAGTACTGGTGTCCGTGCGTCAGACGGCATATCCATAAGACTGGGGTCAAAGGAGATGCGGTGCACAAGGTCATCGAAAATCCAGAGCGAGTTGTACCAATAACCACTTCTTTTTAAACGGAAGATGGCCTTGAGAGTGCACCCCATGATATGGACATCTAGGGGGGGGAGATTCAGCAGGGCATCAAGAGCAGAGCCAGGCGTGCTAGGGAAGGCCCCCATGCAGCCGAGACAGACCGTTCTTTGAAGCTTGGTGAGAGCAGCAGTTACGTATTTACGCGAAAGCTTATTCCACCAAACGACCGATGCATAGGAGAGAAGGGGCCTAATCATAGCCGTGTAGATCCAAACGGATCTTTTTGGTGATAGACCCCATGATTTGCCGAAAATTCCTTTACACTGCCAGAAAACTGATAGTGCCTTCGCAATTTTCGTTTCAATGTGTTTTTTCCACAGAAGCTTCCTATCTAGAATGATACCCAGATATTTAGCTTTATCGGAAAAGCGGATAGTGACACCTTTTAGTACCAGTTGAGTCAAACCAGTCAATTTCCTCCTCCTCGTAAAGAGGACAACCTCGGTTTTAAGAGGGTTGACTGAAAGCCCATTTCTGGTACACCAATCGTCGATCACGTCTAGAGCTGCCTGCGCTTTTGAACACACATCCGCTAGGCGTGATCCGACAGACAGAACAGCTACATCATCCGCATAGGCCTGGGCGTAGATGTTGGAACTATTGAGAGCATCGAGCAGAAAGTCAACCAACATGCACCATAGCAGAGGAGACAAGACACCACCCTGCGGGCAGCCCCTATTTACCCCCGCCATAACATACTGGCCACAATCTGCGTCCGCAATAATAGTTCTATTCATCAGCATTGCTTTAATCCAAAGCACTAATGATTCATCTACACCGTGTTCTCTGGCCGAGTTGCACATGCCATCAAAAGTCGCATTGTCAAAGGCACCTTCTATATCAATGAAAATGCCCAGCGCGTACTCTTTCCTGTCGAGTGCACATTCAATTCTGCCAACGAGATTTTGAAGTGCAGTCTCGCAAGATTTTCCGCGCTGATGGGCATGTTGCATCTGAGACAGAGGATGAAATCGCAAAGCGGTTTTGCGCACATGAAGCTCAACCAGCCTTTCCATGATTTTCAGCAGGAAAGAGGTTAGACTGATAGGTCTAAAGTTCTTGGCGAGTGAGTAGTCCCCCTTACCGATGTTTGGTATGAAGGCTAACCTAACTGTACGCCAAGGGGTCGGGATGTAGGCGAGTGCCAGGCTGGCTGTGAAGATTCTTTTCAGAACCGGCAGCAACTTTTGCAACAAGGCTGGATATATGCCATCGGTACCAGGCGACTTGAAACCATCGAAGGACGCGACTGCGTATTTGATAGCTTCATCTGTCAACACGAGCGATGAAACAAACCAGCATCGTCGTGTTACATTTATCAGCTCATCCTCAGTTCCAGGGATAGGAACTGGTTTTGAGCCGGTTGTAATCCGGTTACCTGGAAAATGAGTCTCTAGCATGAGACTAAGCGTTTCAGCTTTTGACTCAGTGTAGGTGCCGTCTGGTCTTCTGAGTGTTTCCAGTTTGGTTGGTTTGTCCTTTTTAAGAACTTTAACCAGTCTGCTGGTTTCACCGAGTGTTTCGATCTTTCCACAAAAATCCCTATAGGAGGCACTTTTCGATATCCGAATTAACCTCTTATATTCTTTTTGTTTTGATCGGTACAGGTTCCAGTCCTCTTCCAAGTCGATCTTGAGAGATCTGTTTAGAAGTTTCCTGGTTTCCTTGCGAATTGTCTGCGTTCCACCATGGAACAGGTGATCTGCAGGGGGTATTTCTAGCTGGACACGTCAGTTCAAAACATTTGGTTAGAGTGTTGTTCAAGTCTAGAACGGCTTTCTCTACCTTCTGTTTCGTTCTGAGCTTAGGGAGAGGTTCAATACGATTATCTAGCTCATCCCTAAACTGTATCCAGTTGGTTTTTCTTGGATTCCTCCTCTTCAGCAAAGTTGTGGTTTCGCATTCGATTCGGAATTCAATGTACCTATGGTCTGACAGGGACACTTCCGACAGAACCCTTCAGTCTGTAATCTCCTTAATGTATCTGTTGGATAACGTTCCCGCGTCATTCAACCTCCGTCCGCCAGAACTGCGTCCTTTGAGGGTTGCAGCACTAGTTTCATCCGGACGTTGTGCGCGGGGAGAGCCATCGGCAGAGGGATCAGGAACGCTTGAGACCTTCTTCCTCTTGATCCTGTTCGAGTCAGCAGAAGGGGAGGTAGCGTTGGCTCCAATAGACTGATCGGTTTCGGTTGGAGTTACCTCTGCCGACCTGTTTCTCTTTGCCGTCGCCACCAAGGGGGTGCGACTCTCAGCACTTGCGCCTTCAACCTCCTCCGGAGTTTCTTTGCGCCGTGCGATTGTCGGTAGCCTTTTTCTCCTCTTCTTTTGACTCTTAGTCAGGGGCCCTTCAGAGGCTGCCTCGTTTGGAGCCCGTTCAACCTGTTCGGCATTCCGGGTCGTACCATCAGAAGCAACACTCTGATCAGCCACTTGATTATGTGGTTGGAGATTAAGCGTATCAGGCAAAGCCTCTCCGCTACATTCTCCAACTTTCCAACTCAGTCTATCGAACTTGTCGTAGAGTGAGTGGCAGGAATCTTCGGATTGGGTACCAGCGATTCCATGGTCAGCGCCCCGGCGGGCGGAGGGGGGGTAGTATGATGGTTGGGGAATCCAGAATCCTTGCCCCAGCCGTAGTCGAGAAGACTACTGGTTCGATGTCTCACCTGGGATCTTTCAACTGCCACAGTGGCCGATTTAGGGCTAACTATGAAATTTTCCGCTTTCCAGTGACACAGTGCATCAACTGAAGGAGCTCATGTTCAAGCGGGAAGAAGCGCACACAGGAATGTGCGGCTTTGACTAAAAACCCACTAGCACCTAGAAGGGGGCAACCTTATTCTATTTTTTAAATTTCTTGCATAAGCAGCGGATGAACTCTGGCATACCTACTTACATTCACGGATTTTTGGTCGCCTGATACCTTCACTTTCTGTGAAAAATGTGAACTGTTGGAGTAAAAGACTGTCATAAGCACACCAGAAATGGCGGTTTAATGTCCGGGCGACGCCTGGTTTAGAAACTGTGGCTTGTCAAAGTTGCAAGGTCGGGGCTTCAGAACTGCATCGAAATTGCAATGGTTAGCCTTGGATTTTTTTGGAGTGAAAAATCGAATCGTCTGAGACTCACGTCATTGAAAATTCAGGTCATAAGCACACCAGAAATGGCGGTTTTATGTCCGGGCGACGCCTGGTTTGGAAACTGTGGCTTGTCAAAGTTGCAGGGCCAGGGCTTCAGGATCGCATCGAAATGGCAATGGTTAGCCTTGGAATTTTTTTGGGGTGGAAAATCGAATTGTCTGAAACTCGCGTCAATGAAAATTCAGGTCAAGAGCACACCAGAAATGCCTGGTTTGGAAACTGTGGCTTGTCAAAGTTGCAGGGCCAGGGCTTCAGGATCGCATCGAAATGGCAATGGTTAGCCTTGGAATTTTTTTGGGGTGGAAAATCGAATTGTCTGAAACTCGCGTCAATGAAAATTCAGGTCAAGAGCACACCAGAAATGGCGGTTCTATGTCCGGGCGACGCCTGGTTTGGAAACTGTGGCTTGTCAAAGTTGCAGGGCCGGGGCTTCAGGATCGCATCGAAATGGCAATGGTTAGCCTTGGAATTTTTTTGGGGTGGAAAATCGAATTGTCTGAAACTCGCGTCAATGAAAATTCAGGTCAAGAGCACACCAGAAATGGCGGTTTTATGTCCGGGCGACGCCTGGTTTGGAAACTGTGGCTTGTCAAAGTTGCAGGGCCAGGGCTTCAGGATCGCATCGAAATGGCAATGGTTAGCCTTGGAATTTTTTTGGGGTGGAAAATCGAATTGTCTTAAACTCGCGTCAAAGAAAATTCAGGTCAAGAGCACACCAGAAATGCCTGGTTTGGAAACTGTGGCTTGTCAAAGTTGCAGGGCCAGGGCTTCAGGATCGCATCGAAATGGCAATGGTTAGCCTTGGAATTTTTTTGGGGTGGAAAATCGAATTGTCTGAAACTCGCGTCAATGAAAATTCAGGTCAAGAGCACACCAGAAATGGCGGTTTTATGTCCGGGCGACGCCTGGTTTGGAAACTGTGGCTTGTCAAAGTTGCAGGGCCAGGGCTTCAGGATCGCATCGAAATGGCAATGGTTAGCCTTGGAATTTTTTTGGGGTGGAAAATCGAATTGTCTGAAACTCGGGTCAATGAAAATTCAGGTCAAGAGCACACCAGAAATGGCGGTTTTATGTCCGGGCGACGCCTGGTTTGGAAACTGTGGCTTGTCAAAGTTGCAGGGCCAGGGCTTCAGGATCGCATCGAAATGGCAATGGTTAGCCTTGGAATTTTTTTGGGGTGGAAAATCGAATTGTCTGAAACTCGCGTCAAAGAAAATTCAGGTCAAGAGCACACCAGAAATGGCGGTTTTATGTCCGGGCGACGCCTGGTTTGGAAACTGTGGCTTGTCAAAGTTGCAGGGCCAGGGCTTCAGGATCGCATCGAAATGGCAATGGTTAGCCTTGGAATTTTTTTGGGGTGGAAAATCGAATTGTCTTAAACTCGCGTCAAAGAAAATTCAGGTCAAGAGCACACCAGAAATGCCTGGTTTGGAAACTGTGGCTTGTCAAAGTTGCAGGGCCAGGGCTTCAGGATCGCATCGAAATGGCAATGGTTAGCCTTGGAATTTTTTTGGGGTGGAAAATCGAATTGTCTGAAACTCGCGTCAAAGAAAATTCAGGTCAAGAGCACACCAGAAATGGCGGTTTTATGTCCGGGCGACGCCTGGTTTGGAAACTGTGGCTTGTCAAAGTTGCAGGGCCAGGGCTTCAGGATCGCATCGAAATGGCAATGGTTAGCCTTGGAATTTTTTTGGGGTGGAAAATCGAATTGTCTTAAACTCGCGTCAAAGAAAATTCAGGTCAAGAGCACACCAGAAATGCCTGGTTTGGAAACTGTGGCTTGTCAAAGTTGCAGGGCCAGGGCTTCAGGATCGCATCGAAATGGCAATGGTTAGCCTTGGAATTTTTTTGGGGTGGAAAATCGAATTGTCTGAAACTCGCGTCAATGAAAATTCAGGTCAAGAGCACACCAGAAATGGCGGTTTTATGTGCGGGCGACGCCTGGTTTGGAAACTGTGGCTTGTCAAAGTTGCAAGGTCAGGGCTTCAGAACTGCATCGAAATTGCAATGGTTAGCCTTGGATTTTTTTGGAGTGAAAAATCGAATCGTCTGAGACTCACGTCATTGAAAATTCAGGTCATAAGCACACCAGAAATGGCGGTTTTATGTCCGGGCGACGCCTGGTTTAGAAACTGTGGCTTGTCAAAGTTGCAAGGTCGGGGCTTCAGAACTGCATCGAAATTGCAATGGTTAGCCTTGGATTTTTTTGGAGTGAAAAATCGAATCGTCTGAGACTCACGTCATTGAAAATTCAGGTCATAAGCACACCAGAAATGGCGGTTTTATGTCCGGGCGACGCCTGGTTTAGAAACTGTGGCTTGTCAAAGTTGCAAGGTCGGGGCTTCAGAACTGCATCGAAATTGCAATGGTTAGCCTTGGATTTTTTTGGAGTGAAAAATCGAATCGTCTGAGACTCACGTCATTGAAAATTCAGGTCATAAGCACACCAGAAATGGCGGTTTTATGTCCGGGCGACGCCTGGTTTAGAAACTGTGGCTTGTCAAAGTTGCAAGGTCGGGGCTTCAGAACTGCATCGAAATTGCAATGGTTAGCCTTGGATTTTTTTGGAGTGAAAAATCGAATCGTCTGAGACTCACGTCATTGAAAATTCAGGTCATAAGCACACCAGAAATGGCGGTTCTATGTCCGGGCGACGCCTGGTTTGGAAACTGTGGCTTGTCAAAGTTGCAGGGCCGGGGCTTCAGGATCGCATCGAAATGGCAATGGTTAGCCTTGGAATTTTTTTGGGGTGGAAAATCGAATTGTCTGAAACTCGCGTCAATGAAAATTCAGGTCAAGAGCACACCAGAAATGGCGGTTTTATGTCCGGGCGACGCCTGGTTTGGAAACTGTGGCTTGTCAAAGTTGCAGGGCCAGGGCTTCAGGATCGCATCGAAATGGCAATGGTTAGCCTTGGAATTTTTTTGGGGTGGAAAATCGAATTGTCTTAAACTCGCGTCAAAGAAAATTCAGGTCAAGAGCACACCAGAAATGCCTGGTTTGGAAACTGTGGCTTGTCAAAGTTGCAGGGCCAGGGCTTCAGGATCGCATCGAAATGGCAATGGTTAGCCTTGGAATTTTTTTGGGGTGGAAAATCGAATTGTCTGAAACTCGCGTCAATGAAAATTCAGGTCAAGAGCACACCAGAAATGGCGGTTTTATGTCCGGGCGACGCCTGGTTTGGAAACTGTGGCTTGTCAAAGTTGCAGGGCCAGGGCTTCAGGATCGCATCGAAATGGCAATGGTTAGCCTTGGAATTTTTTTGGGGTGGAAAATCGAATTGTCTGAAACTCGCGTCAATGAAAATTCAGGTCAAGAGCACACCAGAAATGGCGGTTTTATGTCCGGGCGACGCCTGGTTTGGAAACTGTGGCTTGTCAAAGTTGCAGGGCCAGGGCTTCAGGATCGCATCGAAATGGCAATGGTTAGCCTTGGAATTTTTTTGGGGTGGAAAATCGAATTGTCTGAAACTCGGGTCAATGAAAATTCAGGTCAAGAGCACACCAGAAATGGCGGTTTTATGTCCGGGCGACGCCTGGTTTGGAAACTGTGGCTTGTCAAAGTTGCAGGGCCAGGGCTTCAGGATCGCATCGAAATGGCAATGGTTAGCCTTGGAATTTTTTTGGGGTGGAAAATCGAATTGTCTGAAACTCGCGTCAAAGAAAATTCAGGTCAAGAGCACACCAGAAATGGCGGTTTTATGTCCGGGCGACGCCTGGTTTGGAAACTGTGGCTTGTCAAAGTTGCAGGGCCAGGGCTTCAGGATCGCATCGAAATGGCAATGGTTAGCCTTGGAATTTTTTTGGGGTGGAAAATCGAATTGTCTTAAACTCGCGTCAAAGAAAATTCAGGTCAAGAGCACACCAGAAATGCCTGGTTTGGAAACTGTGGCTTGTCAAAGTTGCAGGGCCAGGGCTTCAGGATCGCATCGAAATGGCAATGGTTAGCCTTGGAATTTTTTTGGGGTGGAAAATCGAATTGTCTGAAACTCGCGTCAAAGAAAATTCAGGTCAAGAGCACACCAGAAATGGCGGTTTTATGTCCGGGCGACGCCTGGTTTGGAAACTGTGGCTTGTCAAAGTTGCAGGGCCAGGGCTTCAGGATCGCATCGAAATGGCAATGGTTAGCCTTGGAATTTTTTTGGGGTGGAAAATCGAATTGTCTTAAACTCGCGTCAAAGAAAATTCAGGTCAAGAGCACACCAGAAATGCCTGGTTTGGAAACTGTGGCTTGTCAAAGTTGCAGGGCCAGGGCTTCAGGATCGCATCGAAATGGCAATGGTTAGCCTTGGAATTTTTTTGGGGTGGAAAATCGAATTGTCTGAAACTCGCGTCAATGAAAATTCAGGTCAAGAGCACACCAGAAATGGCGGTTTTATGTGCGGGCGACGCCTGGTTTGGAAACTGTGGCTTGTCAAAGTTGCAAGGTCAGGGCTTCAGAACTGCATCGAAATTGCAATGGTTAGCCTTGGATTTTTTTGGAGTGAAAAATCGAATCGTCTGAGACTCACGTCATTGAAAATTCAGGTCATAAGCACACCAGAAATGGCGGTTTTATGTCCGGGCGACGCCTGGTTTAGAAACTGTGGCTTGTCAAAGTTGCAAGGTCGGGGCTTCAGAACTGCATCGAAATTGCAATGGTTAGCCTTGGATTTTTTTGGAGTGAAAAATCGAATCGTCTGAGACTCACGTCATTGAAAATTCAGGTCATAAGCACACCAGAAATGGCGGTTTTATGTCCGGGCGACGCCTGGTTTAGAAACTGTGGCTTGTCAAAGTTGCAAGGTCGGGGCTTCAGAACTGCATCGAAATTGCAATGGTTAGCCTTGGATTTTTTTGGAGTGAAAAATCGAATCGTCTGAGACTCACGTCATTGAAAATTCAGGTCATAAGCACACCAGAAATGGCGGTTTTATGTCCGGGCGACGCCTGGTTTAGAAACTGTGGCTTGTCAAAGTTGCAAGGTCGGGGCTTCAGAACTGCATCGAAATTGCAATGGTTAGCCTTGGATTTTTTTGGAGTGAAAAATCGAATCGTCTGAGACTCACGTCATTGAAAATTCAGGTCATAAGCACACCAGAAATGGCGGTTCTATGTCCGGGCGACGCCTGGTTTGGAAACTGTGGCTTGTCAAAGTTGCAGGGCCGGGGCTTCAGGATCGCATCGAAATGGCAATGGTTAGCCTTGGAATTTTTTTGGGGTGGAAAATCGAATTGTCTGAAACTCGCGTCAATGAAAATTCAGGTCAAGAGCACACCAGAAATGGCGGTTTTATGTCCGGGCGACGCCTGGTTTGGAAACTGTGGCTTGTCAAAGTTGCAGGGCCAGGGCTTCAGGATCGCATCGAAATGGCAATGGTTAGCCTTGGAATTTTTTTGGGGTGGAAAATCGAATTGTCTTAAACTCGCGTCAAAGAAAATTCAGGTCAAGAGCACACCAGAAATGCCTGGTTTGGAAACTGTGGCTTGTCAAAGTTGCAGGGCCAGGGCTTCAGGATCGCATCGAAATGGCAATGGTTAGCCTTGGAATTTTTTTGGGGTGGAAAATCGAATTGTCTGAAACTCGCGTCAATGAAAATTCAGGTCAAGAGCACACCAGAAATGGCGGTTTTATGTCCGGGCGACGCCTGGTTTGGAAACTGTGGCTTGTCAAAGTTGCAGGGCCAGGGCTTCAGGATCGCATCGAAATGGCAATGGTTAGCCTTGGAATTTTTTTGGGGTGGAAAATCGAATTGTCTGAAACTCGCGTCAATGAAAATTCAGGTCAAGAGCACACCAGAAATGGCGGTTTTATGTCCGGGCGACGCCTGGTTTGGAAACTGTGGCTTGTCAAAGTTGCAGGGCCAGGGCTTCAGGATCGCATCGAAATGGCAATGGTTAGCCTTGGAATTTTTTTGGGGTGGAAAATCAAATTGTCTGAAACTCGCGTCAATGAAAATTCAGGTCAAGAGCACACCAGAAATGGCGGTTTTATGTCCGGGCGACGCCTGGTTTGGAAACTGTGGCTTGTCAAAGTTGCAGGGCCAGGGCTTCAGGATCGCATCGAAATGGCAATGGTTAGCCTTGGAATTTTTTTGGGGTGGAAAATCGAATTGTCTGAAACTCGCGTCAATGAAAATTCAGGTCAAGAGCACACCAGAAATGGCGGTTTTATGTCCGGGCGACGCCTGGTTTGGAAACTGTGGCTTGTCAAAGTTGCAGGGCCAGGGCTTCAGGATCGCATCGAAATGGCAATGGTTAGCCTTGGAATTTTTTTGGGGTGGAAAATCGAATTGTCTTAAACTCGCGTCAAAGAAAATTCAGGTCAAGAGCACACCAGAAATGCCTGGTTTGGAAACTGTGGCTTGTCAAAGTTGCAGGGCCAGGGCTTCAGGATCGCATCGAAATGGCAATGGTTAGCCTTGGAATTTTTTTGGGGTGGAAAATCGAATTGTCTGAAACTCGCGTCAATGAAAATTCAGGTCAAGAGCACACCAGAAATGGCGGTTTTATGTGCGGGCGACGCCTGGTTTGGAAACTGTGGCTTGTCAAAGTTGCAGGGCCAGGGCTTCAGGATCGCATCGAAATGGCAATGGTTAGCCTTGGAATTTTTTTGGGGTGGAAAATCGAATTGTCTGAAACTCGCGTCAATGAAAATTCAGGTCAAGAGCACACCAGAAATGGCGGTTTTATGTCCGGGCGACGCCTGGTTTGGAAACTGTGGCTTGTCAAAGTTGCAGGGCCAGGGCTTCAGGATCGCATCGAAATGGCAATGGTTAGCCTTGGAATTTTTTTGGGGTGGAAAATCGAATTGTCTGAAACTCGCGTCAATGAAAATTCAGGTCAAGAGCACACCAGAAATGGCGGTTTTATGTCCGGGCGACGCCTGGTTTGGAAACTGTGGCTTGTCAAAGTTGCAGGGCCAGGGCTTCAGGATCGCATCGAAATGGCAATGGTTAGCCTTGGAATTTTTTTGGGGTGGAAAATCGAATTGTCTGAAACTCGCGTCAAAGAAAATTCAGGTCAAGAGCACACCAGAAATGCCTGGTTTGGAAACTGTGGCTTGTCAAAGTTGCAGGGCCAGGGCTTCAGGATCGCATCGAAATGGCAATGGTTAGCCTTGGAATTTTTTTGGCGTGGAAAATCGAATTGTCTGAAACTCGCGTCAATGAAAATTCAGGTCAAGAGCACACCAGAAATGGCGGTTTTATGTCCGGGCGACGCCTGGTTTGGAAACTGTGGCTTGTCAAAGTTGCAGGGCCAGGGCTTCAGGATCGCATCGAAATGGCAATGGTTAGCCTTGGAATTTTTTTGGGGTGGAAAATCGAATTGTCTGAAACTCGCGTCAATGAAAATTCAGGTCAAGAGCACACCAGAAATGCCTGGTTTGGAAACTGTGGCTTGTCAAAGTTGCAGGGCCAGGGCTTCAGGATCGCATCGAAATGGCAATGGTTAGCCTTGGAATTTTTTTGGGGTGGAAAATCGAATTGTCTGAAACTCGCGTCAATGAAAATTCAGGTCAAGAGCACACCAGAAATGGCGGTTTTATGTCCGGGCGACGCCTGGTTTGGAAACTGTGGCTTGTCAAAGTTGCAGGGCCAGGGCTTCAGGATCGCATCGAAATGGCAATGGTTAGCCTTGGAATTTTTTTGGGGTGGAAAATCGAATTGTCTGAAACTCGCGTCAATGAAAATTCAGGTCAAGAGCACACCAGAAATGCCTGGTTTGGAAACTGTGGCTTGTCAAAGTTGCAGGGCCAGGGCTTCAGGATCGCATCGAAATGGCAATGGTTAGCCTTGGAATTTTTTTGGGGTGGAAAATCGAATTGTCTGAAACTCGCGTCAATGAAAATTCAGGTCAAGAGCACACCAGAAATGGCGGTTTTATGTCCGGGCGACGCCTGGTTTGGAAACTGTGGCTTGTCAAAGTTGCAGGGCCAGGGCTTCAGGATCGCATCGAAATGGCAATGGTTAGCCTTGGAATTTTTTTGGGGTGGAAAATCGAATTGTCTGAAACTCGCGTCAATGAAAATTCAGGTCAAGAGCACACCAGAAATGGCGGTTTTATGTCCGGGCGACGCCTGGTTTGGAAACTGTGGCTTGTCAAAGTTGCAGGGCCAGGGCTTCAGGATCGCATCGAAATGGCAATGGTTAGCCTTGGAATTTTTTTGGGGTGGAAAATCGAATTGTCTGAAACTCGCGTCAAAGAAAATTCAGGTCAAGAGCACACCAGAAATGCCTGGTTTGGAAACTGTGGCTTGTCAAAGTTGCAGGGCCAGGGCTTCAGGATCGCATCGAAATGGCAATGGTTAGCCTTGGAATTTTTTTGGGGTGGAAAATCGAATTGTCTGAAACTCGGGTCAATGAAAATTCAGGTCAAGAGCACACCAGAAATGGCGGTTTTATGTCCGGGCGACGCCTGGTTTGGAAACTGTGGCTTGTCAAAGTTGCAGGGCCAGGGCTTCAGGATCGCATCGAAATGGCAATGGTTAGCCTTGGAATTTTTTTGGGGTGGAAAATCGAATTGTCTGAAACTCGCGTCAATGAAAATTCAGGTCAAGAGCACACCAGAAATGCCTGGTTTGGAAACTGTGGCTTGTCAAAGTTGCAGGGCCAGGGCTTCAGGATCGCATCGAAATGGCAATGGTTAGCCTTGGAATTTTTTTGGGGTGGAAAATCGAATTGTCTGAAACTCGCGTCAATGAAAATTCAGGTCAAGAGCACACCAGAAATGCCTGGTTTGGAAACTGTGGCTTGTCAAAG